>CM060678.1:91956890-92644002 GCA_030686995.1 Artemisia argyi
GTTTAGAATATATTTTGTGTAAATCTCTTGTTCCCAAATTCAAGATAATTGTTTATTGTGAGATCATCCCAATCTTCCGCATCTTTAACCTAATTTGACACTATATATACATCATCATAACAACCCTTCTCACATCCAATATCGTCAAGCTATATTCAGAAAAATAAATCACATTATGCAATTTGGAAGGTACGCTTTTGACAAATAATTGATTACAGTTTTTTAACTGCAAAAAAATAATACCATGCAAAAGAAGAACCCTATTGTTTTGTTAGATATGTTTACATGCATTATTTATTATTATTAATAATTTAATCAAGAATGTTTATTATTTTGTAACAGGTAAAGCTTTACAAAAGTTGCTTACAAATACCAATCAATTCATGTTTGAAAGTGATACATAGGTTAGAAAAACTGACAACCGTGTTTAGTATATATATTGTGTGTAGGTTATTTTGATTTATTATGGTTTATATATTCTAAATTGTGGTAAGACTATATTGATTAAATAATAGGATCTCGTGGAGTATTGGAAAGAAAAGTTGTGAATCAATCAGCGTGTTTTGATACACATTCTAATCATGCAAATTTTGAGAATGATTCTTCCAATTTTGAGTTTTTGCACATGGTGATTAATTTTTATTTTTGTTTAATTACATTGAATAAATTACATGGTAATAACATGTTTGTGTATTTGTAGGAGGGAATTAACATCAAAAGAAAAACAATGAAAGCACTTAGTCCGCTATAAGAAGTTCTGCTACAGGTTTTTTAACAATGATGAATTATTAACATGGTGATTAATTTTTATTTTTGCTTAATTATATTGTATAAATTACATGGTGATAGTTTGTGTTTTGTTATACATTATTTTGGATTGTTATCAATTATATGATTTTTATTTTATTTTATATGGTTAGTTTTGAGAAGGCGAACAATGTCTCTCATTAAAGATATCAACCGGATTAACCACTAGTACAAAAAATGGATTTCGTCACACATGTTGTTTTTCGAACGGCCACACAGTAATTTTTTTATGTGACTAAATGTACCAGAATAAAATAAACAGCCACACTTGATCCGACTTGTGTGACCATTTCGTCTTTCCAACTGAGGCTACAGTCACACATTCGACTATTTTCGTGACTAGTGGTATCTTGTAAATTTTTTCTTTTGATTATTTAGTCACATATAATTTGGGACGTGTGACGGATACAAATAAGTTTGAAACATTAGTCACGTTATATAAATACGTATGTGACAAATATATGTCACACAATTGAACAGTGTGACCAAAATCCATATATGGTCACATGAAGTAATTGTGTATGTGGCTAAATCATATACTCAAGTTTGTCACACATTATTTAAAAGTGACTAAATCATATAGTCAAGTTTGTCACACATTATTTAAAAGTGACTATTATTTTTTGTTGAATATTTAGCCACATATGAATTTGAAATATGTGACAATTAAAAAGTAAGTTTGAAATATTAGTCACGTATGAATTTAAAATTGACAAATATATGTCACACACTTTAATAGTATGACCAAATCTCATATATGGTCACACTAAAATATTCACAACTTAGCCATTCCCTCGAAAGTTTTCCCCAAAAATTGAATTCCCACTCCCTTTTTCCCCAAAGTTATTAAGCGGGGTTTTTCCCTCTTATCTTTTAAACCAATTGACTGAAACCCTAGCTACATCATTTATCATCTTCTCATTAGACCCACCACTGCACCTTCTTCTCTGAACAAAATCACATCAGTGTACACCACCTCCACTGTACAAGCACTCGCACACTGACACCCACTCTATTACCGATTCAGATCCAGAGTGTTTATACTCCAAATGGGATTCCGTGTCTATTCATCATACGAATCATGTACTTTAATGTGTTTATTCTTCGATCTCATCACCAATTTTAGTTAATTTCATGAATCTTTGTTGGTTCTTTGATTATTAGAACCTGAAGGTAGGGTTCTATTATTACAGGTATCACAAGAACAATGGTGACACCAATGGCAGAAGACACATCAATCTTAAAGTAATTACTTTTTTAAATATCCGTTTGTTTTTTTTTATAATGGGTATTTTTTTATTTGATTGGATGGGTGTATATAAATACAGGAGTAGTTGCAAAGAACGAATTTGGAATCGGGTTCGTTTATGGAGAAGATTAAAGAGAATCAAGAGAAGAGTAAATTGAATAAGCAGTTGCCTTATTTGGGCAATATTGTTGAGGTACTACTTTTTTTTAGGTTGTTTATGTCTAGTTTTTGTTAGTTTGTGATGATGAGATAAAAAGGAAAGTAGTTTAGTTCTTGCTGTTGAAGTTTTAGGTTGTATTGATAGTCCATTTTCTGAGTTGTGTTATCCATAATGGCAATGTGTTCTACAACCATTTTCTGAGTTGTGTTATCCAGTACGCTCAGAGGTATAACTTGTTTTGGGTATTTGTTATTTTTGTGGGTACTTTAAAGTTTAGTTGCATAATGTATAATAACTTGATCGTTTTTATGCAATTGATGTATCCTAGTTAGTAAAATTTGTTTGCTAGACTTAGGGGGTGTTTGTTTCGGCTTATATAGCCGGCTTATGGCTTATTTGGTTTTGGGCTTATGTTTCATAAGGTCACTTTTTGTGGCTTATTTAGAAACTTTTCGGCTTATATAAATTTTTTATGCCATAGTAAACTTATATAAGCCAAAAAGTTTCAAAATAAGCCACAAAAAGTGAGCTTCTAAACATATTGTCAAAAACAATTAAACCATAAGCCAAAACAAATATTCCTTTATACAATTAACGTTGAATCAAGGTGTGATTGTTTGATATAAAGACTGTTTTACTTGTGCACCATCGTTTTTTATGCTTGTATTTAATGTAGAGTAATGAAACTTTAGTACGGTTTGTGAACTTTTTTAATGATGTCTACAGGTGATGGTTGAAAAAAATAAAATGGAAGAGGTGGTGACCAGGTGGTGAACGCAGTTCAATGATCTCTTCATGTTTGACGGCATTCTTTATGTGGGTACCTTTTTATTATAGTTCAATCACTGACTATTCATATTTACAATCGTATTTATGTTTTTTCTACAATGGATATCCAGGTTGTCCTGAATACTTTTGAAGCTCAGCCTTTAAATGATGAAGATGGTGCTGCTAATAATCTTGAGGATGAAACAGCAACCTTCAGCATAAAATATCTTACAAGCAGTAATCTAATGGGTCTAGACGTTTAAATTCTATATCAGAATATCAAATTTCTTATTGGCATTTGCAGTTTAAGGTACTTAAATATTGGTTACACTGATTTTTTTATGTTTTTTGGCCTACCACAGTTGAAGGATCCTAGTTTCCGACGCCATATTCTTGTTCAGTGCTTAATTTTGTTTGATTATCTCAAGGTATGCTTATTTCCTTCTGTTCTTCAGTCCCTCATCTTATTTAATAAAAACTAATAAATGAATCCTCAAAAAGATTAAGCAGGGGTTAGTTGCCCTTTTTCAACTTGTATTCATTAGTCGATGTTTGTCATTTCTGACTGAGTGGCTGATAAGATCAATTGAGATCCTAATTTGATAAAAACATAACTGTACTATAGTATTTATATTCACATACTTGAGAAGAAAAATTATTTTGTATTACAAATGCTCGTGAGCCTGCTTAATCGCTGCTTAGCCAATCAAGCTTCAACATATGGGAACATAAACTGAGAAAACATAAGACATCCAACAGATTACAAGGTCACTACTTATTTAATGTTTGTCACTTGTAAATATGGATTATATTAGTATGTAAACTATTTGTTATTAACAATTTCATAAGCAATCCTTTTTGTAGTTTATTGGCGTTTTTTCTATTTGTGTCGAAGCTAACTTTTGCAGTTTTACTGAAGCAAACTGAACTTTTTGGTACTTTATGTTATAGGCATGGACTTAGAATGGTGCAGAGCCGATGGTCCAGAGTTCATGACTCAATGTCCAATCAGACCAGGCGACTCGTACACATATAAGTTCTTCATACAAGACCAGGAAGGCACGTTGTGGTGGCACGCTCATAGCCGATGGTTCAGAGACATTGTCTATGGTGCATTTGTTATCCGTCCCAAGTTGGGTGTTTCATACCCTTTTCCTAAGCCAAAACTAGAACTCACAATCGTTTTAGGTACGATAAATACATCGAAATAATTAGTATCCTGCAACAAGAAGGTCAGTGTATGTATCATTCAACATTCCTATAGTAGTACATACTAATCACTGGATGACCCTTTTCACAGGCGGATGGTGAAACCGAGAAATAATTAGCGTCCTTAAACAAAAAGGTCAGTGTATGTATCATTCAACATCTTCAATTACTATGAATTTGATTTCTACCTGAAACGACTTATAATATACTTATATAGGGGTTGTTTTAAGATGCTGATTGATATGACTTAAGTATGGACATATCATTTACAAGTTATATCTTTATTGACAGGACTTGTGTATTGAAGAAGAAGATATCATGGTGGTAGATACA
Source organism: Artemisia argyi (assembly GCA_030686995.1). NCBI lineage: Eukaryota > Viridiplantae > Streptophyta > Magnoliopsida > Asterales > Asteraceae > Artemisia > Artemisia argyi. The sequence continues at coordinate 91,961,417 of CM060678.1, forward strand.
TTAACCAGAGAAACTTATTCTAAAAAATTAAAAATGGATCAAAGTACAATGATTTGGTTGATTGTTGATCACTACCACAAAATACATTTTAGTCCTCCTTAATAAGACCTCATATGAAGTGTCTATTCACTCATGAAGTCTGTGATGTATTGATTATAGGTCATATATCTTATCCTATCTACCTAGCTGGTAAATGACATAGTACCAACTGCCAAGATGGTGAGTAACTGAGTACCATTATCATTCAAAGGGACTATCTTCATTTTGTCAAGAAACACCTAAGGTAAGAGTACGATTTCGTTATAGCAACGTTTTTACAAGCTACTTTAGTGGCTGCGACTTTTTTTATAGGCACGAAATTTGTCCAAACCACAATAACCTCAAACTGTTAGTGCAGAGCATTTTTTAGGCCTGCCATATGTAAAACTTAGAGATACTTAATGGTTTGCCAATGGCCACTCTAGTTAGTTGTTTATTTTGTGATGATATTTTTTTGTTTTATGTTTGCCTGGACCACCTTTATAAAGCTAAAATGCATACAGGGTAATCTGTTGATAGTGTCATTTACCCAAAAATTGAATAAACTCATTTTGATATGCACCATACTAAATTATGTACTGTTAGATGGTAAACTGAAAAAGAATGGTGAAATTGATAGTTGGTCTACAATAGATGGTATTTGTTTAAGATTGTTAAGATGTTTGCATTATTATATACTTTCCTTTCTACTGCTTAAGATTTTTTCATATAATCAAGTTAACTTACTTAACTACTTGCTAACCTTAGTTGTAAATTTGCAGCAAGTAGCTAAACTGCTAAAGTCGGATCCTTGATGTACTGTCCCTTATGAGTTGCGTCTTTGCAGCAAATGGTAAGCTTATCATCTTTTTTTAGATGTATTTATATATTTGGATGTGATGTCTCTCGAACCATACAAGAAGAACAAGAAGTCGTCTGAGGGTTTATTGTCAGATGCTATAAAGAGAGCAAAAGCTGGTATCGCTGGTAAAAATCATACAAGAAGGAAGCTATTGCAGATAGCCAGAGATCAAAAGCTATGGCAGTTCAGGCTGATGCTAGAAAGACAGCAGCAAAGGAAGCTACATAAATGGCGGGTATTCATACCAGAATTAGTTTTGGTGATAGTAGATGTGTCTCATTTAGTACTGCTAGTGTATTAGTTACAACTGTTAGTTATAAGTTAGTACTGTTGGTTCAAATAGTTAGTACTGCTTATATGATATGTATTAGTGGTTCAATTATATACATTCCAGTTTTATTATATTTGAATTCGTTTTGATATATATTTGAATTGGTTTTGATATATATTGATTTCTTAAATGTGACTAAAAGATGTATATAGTCACACACTCACACCTATTAACACTTTTGGTCACTGTTTGCTTAATTCGTTGTGTGACTAAATATTACAAACGGCCACACAAAAAAAATTCATGTGGCAACTGGATAATCAATAGTCACACAAAATACAAATGTCTTCACTTTAAACAGCATATGGTCACACTTATTAACACTTTTGGCCACTTTATGCTTAATTGATGTGACTAAATACCCAAAACAAACATGCTTTGTGTGACTAAATATTACTAAAGGTCACACACACATAAAATTCAAGTGGCCAATGGAAGAACAATAGTCACACAAAATACACATTTCTTCACTTTGAACAGCATACGATCACACTTATTAACACTTTTGGTCACTTTTTTTTAAAATTGTATGTGACTAACTCAAAAATGAACCACTCTTTGTGTGACTAAATATTACAAAAGGCCACATAAAAATACAAATTCATGTGACCATTGGATGAACAATAGTCACATAAAAGGCATTTACTTGATTTTAAAAAGCATATGGTCACACTTATTAACACTTTTGGTCACTTTTTTTTAAAATTGTATGTGACTAACTAAAAAACAAACCACGATTTGTGTGACTAAATATTAAAAAAGGGCACATAAACATACAAATTTGTGTGACTATAAAGTGTTTACAGTCACTCATAATGACTAATCCAACAAAACTGGTGCCTAATTTGTCACACATATTCGGGGTTTTGGTCACTCTTTTTCGATGGAAAAGGTCACGAATTCAAGAATGTGACCATATTGTACCTACGGTGGCGGCACTTTTAGTCACACACACCCAAAAAAACGTGTGTGACTATATGCGTATCATCACACATTTTTGGTGTGACGAATGCCACTTTCTGTACCAGTGAACGTCAACATGGCTATAAGAGGAAGCTGCATCTCCGTGAGGCGTTCACACGAGTTTAACGAAGCACACGATCCTTACAGTCTAGATTGTGTTTTCCAGTATGAAGAGGTATTTTTATGTATGTTAATAATTATTTGTAATCATACATATTTATTATATATCATTAAAGTTTAAATTGTATTAACAGTAGAGCTGTATTCAGATTTACATACAAAAAGAGTTTATGTTTAAATCTAAACCACTTTTGCAAGAGGGTGAATATTACATAATCTATAATTTTGGAGTAGCGAAGAATTTTGGGAGGTTACCTTTGTTACCAAACCACTGTAAAATTTGTTTTTATAAAAGAACCGACGTTACGAGGATTGATCACATTGATGACAACTTTGTTGGCTTCATTAACTAGTCATTCTCGAGTATCCTAGAGACACATAATGAGTACCACAAACGTGATTGTGTTGGTATGTATTTTTATAAAAGCTGCGAACACTATTTGACATTATTGAATTTTTTATTTACATCCTTTTAATAACAAGATTATTACAGATATTGTTGGTACAATCGTAGCTATTGGAAAATAGCAGCTGTAAATGGTGCTGGTGGTCCTGAGATACATAGGACAATTGTCGTTGAAGGCCCCGGGTTAGTAGACCGTATACATTTATATTTAATTAATATATATGTATGTATATATATATATATATATATATATATATATATATATATATATATATATATATATATATATATATATATATATAGAATACTATACGATTGTAATAATATGTTTATTCTACGATGTGCTATGCAGGTCTTTAAGACTTGATTGTTCGTTTAGGGACAATTTGGCCTTAATGTGGAATGGCTACGACAACCAGCGTGATGAGCTTGGTCATATAGACATCCTTTTCATGTTAAGAAAAGTTAATTATTGGGACAGTAAGTTTTATGAATGCGTATTAAAATTTTGTAACTAACTTAAATCATTTTTAGGTAATAATTAACATTCTTAATGCAAATCACAACCACTCCATTTATGTTACAAAGATAAACGTGTACAGGTTAATTGGCATAAGTTCAAATTTAAACCTTCCAAATTCCCCAAATTATATCCTGTCGAATTCCTGTGCCTATAAAACTTATTTATTTTACTGCATTACATCATTCACAAACAAACTCTAAACACTATATTGTAATCATCATGGATCCAAACATGAATGGAGCAGCAGTAGGTTATTATTATTATTATTATTATTATTATTATTATTATTTTGTTCTTTTAAATGGATTTAGCAGCATACATTACGTCTACAAACATGTTCATTACTATAACTGTAACGTATTTTCATAACTCCATCTCTAACACTATTTTTTCTTTCTGATTTACAGAAGCATCATCATCCAAACCATATCTTGCTATATGGTATCTTGCAAAATAGAATGCTATAAGGAAGAAAAAATTGAAAGATTGGGAAAAGAATGAACGCAAGGAAAGAAAAAAACTGAAACAAAACAAACTGAAAGCAGCCATTAAAAGATGCAAAAAGGGTCAAGCTGAAGAAGAAGAATGTATCAGCGAGGAACAGCCTTCATGAAGCATATGATCAAGGGAAGACACATAAATTTAGTTTTTAGCTTAAATTATGATGTCTCATGTAAAGTTTTATGTAACTTGATACATGTATTATATTTTTTAAAAAACTTTATTAATTTATCTATTTTTTATCTTTGTTTGTTATAAACCTTTATTGTGTTGCAAAATAACGTATATCTTCTAATACTTCATAAAAGTATGAACATTAATCCCAACATAGTTTCATTTACATATCCATCTTGCAAAATTGATATTCAATATGTTTATGTTTATCTTAAACATATTTATAGTAAATACGAAGCTAGAAACAAATCGATTTTCAAATTAAATATTATACATTGCGAATGCAAACATTGTGACTTTTGTTATATTTTATAAGATATGGTGTATTCTATCTTAGTTTATAAATTATTTCAATTTAAAAATTGATAAATACATGTTCTATTTTTAATATATCTATAATATGTATAAAAAACAAATAAATAATAATTTTCAAAAACTATTTGTCTTGAACAAATACTTCCTCCGTCCCATACTCCCATATTAAGTGTCCATAATGGAATATTTGGATGTCCCAAATTAAGTGTCCACTTGTACCTTTCAACCAATAAGATAAGACCTATAGCGGGTAAAAATAATATTTGATTGGTGGAAAGTTTTATTAGTAGAATCTCCTAAAACTTTGTGCATTATAAAAATGGACACTTAATATGGGATAGATGGAGTACAAGATATTTTGTAACAAACAATAACTTTTCGTTAGGGTGGTGGCAGTGGTCACTCCCAAATCCTCCATACCTCCCAACCAACCAATAATATCATTCCACCTCACTCACACTTTTTTCATACCTCCCAACCCTTTTTTAGTGGCAACCATACTTTTTTCATACCTCCTAACCCATCAACTTTTTTTTTTTTTTTTTTTTTTTAATTTCATAAATTATATTATACAATTTAATAAAAACATGATATTTCATTAATAATTAAAAAAAATTACATAATACTTAAAAAAAACATAATTAAAAGAAAATTAACTATTGTAAAAATGAGGAAACCAAAGCCAAAAGAAACCAGTAAACAAAACCACAGTACCACCAACTAACCAAAACCAAAAGAAAAGAAAAAATGTGTAGTAGCAGAGGATATTTTCATCTTCATCTTCCAAACCCATTCACCACCTTCAAAGACAACAACAACAACTAAACTCATCCATGATATCACTTCTAAACTGGGTAATATATTTTGCCAAAGCAACTGTTGTTCCACATAACTCCCAACGTCTCTTTTTTTTGTTTTTACGTCCAACGTTCACAAACATTTAATGGCCAACGTATACATTTGTTTCAAACCGTTGCAGTGAACTTCCCCGCTGGAGCAACCCGCCCAACCAAACCGCTGGGGTGGCGGCGGTGTTCCCCGGAGGTTTGGGGCAAACCGTTGGCCACCCTGCTCCCATTTCCACCACCCTTAGGGAATGATTACCATCCTACAATCTAAAGATAACAATTTCCAACAAACTAAAGGTAAATGTGTACACATTGAATGATTTAAATTGCAAAATGAACCTTATCACTTCCATTATTATTTCAATCTTAATATTTATCTTAATAATAAACATGTTATCAAATTTAAAAGATATATTTTACAAAATTTGAAAAAATATAGTTATCTTTATTTAGATTTATTCTATACTTAGATTATATCAAACAATTTGCACTATCAACGTAAAAGTGTTAAGGACATGGTGTTACGAGAAGCCAAACATGCCATTAACTCATAGACACTTTGAGATTATTGTCGTAGATGAAAAGGCATTCTCATCAGAAATATTTAAATTTATGTTTATTTTACTTAACATGTGATTGGTATTTAATTATTTTAATATCAAAAATTTTGTATTATGTTTATAATTTATTATGAAATTTTTATTTTATGTTCCTATGTTAACAATCTTAGAAATCTGATTAAAAAACATCACACTTGTGTGTATAAGAATACAATACCTCATTAAACACAAAATAGTTAAACCAAGGTAAAAACCTACAATGATCAAATCATCCTGCAAACATTATAATTCATATACGAATTCAAATCTAAATATGTTGATTCAAAAGTCACTTATTCATAATGTATTAAAAACAACCAGTAATATCCATAAAAGACAATAAAAAAGAGTAAAAAAAATATAATAAAACGCTTTAATTATCTTCAAATAATCCTAAATCAATGATGTAATCGTCGTCAATATCATGACCATAAGCTTTCATTTGCTCAACCAATGTTTCTGCCTCATCTCACGAACGCTGATTAGACGTACCATAGTAACTCTTGATCCAATCAATAAAATTCCCGATTTCTTTGCCGCCTGTAATTTAATTATATGAATACAAGTACAAATTAAACAACAGAAAGAACAATTATAAACTACAATAATATATTCACATACTACAAATAAAAAAATACCATCAGTGTCTGTTGATTTAATCTCACTTCCTTTGTTAACAATTTTCTTAGATGAAGAACTCACATCCATATCTAATATTTCTATTGAATATGTGTTTGGTTTTATACTAAAAATTAGTGTTCAAAAAAGTCGTTTTTGTGGGAAAATAGAAGGTGGGTTGAATAGTTTACCGACTTGTTTTCTTTAGTTATAAAAAATTCTTTGCGAAAAACTTAGATTTTAGTGTGGATGAAATCAATCAACATAAATATGAACACAATACTATGCTAACACAATCAAATAATAAGTATGTAAAGAAAAGAGATGGAAAGATCAAACCGAGACAATGAGATTTATAGTGGTTCGGTCACGAAGCTCTTCTTCGCCCTACTCCACTCCCCGAGTACCACACTCGAGAGTTCTAAGCACTATGTCAACAAAGCTCCCTTCAGGCGGAGAAAACCGTACAACGTCGCTTACGTTATTTTCTGACACTAAGCTAAATGTCGAGTACTAATCTTAGCTAGTACCAATCTACCACGATCCACACGATCCTAACTTTCCACATGAACCTAACTTTTCACACGATCCTCACACAATATTTATGATCCTGACAAGATCCACACAATCCTCACAATCTACTCTTGATCCACTTGATCAATACTAAATCACTCAACACTCAAGAGATCCTCAAGATCTCAACAAGATCACAATGATCAATACAACAACTAAGAGATACTAAAACACTTGATGTATATCAAGATACAATCAAGTAGACAACTAGTAATGCAAGTGCACTACTATATGACACCAACACTTTGTATCTTCTTGATACTTTGTGTTCTTCTCTTGACTAGTAGATGTATGTAGATGATTCTTGGTTGGATGACTGAATCACTCTTTAAACAAAAGAAAAGTAACTAATGATCAAAGGAATGTAGAAAGAAAGGGAGTATGGAAACCAGAAAGCTATGTGTGTGAAAGGATACACAAATCTAAGAAATGAAGTTGTATTTATGGAATCTGAAAATTTGACCGTTTTAAAGGGGACGGCACCACTAATTGTCACATGGTACCACTAAATTTAGTGGTACCGTGGTCCCATGCCAGACAAAAATGCTCCCATTTTTGTCTTTAGTTGTGAAATTTTATTTGGGGGAGTTTGGAGCTGGTTTTGAAATGTTTTTGAAATGATTTTTCCTAAATAAAATATTTCTTTATAATTCAAAAATAATTTGTAAAATGTATTTTTTGAAAAGAAAGTTTTGTCAAGCTAAAAATGTGAAGTTCAAAACACAAATTCACTTCTTTGATTATTTGTCAAGTTGTAAATTTTTTTGTTCATACCTAGAGTGATTGACGTAAAAATCGGATATTTCGACTAAAAACTTTTTTACGTTAATTTTGATGTAAGATTGATTGGCTCCAAACGGTCAACCTAAATTGACCAGGGAATGGTCAACAAGGTCAGACAGCCTAGAGTCAATGTTCCGCGGAAGTATAAGGTTTCCCCGGGTCGTTATGTCCCGACGAGGTGTGATGGTTATGAAACGGTTCTGTGATCGGGTGAATTTGGACGGGAAAAGGTTTTTGAGATTGGTCTGAACTAGGGAATCTAAAATGAAATAGCTTAAACAAGCTATTTGAATAAGACAAGAAGGTTGGAAAAACCAGAAACGTTAAAAACCTAAAAACGCGTACGTTCACGTTTTAAATAACGTCAACGTACAAAATAAAACGCGAGTTTTGGTAAAATAAAATACTTACAAAAGTGAAAATCACATTTTTACAATCCTAATAATAAAAGAAACTTTTTAGAAAATTAAAATTACTTTTTACACTATTTAATTAATTATTATTAATTAAATACTATTTAATAATTACTTATTAATTATTTAAATTAAACTAAATTATAACTAATTATGAAATTACACTAAAAATATGAAAAATAAATTTGGAAAAATCTAAAATATTATAAAACTAATTTTCAAACTTAAAATATATTTTTCCTACTTTTTATATAATTACTGTTAATTAAAAACTAATTTAAACTAATTAAAATTTCACTAATTAATAGGAAAATGTAAAATAAGCTTGGAAAAATAAAATTAAAACTTAGAAAAGTCTAAAATAATATAAAACTAATTTTAAAACAGAAAATATATTTTTAAGACTATTTAAATAATTACTATTAATTATTAACTAATTATTAATTAATAAAAACTAATATTAATTATTAAAAATACTAAATGAAAAGAGAAAAATATGAAAAATTTACATAAATTATTTTACAACTATATGAACTTAAGAAAATTATAAAAACAGAAAGTGCTTAAGGAAATTAAGCACTTTAGCAATAAGCTTCTTAAATAGAAGCTATCACTTTAGGAAAATTTAGCTTTTTCTGGATTTTCTTTTTGAAAACTGATTATATACTAAAATTATGATACTTTAATAAAGGGACCAAGGCTGTATCTCAGGAATAAGCACTACAAGTGCTTATAAGCTTAACAGTTGACTTTGGTCAACTGTTGGAGCTTATAGCTTAAAAATAAGCCACAAGGGGCCCACAATGGGAAATTAAGCTACACTAGGATGCAATAACTAAGAATAAACAAGAAATGACAGAATAAGCATAAAAAAATAAGCTATTGAAGCCCAATAAGCACTTACCCTGAACTGAGTATGAAACAGTCCACCAGGGTGATCTTTTAGGCCAATGTGGGACCCACCAGGATGATCAAGACCCCAAAGTGAGAGTTTATTTGAAAAGCTGAGCTTATGGGCACATCAATAAACCAAAACTCAAACCATGGGACCCACTAGGGAAGCCAGGGTGGGGCTTGGAACATGGTACAAAACCTGAGTGCATCAGATTATAAACAGAAATGGACAAGATCAATGGGGCAAGCAGCCCAAGTGAATAAGCCAATAAGCCAGAAACAAGTCCAGACCCCAAAAGCCTGGCTTATTAGCTTCCTAATAAGCCAAGTACCTAAGAGTGGGGCCCACTAGGGAGGCTAGGGTGAACATTTGGAAATGAGGGTCTGATCAAGGTCTGTGGTGCAGGGCACATGCTTGCCCTGCAACCAACTTTGAGCAAGGAATTAAGCCTCAGCAAAAATTATAAAAATAAGGTGAGTGATGGAATCTAAAGTTCAGCTGGGGGTTTATGTACCCAAGAAATTTCAGGATCTCAAACCAATTACAAAATTCTACAAAATTCACTCAACTTTTGGAAAAATCAGAAAGCATGTATTTTGACTTTTTGATAAAACTTGGTATTTAACTTTCTTGAGCTTTTGATTGATCTAAATGGCTGAAAACAAGTTTATAAGCTAAGTTAAAACCAAAATAAGTTAAAATAACTACTTATGTTATGAAATGATAGCTTATGGGACTCAAAGACCACCACAGTTAACTGTGGTGGTGGGATTTTTGTAAATTTGACTTTTGGTGCTAAGTGGTAAACTTTTAAAGCCTAACTCAACCTAAAATCACTTACTGCAATGTATTTAAACCAAAGTAACAACAAAATAACAACAACAACACATGCAAACCTGCAAATCCAAACACCCCTTTAACTATAAACTGTTTTGAGTTTTGTGAAGGAAATGATGACTTAAAACAATCTAACTAACACTAATCTATTATATAAGCTATAGGGACTAGGTAAAAGCTGTAATGAACAAGAGATAAGCTCAATAACAAACACAAGCAAAGATGAGTATTTGAAACTGCTAAGTAACCACAAGAGTGAATTGAGACAGTAATCAGGGAAGTATACCTCAAGTCACAATCAAAAAGCTCATGAGAGCTTGTCAACAAGCTTTTTAACCAGAACCACAAGCAACTCACCCCTCTGCATCACCTTTCCATTTATCATAATCCCAGTTGACTTTTGTTGACTTTTCTCATTTTTTTTATTTAAACTACTAGAATCTAATACAGGCTCAAGAAAAGCTACAATAAGCTTATCTGAGCTTGTATGAAGGGTAAGAGAGCTTATGTTACTTCTAATTAGTATGTATTACTTAATACGAATTAACAAGAACATGAAAACTTGAAATCTTATCAAACTTGGAATGATTACAATACAACAGTGATAGTTAACCTGAAATAAACTTGAAATTACAATGAGAACTTAAATTTAAGTGGAACAAACATAAAATAAATTTTACACTACGAATTTGGTCTAAAACTAGTGACAGCCATCTTCTTCTCTTTCTCTTCATCTTTATAGACCCTGGAGAGATACTTGGACTTTTCCCACACCTTGTGGACCGTTGGATGAGCTTCAAATGATCTCAACCCTTCAAAATGGTATTGGCGGGAAATGGGCATTGGCAGGTTTGTGGGGTTTGGTGGGAATTAAATAAGGAGGGGGGATGTATGGGTGTAGGTGAGCAATATTGATGAGGGTTGGTGATACAGTGGAGGAGGGGGGAACAAAATACCAGGGAATTAAGGGCGGTGTTGGAGGGAAGAAGATGGTCAAACCATGGTTTGACCGAGTTTAGTTTATTAAACGGGGGTGTTAGTTTTTTGGAGTGGGCCGGATTTAGATGGGCTTGGGGGGGTTAATGTTGGATCAGATTTGGTTTTGGGTTTGGATTAGTAGTTTTATTACAAAAGGGTCCAATTTGGTAAGTAGTTAACATACAAGGACCAAAGTGTAATTTACCAAAAGTTTAGGGACTGAAAATGAAACTTTGCAAATTTAATCACAAGGACTATAATTGTCACATGTGAATAACATAAGGACCAAAATTATAATTTTACCATTTTTCAAATTCCCGGGGACCAAAACTGACAAATTGTCAAACTTAAGGGACCAAACATGTAATTTCCACAAATCATTTTACCCAAGGACCATATTTGCCACATTTTGATTTTCCAAGGACAAAAATTGATTTTCCTTTTAAAAATATCCCACCAGGGACCTTATCTGCCAATATTTGAAATTCCAGGGACCAAACTGTAAATTTCCAAAACTTTTATGATTTTTCACCAAAGGACTAAATATGACAACTTATGATTGTAAAAGGACCTTTGGTTATAATTTTCCATATTTTGAATATCCAGGGACTAGTTTTGTTAATTTTTGAAAGTCGGGGGACTGAAACTGCCAATTTTGCAAACTTTGTGCGTTTTTCATTTGTTTTTGCTCGTTTTGCATCTAAAACATATAAAACACAATTTTGAAATATTTTTGGTATTTTGATGCATTACTGAGTGTTTTTGTACGTTTTGCAGTTCAGATTAGACCAAAAATGATGAGTGTTTGAGCACTCATCAATCCCCCACACTAAACTATTGCTAGTCCCTAGCAATACTTGTTTTGAAAACTTGATGGATTTGAAAAACTCTTTACCAAAAGCCATCACTTCTGGAGTAGCCAGGTGTAAGAACTGTGGCACACCTGATAACCGTGTGATTTTGAGCAAACCACCAGCTGTCAACGGATTTGAGTAGTCTTTACCAGAAGCCGTTTGCTTCTGGACTAGCCAGCTCTTGATGGAATAGTCAACATCTTGGTGAGCTGATTACCAATTATGGATTTTCCACGGCCTTTACCACAAGCTATAATCTTGTGGGCTAGCCAACTCATTTGTTTTCGGGGAGTTGAGGAACCATACAATTTTGGGCAAATTGCAAGCCGTAAACGGATTTGAGATGTCTTTACCAAGAGCCGTTTGCTCCTGGACTAGCCAATCCCTTTTGTCGGTTAGACAAGGCGGACTGATTACCACAAAAATTTTGAAGCACCAGTGAAAAATTTTTGAAATTTTTTTGAATTTTGGCTAAAAAAAACGGGGGTATTATATAGTAAAATGTGATAAAATTTCGCTAGAATAGCGAATACCCCCCCCCCCCCCCCCCCCACACACACACTAAGCATGAATATTGTCCTCAATATTCAAAATCCCGGCTATTATGCCGACATTTTGAACGTAAAAGGGCAACATTACAAGCTTAGCGTGGAGAACACCATTTTGTATTTTCACTTCTTTTGTAACCATAGCACGGGGGACTCCCCCACACTTAGGGTGAAAACCCTATAAGTATGATGTGGAAAAAAAACAATCTCAATCGGACTTTCATTCAAGATGTTTGGACAAACATTTGAAGCACGTGAAAGTTCCACACCGATGAGATAAGTACCCCGGCTCAAGATAATGATACATGAAAATTTCGGGATCAAATATAGTGTCCTCACTCCCGAAGGAGTGAAGAACAGGAGAAGTCACCATGTAGGTGAAGAAAGGTAGAAAGATCTTGATGACAATCAGGATTGATTCATCATCATCGGAAAGAGAATTCATGATTGGTGTATCATGAATCTCATCAGGTAAGCTCATATGATCTAGACAAATTATGGGTGGGAGGGTTGGGATTTTGATATCAATCAAATTCTCATGGTTGAGAATATTTCCCTCCGGAAAACAAATATCAACTTTGTCTAGATCAAAGTAAAAATTATCATACTCTGGTGGAGGTATGATACGAGTGAGTTCACCGGAGAACTCGTCAAAAGTGAATGAATCATAATCGGGGAGAGAAATTTGAGAATGAGAAGTGGTACTGTCACTAATCTTCTCTCCCATATGATCAAAGGTAAAGGCTTCAAACTCCGGAATAGGATCGTCGGAGACAATGTCACTATCCTTTATGGGGATAGGAGATGAAATAGGTTTCTCTTTGAAAGCCTCGATTTTAGAAATGAGGAGATCGACATTCAATAATGTTGCACGAAGTGCTTCATCCTTGATTTCAGTGTCAATCTCGTCATTCTCTTCTTCTAAGCTAACTAGCTTAGAAGGTAATTCTTCCATATAAATGATGTCTCCACAAGATAACGAATTGTCATCAGTAGAATCGGAGAACATCTCATCATGATTAGATGGGAAGAATAGAGGAGGAGGAATATCACACATGTGATCAAAAGTCCCATGTGACTCTCTCGGGATTGGGACAAGGATCTCAACACTAGACTTTATTAATTCGTCCGATTCCTTATTAGGAACAGTGCTAAGATGCTCATCCCCCATGATCAGAGAGTGAGTGTGAACTTCTGGAGTGATAACAGCAGGCTGAGATGGAATCTCAACTGCTGGGATATCCACTGATGAACTTGACGGATCTTTATAGAATTGAAGGATATCAAGTGTATCCTCATCATCACTGTCATCAGGAATAAAATGGAACAAAGAGCTAGATTTGGCTGCTTTTTCTTTTGCATATGCTTCACTAACAGCTTTTTCAAAATCATCTATGGAATCAATTTTAGCAACCTGCTCTTCCGTCAATATTTTAGCCATGCATTTCTCATGTGAATTTAGAGTAAATGAAAATTGCGGGGGTGGGGATTTGTCAAAACCGGAAGGTTGACATTGATAATCATCATGAGTACCCCCACAATTTACATAAGAAACACTGGGTGCATTATGAAGTGTTGTGGTACCCAACTCCTTAAGTTCTTTCAATATCTCAAGAGCCTCTATTATAATGTCAGTAACAGAAGGAGTTGTGTGAATCATTTGGTGCTGTGGAGGTAGGTCTGAAAACGAATAGTCGTAATTGTTACAAGGAATTGGATTCCTTGTTTGACAATCCGAGCTAAAGTGAGGACCTCCACAGTACTCACAACAGTAAAACTGTTGAGTTTGGCTTGGTGTATTTTGATACGAAGCATTATTGAAATTTGGGTAATATGATTCTTGCTCGTATGAATGTGATGGGTAATCGCAAAAATTTGAAGAGTCGTTGAATGAGTTTTGATTAGGATCATAAGCAAATGAATTACTCGACCCACAAAACAAACAACTCCCGTTTTGAATATCATTACCACATTGCACACATGTACACCAATGACATGGAAAACCGAAAAGTGGCTCACCACAACCGACACAAGGAACAAAATCTGGAGGTGGGACAAGTGGTGTGCTCTTAGAGCTAGCAATTTCCACCACTTCTGTTATGGTCTCGGGTTTTGGTTCTTGATAAACGTGAAGGTTAGGTAAGTCGTTCTTTTCAGTCTCTGCCCTAAGCTCAGCACGTATGCTTGACAAACTTTTGACCGTGAAAGGTTAGGATCAATTCTTGAAGGTTTAGGAGCAATTGCGAGCTTAGATTCTTGGACAACCGTAGGTTGGACGTATTTAGCACTTCCATCGTCAGAGGGAAGTACAGGGTCCTTTGTCACCTCGGTTTCTTGATTCATTTCCCTCACCGGAGAGGGAATAGGAATCGAAGGTCCATCATAATCACTACGACATCTCGATATTTTTGACAAGGCCATAAGTTTTTCAATTTTGCTCTCAAAGGCCCATTGCTCAAAGAAATCGTCATCGAGAGATGTCATTTAGAATTATACATGAGAGGGGTATAAGAAGGTAGAATCAAACGGATAGAGGGTAAGGAAAAATATTTTTAGGTTTTTATGGAAAAATATGAACAAGGATGGATAAATATACAGGGAGATGAATTCCAAAATCACTAATCAGAAAACCGTTTAGAATAGCGCGCACACCTCCCCGGCAGCGGCGCCAAAAATTGATTGGCTCCAAACGGTCAACCTAAATTGACCAGGGAATGGTCAACAAGGTCAGACAGCCTAGAGTCAATGCTTCGCGGAAGTATAAGGTTTCCCCGGGTCGTTATGTCCCGACGAGGTGTGATGGTTATGAAACGGTTCTGTGATCGGGTGAATTTGGACGGGAAAAGGTTTTTGAGATTGGTCTGAACTAGGGAATCTATAATGAAATAGCTTAAACAAGCTATTTGAATAAGACAAGAAGGTTGGAAAAACCAGAAACTTTAAAAACCTAAAAACGCGTACGTTCACGTTTTAAATAACGTCAACGTACAAAATAAAACGCGAGTTTTGGTAAAATAAAATACTTACAAAAGTGAAAATCACATTTTTACAATCCTAATAATAAAAGAAACTTTTTAGAAAATTAAAATTACTTTTTACACTATTTAATTAATTATTATTAATTAAATACTATTTAATAATTACTTATTAATTATTTAAATTAAACTAAATTATAACTAATTATGAAATTACACTAAAAATATGAAAAATAAATTTGGAAAAATCTAAAATATTATAAAACTAATTTTCAAACTTAAAATATATTTTTCCTACTTTTTATATAATTACTGTTAATTAAAAACTAATTTAAACTAATTAAAATTTCACTAATTAATAGGAAAATGTAAAATAAGCTTGGAAAAATAAAATTAAAACTTAGAAAAGTCTAAAATAATATAAAACTAATTTTAAAACAGAAAATATATTTTTAAGACTATTTAAATAATTACTATTAATTATTAACTAATTATTAATTAATAAAAACTAATATTAATTATTAAAAATACTAAATGAAAAGAGAAAAATATGAAAAATTTACATAAATTATTTTACAACTATATGAACTTAAGAAAATTATAAAAACAGAAAGTGCTTAAGGAAATTAAGCACTTTAGCAATAAGCTTCTTAAATAGAAGCTATCACTTTAGGAAAATTTAGCTTTTTCTGGATTTTCTTTTTGAAAACTGATTATATACTAAAATTATGAAACTTTAATAAAGGGACCAAGGCTGTATCTCAGGAATAAGCACTACAAGTGCTTATAAGCTTAACAGTTGACTTTGGTCAACTGTTGGAGCTTATAGCTTAAAAATAAGCCACAAGGGGCCCACAATGGGAAATTAAGCTACACTAGGATGCAATAACTAAGAATAAACAAGAAATGACAGAATAAGCATAAAAAAATAAGCTATTGAAGCCCAATAAGCACTTACCCTGAACTGAGTATGAAACAGTCCACCAGGGTGATCTTTTAGGCCAATGTGGGACCCACCAGGATGATCAAGACCCCAAAGTGAGAGCTTATTTGAAAAGCTGAGCTTATGGGCACTTCAATAAACCAAAACTCAAACCATGGGACCCACTAGGGAAGCCAGGGTGGGGCTTGGAACATGGTACAAAACCTGAGTGCATCAGATTATAAACAGAAATGGACAAGATCAATGGGGCAAGCAGCCCAAGTGAATAAGCCAATAAGCCAGAAACAAGTCCAGACCCCAAAAGCCTGGCTTATTAGCTTCCTAATAAGCCAAGTACCTAAGAGTGGGGCCCACTAGGGAGGCTAGGGTGAACATTTGGAAATGAGGGTCTGATCAAGGTCTGTGGTGCAGGGCACATGCTTGCCCTGCAACCAACTTTGAGCAAGGAATTAAGCCTCAGCAAAAATTATAAAAATAAGGTGAGTGATGGAATCTAAAGTTCAGCTGGGGGTTTATGTACCCAAGAAATTTCAGGATCTCAAACCAATTACAAAATTCACTCAACTTTTGGAAAAATCAGAAAGCATGTATTTTGACTTTTTGATAAAACTTGGTATTTGACTTTCTTGAGCTTTTGATTGATCTAAATGGCTGAAAACAAGTTTATAAGCTAAGTTAAAACCAAAATAAGTTAAAAGAACTGCTTATGTTATGAAATGATAGCTTATGGGACACAAAGACCACCACAGTTAACTGTGGTGGTGGGATTTTTGTAAATTTGACTTTTGGTGCTAAGTGGTAAACTTTTAAAGCCTAACTCAACCTAAAATCTCTTACTGCAGTGTATTTAAACCAAAGTAACAACAAAATAACAACAACAACACATGCAAACCTGCAAATCCAAACACCCCTTTAACTATAAACTGGTTTGAGTTTTGTGAAGGAAATGATGACTTAAAACAATCTAACTAACACTAATCTATTATATAAGCTATAGGGACTAGGTAAAAGTTGTAATGAACAAGAGATAAGCTCAATAACAAACACAAGCAAAGATGAGTATTTGAAACTGCTAAGTAACCACAAGAGTGAATTGAGACAGAAATCAGGGAAGTATACCTCAAGTCACAATCAAAAAGCTCATGAGAGCTTGTCAACAAGCTTTTTAACCAGAACCACAAGCAACACACCCTTCTGCATCTCCTTTCCATTTATCATAATCCTAGTTGACTTTTGTTGACTTTTCTCATTTTTTTTTATTTAAACTACTAGAATCTATTACAGGCTCAAGAAAAGCTACAATAAGCTTATCTGAGCTTGTATGAAGGGTAAGAGAGCTTATGTTACTTCTAATTAGTATGTATTACTTAATACGAATTAACAAGAACATGAAAACTTGAAATCTTATCAAACTTGGAATGATTACAATGCAACAGTGATAGTTAACCTGAAATAAACTTGAAATTACAATGAGAACTTAAATTTAACTGGAACAAACATAAAATAAATTTTACACTACGAATTTGGTCTAAAACTAGTGACAGCCATCTTCTTCTCTTTCTCTTCATCTTTATAGACCCTGGAGAGATACTTGGACTTTTCCCACACCTTGTGGACCGTTAGATGAGCTTCAAATGATCTCAACCCTTCAAAATGGTATTGGCGGGAAATGGGCATTGGCAGGTTTGTGAGGTTTGGTGGGAATTAAATGAGGAGGGGGGATGTATGGGTTTAGGTGAGCAATATTGATGAGGGTTGGTGATACAGTGGAGGAGGGGGGGGGGGGGAACAAAATACCATGGAATTAGGGGCGGTGTTGGGGGGAAGAAGATGGTCAAACCATGGTTTGACCGGGTTTAGTTTATTAAACGGGGGTGTTAGTTTTTTGGAGTGGGCCGGATTTAGATGGGGTTGGGGGGGTTAATGTTGGATCAGATTTGGTTTTGGGTTTGGATTAGTAGTTTTATTACAAAAGGGTCCAATTTGGTAAGTAGTTAACATACAAGGACCAAAGTGTAATTTACCAAAAGTTTAGGGACTGAAAATGAAACTTTGCAAATTTAATCACAAGGACTATAATTGTCACATGTGAATAACATAAGGACCAAAATTATAATTTTACCATTTTTCAAATTCTCGGGGACCAAAACTGACAAATTGTCAAACTTAAGGGACCAAACATGTAATTTCTACAAATCATTTTACCCAAGGACCATATTTGCCACATTTTGATTTTCCAATGACAAAAATTGATTTTCCTTTCAAAAATATCCCACCAGGGACCTTATCTGCCAATATTTGAAATTCCAGGGACCAAACTGTAAATTTCCAAAACTTTTATGATTTTTCACCAAAGGACTAAATATGACAACTTATGATTGTAAAAGGACCTTTGGTGATAATTTTCCATATTTTGAATATCCAGGGACTAGTTTTGTTAATTTTTGAAAGTCGGGGGACTGAAACTGCCAATTTTGCAAACTTTGTGCGTTTTTCATTTGTTTTTGCTCGTTTTGCATCTAAAACATATAAAACACAATTTTGAAATATTTTTGGTATTTTGATGCATTACTGAGTGTTTTTGTACGTTTTGCAGTTCAGATTAGACCAAAAATGATGAGTGTTTGAGCACTCATCAAAGATGTTTTCACATTTTGTTATCATCAAATCATAGAGATATCGAAAGATGAGAATAACATTTTTAGACATTATTTGCATCAACAATCTCCCCCTTTTTGATGATGACAAAACATAAACTCATTTTATGTGAAAACTAGTTTCGACAAGTTTTTAGTATGAGTTTATATCCCACTTCTCCCCCTTTTTGTCGAAGCAAAAAGACTACTATGGCTCCCCCTTGATGTATGCTCTCCTTGTTTAGATAACACCAAGTAATCGAGCAATGGTTCTTTCTATAAAACAAAGTTAGATGACACGAGAAACATATCTAACACGTAGCAATTAAGACAAATATCCAACCATGAAGGAACCACTAAGATAAGATAATAAGCCCATGCATTGAAAGGAAATCCACATATAAAGTGAGAGTACATTAAAGACATAACAAAAGCTACAACTACAAGAAACACATATTAATCTTTAGTGACTTGAGAGGTCCTAAGATTTGCTTCTAGTCCAAGATGAAATCCTAAGAGTTATTCATGATAACTAAACATAAGCATGTTTAGTTGAATGGGCTAAGAGATGGTGATGGTGACATGATTGGTGGTTATGGTGGTGTCAAGAGTTGTTCCACATAAGAGAACATGTAGTAGAGTTCATCTCTTAAAGAGGAAATGAGGTTACGGTTGGGAAGACAACATAGGCAATTAGCACTATGTATATCAACTGGATTGAGTTGAATAGGAGGGCCCATGATTGGTGATGGAGGTGGTGGTGAGTATGTTGGTGATGGAGTTGGCATATGTAACCTCCCGTAATTTTCCCATACGATTAGTAAATATCATATTTGAATAAAAGGATATTACATGAATTAAATACCATTTTTATGGGGAACAATTTTTTTTATATGCATGACATATTATGTGGATCACTACGACATTTATGATTGACCATTTACCTAGGAACGATGCTTACACACAACCATGATAGTCTAATATCGCGAATATATTTTTTTTTTAAACGTTTATATTTAACAAATATACGTCTCGTATATTTACCGTACAATATTTATATAATTCCGGAGCCTACGAAAATTTCCGAGATTACCCACTAATATTTTTGGACCCCGACACGATACCTGAAACACGCTACGTGGCCCCACAGCACCCTATGGGCCACTTAAACAAAACAAATATACCACACTGATGTACGTGGGAATCGCAGCAGGTTTTACCTCTCAAGGGATCTTGAGAAGTTTACAACCCCCACCAGGCAGTGTACCTGATCGTTTTAGTATAGTATAGTGACAAGTACCGGGGGATTGATCGTTCAGCTAGGAATAGTGTCGCTAGGATTAGAAAACCTAAATACTAGTTCTAAAGATGAGGGATGATTATTTCTGTATTTTTATATTTTTTAGAAAGCAATTAAAAATCTCGGGTTTGAAGGATTTGGGCGGAATTAGTTGCTAGTCAACTAACCCAATACTAAAGATGCAATCAAAATAAAATACTAAAAATGAAAAATAAACTAAATTAACTAAGGTTGTGAGCAATAAGTGAAGAAAATGTGTTTACTTACATTTCACTACTCCCTAGACATCTTTTACACGTTAATTACTTGTTATAGTTGCATGGATGACGGATTGTATTCCTTAATACCATTCATGGGGTGGCGCACTTAACTCCCCAATTCTATGAGCTCTTATCTCCTCCTATGCCATGCCCAGCACAACCATAGGGATTATAAACAGTGGCTCATGCATTAAATACAACCAATAAAGACCTAGTGCACATCGGTTCATGTTTCCTAAGACGTTCAAGCATGTTACCATTAGGAGATCTGTCAGTTTTCTTAAGCCCTAACATAAAATTCATTCATCCAAAACAACTATAAACAAGTAATCAACACATAATTAACATCTAGGTTTCATTAGATCCAAGCAAACACAAGATAGATCTAGCCTAGCATGATGGAATTAAGACAAGAACAAGATATAGACAACCAACACATAGACATATTGATTGAATTAAAAGAACACTTATCTTAATTACACATGAAAGGTATCAAGGGCTTAGAACCCTTGAAAAACCTGTAAAATTCGCACCAAGTTCGTACTTAGGGTTTCTCCAAAACTTCTCTCTCTTTTTTTGTGTGAAAATTAGAAAACTGTATATAGGAAATAGGGTCTGACGGCGTCAAGACAAAGTTTGTGACGCCGTCACCTCGCCGCCAAAACTCTTCTCGGACTGCCTTGATCTACTTTTGACGCCGTCATGTGTTGTGCACTTCCAGGCCGTCATGCATTTTACTCTTGACGCCCTACTTCGTGACGCCATCAAATCTATATTGGATCGTCATGGAAATTGCTCTTGACGCCGTCAGGAATTCCTTCTTGACGCCGTCACCTACTGTTCCCAGCAAGGAAAATTAAGACTTTGGCGTTTTCTTCACTTTTATGCTCCAAAAACATCCGAATTGCTTCCTTTTCCAGATTTCACTCCCAAAGTACCTAAAATCACAAAAGGAACAATTTAGGGCAATATTTGATCAAATAAATTCAATTCCGGGCTTAAATGACCCCCTAAAAGTGGTTCATTTTTCGCCTCATCACACACGGACTCATATTCTTTCTTTTTCTTTTGATTGGGCCGAAACACAAACAGCAAACCCACCAAGCAAGCCCAGCGTAGGTTTTTGTTTTAATTTCCTTGTTTTCTTTTCTTTTTCCTGTCGCGACTGAGCACCAAAACCACCCCATTTTCTTGCAATTTCGACAAACAACATCCCAATATTTTTACCCAACCTGTTTCACCTTGTTACTGAGAATCGAGAATGACAAACTTCGTGACCTCACTCACTCGTTTACTGCCTCAAATACGACCCAAATGAACCATGAAAATCACTTGGTGTAAAACTTGCAAAACATGTCACAACTATTCTTATCACCACCCATGCTCCCCAATCCTTATTTTGTCTTTTTATTTCGTAATATATAAACGTGACACATATAGTTTATTCGACATACAAGAAGTTTAATATACTAGCAATCAAGTGGCATAAAGTTTTTGATCTAAAAATAACGTATACTTAACGAACATAACACGTTTAGAAGTCACCATGACCTATTCGACTTTGTTAAA
Organism: Artemisia argyi; assembly: GCA_030686995.1. Classification (NCBI taxonomy): domain Eukaryota; kingdom Viridiplantae; phylum Streptophyta; class Magnoliopsida; order Asterales; family Asteraceae; genus Artemisia; species Artemisia argyi. The sequence continues at coordinate 91,983,259 of CM060678.1, forward strand.
AAGACTTAGAATATTTTTGACTAAGTAAACTGTTTCAAAAATTGATTTTTGGTCATATACTTGGCCTCGTTAATTCCAAATTTTGACACATAACATGTTCATTTTAAAACTTGATCTCATTCTCAACATTACTAACAAACAGGAAACATAAATGATTCAATCTAATAAGCTTATATGAGTCGTTTTCAAAAGCCAAAGTAATCGAGTAATTGACAAAAATTTCAAAAGAAAATAAGTTTTCTTTGGGCCTTGTAAGCCCAATAAGCTGTTTATAAGCTTATTCAATAAGCTGATGATAAAAGCTCTTTTGAAATGTTTTTATAACTTAAAATGATGGACTAAGGTAGGTCTAGTGTTCCCCCAAACCCTTTGGATCGTAAAATGTTAATGGGCCTTTAATATTGCACTCGTTAAGCCCAATTAGTAAGAATAATTGATTTTTAAGTTAATAAGCTGGTCCAATAAGCTATTAGGAATATTTTGAGCTTATATAGAAAATAAAAATGTTAAACTTTAAATTTGGTGGAATTTGGACAAAAATTGCAAAATTTTATAAATAAGGGACTAAAAGTGTAAATTTTGGAAACTTAAGGTCAAAATTGTAAATTCTGAATTTATGGGTTATAAACTGTAATTATTAAAACTTAGAAGTAATAAATGTAAATATCGATACTTTAGAACCTGAAATGTAAGTATATATATATATAACTTTGGACTAACGGTGAAAAGTTTATATGTTAAGGTTAAAATTGTAACTTTTGTGAAACTTAAGTGGATTTTCTGTAATATTATTTTATATAAATTATAATAATGTTGAATATATATATGTACATACATTTGATATAAAACTTGATAAATTCAACTTATATATATATATATATGAATATACGATATAAATATTCGCGTAACTATAATTAATATTTAACAATATAACGATACAATACTCTTTCTTTTAAACTAAGATCATAACACATCGTCTACACACTTCGACTTATTCTTGATAATTTTTCCATCGCACATCGATCATCGATCATTGTACTCACAAGTTATATGTATATATATAACGTTGTTCTTGAACTTAAGGCATTTAAACAAAAACGAGTTTTGATCACAACTAAATAACTAATATTCGCGATAAAACTAGACTTAGACAATCAACTAAAACATATCATATCTTTTAGGTTGTGTGTGAAGCCGTTGCCTTGCATCTTTGAGATTACGATACTACCACTACTACTATACTACTAAGGTGAGTTCATGGCCCCACTTTCTACTGTTTTAACTGTTTTTACAATCCCGTTTGGGGGGGGGGGGGGGAATGCATGCTACTGCTTTTGTACTTGAACATAATGTTTTAAACTGTAAACTGGTTCGCATGTTTTATTGTCACTAAGTAACTGTTTGCCATGTTTGAAGTCCCTATATCATGAACCATTAATCACTTGCGGAGTGAGCGCGAATATTGTGGATAGTACTATTGGAATTAACAATCACGTTCCTATTAACCCAGATAGGGGAAATCGAATGCACTATATTTGGAACATTGGGTAAATTGGCAAGTTTACCTACTAGGGCGACACTGAAACGATTTAGCCAATTTCTATTAGTACGATGGGGTTTACGCTTTGGTTATCATGAGCTTAGTGAAATAAAGAAATAAATAGTGATTTCGTTTTTCAACGATGAGTGTATAACAACGTAACTCACACTATGATTATTGTCTTCAACAACGTAAACTAAACCTATGGATTTCACTCAACCTTTGTGTTGACTGTTTTAAGCATGTTTTATCTCAGGTAACTAAACAAGAAGGAACTTGAAGGCACGGAGTGGGCTTGTAACCCGGCATAGGCTAAAATAAATGTTTTGATACATTTCAAATAAACTTGTTGTTTAAACTATGAAACATCTTGATGTCTCGAATATATGGTATTTTGAATAAATTAAACTTTAAAGCGTCACTTTTGTGTCATTTTCTATGATTGTGACAAAGATCCTCGAAGTAACACCCAAAAAGTCTTCCGCTGTCATTTTTAAGTCTTCCGCTGACATGGTTATTTTGGGGGTGTTACAGATGGGCATCAGAGCTACAGTTATAGAGAACCAAGTGTTTTTGAACATTGGACTATAACTACACTTTTGTGTCGTTTTCTATGATTGCGACAAAATACCACCTTATGCCCTCCGTGCCTACGCGTTTTCAACATCTGGTAGAGACATTACTTTTACATGATTTCTTATATATGTTAACATGTTATGATTATGCTAATGACTTATATTTACTAATCGGGATTATTACAAGTACCATGTCTTTATATTCCCACCCTATTGTCTTGTCACCGGATTCAGAGGCTTCCCCTCCGACATCACCTGATCCAATTCACTGAAATAGGAAAATCTGACAACTTCAGCCGTATGAAGCAAATTCTGTTATATCACCATCATCTCCTGTCATACCACCACCAGAATCAGCTATGCCACCACCACCTACTATCTTCTACCAATAGATCCATGAACTTCTTACTAGAGCAGTACTACAGGCATTTTTTAATGCACGTCTTTTGTTCAACGAATTTGATCGGCATTTCGTGCCATATAAGCCTATCTTCACTAAAAGTCATTAGGGCTGCTTTTACCCATGCCATGAATGAGAGCGAGTCCAATCCATCTTCCTTCCCTGAATAGGCTGTGTCCCCTACATTTGCTTCGTCCTCCGCTTATGCGCAAAGATTTTGATCCCCCGTTTAGTGAGTCATGAAAGCACCTACCTTATGTTTAGACGTATTGGTTCCAGTAAAAAGCCAAATAGAGAGTTTTGCGTGTGCCTGCTTTAGTAAGAGTAAGAGAAAAGCTTGAAAAGCTTACTTGCTTTAACAACGGAAAGAGGTTCCTTCAGCGGTTCAACCTTACATCCACATAGGAGTTCTTTGCGTAGAAAAACCCCAAATAGTTCTCTTAGTATCGAAGCCTTCTTTTGACAACTTGTCAAGGAACATGAATAAACTGAAAGACTTTAGACCTTCCACCATAACAAAAGCTGAAGTTCAACAACCTTCTCTACGTCTATCACTTTTATCCGAAACCCTCATTGTTAAATATCTGTTACAGACAAAATCTTTGTCTAAACGGGTAGATTACCCCATAGATTTTCACGGAACAATAGAATGTAAACAATAATTATTTTCCAAACACAATAGAATAACAGTCTTCATTCAAAATGAAATTGTTTCTCAAGTCAAGACAACGCCACTAGTTAGAGCTACTCAACAATTATGACTATGACATATGTTATCATCCTAGAAAAGCTAATGTAGTAGCAGATACGTTAAGCTAGAAAGAACGATTAAAACCACTCAGGATTAGATCATTAGGAATGACTACTTATTCACCCTTTCATCACACTGTACTTTTGTTGGCAGACAGACTTGTCCGACATGAGGATCGACTCGATGCTATTACCGACACCCTCAACGACTTTCTTCGTAAACACATCAAGACTCTTACAGATGAGATTGAGAACTTCGTAATTGGCCAGTTAGCTATGAAGGTTGTATTTGAACAAATGGATACTCAGTTTTGAGAATCAATGGAGTTTATAGGAGCATTGTGTGGAGCAAATACTTCAATGGAGATAATGGTAGGAGCCATGGATCGTGAACTTGATAGGATCAGCACTCAGAATATGCATCTTAGGCATGCATTGCAGAAATCCTAAGATGGGGAAAAGGTGAGAGATCAAGCTATTGAGGCCATGTCCGCTGCAATCCGAGAACTTCAACACCGTATGGACAAGGCACCAGGAAAACCATGAATCTGAGACTTGTCAGCTTAGCAAACCAACGTTCTATTAATAAGGAATCTTGTCATATAATGTTTTGTAAACATTCAAGAAAGTATTAATAAATGTTGTAATGACATCGGTTTATGTTTGTCCTTCCGACATGTTGTGACACATCTTAACTTAAATTTCTCATTGACTAAGTTGTTATGTCTATAACCTATTCTTGATTGTATTAGAGGTATTCTAACTTAACATGGTCAGTATGAAATTCTAAACATACGTCTTTCTTCCGTTGATGATAGCAACATGGCTAGAACTAGAAGAACAACCACAACCGCTACGCCAAAAAACCCCGAAGTTATGACCCCAGCCGTGATACAACAAGCAATTGCTAATGGTGTCAATGCCGTTTTAGCTGAACAAGCCCGACATGGAGGTGCCGGTGTACAAATGGCAGGAAATGCACCTACACCCCGCTACTGCACTTATAAGGACTTTATAGCATGCCAACCAACATACTTCAAAGGTACCGAAGGGGTATCTGAATTAGTCCAATGGTTTGAACGATGTGAAACGGTTTTCCAAAGAAGTGGATGCTCTGAAAACAACAGAGTTAGCTTCGCAACGGGAACTCTAATGCAAGATGCCCTATCTTGGTGGAATGCTACTGTTCAGACTTTAGGAGCAATGGCAGCATATCAACTCTCGTGGACTGAATTCAAGACCAAGATATTAAAGAAGTATTGTCCTCGTTCGGAATTGAGGGAACTTGAAGACGAGTTTCATGTGTTGGTAGTAAAGGGAATCGATTTGAGAACTTACAACCGAAGGTTTCAGGAACTTAAGGTACTATGCCCATCAATGGTGCATGACCTTGAGAAAACCTTGGAGAAGTACGTCGAAGGACTCCCTAGGAGCATTGAAGGGGATGTCACCTCATTAAACCCGCCAACCCTGGAAGCAGCAATGGAACTTGCTCAAAGGCTATTGGACCGAGAGGTCAAATGCAATGAGCTCAAGAGGAAACTCGATGATAAAAGAACCACCCATCACCACGACAACAACCATCATGGCAACACCAGCAATCACCGCAACAGCAACAACAATCCTCGCAACAACATAAACGGAAAATGGGAAAATAACCAGGGAGGTTATAATAACAACCAAAACCATAACGCTAATCGCCATCAACAACAAAATAGGAAACAAGGGGCTGCAATAGGATATGTGGCAACACAAGCACAAGGCAAAGGTTATGCGGGGACCCAACCACTATGTAATCGATGTAAGTATCATCACTCGGGTCCTTGCCCTGCTAAGTGCTACAACTGTCAAAAACCGGGACACCTTGCTAGGGACTGTAAAGGCCAAACTATGATTACATGTTTTGGATGTGGGGAGCAAGGACACTACAGAAACCAATGTCCCCAAAACCAAGGTCAACAAATCGAAGTCGCTTGTGGGAGAGCGTATATGCTAGAAGCAGGAGAAGCTCACCAAGGTCTCAACAACGCAGCAGACTGATGAAGTTTAACCGTCCAAATTCCTTAAGCACTTTGTTGTACTAAGTGATGTCACCTTTAAGTATTCGTCTTTTTCACGACTTATGTCTACTTTCTGTTCAATAAGCGACTCACTGTAATAGTTCCTCATTTATTGTACTATCCAGTTCTTCTTGAATTCCATATTATCCACTCCTTCTACTCTAGCTATCATTTTATTTGTGGCATGGCCAAAATCCATTTCAACACCAAACCGATGAACTATTTTAGTATTAACTAAGTTAGGACAATCACCCAACTTTTGATTTAGATAATTAACTATTTATTTATAACTAATATGGACTCACAAACTCTTTAATTTTGGAAATCAACCGTTTAACTTATAAACTTTATGAAACCAACAACTAGACCGGACATCATATTAGTCGATTGGTCCAAGCATTGCATTATTACTCGTAAATTATACATAGCCTGATCACCTATGTCTAATTTAGGAAGAAACATGCAATGAAGGGAACAATAGTCTCTAAGGTGTAAGTAAGTTATACTTGAGATATAGGATTTCTAAGGAACGCGAGGATCAGATTTGCACCAAGTACCCACATCTTTTCTCACAAACACCACTGGCAACTATCATAGACTAGAATTCCGGGATAGAATTCCCTGTAAGAGGTAGGTAATGTAACCTCCCGTAATTTTCCCACACGATTAGTAAATATCATATTTGAATAAAAGGATATTACATGAATTAAATACCATTTTTACGGGGAACAATTTTTTTTATATGCATGACATATTATCTGGATCACTACGACATTTATGATTGACCATTTACCTAGGAACGATGCTTACACACAACTATGATAGTCTAATATCGCGAATATATATTTTTTTTTAAAACGTTTATATTTTATAAATATACGTCCCGTATATTTACCGTACAATATTTATATAATTCCGGAGCTTACGAAAATTCCTGAGATTACCCACTAATATTTTTGGACCCCGACACGATACCCGAAACACGCTACGTGGGCCCATAGCACCCTATGGGCCACTTAAACCAAACAAATATACCACACGGACTCATATTCTTTCTTTTTCTTTTGATTGGGTCAAAACACAAACAGCAAGCCCACCAAGCAAGCCCAGCGTGGGTTTTTGTTTTAATTTCCTTGTTTTCTTTTCTTTTTCCTGTCGCGACTGAGCACCAAAACCACCCCATTTTCTTGCAATTTCGACAAACAACATCCCAATATTTTTACCCAACCTGTTTCACCTTGTTACTGAGAATCGAGAATGACAAACTTCATGACCTCACTCACTAGTTTACTGCCTCAAATACGACCCAAATGAACCATGAAAATCACTTGGTGTAAAACTTACAAAACGTGTCACAACTATTCTTATCACCACCCATGCTCCCCAATCCTTACAAAACCCAATTTTAGAAGTTTAGAATGTCAGGAATGTCAGAATCTATCTCTTACACATTCCCTTGCTTGTGACATATCGATTAGGTACAACGAGAGGCAACATGCAAACCATTCGATCTAACACTCCATCTCTTGTGATCTCCACTTGTATACACTCACTAGACTATCTATAAAACCTCCCATACAAGCTCAGTTGTAAACACACACGAAGACACATCCATATTACAAATTTTATTCGAGATATACAAGTAAATTGGGACATAAAGTTTGCATCTAGTTCGAGGGATTAGAAACAAGTTCAAGGTTCAAGTCTTGCTCGTCTTGCATCTTTGGTGGGTCGTGTATCAAGCTACGTTAACCATTTGTTCCAGCTCGATCCCTGTGTAACATTTGTACCCCACCCCTAGAGGTGAGGTGAGAACTTGGAGTCTCTTTATTAATTTTTCATTTTGTTATATTTGATTTTTGCACGTTTACTTTGTCTTTTTATTTCGTAATATATAAACGTGACACATATAGTTTATTCGACATACGAGAAGTTTAGTATACTAGCAATTAAGTGGCATAAAGTTTTTGATCTAAAAATAAAGTATACTTAACGAACATAACACGTTTAGAAGTCACCATGACCTATTCGACTTTGTTAAAAAGACTTAGAATATTTTTGACTAAGTAAACTGTTTCAGAAATTGATTTTTGGTCATATACTTGGCCTCGTTAATTCCAAATTTCGACACATAACATGTTCATTTTAAAACTTGATCTCATTCTCAACATGACTAACAAACAGGAAACATAAATGATTTGATCTAATAAGCTTATATGAGTCATTTTCAAAAGCCAAAGTAATCGATTAATTGACAGAAATTTCAGAAGAAAATAAGTTATCTTTGGGCCTTGTAAGCCCAAAAAGCTGTTTTTAAGCTTATTCAATAAGCTGATGATAAAAGCTCTTTTGAAATGTTTTTATAACTTAAAATGATGGACTAAGGTAGGTCTAGTGTTCCCCCAAACCCTTTGGATCGTAAAATGTTAATGGGCCTTTAATATTGCACTCGTTAAGCCCAATTAGTAAGAATAATTGAATTTTAAGTTAATAAGCTGGTCCAATAAGCTATTAGGAATGTTTTGAGCTTATTCAGAAAATAAAATGTTAAACTTTTAATTTGGTGGAATTTGGACTAAAATTGCAAAATTTTATAAATAAGGGACTAAAAGTGTAAATTTTGGAAACTTAAGGTCAAAATTGTAAATTCCGAATTTATGGGTTATAAACTGTAATTATTAAAACTTAGAAGTAATAAATGTAAATATCGATAATTTTGAACCAGCAATGTAAGTATATATATATAACTTTGGACTAACGGTGAAAAGTTTGTATCTTAAGGTTAAAATTGTAACTTTTGTGAAACTTAAGGGGATTTTCTGTAATATTATTTTATATAAATTATAATAACGTTGAATATATATATATGTACATACATTTGATATAAAACTTCATAAATTCAACTTATATATATATATATATATATATATATATATATACGACTTATTCTTGATAATTTTTCCATCGCACATCGATCATCGATCATTGTACTCACAAGTTATATGTATATATATAACGTTGTTCTTGAACTTAAGGCATTTAAACAGACACGAGTTTTGATCACAACTAAATAACTAATATTCGCGATAAAACTAGACTTAGACTATCAACTAAAACATATCATATCTTTTAGGTTGTGTATGAAGCCGTTGCCTTGCATCTTTGAGATTACGATACTACCACTACTACTGTACTACTAAGGTGAGTTCATGGCCCTACTATCTACTGTTTTAACTGTTTTTACAATCCCGTCGGGGGGGATGCATGCTACTGCTTTTATACTCGAACACAATGTTTTAAACTGTAAACTGGTTCGCATGTTTTCTTGTCACTAAGTAACTGTTTGCCATGTTTGAAGTCCCTATATCATGAACCATTAATCACTTGCGGAGTGAGAGCAAATATTGTGAATAGTACTATTGGAATTAACAATCCCGTTCCTATTAACCCAGATAGGGGAAATCGAACGCACTATATTTGGAACACTGGGTAAATTAGCAAGTTTACCTACTAGGGCGACACTGAAACGATTTAGCCAATTTCTATTGGTACGATGGGGTTTACGCTTTGGTTATCATGAGCTTAGTGAAATAAAGAAATAAATAGTGATTTCGTTTTTCAACGATGAGTGTATAACAACGTAACTCACACTATGATTATTGTGTTCAACAACGTAAACTAAACCTATGGATTTCACTCAACCTTTGTGTTGACGGTTTTAAGCATGTTTTATCTCAGGTAACTAAACAAGAAGGAACTTGAAGGCACGGAGTGGGCTTGTAACCCGGCATGGGCTAAAATAAATGTTTTGATACATTTCAAATAAACTTTTTGTTTAAACTATGAAACATCTTGATGTCTCGAATATATGGTATTTTGAATAAATTAAACTTTAAAGCGTCACTTTTGTGTCGTTTTCTATGATTGTGACAAAGATCCTCGAAGTAACACCCAAAAAGTCTTCCGCTGACATGGTTATTTTGGGGGTGTTACAGCATAGCATAGTCTAATGGTGTGATAGGTGAGAGTGTGTAATCCAAGGATGATGGCATGGTGTTGAAAGAGGAGGATGATGAAGATGTCCTAGTAGATGATGATTTGGAAGGAGCATTAGGTGGAGGTGGTGAGTTTTGATTGCTTTGGGAAGCTGGTGTTGTGACTTCATCATCTTTGGTGAGATCAACAAAGAGAGATTTGGACAAAGGCCTAATGGTGATTCTAGGTTTCTTGGAGATGTGAGATGTGTATCCTTGTGTGGAAGCTATGGTGAATAAAGGGTGTAAGGACGATGATGAGTTGTAAGAAATGCTTACAAGAGTGAAGCCTTAAATAAGCAAGAGTAGTGTAATTTGAATTAAAGGTGATAAGGATGTTCTATGGGGGTCTAGAGGAATCTTAAGGTGTATGAGAGTGTGCAAAATTTTCCAAGTTTCGAGGATAGGGATGCAGAATTCTAGAGGAAACAGTAAATTTCGTCTTAGCAAGGGACGGTACCACTAAATAGCATACGGTACCACTAAATTTAATGGTATCGTGGCATGTTTAGTGGTGTCGTGTCCTGGGAAGAGCGAAATTTTTCTGTGATACCTAAGTTTTAGCAGCTAGAGGGAGTTTCCTAGGTGGAATATTTGCAGGAATGATAGTGCCTCAAGTCACTAAGGATTAATTTACCAAATAAGTCCAATAATACTCTACATCTAGCAATCAATGAGGGTCAAACATGTATCCATGAAGAACTAAGCATGTACCCAAATGAACAAAATAATCTATCATCCATCATGATATAAGAATTAAATAATCCAAGAAGTTTGGGAGATAGTTAAGCATACAATAAGTTAAGTCAAATATTATAAGTTCCTAAAAAAGAGATAAAGCTACTAATCCCTTCCTAACTACACAAGTCCATGCTTCTCAAGGATCATTTCAACTTCATTAGGTTCCATCACATTCTCGATTTGAGCTCGCACAACTCCCACATCCGTAGGTTCGTCATAGATGTCGTCGTCGATAGAGGAGGCGGAAATGAAAATAGAAGAGATATGAAACTCATTAATGGGTTCCATGATGGGTTTGACAAGTGAGTATTGTGGACCGCGAAGGTAGGGGTGGAAGTTCATGATGAAGTGATAAAGACGAGTTAGGAACATCCCATAAGGTATCAACTTTGTTTTGTTACCTTTGAGATGTACAATTAGCTTTGCGAAGAAGTAGGCAAGGATGTATGGTTGATGAGTAAGGACACAAAACAACATATGAGCACAACACGTGGGAAGTTGCTCACGGACACCTTGAAGACTAGGAACGTTTTCCTTAAGGATGATTGCTTGAGAGAGCTATTCTTGACGAATCTCTGACAAACAAATTTTCGCTGGATCAAGAAAAGGAACGTACTTGCATGTACGAAGAAGTTTAGTGAGCTCGCTTGGAGTGGGTATATAGGAACAATAAGGACAATCCTCTTCTCTATAGTTGAAGAGTGACTCAAGACACCAATCTTCGGTGTAGGCACATTGCCCATGATTGGGAATTCGAAGAATTTGAGCAAATTGCTCAAGAGTAAGGACAAACTTAAAGTTGCGAATAAAGAAACAAAGTGACAAAGATTGATCCTCGTTACGTATGAGTTCAACTTGTCGAAACAATTCCATCACAAAATGAGGACAAATGTACTCGTTAATGTATAGCAGACAATCGAGACCTATAGCCCTAAACGACATGTTGATATCTCTATCATAGATTAGAGAGGGATCAACGACACGGCCTTCATGAAATCGACGGGTTTCAAGATTTATATAAGGATGAATGTGATTTCCGGGTGTTTTTTGTTCGTAAGAGATGTCGGGCATGTAGTTATCGGTTGAGAGGTGATCAAAAGCATAGAGGTAAGAAATGGTTGTAACCTATGAATGATAAGTTGTTTTTAATCATCAAGGATGTTTATCATGAAGATATGTGCCTAGTGTATGCCTATATGCAAACTATGTGGAGATGTGATAATCTTGACTCTAAAATTAACTTAATAAGATTATCCAAACACTCCTAATTTTGCTTTTGCTCAATTGAATATTTCGAAGAGTACATATTAGTTATGTAATTCGTTTAATATTCATGAGATCATGTATGCATGAAAAAACGTTTTGAATTTGAATCAACAATGCACGAAAATAATATTTCATGATCCTAGATTTGCGAGGTTTTGGAAATTATGGAATTGGGTTTTAGGTTTGGAAGACTTATGTGTAATTTGCTAATCTAATCTCTTAAATGGGATTCTATGTTGGGATTCTATGTTAGAATTCTGTGTTGGGAGAATTTAAAATAACTTATTAAGAGATCCCCAATTCCAATTCTTTGAATAAAAATAACCCTAGACTCAAGATCAAAGAAAGATTAGAATGAAATAACTTAGAATTGATGATAAGAGATTAGTAACGATTGATTTTCTTGAAGAATAATGCCTCCAATATGATTTTGAGATGGTGTAATACAGATTTGGGATGTGAGGTTCGACTCGGATAGCAATAGAGGAAATAGGGAAAGTTCAAATGTTAATTGTGAGGGAAAGGAGACTGATATACGACAATGTCAGGCCTACGGTACCACGGTACCACTAAACTTAGTGGTGTCGTGGTCTGCTGGAACAAATTTTGTCCCTTTTTGATTTTCGACGAACAAGTCTCGTTGACTAAGTGAGACTCTTTGACATGAGGAAAGAATTTATACCTAATAAATTCTTCTAACGAGAGATAGACGATCTAAACAAGACAATACGGGATGACTTCAATATTCATTATAGAGATGCGAGGGATGACCTTAATATTTCTAATGAAATATTCAAGTAATCATAAGAGGGGGTTTATGGGATGTGTTCCAGCATTCCTAGACCTAGACAGAGATATTTAAAGGATTCACGTTTGAGAGGTTTCGTTAGAATGTCAGCGATATTGTCTTGAGAGGGAACTTTCTCAATAGAAATGCTTCCTTTTTAGACATTATCGCGAAGAAAGTGGTGGCGAATTTCGATGTGTTTAGTACAAGAATGTTGGACAGGATTCTTGCTCAAGTTGATGGCGCCTTTGTTGTCGCACATAATCGGTATGTCGTCTACATGGATGTCGTAGTCGATAAAAGCTTGCTTCATCCATAGTGCTTGTTGACATGCTTTTCCTGCGCTTACGTATTCGGCTTCGGTCATGGAGATAGTAAGAGTTGTTTGTTTCTTGGAGAACCAAGAAGTTAGACAACAACCCATGAAGGTACAAACGCTATTCGTACTTTTTCGATCCACATAATCTCCCGCATGATCAAAGTCAGCATAGACAATAGTTTCTACGCCGGTCCCCTTGGGATAATATAATCCCAAGTGTGTAGTACCTTTAACGTATCGGAAGATACGTTTAACCACTTCAAGATGAGAGGTTTTGGGATCCTTTTGGAAGCATGCACAAAGTCAGACACTAAACATGATATCGGGCATACTTGCCGTTAGATATAATGACTACCTATCATGCCCCTATACTTAGTGTTATCTACAGACTCACCTTCTTCATCTTTCGTGAGTTTCACTTCCGTAGACATAGGAGTTTTCATGGGCTTAGACTCTTCTAGACCAAATTTCTTAAGCATCTCTTTAATATACTTATATTGATTAAAGAAGATACCATCTTCCATTTGTTTTATTTGTAGACCAAGGAAGAAATTTAATTCGCCCATCATGCTCATCTCAAACTCGTCATGCATGATTTTAAAGAAATCATTGCACAATTTAGGACAAGTTGAGCCGAATATAATGTCGTCGACATATATGTGAACAATAATGACGTGTGAATCGCATTTCTTCGTGAAGAGTGTGTTGTCAACCATTCCCATGGTATATTTATGTATAATCAAAAATGCATTTAGTCTATCATACCGAGCTTTAGGAGTTGTTTAACACCGTAGAGAGCTTTCTTGAGTCTATAAACATGATTCGGTTTTTCGTAATCAATGAATCCCGAAGGTTGTGCTACGTATACCTCCTCATTGATAATACCATTTGGGAATGCACTTTTCGCGTCCATTTGATATAGTTTAAAGTATAAGGCACAAGCATAGGCAAGGAGTATTCTAATAGACTCTAATCTAGCTACGGGTGCATAAGTTTCATCGTAATTAATTCCCTCTTGTTGATTGTAGCCTTGTGCTACTAATCTAGCCTTGTTCCTAGTTACGACGCCATTTTCATCGAGCTTATTTCTAAATACCCACTTAGTTCCTACGATGGTTTGATTCTCAGGAGGAGGTACTAAATCCCATACTTCATTTGTGGTGAATTGGTTTAACTCTTCTTACGTCGCTTCACCGACATTCCTAGGTTCTACGGTGGATACGAAACAAAAGAAATTACTTTTGTTTTGTGCTTGTGATCTAAGAGTTCTTTGGTTAAGGTTTCCTATGACATTTTCTATTGGATAATTTTTGTATTCCTTAATGTTAATGACTTCGTTAAATTCAACTGTTTCATCCTCAATGTCATTTTCTAGAACCTTCTTGCTATTAACCTTAGTAGCTTCTTCCTCATCTATATCATCATCCACCAAGGGTGATGTTTTCGTGGGAGGAGGACTTTCATCGAATGTCACGTTAAGTGATTCTTCGACTTTCATAGTCTCCTTGTTTAGAACTACATAGGCTTTACTATTTTGGGAGTAACCTAGGAATACACCTTCGTAAGACTTTGGGTCAAACTTGGTAAAGTAGTCTTTGGTGTTTAAAATGAAGCACTTGCTTCCAAATACTCTAAAATAGTCTAATGTAGGTTTTCTTCCTTTCAAGATTTTGTATGGTGTTTTGCCTAATATTGGTCTAATCAATATCCTATTAAGTATATAAGCTGAAGTGTCTACGACATTACACTAAAACTTTTGTGGAATAGATTGCTCATTGAGCATTGTTCTACTCATCTCTTGCAAAGTGCGATTTTTCCGCTCAACTACCCCATTTGATTGTGGAATGTGTGGAGCTGAGAAATTGTGAGTAAAACCATTAGCATCGCAATAAACTCCAAATTGCACTTCATTATCAAATTTCTGACCATGATCCATCCTAATAGACACTAGCTTACAATCTAATTGATTTTGGACCCTTTTACTGAAGATTTCGAATTCTTCAAAAGCTTGTGTCTTATTCTTAAGAAACCTAGTCCAAGTGTACCTAGAGTAATCATCTACTATTACTAGTGTATAGTAATTTCCTCCGTAGCTACATACGGCGGATGGACCGAATAATTCCATGTGAAGGAGTTCTACGCATCTAGTGGTAGAGACCATATTCTTGGCCTTGTGACTAGAATGAGCTTGTTTACCAACTTTACAAGCATCACAAATTTTTTTATTGAACTTAAGCTTCGGAAGATTTCTAACTAATTCTTTTGATGCCAATGATTGTATTAAACGCATATTGGCATGACCTAGTCTCCTATGCCATAATGTGGAATTGTCATCTATAGTTGCTAGGAAAATCTTATCCTGAGGTGTGTTTCCTATCTTCATAACGATTAGGCCATTTTTCCTAACTCCTTTGCCTATGGTCTTGGCATACTTAGTAATCTCACTACCTTCTTCCGAGAAGATTACTCTACACTTATTGTCAACCATTTGACTAATACTAAGCAAATTAAATTCTAGTTTATCTACATGCTCAACATTTCTAATAGTAAGGGAGTCTTGAGTAATCGTACCTTTGCCAATAATGTTGCCCTTAAGTTTGCTACCGAACGTAACATTACCTCCATTGTACGCTTTGTATGAAGAGAATAGACTTCGGTTGCCCGTCATGTGATTAGTACATCCATTATCTTTGATCCATTCATCCGGCTCCAAGTCAATTCCCAAGCATATCTCACTTGAAGCTTGAGCCATAAGACACGTTTCGTCGTTGGGCTTCTTCTCCTCATTATCATCACTATCACTCCAAGACCCTCCCACTAAGGCTCTTTGGAAGTTGTTTCTTGGTGGCTTAGGACAATCTCCAATGACGTGATTTGGGTCTCCACATCTAAAGAATTTTCTATCATTCTTTCCTTTCTTATCGTCTTGGTTCTTTGAGAATGACTTCTTCTTGTCACGAGGTTGTCTAATGAATCTACCCTTTCTTCTTAAGAACTTTTTAAAGTCTCTAACCGCTAATGCATACTCTTCATCTTCACTATCGGAGTTAGAGATTTCCTCGTCACTAGACTCTTTCTTAGCCTTCAATGCTAGAGATCTAACTCTCTCACTTTTTCCTTTGACTATGTCGGAGTCTTTCTTGATTATCATTTCATGAACTTTCAAGTTTCCTCTGAGTTCATCAAGTGATAACGTCGCTAAGTTCTTTGACTCTTCAATGGCGGTGACCTTTTCTCTCCATTTGGGATTTAGAGCCCTAAGAAACTTCCTAACATAGTTCTTGCTAGAATAACCTTCATCAATAGCTTTAAGACTAGTAATAATAGTATTAAATCTAGCAAAAGCACTATCTATGGTTTCATCTTCCGGAATGGAAAATTGTTCATATTGTTGAACATGAAGATCAATCTTGTTCGCTTTGACTTGATTATTACCTTAACGGGTGACTAACAAAGTTTTCTAAATTTCCTTTGCCGTATTGCACATAAAAATTCTTTCAAAATTCTTTTTCGGGAAAGCATTCTAAATTACCATTTTAGCCTCATCATTTTTGGCTAGCTTTCTTTTAAGATTATCACTTTGTTGATCATAATGAATAATTTGACCATTTTCAATAGGTTTAAAGTCACCATCGGTAATACCATGCCAAAGATCAATGTCTTTTGATTTCACATACGTTTCGAATCTTGTTTTCCAATAAATAAAACAATCGGTTTCAAAAAGTGGTGGTCTTTGCATAGATTTCCCATCTTGATATTTGTCGAAATCCATTGATCGACTCACGTTTTAAAATACAGTTTATTTTAAAAACTTGCCTGACGTGGCTCTGATGCCAATTGTGGGAAACTAGAAGGGGGGTTGAATAGTTTGCCGACTTGTTTTCTTTAGTTATAAAAATTACTTTGTGAAAAACTTAGATTCAAATGTGGATGAAATCAATCAACACCAATATGAACACAACACTAAGCAAACACAATCAAACAATAAGTATGTAAAGAAAGGAGATGGAAAAATCAAACCGAGACAACGAGATTTATAGTGGTTCGGTTATGAAGCTCTTCTTCGCCCTACTCCACTCCCCGAGTACCACACTTGAGAGTTCTAAGCACTATGTCAATAAAGCTCCCTTCAGGCGGAGAAAACCGTACAACATCGCTTACGTTATTTTCCGACACTAAGCTAAATGTCGAGTACTAATCTTAGCAAGTACCAATCTACCATGATCCGCATGATCCTAACTTTTCACACGATCCACACGATCCTAACTTTTCACACGATCCTCACAAGATCCACACAATCCTTACAATCTACTCTTGATTCACTTCATCAATACTAAATAAATCAACATTCAAGAGATCCTCAAGATCTAAACAAGATTACAATGATCAACACAACAACTAAGAGATACTAAAACACTTGATGTATATCAAGATACAATCAAGTAGACAACTAGTAATGCAAGTGCACTACTATATGACACCAACACTTTGTGTCTTCTTGATACTTTGTGTTCTTCTCTTGAGTAGTAGAGGTATGTAGATGATTCTTGGTTGGACAAAAGAATCACTCTTTAAACAAAAGAAAACTAACTAATGATCAAAGGAGTGTAGAAAGAAAGGAAGGATCGAAACTAGAAAGTCATGTGTGTAAAAGGATATACAAAATCTGAGAAATGAAGTTGTATTTATAAAATCTGAAAATTTGACCATTTTAAAGGGGACGACACCACTAATTGTCACACGGTACCACTAAATTTAGTGGTACCATGGTAACATGCTGGACAAAAATGCTCTCATTTTTGTCTTTAGTGTTGAAAGTTTATTTGGGGGAGTTTGGAGCTGGTTTGGGTAAAATATAGCTGTTAGGAATGTTTTTGAAATGATTTTTCCTAAATAAAACATTTCTTTATAATTCAAAAATAATATGTAAAATGTATTTTTGAAAAGAAAGTTTTGCCAAGCTAAAAATGTGAAGTTCAAAATACAAATTCACTTCTTTGATCATTTGTCAAATTGTAAATTTGTTTGTTTATACCTAAAGTGATTGATATAAAAATTGGATATTTCGACTAAAAACTTGTTTACGTTAATTTTGACGTAAGATGTTTTCACATTTTGTTATCATTAAAACATAGAGATATCGAAAGATGAGAATAACATTTTTAGACATTATTTGCATCAACAGTTTTATCTTCTTTTATAGTGTATTTCACCATGATTTTAGAAAAAGCATATTATAAAAATTAGGCTAACAACCCATAATTTTAGAAATAGAATAGTAATTAAATAAGGAAAACACGTATCTATTAATAATTAACATATTTTAACTTCTTTTTATAAGGTAATTCAATTTTAAAAACTAACAATAATTACAGCAACATATTTTTAATTAAATTATATTAACATTCTAATAAAAAATAAAATAAAAATCAAATCTGAAATATCTTTAAAATGTAAATTACAAAGCATGCTCGGCCGTAATAAAAACTTATTCACTTTAAAAGTACACTTACATGAAATAAAATAAATTCAATAACAAGTGCAACTTAAAACATACTTTTAATTTAACTAAAACCAACCAATTATAGTAGAAATTGTAAATATACTAAACTTAAGGTAAAAACTGATAAATAAGGTTTTGGACTAAAAATGTAAATATTTTAATATAAGGGTAAAAAGTGTAACTTTTATAAAGTTAAGGGAAAACTTAGTGTATTTATATATATATATATATATATATATATATATATATATATATATATATATATATATATATATATATATATATATATATATATATATTATAACAGGAGGCATTAGAAGAATATATGAATAAAAACAAAGGGTAGAAATTGTAAATATAAAAAAATGGTTTTTATGAAAATAAAACTTAGCTTTTCGAAAATCAACTTTTGGACGAGTTTTGCAAAAATTATCGTTGAATGGGTATAAATCGTATAAAATGAGAAAGTAGTAGGGTTGAAAACTGAAAATAGTATATGAATAAAAACAAAGGGTAGAAATTGTAAATATACTAAACTTAAGGTAAAAAGTGATAAATAAGGTTTTGGACTAAAAATGTAAATATTTTAATATAAGGGTAAAAAGTGTAACTTTTATAAAGTTAAGGGAAAACTTAGTGTATATATATATATATATATATATATATATATATATATATATATATATATATATATATTATAACAGGAGGCATTAGAAGAATATATGAATAAAAACAAAGGGTAGAAATTGTAAATATACTAAACTTAAGGTAAAAAGTGATAAATAAGGTTTTGGACTAAAAATGTAAATATTTTAATATAAGGGTAAAAAGTGTAACTTTTATAAAGTTAAGGGAAAACTTAGTATATATATATATATATATATATATATATATATATATATATATATATATATATATATATATATATATATATATATATATATATATATAACAGGAGGCATTAGAAGAATATGCCACCTCATTACCCAGTAATTCATTATCATCCTTGTCATCAGCCACGTCATCACATAAGCAATTTTTTTTATATTTTTTTTAATTTCTTTAGCAAATTTTGTAAGCAATTATTTTCGTATTAAAATTTAAAAAAGTTACGCTTACATGAAACTGAGACAAGAAGTTTTTTGGAATACATGTTACAACTCCAAATATATAAATGCCTGTAGTTAATTATTACTCCTAATCTATATAGCATTCTTACGTACCCTTCTGCAATCCTAAATCTAATCCCCCTACCTCCTACCACTCTCATAGCGATCTTCATAACCACTCCTCCTCCATTAATCCATCCCACTTTAGAAAATAGACCGTGCCTCCTTTAACAGTTGGAGTTGGCTAATAGTTATGCGCTATCGAATTTATGTAGAGTATTGTAAAACTCCAATTCGTAAATAGATTATCTTTAATTAAAGGTATGGTTTTAAATTAAAATTTTTAATTAAATAGATTATCATACTGGTTAATATTTAATAATATTATTACTATAGGTTAATGTTTTTGTTAATATCATGCTGGTATGTTTTGGATTATACCATTGTTAATATTTAATTTTGCTCATACCACTGTTAATATTATACGTTGCAGGAATAATGATCGGTATTCTAATTATTATTGGAACACAAAAGCATACCACTTTGACCCATGCATATGGTGAGAATTGATGTACCTTCGTAATATACCTTATGCATGACGATAGTGTTTCAGATTTCTTATCCACTGTTCATTATTAAAGGTATGGCGTAACTTATTTGTGTTTGTATAAATATGAAACATAATATTTACGGTTTTAATCTTAATTATTATGGCGGGTTGAATGATTTTGAGAAGTTTTAAGGCATGGCATGTAGCAACTTCTCTTTTAGAAGTTTTATATGGTTTCATTGAATTATAAGGAGTTTAACAGTTGATTTTTTAGGTTTCAGGTTGGTGTAGGTACACTTCTTGCATTCAAAATGGTTGCAATATCAGGTAGATTCCGTTTGACTGCGTTAAGCAATAATATTAGTACAGAGGAAACCTTTTTCCAAAAAGGAGAAATATCGGTTGAATCCCCTCTAATTGCTAAAGTATTAGCTCAAGGTTGATACCTTTTCCGCTATTGTTCGTGTGCATACATGTTTATTTGTTAGATATCTTTACCTCAAAGTACGTTGTGTTGATACGCTCTTATATGGTCGCATACTTAAGGGGTTGTATGTCTACGCCTATCATGATTTTTTTGAACAGCTTTAGTTTTATTACTATCTATCTGTATGTCTGTGTGTATCATGATAAGTTTGGTGATTCTTGTGTACCTGTCTTTATGTATCTTATAAGTATTAAACTAAGCTTTATTTTGCTGGTTTCGGTCTGTTTGGATATTAAAAATGTCGTCTTACTTGAGCATTAGCTGTTTATATCGTTCTGTAGTAAAATTGAATCAATGCTAACAAATGACTTCTTAAAATCTGGTTTATAGGTCTATCTAAATGGAAGACTGGTGACAGGCAGTGGTTCTTTTTTTTCCCCAAGGGATAGAAGGTATCTAAGCGGAGCAAGAACGAGAAGGGCAACTATGCATGGCTACTGGAAGGCAACTGGAAAATACCGTATCATTACTTGCAACTCACGCATAGTTGGGTCAAAGAAAACTCTCATATAACCTAGGTCGTGCACCCTCTGGTCGACGCACGGATTGGGTGATGCATGAGTATACTCTCGACGAGGAGCAGCTTAGGAGATGCAATTATGTGAAAAATAACTACAATGTGAGCAAATTTTTTAAGAAAAGCAGGCTGGTCCAAAGAATGGTGAGCAGTATGGTGCTCCCTTTGTTGAAGAAGAATGGGCTGACGATGATGAACAGGTAAACATTGATGCGCTTTTGGTGCAGAACACTGAATCCAATCAATGGTGAGAGTTTTGACCAGAGGGTTGCAAATGAACTTTCTGTGGAGGAGCAACACCCTTTCGCTGTGAATGATGATTTTCTCGAATTAGATGATCTAATCAGTCCACGGCCCGCTTTCCCAGAACAACCCATAGTGGATGATCTACTGTTTGATGATGTTGACGAGTTTTGTGCATTTGATTTTTGTAATGATCCAACTACAATCAACGAGACAAATCCAGTTATAAGTCAACACATTTAACATCCGTTCTATGCAACTAATCTTGAATATGGAATGGAAAATTCTGATTTTCATTCATATTTTAACACCAACATTAACAGCCTGATAATTGACCAAAGCAACCATAACTTCACGGACCTATAGGCATGAACACCCTATCTCCGCTCCCTCAGGTACTGATTTGCTACTCTATGTGAACCTGATACATTTTGACAAATGGGGTTTGTAATTAGCTATTGAAATGTAAAAAAGTTTAAAATATAAGTCGTATGTAGAACGTTGTTTACATTTAGGTAACATTTGGTCAAGCTCTTGATCTTGATCAGATAGAAAATGGTCAGAACTCTTGAGCAAAAACTGTCAAAGATCTTCATTGCTCTTAGAGTGGTATCCTCAAATTGTTAGATGATAGATGAGTTTTTTTTATGTTGACTTTTCTAGGTGTTATAACCAATGATGTGAACCAATGTCAATACACTGAAGAAGGTTATGGTGGTTCGGGTTCGCTGTTTTCATCTGCTCTATGGGACTAAGTTGAGTCAGTACCAACGACTCCAGCTTTTGCTTTGGAGAGCAGTGCGCTTGTGAATAAGGTCTTTGAACAGATGATGCTATGTAGCTTAAATAGGGCTAGCAATACTAAAAATGGTGCTAGGAGGGTAAAGCGATCATCAAGATCGAGCAGTATGGGTATCCTCTATTTTTCAGTTCTTGGAGTGCTGTTTGCTATATTATGTGTATTTGTAGGGACATCTATCGAGTTAATGGGTAGAAGTATATTATGATGATTGTGTAGGATTTATGAAATATTTATCCTATTTTATGGAAACCAAGAGATTTTCATCTACTTATGAAAAATGCTGGTCTTTAAGGTCTATTATATGGGTGTTCATGTTGGGCTGGTCCGATCTAAAACCATAATAAAATTTGCCGTTTCATATAAAGGTATAAAATTGCTTTACATGATTTGAAATTTGTTTCTTTTGATTACATGTATTTTTTTAATCGACATGAATATCTAATCTTTATAAAACATGCATATTCAATATCACAACAAGAGTTGAACCTGTTTATTCGGAAAGAATTAGCAGGAAAACTCAGGTAATGATTGGCCGCATGAAACTTCAGTTACAGTTGGATAAAGTGTGCAAGAGACTGATGATGTTTGGCATGAAGATGGCTCAAGAGAAGCTGTTGAAAATTGGTCTGTAGGTCCTATTGATCCACCAAGAAAGCTGCATTTTGTTCCCTTTATAACAGTCAATAGCTTTAACCCACCCAAGGATAACTATAACTCATGTATATTACAAACTGATCATTTATATATGCAACAGCACTACGAATACCAATATAGCATGCCATTCGCCTCATTGAGTAAAAAGAATGGGCCCCTAAGAAGAAAGAAAGGAAGGTGCATGTGTATGTTTAATGTGGTACCAAGGAGCTCCTTCAGCGAGATAAAACCGCGCATCTTATTACAATATCAGAAGTGGAGACGTGAAAGAAGAAATTGAAGAAATAATTAGGAGTTGAAAAAAATGAGGTAACATTCTAACTAAATTATATGATTTTTTGTTACAGGCACCATTGTAAAGCCGAATGACCCACACCAGCAATTCCAGCCTCAGTTAACGAAACAGCTTGACATCTTGCATAAGAGTGTGGCGGCTTCTGTGACACAACAAGAACAACAACTGAAAGGCATGGAGGATGATATGCAATCTTTTGTGTCAACCAAAGATCAGGTATGATTAACCAGAAATAATTTAGATAGATTTGAATACATAAGAAATGAAAATACATATTTTAATACGGGGATACACTGTTACAGGCTACAAAAGAACTTCGAACTGGTCTAGACAAGAAGAAAACAATGTACGGTTCGGGTATTAAAGCTCTGGTTGATCTAGCAAATGAACTTGATGGAAATTCACATTCACCCCTTCGAAGTCTTAATTTCCAAGTTTCTCACCTGCGCAAATCATATTGGACATTCTTATATGTCTTGGGGATGAGACTTAAAGTGTAAGTTCTGTTATCATTTGTTGTTTTATGATCATTGTTCTGTATGAGATGATCACATACACCAACAAAAGGAAATGTGGCTTGATGTTTCTTATTATGGTATAGTTGAACTTCCCATCCTTTTGACACCAACACCATCCTTTTGAGGGCTGTTTGGATGTATAGATAGGTTTTTATTTAGCGAAATGTAAAAACTAATTAGTTGATGAATTTTTATTTATTTATTTGTTGTCCAGTTAAAAAACGAGTGTAGAAGAGGAATATATTTCAGGTTTTCCTTATTAATTGTCAGGCTAACATTGGCTTTTCTGAATATAGGGTGACGGAATTTTTAGTTTGATAGAAGATAGGTTGTTAATATTAACCGCTATATTTTTTTCATTTGTTGCAGGGCCTCCGAAATTGAACACTTCATTAGGTCAGTGTGACCGGGTGTGTAACCATTGCAAAGCTATTTTTGGTATGACAAAAGGTTGAAAGTGGGAAGTCGCATATCTAATTAGTGTTTGTTTACATTTTTAAGGAAACATGGTGGAGGAAAAAGACATGGGAAAGTTGGATCTTCCATCTCGTGAAGTTGTAGCAAAACTAAAAATTGGCTGCTGAGATTGTTAACAGTAATATTATTGCCCTCCAATTCAGTTCTCAATTTTAATATTTTACTAATATATGTGTGCATGACAGAATTATTAGGTGTATTACAATGGTGATACAAATAACAATGTTGAAAGTGGTGTTGCATTCCCAATATGTTTGTCTATTAACAACATAATACTGTCACTTCTCACTTCTTGCCAACAACAATATTAAGAAGAAG
The DNA here is from genome assembly GCA_030686995.1 of Artemisia argyi. NCBI lineage: Eukaryota > Viridiplantae > Streptophyta > Magnoliopsida > Asterales > Asteraceae > Artemisia > Artemisia argyi. The sequence goes on from CM060678.1 coordinate 92,007,204, forward strand.
GTGACGCGATGAAAATGTAAGTGCTAACAAAACACTTTCAGATTACTGACTTTATCCTTTTTAGGTTCTTAATAACATCCAATATGAGCACATGGTGTTGTTTTACAGTGATATGGGATGGCATATGACTGTAGAATTGTTGAATTCGTTGTTAGTCATCAAATGCAGCAACTCGTGCTTGACGAGAAAAAAGTTGTTTTAAGTGTCTCGGATCCTTACAATGAAGTTTGATGATTATGAGTTTGGGGAGAACGAAGTTTATGCTATAGATATAGTTACAAGCACGAGAGATGGCAAGGTTTGAATTCGGATTTCCTTAATCATGTTGTTATTGATGCTTTTGCTTACTTATTAATATAATGATATGATGGTTTTGCAGCCAAAGTTGTAGGATGTGAAAGACACTGCCATTTATAGAAGAGATTCTACTAACCACAACAGTCGATTAATACTGAATACGTCCTGTTTAGTGCAACTTCTCAAAAGTTCCCAACCATGGCTTTCTCTCCTCGGTGTGTTGATCTATTTTCTCTATCTGTTTTCCAAATTCATTTGTTTTGTCTAATTAAACATTCAAACTCAAAAACAAAATAATCGTTATTAGATGGTCTTAAAAACCATGTCATTTCGATATAATTCTATTGGATTATAATTTTAGAACGACTATTATAGTTTTCAAATTATATTAAATACATATAATATAAATTGACTTGTATTGTTGATAGGGATCTGAAAGAGAACTATGATGTGGAGGGATTGAGTGAATGCATCGAGGAAGAGCTTTTGCAGCCGTACACTGTTCTTTATGAAAAGCTTCGTATGATTGCTGCTACATTTTTAGTTTTTATTTTATTCTATTTTGCTCTAACAGTTATATATACATTCCAATATCCTCCTAATTTTGAGTGTTTATTGTCATTATGAAATGTCAATACCAACTCATAGAAGCCTTTTTGTTTCCTTCAGGCTGCTTACATATCTATAATGAGAACTTCAAGTTTTCTTGATAGAAGTGAGGTCGATTCCCTACTAAAGCTATATAGAGAAACTGATGCATTTCAAGATTTTCAAACAAAGATTCATACAAAGGAATACGAGGGAATGCCACAACATGGTAGACCGTTCATGAAGGGGAAGTTGGTGATTCATTAAAAAAAACCATTTTAATGTATATTAAGTGATGTCAACATCTGATATTTAAGGTTTATTAATAACTTAAAGTGACATACCCAGTTTAACATTTTATATTCATGTTTACAAACATTTTTAATATACATTTAGCTACAAAAGTTCTACATTTCATAATAAATACATTTGAGTAAACACAAATGAACACCCCTATTTGCGTTTTGCAGTTAGTTGATGACTATTATTTATAATCAACCAGCTCATATTCTATAAAGCATGTTTGCACACCTTTATTTTGCATCCATGTAATATTGATGTATTAGTTTATAGTTATTCATTTGTTTTCAAAGTTTCTGAAAACATTACTCCATGATTTACAGACCGCAAATGATCCCATTGCCCCTTTTACAAACTGAATGCAATAACATGTTTAATAATGGAGAATAAGTATTTTTTTGGGTCAACCTAACACGTCAAACCCTATTAAACTTGAGCCCTTCTTACATGTTCCCTTATCGACAAACCCGTCTATTATGTAGCCAAGGATCATTTTAGCTTTAGGTCAAAGGCCTTATCATTACCACTAACAGTTAACACACTCGGTGGGATTTATTATAATAGTGTCTAAGGCCTTTATGCCAGTGATTGCGTAGGAGCTTGCTTTCGAGAAAGTGAAACCAAAGGCCGTTTTTGAAGAACTGAGATGCCTAAGTGACAAAACAAATCTCAAATAGTTGGTATCTCTATTTAAGAACAATATCGGTAGCTTAGTGTCAGATATAAATACGATGCTTTCTTTCACATCTGAACTTTCACAATTTCAGTTTGAAGTACTATTTATTTTTGTCATTGTATTTGGAACCTGGTCTTTGAGTTTTACATTATTATTTAAATGGTTCAGATTTTAAACCTTTTTTAAATTGAATTACAGGATGTGATTTATTTTTTTGATAAGGTGTTGAACATGAATATGGATCAACAAAGTAGACATCGATCTTATGGACATTTAGGCTTAATTATCACTAAGATATGTCGTTCACTTGGATTCTTGGTAAAAATATAGTGTGCTACCCAAGAGCTACACAAAACAAAGGTGCTTTTGTACTACTGATCTTATATTTTCTAAGATTGTTTATGTTATGGCCGGTGAATTATTGCATATTTTTCAAATATAGTTAGTGATTACAAAATGGGTGGTGGGTCCAGGCTTGGGCGGGTTGCGTAAAGTTACAAAATAGGTCGTATTGGTATAGGTTGATTGCTAAATAACTGATCCAAACACCTTTTAGATGGCTTTCAACCCGTTTAGCCCTTCCGACCTATCTGATTCGTTGCATTTTTTGTTCGATATTTTATCTTAACTATTTGAATCCTTAGGGATAAAAAGTAACCCAAGTCAACTTATTAAATGGTCAATATTATCACAAATTAGATAGGATATTTCGACCTGCAAGTGAAAATGTAACCCAAGACCAGCCATTTAAAGAAAATTGATGGCAAAAGAGGTCTTATGAGAAGCATATACGAAACGGACATTAAATTCTAAAAAATCATTGTATTACCAGATTCGTTTTTTTATGTTACTCTAAAAATGTTGCACTTTCACCTCTTATGTGCAACCCAAACCTTAGCTTACTCTAAATTGGTCATTTGTTGAATGTCTCGGATTGTTGCTAATGGGTGCTCTCCTAGCAGCACAATTGGTAATAACATTTATGCTTTTCAAATTTTTATCATGTTTGACTAATCCTGTTTGACAAACCAAATATTGTGTTGATTTGGTTGAAAACATTACTTTATGATACTAAGCTTCGACAACAAGCTTTTCATTTTAATTTGTTCATAAACTTTATACCATCATATTGTCTGCATAATCAATCTTTTTAAAATTATATCGTATCTTTTACTGTACATGTTTGGTTTCGAAGTACTTAACTATTCTCTTTTCATCTTGCAGGTTTAAACCATTCACAAAAGTGATAGTTTGTATTACAGTTGAGACCACATGTTCATCATCTCCCATAGAGTAAGTGAAATGATTGTTTTCATAGTATTTCGTTCATAGATGAACCGTGAAACTTTCACGTATTTTCTCATCACAAGTATTCGGAGACACAATAACAAGTCATTAGTACTATAGAAAACTAAAACCGTGGTATAATTAGTAAAGGACGGGAGAATGGGATACAAAGAAGCTTTATTTTGTATTTGAGTTTAATTGGTTGTATACTTTGTTCTTGCGTTCAACTTTGTACTTTTTTCCCCTCATTTTTTATAAATGTTTACTTCTTACCATTCTTAATGCATTAAATAAATAAATTCGTATGTTCATATTTTATTTTCAGTAAGTTACTTTTTCCAACGATATTTAAAATTCATTAACCGTTAATTTATTCATTGGCCACTTTTCCAGCCATTTTTTACTCACCTTCTTTTGCTATAGTAAAATATGTCAACAATAATTATAAGTCATGCCCGCCCATTGAGCGGGCTTCGAAAACTAGTATATATATATATATATATATATATATATATATATATATATATATATATATATATATATATATATATATATATATATATATATATCTTAACTTTTTATATATATTTTCATAAATAAATATAACAAATATCATTTGATAACAAATAATAATAATTTTAATAATTCCTTTTACAAATAAATGATAATAACCACATTAGAATAACCTAAAAGTATTTAAAATAAATATTTTTACTTACATATATAATAACTAATAATAATATACCTCTAAACTCTAATCGATAACACTTTTGTAAAAATAACAACAATAATAAGTTATTTTTTGAACTTTAAGCATTTAAAATATACAAATCCGACGCTATCACATTCGAAAATTCCCACACTCATCATTTAACTCATCGAACCCTTTCCCACACTCATCATTTAACTCATCGAACCCTAAAAGCCGAAAGAATCTAAATATATCACATTAATTTCGGTCGCAAGTAAGGAGCTATTCATTTTTCACCATTTGAGCACTAATTGAATTCTACACTACTAAGGTGAGTTCATAGTCCCACCTTTTAAATTGTTTTCAAAACCCCGTGAGGAGATACATGCGATAAACCCGAACACAAGTATTTTTAGTATGCGAAACCGAATTAATATTGCCTAAGTTGTTTCCCGTGCTACAAGTCCCTCACATCACGAACCATTAATCACTTGTGTTTGCAAGTGAACACGAATTTAGAAAATAGATCTATTTGAGATGGCAACCCATAATTGTCCACCAGATGAGGTGGAAAGGATGCGCTATATTCGAATTTTACTAGGAAGATAGCACCTTTCTACTAAGAGGGCCCAGTCATCTACATCCCCCGTGGTGTAGGTGATTATATCATTTGATATCTACTCGATATTAAGGTTTGCGATTCGTGTGGCTTAGGAGCAATATAAGCGAAACTAATCTAAATTACTCGAAACCAAACTATTATCGATTGTTTTTAAAATATTTAACTTGTGTTCAAACTACTCTAAACTAAACTACTATGGATTCACTCAACCTTTGTGTTGACCTTTTTAGCATGTTTATCTCAGGAAATTAGGAGCATGATGGCACAGAGCTGGCAAAAAGGGCACTCAGGACCTCCCTTATTTTCTACAATAATCATATCATTCTTTTCAAACTCGTCACCCCTTTTGTGAAACATTTTACTTTGTGAAAAATGTTTTGTAATTTCGAATATTGAGTTTTCATTGAATGATATTAAACCTATCTTTGAAATGGTTTTTATAAGTATGACTGTGTTCTAAGACTTAATTACCCCGAATTAGACTTCTGCTGCTTTCAAAATTTTTGTGGTGTTATAGGGACTTTTCAAAGAATCAAAAGAGCGGATAAAATATATTTTGCATAAAAGTCAAAGCATGTACAAGTTGGTGAAAAGTAGTGATCATTTGGCAAAACTTTTCACTAAAGTAAGTATGGTGGGTTTCCAAGAATAGAAACATGAAATGGAAAATGTACTTTATGTTCCAGTTCCAGTAGATGCTCGGCACGTCTCACCGAACCCTACTAAGTGACTTCCTCGTACCTAGTATAAAAGGGAATGTTGGTAGAGAGTAATATAATGACTGCATGTATTTATTGTACTAGTTATTGAAATGCATTTGCTCTCTTGAACTTACAATAGGTTCACTAACCCAATTAGATAGACCTCTTAAATTCACTTGCAAACTTTGTTTAAGAGTTTGTTTGATCAGAGAGTTGTCATACACTGTCATTTTAATTTAGTGTTTTCCGCACAACACTTTGAAATTCTTTGATTCATATCAATAAAGAGTTATATGTGAAAAAGTTAAACTTTATGTGCACTTCTGCCCCCCAAATGATGAAGACCTTGGAAAAGTGTTACTTTTGTGTCATTGAGAAAGACCTTTTTTCTAAGTACTTGCTGAGTCCAAGACATATGGCTATTCTCAATTGTATCCGTGCCTCGCATGCATAGGATTTTCTTTTCACCATCCCTGTTGACGGCTTGGGACATAGGATGAACCATCACCAATTCTGATTTGTGTTATGTTATAGGCTTACTGTTCCAATTTTTTCTGAAGGTAGCCTTTGCTCGAGTTATAATGTGCATCGTATGGACCAATGGGGAGATCACACAGTCCACTACTCTAGTGACGTATGGACCAATTTTTTCTTGTTGATATATGTTCTAAGGTTGGGATCATGGTGCGTAAAGATGCCCCTATAGAGTTCCTTTCGAAGGATGGAAGGAGCTACGACCTACAGACTTGTTATTATTCAATTGGCTCCAAGGTAAAGATGCATGTTTGGATCTGACCGAAATCTCTCCATTTGCTGGTACTTGGGCAATTTCATGGGCTCCTATGGTGGCCTTGCATAATGTTGTGGAGAATAAAAAGAAAAATATGTGTCCAAATGTGAGGACATTGTATACAAGTTCATACCATTTGCTTTTTCTACATTCGGGGAATTCGATACAGAGGCTTTGGACACACTTTCACATATTAAGTTTATTGCCATTAGTCACTCAAATAATGCTAAGAGTGGTGCTTTTATCTTTCATAGATTAAGCGTTTATATTTAGAAAGGAGTTGGAGCACAGCTTGTATCTAGACTCCCATCCAACTTTATGTAAGCTTATAATGTTTCAATAAAATATAATAATTATGTTTCAACGACGATCTGGTGAGAGGGAACGGTGTCAGTTTGATTGTATTTCTCGTGCTATTCTTGGATGGAGGGATCCTGATAGCACCCAGACTAACCACTTATTAAACCAAGGGTGGTCAACAAGTCAAACCTGGGTGTATACAAGTGATCCGGTGTAAGCATAGTGAGTTCCCAGGTCGTTATGTCCCAGCGAGGTGTGAAAGTGTATTTTGGAAACGTTTTGTGATTAGGTGATTTGAATAGAGTTAACAGGAATATGATTGGGATGATTACACTAAGCAAATAACAATGGAAATAAACCAAACAAGCAATATTAACAATTACAAGAAACCAAATTATCCTAAAACGTATTTAAATTTAAAAACGTACGTTTAAATTAAAATAACGTAAAAGTGTACAATAAAAAGTGGAATATAAGCAGAATTAATCCTACGGGGATGAAAATTACTTTTCTATAAACCTAATGATAAAAGAAAATTTTCGAAAAAAGAAAATTATATTTTTGACTTTTTAATTATTTATTATTAATTAAAAACTATTTAATTACTAATTTAAATTATTAAAAATACTACATTAAGTTGGACAATCATGAAAATTTTTCTAAAACTTCTTAACCATCACAGGAATCCTAAAAGATTATAAAAAGCTCTAACAATTTATAAGTAAGCTATTAGAAATTTTATTTACCTATTATTAATTAAAAACTATGTTGAGGCATCACGATCAAGATCTCTTTATGTTTTAATGATGACAAATAAACCATCGAAACACATAAAATAACAAACGTTAGCCAAAATTCCCCGGAGCTCATATCTGTTCCTGGCGCGCTGCCCGCACTTCAACGCGTGGATGATGCGCCAGGCCACTGTATGGCTCCCGGGTGAATTTTGAAAGTCGGCTTTCCCCTTACCTGACAAGTGTGGATCTTTCAATACAAGTATGAATATGTTATGTGCTTAATTGAGAACACTCAAAACGAGTTTTGAGAGTTGAGAGATCCTACTTTTAAAACACCCATTTACGGGAAAACGCCAACTCATGTTTTCTAACTATCGCCTCTAGCCAAGGCTTTTCTAAACTTAGGGAGCTTGTATATTTCACGTGACATCGTGCTGAAGCATCCATATGCACATATCCCGTGTCTACGTCTTCTCTAATTACGTAACGGGTTTACTCCCTTATTGGTCAAACTAAGTCAAATGTCACTTTGCGTAAACGCATCCTTTCCCACTTGGGTTATGCTTTACAATCAAGGCAAAGCACTTAACTTGTTTGAACCAAGGTATTAGTTGAGAACGTCGAGTCGTGCAAAGTCACGAGATATGAAACTATGGATTCTCGACGATGTGTTACTTGAACTTATAAGTAACCTATGAATTTCTCAACTCATAATATTAATTGTCTAAACCTTTTCTTCTTAATGACAATTAGATTACTTCTTAATCTTCTCTTAATCTCATTTCTACAAAAGACAAATCCAATCATATCCAATTATATCCAAATCAAATATTCTCTTACACAATCTCTTACACTCTTACATATTCTCTTACACACTCTACATCTCAACCATCCATTCCCTTACAACAAATCTCAACCTTCCAATTTCAACACATGGGATTTATTTTGAATTTCAAATGTGCCTCCTTTGATCTCAACCATTCAATTCAAACTAAACACATCTCAAACATCCATCCAACCTCTCATCTCTAAACCATCACATGTGTTTAATCCAAGCCATCCATTTCAAACCAAAACCATCTCAACCATTGATTCACCCTTTCCCCCCAAGCAAAGCATATTCTGTTGGAATATCCCTTCTCAATCCAAACCTAGGCTCCTTTGATCCTAGCCATCTATTTCAAATCAACACATCTCAACCATCCATATTCAACACATGCCAAATAATTTCAAAACCAAAGGAGGCTCCCTTTAATACTAACCATCCAATTCACACCATTTCATCTCAACCCTCCATCTCATTCTTCCCCCCCCCCCCAAGCAATGGAATATACCTTGGCATATTCTTTCTTTCTTTTCTATGCCATGTGAGGAATAACACTTCTACCCCTTCCAAATTACCCTATCTACACTTTCTACCCTTGGTATTTGGTTTTCTTATAAACACTTCACAAAACATTTTCCAAATTGGCTATTTGAGTTGGTAAACCTTAGAATGATTAATGTTAAGGTTTAGTGTGAAATACAATTGGGGGTTTAGCAAGGATAGGTATTTATAAGATCCAAACACCCAACACTTGGGAAATGTTTGCAGAAGCCTTGCACGCTGCCCGCGCTTACGCGCGGGTGACGCACTGACCTCGGTAAAATTTCCCAACTTTGGGTTCTTGGCCTATAAATACTACCCTTGCCTCTTGTATTCCTCACCCCTTGCCATTATTCTTTCTCTCTATATTCTTTCTCTCTAAACACTCTCAAATATTTCTATCTCTAATCTCTAATCTTGTGTTCTTGATTTTTACATTAACATCTTTGAAAGAACACATCTCTTTACAAGGGAAGAATCACAAGAACCTAATCCACTCTTGTGATTGTGTCGAGGGTCTTCTTATCTATACCCTTTCTACTAGAATCGAGTCTCTATGTTAGGTTAGGGTTTGATTGAACAAACATTCATCCATTCATTCAATTATTTGTAAGGGAAGTCTTGTGTCTTGGTGACCATGCCTAGATCATTGGGGATCTAGTTGGGGTTTGATACTTCCGGTGGGAAGTCTTGGTAGTGGTCCGTTGACCCATAGTGTAAGTCGAATCCCGAGATTCTTTAGGGTGGTTTCCTAGGGCGGAATACCGTTTGGGAGTAACTCCTTCTTTGTGAGCATCGATATTGGTGAATATTGGTGTAGTGAATTGTAATGATTCGTAGTCCACGGAAAGGATTATACTAGTGAATAGTATCAGAGTCGCGGATTCGCAACTAGACGTACGGATGGTATAAACCTCCCATCCCGAACCAGTATATATCGTTGTGTTCTTACTTGCGTTATATATTTTGGTTGTGTAAGTAGTTGTTGGATTATTGTACAACCACTTGGTGCTCTTTTTGGCTTAAAGTTGTTAAACATCTAAAAAGTCAAAGAAACCGTATTCACCCCCCCCCCCCCCTCTACGGTTCTACAATTGGTATCAGAGCGGTATACTCAAGTTTTTTAGCGTTAAAGCCTTCCCGAGAAGTCATTTTAAGTCAAAAAAAAACTTCTTTTCCAAAAATCTAAAATCCTAACTAAGATTTTTGGTAAAGTAGAGTATAGATCCATGGCTCAAGAGAACTTGAGAGGGGCGTTCTATGGAAAGACCACCTTTGTTTGAATACAAAGGATTCCGCTTTTGGAAAATCCTATTTGAGACATATGTTAGGTCTAAAGATTATGACTTATGGTATATCTTCCAAAATGGTGATTTTGATGATAAGGAAAAGAAGATGGCCGTAAAGAATGTTCAAGCCAAAATGATGATCTATGATGCCTTACCTCAAGAGGAGCTTGAGAGGGTATGCATGTGCAAGACCGCAAAGGAGATTTAGGACTTACTCCTTTTTGTTCATCAAGATACTACACAAGTCAAAGTCAACAAGATAGACTCTCTCATTCAACAATATGAAGAGTTCTCTATCACAGATGATACTATTGATAGCGGTTTAATGAGATTCAATGCTATTACTAGAAGCTTGAACTCGTTAGATCCAAGCTATTATAGCAAACATCATATTGAAAAGTTTGTTCATGATATTTCCAAAAATTGGCAACTTGAAGAAGCGGAGATTGATGAAACAAGAAGTTTGGGACAATTATCTTTTGAGAAGATAATTGATGATCTTCATACTTATGAAGAATTTGAAGGTAACATTAGAGCCAACACCGAAGAAGAAATCGATTCACTTGTTCCTAAAAATGAAGATATAGAAGATGAAGAAGTCATTACGTCAACAATGCAACCTAGACGTTTTGATGAATAAGATGATTGTAAAGATCAAGAAATTCCACTCGTTGGAGTAACTTGGAGTGATAATGAGGATGGAAATCTCTCACGTAAAAAAGTCACTTGTCTCAAGACACTTGAAGTCCTTGAGGTATTATCTAACTCTTCTCCGTCTAATAATAATTTAGATATTCTTAGATTGCAAAAAGAAAATGAAGAACTAATCAAACTTAATGAACACATATTAAGAGATATTGAAAAGCATGCAATAGATAAACATAAGCTCAATAAAGAGATTAGTAAAATTGAACATAAATTGATACTACTTAAATTTGAGAAAAGTAGTATTGACTTAAACAAAATGTTACATGAGCAAAAACCCTTTCATGACAAGGAAGGTCTTGGTTTTTCTGAAAATGATAAAAATACATCTACAAGTCAAGACAAACCTATTGTATTTATAAAAGAAGGTTGCAAACCAAAAGTTACCGACTCTGACGTGCTGACTGACGCGTCAACGCGCGATCAACACGCCAGAAGTCTGTGTAACAATGGTTAATCATTAAATGCTTTCACTAAACCATACTTTCCTCAAACTTCTTGTGTAATCACCTATAACAATACTCTTCATGACTTTATAGAATTCACCAATGATGAGCATGGTAGCAATCTAAACTCTAAGTTTTGTAGTACAAGTAATCATAATGATGATGATTTTGTATTATGTTTACCAAAGAAGATTGCACTATTAGTAAAAACGATAACATACTAGCTAAAGGTCATAGGAGAACCAACTTGTATACTTGTTAATCATAGATTATTTGTAACAATATATGCATTTCAAACACGGTAAATAACTCAACGCCTCGGCTTAGGAAGTTAGGTCTTGCCGACAAGCTAGTAAGCAATTTACCATACGGTAAATTACCCAACGCCTTGGCTTACAAAGTTAGGTCTTGACCGACAAGCTAGTAAGCAATTTACCATTGTTAAGTTTTGAAAGGCATTATTGTGATACATGTCTAGGGAGTCAAGGTCAAGCAAGCAATTGAAATAGGCATGAAGAGTCAACAAATAAGGTTTTGGATTTGATACACTATGATTTGTATGATCCATCTCCAATCCAAAGTTATGGAGGAAACTTCTACACTTTAATTATCGTAGATGATTATTCAAATTACACTTGGATTTTATTCTTAGAAAACAAGAATGGAGTCTTGAATAAATTCAACATTTTAAGAAAGAAACTTGAAAACCTACTTGATTGTTCAATTGTCTCAATTAAAACAAATCATAATAGTGAATTTGATAAAATGCAATTTGGAACCTTTTGTGAACAACATGGAATATCTTATAACTTATCGGGCCCGTTCACGTCTCAATCGCTTGAGATTGTTGAAAGAACACATCGTAAGTTAAGAAATATGAGTTGTGCAATTCTTGACGAGCAATCCGTCCCACAAAAGTTTTGGTGTAATGCCCTAGATACCGCATGTTATATCCTTAATAGAGTTCATATAAGAAAGGTCGCTGACATTACAAGTTAGTGTTTCTGTTGAAGGCAATCCTAAGGAAGTGAGAGAAGAGAGGGGTCATCATTTATAACAAGTCATTGGTAACTTGAATAAAAGGAATCTTAGATCACAAAACAAACAAGATTAGGTTTTTGGCATGACATTTTTCAAGAGTCCAAATTGCTTTGGGATAGGTTTGATGTTAAAACATGCATCTTAGGAGAACAATCTTTAAGTCAAAGTAAAATGTATATGTGTTGTTTGCAAGCCTTTTAGGTGCTACTAGAGCTTATGTGTTTATATGAATAGGTCTTATGTGAAGGCATGGAAGGAAGATCAAATTTATGACTTCCAAGAGGAAATATATGTATCAATTCATTATTCAAACAATGATTGACAATATTCTTGATTCTACATGTCTATACTATGTGATGGGGCAAGAAAACCTGACACAAAAGGTCTTGTTATATCGTAACTAGATTGAGAGTTTATTGTGTTAGAATACCAAGATTAGATAAAATCATTGGATCACAACTCACACTTGTGTCAAAAATTTTATATCTAAATCTACTTGCTCAATTTATGTGTAATATGCATGCCATGTGTATAGGGTAAAATAGAAAAGATATTATGCAAACACACAAACTATTAACATAGTTGAAGAGAATTTCCCGAACTTGAATTCGGTGTGGTATTGCATAACAAACTAAAATACCCAATGAATAGACTAAGTAAGGTAAGTTCCTCATCTGAGATCTTAGGAACTTATAGTGTTAATGCAAGTAACACATAAGGATTATTTATGTCGACACACAACACAACGAACTATGAACCGGAGATATCATGTATTGTGTATTGACTTTCTATATAACGTGTGATGGTTCATAGGATCTAGCTTGTGTACCTAAAATGAAGAAGCACTTAATAATCATACACATATAACTACACTCATTGAATATCCTACATGAAATACTTGCACTTGGTTCATGTATTGGGTAGTTGTAGGTTCAAAATGGTGTTTGATAAAGTCATTTTTCAAAGATTTGATGTCACTTGATCTTCACTCATCAACTATGATAAATTCATGCATATCTTTTGTAAAGAATGCATGCAACTACCATAGGATCTAACATGAGCATTCAAACCCAACCAAACTCATAACTAACTCAATCCTAATCACTCATGTCATACAAGAATAATTATCTTCCCCATACACCAATTTCTTTCAACTCATCTTGTACTAGGAATCTTAGTACTAAGAATGATTATCCTTTGGACTATAGATCTTCCTTAAACATACCTAATTCATCCTAATTGGCTATAAAAGGAGTGACTTTGTATCGCATATCTTCATCACAACCTTCTTCTTTCTTAAATACACTTGTCTTCTCTTCAAAAAATGGCAACTAATTTTTTCATGAAACATGTGACGAGTCAAACGAAACTAATGTGTATGAACCATTTGAGTACCGTTAATTTCGTGATGGTCGTGAATGCGACAAAAATTTCATGTGTGCTACCAATATGAGAAAACCATTCATCAAAGCTAATGCCTTCTCCTTAGTTCGTGACCTACCCATCGAAATTTATCCTAGGCATCTTCAAGAATTTTATGTTAGGTTATATCTAGATCAACCTTCTCTTACCCTCAATTTTGGTATGTATGGACATGGGTATGCATGGAGCTTAAAGAAGTTGGGAAAGGTTTTGAATGCGTGTTCTAAAGGGAACTTGCTCTAGTGGCCCCAATTCATGTTGTCATCATTCAAAATACCATTCTACAACCCGACTACCATTATGAGAAGGCTCCATTCGAACATTGGAACAAATATCAACTTCACGTCAAATTGATGCCTTGGGCGGAAGTGTTGTTGAAGAATGTGTTTATGGAGGAGGAACCTCAAGAGAAGATACCCATCATTGTTGGGTACATGCTCTATTGTATTATGACCGAGACTCCATTCAACTTTGCTTACTTTATAGCAAAACGAATGGAAGCTTTGGACTACAATAAGGAGCCACTTCTATATGCTAGACTCTTGTCACACATCTTTGAACACATTAAGAGCAACTACCCAAATGATCATTATAGAATGATTGAAGTTGATGATGTAACCCCAATGGAGGAATCTTTCACAATGGACTCTCTTGAGTTTTGAGATCTATTCATAAGATGTTGTAGTTTTTCCTAGAAGTTCTAGGATGCTGTAAGTGTTGTTGCTTAGTTGGTTGTATGACCCATGTTTCTTCTATGAAATAAAATGCTTATGTTATGTTATAATAATACTCATATGAATATATATATATATATATATATATATATATATATATATATATATATATATATATATATATATATATATATATATATATATATATATATATATATATATATATATATATATATATATATAGTATTGCTCTTGCTCATCATTTGGTCTATAAAAGTCATAGAAGGATAATCTTTATAAAATCTAATTAAATTGGACAAACACATACACATATATATGTATTGATATGTGAACTAACCCATGTTGCAAGTTTTCAAATGGTAACCTAACCATTTTGGAACTTTCACATGTGAGAATTTCTTGTTTGTTGCATGTTGTGATTTCTATGTGTAGCTAGGCCACCGCAAAGGTGAGGCTCTTGACCCATGGATCCCCGCCTTGAAACAAGGGGGAGCAACAATCTAGAGGGAGCTATGTTCAAGGGGGAGAATATTCGGGTGCACATACAAGCTAGCTCATTTTTCCCACAGGCCCAAGTTCGAAACCTGGCTTGATTGGAAGTCCTGCCTTTTTTATTCGACAAAAGGGGGAGAAAGAAAGCAAGAGTGTGAAGACCATTCAAGAAATGATAAAAGCTTCACCAAATTACAAGGCAAGGTTCAAGACGCAAGCTACACCAAAGGCGCGCTTTGTCTTCGCTAAGTTTTGTAATTTTATTTGCTTTTGGTTTTTATTTGGCATCATCAAAAGGGAGAGATTGTTGAGGCATCATGATCAAGATCTCTTTACGTTTTAATGATGACAAATAAACCATCGAAACACATAAAATAACAAACGTTAGCCAAAATTCCCCGAAGCTCATATCTGTTCCTGGCGCGCTGCCCGCGCGACAACGCGTGGGTGACGCGCCAGGCCACATTATGGCTCCCGGGCGAATTTTGAAAGTCGGTTTTCCCCTTACCCGACAAGTGTGGATCTTTCAATACAGGTATGAAGATGTTATGTGCTTAATTGAGAACACTCGAAATGAGTTTTGAGACTTGAGAGATCCTACTTTTAAAACACCCATTTACGGGAAAACGCCAACTCATGTTTTCTAACTATCGCCTCTAGCCAAGGCTTTTCTAAACTTAGGGAGCTTGTATATTTCACGTGGAATCCTGGTGAAGCATCCATATGCTCATATCCCGTGCCTACGTCTTCTCTAATTACGTAACGAGATTACTCCCTTATTGGTCAAACTAAGTCAAAGGTCACTTTGCGTAAACGCATCCTTTCCGACTTGGGTTATGCTTTACAATCAAGGCAAAGCACTTAACTTGTTTGAAACAAGGTATTAGTTGAGAATGTCAAGTCGTGGAAAGTTACGAGATATGAAACTATGGATTCTCGACGTTGTGTTACTTGAACTTATAAGTAACCTATGAATTTCTCAACTCATAATCATAATTGTCTAAACCTTTTCTTCTTAATGACAATTAGATTACTTCTTAATCTTCTCTTAATGTCATTTCTACAAAAGACAAATCCAATCATATCCAAATCAAATATTCTCTTACACAATCTCTTACACTCTTACATATTTCGTTACACACTCTACATCTCAACCATCCATTCCCTTACAACAAATCTCAACCTTCCAATTTCAACACATGGGATTTATTTTGAATTTCAAATGTGCCTCCTTTGATCTCAACCATTCAATTCAAACTAAACACATCTCAAACATCCATCCAACCTCTCATCTCTAAACCATCACATGTGTTTAATCCAAGCCATCCATTTCAAACCAAAACCATCTCAACCATTGATTCACCCTTTCCCCCCAAGCAAAGCATATTCCGTTGGAATATCCCTTCTCAATCCAAACCTAGGCTCCTTTGATCCTAGCCATCTATTTCAAATCAACACATCTCAACCATCCATATTCAACACATGCCAAATAATTTGGAAACCAAAGGAGGCTCCCTTTAATCCTAACTATCCAATTCAAACCATTTCATCTCAACCCTCCATCTCATTCTTCCCCACAAGCAATGAAATATACCTTGGCATATTCTTTCTCTCTTTTCTATGCCATGTGAGGAATAACACTTCTACCCCTTCCAAATTAACCTATCTACACTTTCTACCCTTAGTATTTGGTTTTCTTATAAACACTTCAGAAAACATTTTCCAAATTGGCTATTTGAGTTGGTAAACCTTAGAATGATTAATGTTAAGGTTTAGTGTGAAGTACAATTGGGGGTTTAGCAAGGATAGGTATTTATAAGATCCAAACACCTAACACTTGGGAAATGTTTGCAGAAGCCTGGCGCGCTACCCACGCGCTGACACGCAAGTGACGCGCCGACCTCGGTAAAATTTCCCAAGTTTGGGTTCTTGGCCTATAAATACCACCTTTGCCTCTTGTATTCCTCACCCCTTGCCATTATTCTTTCTCTCTATATTATTTCTCTCTAAACACTCTCAAATCTTTCTATCTCTAATCTCTAATCTTGTTTTCTTGATTTTCACATTAACATCTTTGAAAAAACACATCTCTTTGCAAGGGAAGAATCACAAGAACCTAATCCACTCTTGTGATTGTGTCGAGGGTCTTCTTATCTATACCCTTTCTATTAGAATCGAGTCTCTAAGTTAGGTTTGGGTTTGATTGAACAAACATTCATTCATTCATTCAATTATTTGTAAGGGAAGTCTTGTGTCTTGTTGACCAAGCCTAGATCATTGGGGATCTAGTTGGGGTTTGATACTTCCGGTGGGAAGTCTTGGTAGTGGTCTTGTTGACCCATAGTGTAAGTCGAATCACGAGATTCTTTAGGGTGGTTTCCGAGGGCGGAATACCATTTAGGAGTAACTCCTTCTTTGTGAGCATCGATATTGGTGAATATCGGTGGAGTGAATTGTAACGGTTTGTAGTCCACCGAAAGGATTATACTAGTTAATAGAATCGGAGTCGCAGATTCGCAACTGGACGTACGGATGGTATAAACCCCCCATCCCGAACCAGTATATATTGTTGTGTTCTTACTTGCTTTATATACTTTGGTTGTGTTAGTGGTTGTTGGATTATTGTACAACCACTTGGTGTTCTTTTTGGCTTAAAGTTATTAAACATCTAAAAAGTCAAAGAAACCGTATTCACCCCCCCCCCCCCCCCTCTACGGTTCTACAAACTAGTTAAAATAAATTTAATTACTAAAAATTATAAATGAATAATAAAAATTATGAAACTTTTTCTAAAATTACTTTACAATTATAGAAACCTAGAAAAATTATAAAAAGACTAAATACCTTATTAATAAGCAATTAAATAATTATTTATGTATTATTAATTAAAAACTAATTGAACTAAATTTAATTATTAAAAGTACTAAATGAAAAGTGAAAATTAAAAAAAAATTATACAAATACTTTATAGTAGCAGAATACTTGGAAAAATATAAAAAGACCAAACAGCTTATTAATAAGCTGTAAAATAAGCTGATAAGCTTAAATAGCTTAAATAGAAGCTATCACTATAAAAGAAAACATGGAAAGCTAAAACACTAAATACCCCTTAGGGCAGATGGTGCCTGGCCTTAGTTTGGTTTTGCTTGTGGTGTTCAAGAGGTCTAGGGTTTGAATCCCACACACCACACTTTTCATGTTTTTATTTTATTTTTTTATTTTTCTTTTGCAAAACTGATAAACACTTAAATAAAACCAACTTTTACAAAAACAACTTGTGTGAAAAGCTTAAATAAGCTTTATGCAAGCTTATTTCTTCCACAGTTAGGCTTTTAAGCTTAAAAGTGGATTTTTGGATTGAAAAAGCTAAGTAATAAGCTAATAAGCTAGATTTTAAGAAAAACAAACTCAATTCTACTGATGCAAGCTTAAAACAAGCTAGAACAAACAAATAAGCTCACTGATAAAAGAGAATAAGCAAAAATAAGCACTAAGCAACAACCACATCCAAACAGTCCACAAGGCTAATATGCAGGCCAAATTGAGCTTATCAAATAAGCTCATGGGTCCAAAATAAGCACTTATCTAGATAGTTAGGTCTATTAGCTTCTCAAAAAGCCAAAGATCTAAGGTTAAGCCCCACAGATAAGCTCTACAAGAGCTTTTGAAAGTTACTTATCCACACTGATGAGTCAATGTGGATAACTCATTGGAGGCTCATTGAGGGCTCAAAATAAGCACAAGAATAAGCAGTTAAGTGACAAAAAAAAAAGCACGTGAACAGGTAGCTGGTATACAGGGCTATCCAAAAATCCCAAAAGCTCACTCTTAGCTTAACTAACGAACCAGGGAAGAGTTTATGAAAATGGCTTAAGCACAAGGTTCCCCTAGTGCAGGGGAGGTACAATGCAATCAGGCTAGGCCTCAAATAAGCAGTAAGAAAAATTCTAAAAAATAAGCAAAAATTAGGATTAAAAATATAAGCTTCCAATATTTAATTTCCCACAATTTCAGATTAAATGGCTTAAAAATTAGAGCATGAAAAATCAAATCAAAGTTGGTTTTCTGAAAACTCTATGCAATTTGACTTTTTTGATTTTTGTTCTCAGTTGTCTTTATTGAGATTTGATTGAACCCTAATGACTGAAAATGTAATATTAAGTTACTAAATGACTGAATTGAGCTAAATTAACAAGATATGCTCCTAATTGTATGATTATGGATTCCAAAATCCTTGACATTGAATACTAAATGAGATTAAAAGTGGTTTTTGACTTTTTGTGCTATGACAACTGGTTTTTATGACTTGTATGCAACAAATGAACCTAATATGACTTGTATCAAATACTAACCATAACCAAAACAACCTGTGAGTTTATGGATTCAGCAAATCCAAACACCCCTTAAAGTTAGACTCTTTTTTATTTTCAAAGCAAATAACTGATTTAGGCCAAAATACCAATGCACAATGTTATATTATGATGAAATGAACTTATTTAAGAACAAATACACAAACCATAAAATTTTACCAGGGTGAATTAACCCTTTTACCCAAAAAAAATACACAAACCATAATAGCATATACTCATAGATCACCAATAAGTAATAATTGACAGTGAACACTCAAAAATTGAACCAAGATATTCAGTGAACAAGTATGTAATATAAAGCAATAATTTCACTTAAGTACACTAAATAAGCATAAAACTACAGAAATAAGCAGTAGATAAGTAGAGCTACAGTAAAAAGCAAAAATTGAGAAATTGCTAACAAAAGTTGTCCTGCTTAGAACAAGGGAACCGGGTCACTTCTATCTATCCTATAGCATCCCATGAAGCTCTAAAACCATGTCCATCCAAAATTACCCATGCTCCTTGCATCTTCTTCACTTCTTTTTTATTTTTTTTTCCACTAATTTTTTCCTATTTTTTTGGATTTTTGAGATAAAATGAGTAATGATGAGATTTTAAGGTTGTATTAAGTTAATTATGCTTAATAAGAACCAATGAGGTAATAATCAAACCATTTAAATGTATCCTTAGCTAATTTTTATTTTTGAACTAAAAATGCTAAAATAAGAAATTTGCAAACATAAAATGGAATTTATAACTAGAATTTGGATCACAAAGCTTCTGAAAGTTGGAAATTACAACATTAAACTAAATTTCATAACTAGAAAACAACTTTGGATTAAATACGACAATGAAATTACACTAAAAGTCTACATATTTGACTTTTCTGCCTCTTCTTCCTTTTATAGATGACCATTAGGGTTTCTGAGCCCCCTTTGTGCTTTCCCAGCATCATTTTGGTCCATTGGATGAGTGAGGAGTGATCTTAGCCTTTAAATGATTTTGGCGCCAAAATGGTTTTATGCAAATTGGGTCTGGTAGCGTGGGAGGGATGAGAAGCATTAAATGCTTATTGTTGTGGAGTGTTTGGAGGTGGTGGAGGTGATGGGCAAGTGGAGATGGTGGGGGTGGTGATGACAGTGTTGCAGGGTCAAGTGGAAATAGGGAGATAGGATGGTTTGACCAGGGTTGACCCTGGGTTTTATTATTAAAGGGTGGGTTGGGTTTGTTTATTGGATTAGGTCTGGGAAAGGGTGGTGGAGTGGGTTGGTGTTGGTTTTGGGTTGTGTTTGTTTTGGGTTTAAATAACATAAAGGGTCTGTGTGGTTTGTAATTAAATACAAGGACCAAAAGTATACTTTCTGAATTTTGAGGGACCAAACCTGACACACATCTAAAATATTATTCCAAGGGCCTTTCTTGCCAAACTTTGATTTCCCAAGGACCCATGATGTCATTTCTCCACAAATAAATACCTAGGGACCATTTTTGCCAACTTTCAAACTTAAGGGACTAAACTTACCAAACTTTGAAAATTATCATCTAAGGACCAATATTGACAACTTTTGATTTCCCAAGGACCTTGGTTGACTTTTCTTCAAAAATAAATGCTCAGGGACCAATTCTGTCAATTTTGAAGCTTGAGGGACCATTTTTGCCAATTTCTGAAAGTTGAGGGACCATTTCTACCAATTCCTCAAACTTTGCTTAAAGGACTATTTCTGGCATTCTTTGATTCCCCAAGGTGTATTTTGATAATTTGAGATCCCAAAATGGTAATTTGCTTCCCCGACTCTAGCTGTTGACACGTTTTCTAATCTCGTGGTCATTTTTGTCCTTTTTGGCCTGATTTATTCATGTTTTTGAAATATCCATACCTGCATGATCACAAACACAAAAACACAATATCTTTGGCATTTATGATTAGTTTTTGTCTGTTTTGGTCTTAATTTGGCAAGGAAAGGTGTGCGAATAAGCACACACCAAAATCCCCCAGACTAAGGTATTGTCATGTCCTCACGCAATGTAATCAATTCACGCTTTTGAGAAAAATAATTTCATAACTCTTTTTACTAACGTTGAAAAGTAGTAAAATGTTCAAAAGAGATTATAAAATCATTCATTCCTGAAAACGCCCTGTTTTTCAATTTTATACTCTACACTACTATTTTTGTACTTTTTCATTTATTATGTGACGGGATGTTAACTTTCATCATTTTTCAATAATGTTTAGGGTCACAGAGTAAGAAACACAGCTCATAGAAAAGTGTCCATACGGATAGAATTCATCGTCCCTGATTTTTCACAAGTTCCCAAGCTAAGCGTAAAAACGAAATCATAGCCAAAAATGTCATTAGATGCTAACACTACTCATAAATTCTAATTGTAAATTCCTGCTCCCAAGTCTTATTTTATCTAGACTTTTTTTAAAGAAATAATTTCTCAATTTCGTTCTGATAGTTTTAAGTCTGATAGATTTAGGCGGATTTAAAAATTATTTAAATTTTAACTCAAAAGTCTCAAAAGTTCATACCACATTTATTATATTTTCATTTTTCATTTTTTTAGGTGGTTTAATATATAACTTGTACCTCAAACATACGGAGCTTCACTGTGAATCTCCCAGACCTAAACGCCTTTCAGAAGAAAGGATGCAAGGATCCACTTGTCGAACCGCAGTTATTTTTGGTAATTATAATTTTATTTCATTTTTACTTTGCCTCAAGCATACGGAGCTTCACGGTGAATTTCCCAAACCTATACGCTTTTCAGAATAAAGGATGCAATGATCCGCTTGTCGAACCGCAGCTATTTTTGGCATTTATTACATGTTAAAGGTGTTATTTATAAACCTCATGTGGCATAGACAAAACAGGGAGTTCCAAGACCTAAACGCCTTTCAGCATAAAGGATCCAAGGCCCGCTTAATGCTTATGCCACATGTAAAGTGAGCTGAAATTTAGACAACTTTTAAAAACGCGTAATTCTAACTATTTTATTTTTGGGTTTTCAATCTTGCGGGAGCAAGGAACTACAAATAACCGTTATAAGCTCTAAAGAAATCCAACTATTCCACGTTTAGCATCTAATCACACTAATAACTTTTCTATCATTTCTTGTTCACCGCAAATTTAAAATCTCAAGTAATGAGATCCGCGAATGCCTAGCCTAATGAGTTAAGGAAACAAGCAAGGGCTCAACACGCCTGATCAAGTTAAAATTTCTATTCCTACTCTACCCAGCGAAAAGTCAAACAAAGTTTCAAAACTTATTATATATTTGCAAAAAAATTCAAATTTTTTCATTTTTTTGGTACTTTTCTAATGAAGTTTTTCAACAAAAAAAAAATTCAATTTTTTGGGAAAAATGGGGTTGCATGAGTAAACGGCAATGTGAAAGGTGCAAGTCAAATCAAATCGAAGATACCCCCAAGACTAAAGTTAAACATTGTCCTCAATGTTTCAAAGGTAAGGATCATCCTACGTAGTATCTAAGGCCGTTTATTAATTATGCCAAAAGATAACGTTAGTCAATAAGATTTAGGATACCATACTTCTTGAGCAACGAAGAATGAGACTCGAGTGGACTAAAGAAAAAACAGGAGCACGAAAGCCTTAATGCTTCGGGGAAAACCTGAACATACACAACAACCACAAAACACAAGATACGGAAGAGGTTGCCCCCCTCTCATCACGTTATTAGAAAATAGAAAGAAGACAGAAACACGGGTTGTCACCAATGTGATGCTAATGTTTTTGTTCACCGAGTCACTAGCTTGACTCGATCCCGGAATTCAATTGTCCATGGGGAAAGTTTGGAGATTTGGGACAACCATGGGTGGTATGTCCCCTCCAAAATAATGTTTCAACCTATGACCGTTCACCTTGAAGTTTGGTCCGTCGGTTTGAGATAACTCGACGGTGCCATAAAGAAAAACTTTGGCAACGGTGAATGGTCCAGTCCAACGGGTATTAAGCTTACCCGAGAATATCTTCAATCTAGAATTGAAAAGAAGGACTCGATCACCAAAGTTGAAAACGCGGTTCTTAATCTTGGAGTCATGAATCTTCTTTGTCTTTTCATTATAAATCAAAGAGTTCTCGTATGCCTGGTCACGAAGTTCATTTAATTCATTGAGTTGAACTTTATGGTGATCACCTACTGACTGAAGGTCGAAGTTAGCGTGCTTCAAGGCCCTGTAGGCTTTGTGCTCAAGCTCAATCGGTAGATGACACGCCTTTCCGTATACAAGCTTGTAAGTAGTACACTCGATGGGTGTTTTGAAAGCAGTATGGAAGGCCCAAAGTGCATCATCTAATTTATCCGACCAAGAGGCATGGTTTTCACCTATGGTCCTTTCCAGAATCCTTTTAATACCCATGTTGGAAACTTTCACTTGCCCACTTGTTTATGGGTGATACGTGGTGGAAATCCGGTGAGTGACATCGTACTTAAGCATGACTTTTGCGAATTGGTCATTGCAAAAGTGAGTACCGTAATCACTAATGATTGTGTAGAATACTAACTATGTTGGAAACATGTATGATCTTGTGTTATGTGGCGTTAGTGAAGTGAGGAGGAGGGGAAGAAAGAAAGGAACCTTGAGAGAAAAAGGAAATATTAGATTGAGATTAAATGAAGGTCCAACCCTCTCCACATGTGGAGAGGGGTATTTATACTTACAATAAAACGCCCACTCCCGGGCTGTGGATCAGGCATACAGTGGGTGAAGACCCGTCCTTCTTCCATGGTGTTACTTAAACTAATACTAATTAACTAATAAACAAACAAACTACGAGCTAACTTAATGCTATTACAATCATTAGGTGACCGAAACTTTTATAGGAATATTTGTATTCCTAACAATCTCCCCCTAAGCGAGGTCACCTTGGAAATTAAGATCTTTGGTCTTTAAGCATTCTTTAGTCTTTGTAGCTCGTAGGATCTGACTCTTCACTATTCTTCATACTTTGTACTTCAAGCAAACGAACTTGTGATTTGAATTCCTTTGAGATATGTGATCTTTGAGCTTCCTTTGAGATCATCAGCCAAAGTAAATCTCCAAGCTCATCCATAGCTGTATTGCCTTCATGTGATGTAGTGACTTTAGGACCATCATGCTCACATCCTTCTGGATCAGGAGACTTTTTCATCAGAGTTGCGGAAACGTTGTTGGTAGTCTCTCAACATTTGTTGTAGCAAGTCTCTCATCTTCGTTGATAGTGTGGAGGATGTGTGAGCATGAGGTATGGATTGACCCAATTCTGCTGGAAATAGGAGCTATCAACACCATCTTTATATGTGTCCCTGAAATAAAACAGTTAGCAATAAAGATAGAGAACGAATATGGCTTTGTCATTCGTTCTGCGAGGACAGACTACCCTCCGGTTTTGTGAAAACCGACCTGTGATCAGGTAGAGTCTCTTTTAAAGAAGACTCTCCTTGACACGAATTTCCAGCTTGTAGTAATGAATTTTCCAAAGAATCCACTTTGGAATCTTCATACTTAGCATGTTCTCATACCGGAACGTCACAAAGCAGACAGCACGATAGAGTGAATCGGTGAATAAATATTCACGGATTTATGAGAAATAGATTTATAGAAATCACTCGCGTGTCCTATGATAAACATTTTTGAGACACGACGAGAGTTTTATACTTTGAATGACATTTCCATCAAAAATACTTTTGTTTGAAAGATTTTTACATAATCAATGTGCTCGAAAAATTAGTTTGTGAGCACATTGAAAGGTTTTTGCAAAAGTATCCGTCAATCCATTTCCTGGAACAAGGTTGATTCAAAGTTGAATCACACCATTGTTGCTTTCCAGTTGTCACTTGATCATTGATCCAAGATGGATCTCACATGTCACCTACCAAGAGCTTGAAAGATGTTCGCTCTAGAAGGATTTCCATCTTCATTGTGAATATTTTCATATCACTCGGATGTTCTGGAAATACCACAAGGATCATGCGTCGGACTCTAAATATTTTATCTTATTTTCCACATTGTGTGAAACAATAATCATATTTGGAATGAGCCCTATCGAGATTTATGGATGATCTCATGGCTCTAGACTCAATAGTGCGTTTTGATCCGCTCCTGGAGACTGGGGAGGCGTCTCCTGTTTAGGTGTCAACATAGCTCGCAATGAGCGGTCGATACATTGCACAGGGTTCCCCGTGAGAATGAAACAAGCTCTTTTAAGAGAACTTGAGTGGTTGGGAAGTTAGTGCAGTGCGTCACTGGGTCCATGACGTCTTGTCTTCAATACCGGTGTTATCTTAGTAACCGCCAGTAGATTATGAATTGAACCCGGTTTCTGCCCTAAGGTTGAATATATGGAGGGCTATTTCTTTTCACCCTTTCTCATTTCATTTCTTTTTCATTCTTCAGCCCCTTCAGTGCTTACCGAGACTTCACCACTAGAACCTTGTTGGGTTTGTTCCAGTCCTAGCTCTATCTCAGTCCGCAGTCTTCCCTTTCTCACTTTTCTCCTTTTTTTCAATCATTCCTAAGGACTTCTAATCTATCTATGGATTGTCCCTGGGAAGATCCTTCCGGTTCTGGTGGATCATGGGAATTCATACCTAACCTTAACCATCCTTATAACTCCATGCATAAAGATAAATGGTCGGTCTTTTGGTATTACTTCCACAAACGCCTTTTGCTCCCCCTCAATATGTGCATCGATATACGAAAGAGTTTAGCACATATATGGGAGCCTATTATTGAATCCAAAAGATCACTTTTGATTATCAGATTTCCTATTTAAATCACATTCTCTCCCCCGATCAAAAATTTCAAATCTTTCGAGATTTTTTATCTCAATTGATTTAAATAATTTATAAAACGTTTTTTGGAGAGAAATGCGGTTAATTTTTAATATTATCTGATAAAAGGAACTTTTTCTTGCTCCCCCTCAATCTGTGAGGGAGGTTGTTATGTGTCAGATTTGAAAAGTTTGCAAAAGATTCGAAGGTTTAACAAAAACTCTTTGAAAATGTACTAATTCTGACACATAACCATCACAAATTGTTATGTTGCTTTTGTTTAGTACCAGGTGTGGGGAGTTTTGATGATACATAAAATTTTGAGAAATCACTTCTCCCCCTCAATCAATGACGGATGTTAACATAAATATTTTCATAAACTATTAACGTTATTGATTGAGTGAAAATTTTATCAAACTTTTGAGTTCAATTTGATTTTCATTCAAAATTTCATGGTACCACCAAGTTTTGCACAAACACTTTCCGGAAAAATCATAGAAGGGAAAGTATTTGGCGATAAAAAGAAGATTTCTCTTCTTTATCAAGAAGTAATGCACTGAAGGGTACATTAGATCGAGGGTGCATGAATATAAAGTAATTCACGCTCGGATGAACGACACCCTTTGCTAGGAACAACCGTCTTTTTGGCGACGTGTTTTCCTCATTTTGAAAAAACGGGTTGCTATCTGAAGTAATAGCAAGCCATATTTTTTAAGTCCGGGTTGCAGCCTGAAATGACTACAAGCCATAGTTTTAAGAATGTTTTGAGAAACGACATGTTTTAGAAAAACATTATTTGAAACCGAAAAACTCTTGCTCAAGCATATGTATGATTCCGTGTCATTATTGAATGACATTTCTAGAAACGTACATAATATTGATTATACAAGAGACATGTCGAGAGAAGAATATTTTTGTATTTTTGTAATTTTATATGTTTCTATTTTCTTTTTGTGTTAATATTATATACAAAGGATATGCGAAGCAACCCATTTACTCCTTTTGATCTTCCTGAAGAAAAATGAGATCCTCAGGCATGAGACTCTTCATACCAAGGCATGGGAGAATGAAGTGAAAACGTTCCTTAGAAAGTGCTTTGGTGAAGATATCGGCAAGCTGGAACTCAGTCCTCACGAAGTAAAGTTCCACAATTCCTTTCTCAACTTGCTCCCTGATGAAGTGATGTCGAATGTCAATATGCTTAGTCCTTGAATGCTGGACATTGTTGCAGCAAAGTGCAATTGCACTTTTGTTGTCACAGTACATGAGAATCTTGTTGCATATGAAGCCATAGTCTGAAAATTGAGATCGCATCCATAAGATCTGTGCACAGCACGATGACATGGCAATGTATTCAGCTTCAGTGGAGGAGATAGATGTACTCATTTGTTTCTTTGACGACCAACTGACTAGCTTATTCCCCAAAAATTGTGCACCCCCAGATGTACTGCGACGAGTGTCTTGACATCCAGCATAATCAGCATCTGAATATGCTGTGAGAGCCATAGAAGTTTCCTTAGGGTACCAAAGGCCCATGTGGATTGTTCCTTTAAGGTATCGAAAGACTCTTTTGACAGCTTCCAGATGTTTCTTTGTGGGTTTGGATTGATACCGAGCACAAATGCAAACTGCAAATAGAAGGTCAGGTCTGCTTGCGGTAAGATACATTAAGGAGCCAATCATGCTTCGATACATGGTTTGTTCAACCGGTATTCCCACATCATCTTCATCTAGTTTCGATCTTTCAATCATAAGAGTATCAAAAGAATCACAGTAGTTGAATCCAAATTTCTTCAAAATTTCATTGGTGTATTTGGATTGATTGATGAAGATGCCATTGGGATTTTGAGAAATTTGCAGTCCTAGAAAGAATGACATTTGACCCATCATAGACATTTGGAATTCGGAACTCATCTCTTGGGAGAAACGATCACATTCTGTGGGATCAGATGAGGCAAAGATGATGTCATCAACATAGATTTGTACATGCAGAAGGTTTTTGCCCGTTTTTCTGGTAAAGAGTGTAGGATCAACAACGCCTTTGGAAAATTTGTTAGCCAGAAGAAATTTAGACAAGGTGTCGTACCACGCCCTAGGTGCTTGTTTAAGCCCATAGAGAGCCTTCTTTAATCGATACACGTGATTAGGGAGTTCTGGATCCACAAAACCTTCGGGTTGAGATACGTACACCACCTCTTTTAGATCGCCATTTAAGAATGCAGTCTTGACATCCATTTGATAAACCACCATGTTTTGACTTGCAGCATTTGCGAGAAATATTCTTATAGCTTCAATTCTAGCAACAGGTGCGAAGGATTCTTCAAAATCAACACCTTCTTCTTGTCGATATCCTTTTGCCACAAGCCTAGCTTTGTTTTTCAATACATCTCCATGCTCATCAAGTTTAACCTTGAATATCCACTTGAGAGCAATGATCATAGCACAATCAGGAGGTGGTACTAATTCCCACACATCCAGTCGGTCAAACTCATGAATCTCGTCCACCATTGCAGTGAACCATGAGTGTTTAGACATTGCATCCTTGACGTTTTTTGGTTCAGCTTTAGAGAGGATAGAATTGAAGAAGCACCATAATGCGTCGGTTGCAAGTTGCTTCCGGGTAGATACGGGACGCGAAGGGTTTCCAATAATGTTGTCTATAGGATGATCATTGGTCCATTTTCTAAGGTATTCATGGGGTTGAGGATAGGGAACTGAGGTAGCCGTGTTAGATTCGTCGGAGGATGTGGCATCATTTGACGATTCAGGGGCAAAGATGTTAACAAATGGCTCATTATCAGGTGGAGCAAAAGGATTTACTTCAGATGAATTATTTACAGTTGCCACTCGTTGTACAAGTGAAGGTTGGACATTAGAGGTGGTAACCGATTGACTGATGGTGGGGGCTTCAGGATCCCATGACAACGAAGTGGATGGACCGTCATTATCAACTTGGACATTCACTACCCCAGCTAGTGGTTGAACCGCTGTAGCTTCAGGAACATTCATCTGTTGAGGTTCAAAGTATTCATCAAACATTGGGTCAAACAGTTTCTTCTAATCTTCACTTGTAGGAGGTACAAAAGGAGCAGCAGGAGTGGGATTCTGTACAAGCCTGGAACTTATTGGTCCAGGAGACAAAAGGTTAGGTACGGGTCCAGAACTTGATTGTCCAGGAACCGGTTGCTCAGTCAGCTCATCGAAAGTAACATGGATCGTTTCCATTATGTCTCTGGTACGTTTGTTGTAGATACGGTACCCTTTTCGCTCTGGAGCATAGCCAACGAAGAAACCAATGTTGGCTTTGGCCTTGAGTTTCTCAAGGTCTTCACTGTCATTAGTTGGATAGCAAAGTGCACCAAAAACTCGAAGAAATGAAAGATCGGGTTTTCTGCCATGAACCAGTTCATAGGGAGTCTTGCAGTGGAGAGGATGTATCAAGGATCGGTTCTGTGTGTAACATGCAGTGGCAATTGCCTCAGCCCAAAGAAACATAGGAGCTTTGGAGAAGATGAGCATAGTCCTTGCAGCTTCAACTAAGGTGCGATTGCGTCTTTCAACAACTTCATTTTGTTGAGGAGTACGTGGAATGCTCTTTTGATGACTGATGCCTACACCTTCATAAAATTGAGTAAGTTGTTTGTTTACAAACTCTGTTCCATTATCAGTACGAATGAATCTAACTGTTTTGTTGAGGCGAACTTGCAACATCTTGATGAGTTTGATAATGGTTTCCGGAGCTTCATCTTTTGATCGTAGAAACTTTACCCACGTGAATCGAGAGTAATCATCAACAATAACCAGCACATATTTCTTTCCATTGATACTTTGAATCCTCATTGGTCCACAGAGATCCATGTGAAGAGTATGAAGAACTTCCATGATTGAATTGACAGTTTTGGGTTTATGGGTGTGCTTTTTGCTCTTGCCCATTTGACAGGCGGAACACAAATGGTCTTTTTCATACTTAAGTCTGGGCAATCCTCGAACAAGATCCTTACGTGTAAGTTCATTGATGGTACCGAAGTTCAAATGGTTTAATCGACGATGCCACAACCATGATTTGTTCTAGGAGGCTTTAGAGAGCAGACAAATTGGAGAGGACCGTAGCATATCTTCGATGGAGATGGTGTAAAGATTAGAGCCCCGACTTCCCTTAAGAAGATCAACACCATCTAATTCTCTAACAAAATAGGTGTGCTTTCTGAAAGCGACTTCGAGATCTGAGTCACAGAATTGACCAACAAAAAATAGATTGTGCCCAAGTCCTTCCACGTAGTAAACTCTGGATATAACACTGTCTCCAAAGACGTAATCACCATAACCCATTATAGATCCAAAATGGTCATTCCCAAATCTAACCGTACCAATAAACTTTTCCACAAAATTCTTGAGCCGCGAGCGATCTCCAGTCATATGTTTTGAGCAGCCTGAGTCCAAATACCAAAGGACGATTTGTACGACCTGTATTTGAAACCAGATAATCGTGGATAACTGAAAAAGCTGGAGCCCCACACACATTTGGGGTCCGTTTGGTTAGCACACACAAATATTTGATTATCATATGTTACAAATATCTCACTAGAGTATTCACATTTTGATGCACTAGAGCTAGGAGTGGTATTCATTGCTTCTATTGGGAACAGTCTACCAGTAGGTCTCCACTTCCTAATAGGCACAACTTTGGAGTTAGTGATCCTAGTCATTGGGCACTTTTCCCTTAGAGTGAATTTCCTTCCAGTAGGTTTCCATTGATAACCAACATTAGTGAACACTTTTCCTGTTTTATTCCATACTTGTTTTGTCCATTTAACACTAGAGACATTCATAACTAGAGATTTCATAATGGATTTAAGAAAGGACACAACACATGCATCATGATTACCATAAAATAAGCATTTGTTACAAGTCTTACAAATAGCATCAGAATTCGAATTAATTACATCATTGTTAACACAAATGTTTGAATCAACTCGATTCCTTTCACTAAGTATAACTTTATTGTTCCTAGATGATTCTTCTACTTCCTTCATAAGTGTACTCTTAGCCGGCAAAGTCCTATCATTCTTTGTATTGCACTTAGGCTGTGACTTGCTAGCATTAGATACACCTTTTACTCCTATAGAAGCAATGACGGGAACATTAGTCTGATTAGTTGCTACTTGTTTACCGGTGATCAAGATGGAGGATTGTGACATGGTTTGGGGAAAATCAAATGTGACATGCTTGTTGCCACTGTTAGGGTGCAATGCAAATGTCCTATCCGACTTGTTATCATTCTTGGGGCATGATCCTATAGCATATTCTAATAATTCCTAGGCTCTATTCGTGAGGAAGCAAGCACCAATAATAACATCATCAAGTAGTTTAGAAATCCTCTCATCTTCAATGGTTTCGCTAAGTATGGCCAGACAATCCTTAAGATTTCTAAGATAGTTGTTATGAACTAACTTATTGTTCCTAAGGGGAAGAGAGACATTCACAGCATCGCACGTATATTTCTTACAAGCATGTACATTGGAAATTGCATGATCACATGAAACGACGGGCATTTTACCCTTCACCATGGTCTTTAGATTCTCAATTTCATTTAGCAAAGAAGTGACTCTTTCATTGTTTTGGTCACGTGTCATTTTAATAGACTCAAACAATTCTTTGTAACGTTGTTTAGCGTTAGACATTTCAGCACGAAGCCACTCATTTTCATGTTGTAATTCATTGATAATGCCCTGTTTTTTTAAAGTTTTGAGAATCTATCGACTTCTGGTAATTGGTATTGGTCACATCGCTTTTGTTCAATTTTAATTGTGCAATTTGGACCTTCAACTTCCGAATCGTGTTTGAGTGAGCTTGAATTACTTCATCCTTTTTGGCTAATTCAAAACATGTGTCAAACTCAGGAGCATCCGAAGATGTCTTGGCATTTGATATTTTTATGCTTTCTTCTAGATGTTGATATTTTAATTGTTGGTTCAGATTATCAACTTCTAGTTTTGAGAAATTCCTGACCATGTTATCATGGTCGTCGTTTTGAATTTTTTCAGTAAGTTTGTAATTCTCCCCCTCAAGCTCAATTACACGATTTTGGAAGACATTCAAAGTAACCGACATTTCATGGAATTGTCGAGCAGATAGTGCTGAGTCGGTAACAGTATAAAACACATCTTTTGCAATGCAGTTAGCAATCAAATTTTCATTCATGATGAGAATGTTTTTCCTGTCAATTTCACTGT
The DNA here is from genome assembly GCA_030686995.1 of Artemisia argyi. Lineage (NCBI taxonomy): Eukaryota > Viridiplantae > Streptophyta > Magnoliopsida > Asterales > Asteraceae > Artemisia > Artemisia argyi. The sequence goes on from CM060678.1 coordinate 92,039,008, forward strand.
ATTTGAGATCAATAGCTAATTAGTTACCCTCATTTTCCACTTCATCAAAAACCTTTTTCATTTGAGTCACATCATCATTAATGGTGTTTTTAAGGCCCTCAAAATGTTCTTTGAGAAGTTTAAAAAATGGCATAACTTCAGTTAGGTAACACTGTTTTGTTTGCTCAAAACCCCTTTCCCCTTCTGTAATCCCTGTAGGTGTAATTCTTATTTTACAGGTTTTCTCAAAGTCATTGAACAATTGACCTAGCACATACAACCCAATTAGAGTGTTACACTGTGTGGGAAGAGTGAATGGTACGAGGTGCCTAGGTGTGTTCAGGGGGTAAATAGTTGGGTCAGCAATTCTAAACATATTGTGTGTGTTACCTACAACTCTTTCAGATTGCATTTTCTCAATGTCAATATTCCAAAACACTTTGTCAGGAAGAATTCTCTTTTAAGGAACAAAAATGGTAGAGTGATTGTCATTCGCATAATCATAGTGAAACACAATATTCTTAGCAATGCATTTAGGATCCTTTAAACGTTCAGCAAGTTTTACCCTAGTTCTATCCTCTGCCTCATTGATGTGGTCATAGGATTGTGTATCAGGAGGGGCATGGTTAGGTTCAAGCATAGTGTTTGCATCATATAATGTAGGTTGTGCACCTAGACCAATTCTAAGGTATCTTGCTTTGGGCTTAGAGGTATCCTGTTCACTAAATTCATCACTTAGTTTCCTATGGTTTTCCATCATTTGAACAGATTGAATGGTTTGGCCCTGTGTGTACAACTTATCTTCCAATTTATTTTTCAAAATTTTTAGTTTTGAGAAATCATTTAGAAGTTTAGTTTCTTTATCTTTGAATTCGAGTTTGATTGAAGTCAAACCTTTTTGAACCTCTTGTTTTTGTTTGACGGTTTGATCCAATTGGTTTTTTAAAGAAACTAATTCCCTTTTCAATGCTTCTTGTTTGGAATTGTTTTCAGATATGTAAGTACGCAGTTGCCATTCCATTTTCTACTCACGTTCATTCAGCTCAAACTTTGCACGCTCCTCATAAATATTCACTTGATCCATAAGGGTGTTAATTCTAGTGATCAAGGAATCATCAGGGTTGTATATCGTGTGCTCATGTACCTCATGTTCACAAGAGTCAATAGACGGCATGTCACTTGGTACAACTGGTGGTCCATTGTCATTCACATACATTTCATATGGGATATTATTGGTATTACCCATATCAGTGACGTTTGTGTTGACAATATTCTTGAGTTGTACAGAGTCACATGCCCCCTGTACAGTTGTAGGATTATTCAGATCATGATTAGGAGATGTTGGTACCTCAGAGATAGCAGATGTGATGGATGAATCAGGATGCTGTGAAGAGGATGCAGCTGCAGACAGATTAGCCATGAAAATGGTTTGAGCAGCAGGTTCGTCATCCACGTCTGAGTCAAATGCATCACACTCTTCAACTTGAAAGATATTCGGGTCATTAAGAGCCATATCCTGAACAGGTTGATCATCCACATCAGCATCAAAGGTGTTCCCATCATTACCAGCCAGAAAGAGCAGAGCTTCTTCATCCAACACCGTCCCATTTTCTTGTGCCTGCATCAGCAACATCTTGTCCTTGAAGTACTCAGAGTTTTGAGGACGTTTTGGGAGAGTGCAATTCCTAGCAATATGGCCCAATCCTCCGCAGTTATAGCATTTAGGCTGCTTAGCTTGTGCTTGAAGAGCATTCCCAACTCTGTACTGCCCATTCTCTCTACCAGCATTTCTTTGGTTGAAGTTCTGTCTTCCCTGCACATTCTACACCACCACCCGACCATCTTCAATGACTGCCTGATTACGTGGATTAGATGAGATCCTAAGTTGGTTGTTAGTAGATGCAAGTGCAGCCCTGAACTGTTGGACCAGTAGAGAAACTTGGTTGGAGAGATTATCAATCATCATGTCAGTGTGAGAATACCCAGAATCAAGTTGTGTGTTCAAAGCAGATGGTAAGGGAGTTGATGATTGACTATTGGTTGGGGTAGACCTGGAGGATGATTGTGATGGTTGAGATTGATCATTTGAGGTTTGATTAGGTTGTTGAACATTGGAAAGAAAAGCAAGAGATTCATTTGTTGCAGACGGATTGAGCTTTTCTCGCATTAGCCGATCATAAGCAGCATGTTTCTCATGTTGTTGGAGATATGCATAGAGTTGTTCATGATTGGTATGCCTGAGACCTTTGTTGAGCTTAACAGCTATGACAAACCTATCCCAGTCTGGTGCCATGTTATTCACGAATTTGGAATTAAGCTGTATATTGGGCATTGTCATCTTGATGGCTCTCATATCATTGACCAACTTGTGAAATCTGACGTAATAGTCAGTGATGCTTTCACCTGGATTCATTTTGAAATGCTCAAATTCATCGTATAGCTGAGACTCACGATCTTCTTTAGTTAACTCAGACCCTGCAAGAAGCATTTTGACATTATCCCAGACTGCCTTTGCTTCAGTGTTGTAGTTGATAAGTTTGTAGACATCTTTGGGAAGCCCTTGAATGACGATATTCGATGCTCTGATGTCGGCATCATAGCGTTTCTTTTCTTCATCAGACAGCTTGTTGTAAGTGCAAGGTCTATCAGGATCAAATACTGCCGGTTGTTGATCAGTTGCTGCAACCGTGTCTCTAGTAGTACCCATTTGAAAGGGTCCCTCATCGATGGATTTCAAGATGTTAACCCCATTTTCTTTACCCAGATAGTAAAGACGAATCCTTTGTGCCCATAATTCATAGTCAGTTCTGTCCAACATCGGAGGTCGGGTGTCAGACCCCGCAGCTTTAATGTCATCAGAAGATGTCGACATCACAAAATAGAAATTACCAAACCACAAAGTGGGAGATACTCGCAATGTAGGGTACTAGTCGCAGGAAAGCTTAACCACAACTTGACCTAACCGCAGAGATAGTAAACTGCAGACAATTAAACCACAGTAAACACTAATCGCAAGACACTAACCGCAGGACACTAACCGCAGAAAATACCAAACCGTAGAAAAATCCCAAACGCAGAATGATCTAATCGCAACCTAAGTAAACCACAAACCAAGGATACTAACCGCAGGACACAAACCGCAGAAAGTACCAAACCGCAGGAAACTCCCAACCGCAGAATAGTTAACCGCAAATGACTAACCACAGACAACTAATCGCAGTGACAATGGTCCAAAACTGTCACTATCCTTGCGTTTTGTTTGTATTCCTAAAATAGTAATCGCAGTCAAACTAACCACAGATTTTAGAAACTAAACGCAACGTAGCAATGGAACAGTAGACTTAATCGCAATATAGAAATTCGTCCAAAATCTTCTCCAAACTTCAAATAGATTAAGGAAATGGTAACACAAACTAAACCACAATGTTCTACAAACACTAATGAACATAAAAGTACATCACTAACATGTATAACAACACTAGAAAGATTAAACCAAGATGTTTTCCAAGAAAGTGACTTCAAACTCACAAAACCACACAAAACATCATCAAATTCGATTCTACAAGGCCCTAAGATGAAACCTTGGCTCTTGATACCAATTGTAGAATACTAACTATGTTGGAAACATGTATGATCATGTGTTAGGTGGCGTTAGTGAAGTGAGGAGGAGGGGAAGAAAGAAAGGAACCTTGAGAGAAAAAGGAAATATTAGATTGAGATTAAGTGAAGGTCCAACCCTCTCCACATGTGGAGAGGGGTATTTATACTTACAATAAAACGCCCACTCCCGAGCTGTGGATCAGGCATACAGTGGGTGAAGACCCGTCCTTCTTCCACGGTGTTACTTAAACTAATACTAATTAACTAATAAACAAACTAACTACGAGCTAACTTAATGCTATTACAATCATTAGGTGACCGAGACTTTTATAGGAATATTTGTATTCCTAACAGATGGCACGTGGAGTTCCAAACCTAGCAAAAATAGATTTTAAAATTTTCACAACTACTCGGGCGTCGTTTTTGGGTAGAGCTTTTGCTTCAACCCATTTGGACAAGTAATCAATGGCCACGAGTATGTACTTGTTCCCTCGTGAAGACGGGAATGGCCCCATAAAGTAATGCCCAGACGTCAAAGATTTCACAGACTTTGATGGCATTTTGTGGCATCTCATCCTTCTTTGAAATATTCCCGTGACGCTGACAAGCGTCACAAGTTTTCACTAAGTCATGCTCATCTTTGTAGATCGTGGGCCAATAGAAACCGGAGTCAAACACCTTTTTGGCTATGTAGTTCGGGCTATGATGTCCCCCGGTGGGTCCATCATGGCAAGCCTTAAGAATATCCATGGCTTCTTTGCCGTGAACACACCCCCGGTGGGTCCATTTTGTAGGGGTCGTCCCAGAAGTAATGTTTCACATCTTTGAAGAATTTATTTTTGTTTGAAAGACATCCCTTTCACAATGAAGTTACTCGCATGGTAGTTTGCAAAGTCGGCAAACCATGGGGTAATAGAGTCACCACGAAAAGATATCACATTGAGTGTCTCGAGAGGAAAGGTTTGATGAGGCGAAAAGTGTACCGCTTTTAAGGGGTCATTTAAGCCCGAATTCATGATTATTTGATCAATTATTGCCCTAAATTGTTCCTTTTGTCATTTTAGGTACTTTTGAGGAGAAATCTGGAAAAGGAAGCGTTTTGGACGTTTTTTGAGCATAAAAGTGAAGAAAACGGCAAAGTCTCAAATTCCTTGCTGGGAATAGTACCTGACGACGTCAAGGATAAACACATGATGACGTCAAGAGTGATAAAAGAGGTGGAAGTGGATATTATAGCGTGACGGCCCAGAGTATTATCAGACCTGACGGCGTCACCAAGGCCGTCAGGGTCAAAATGCATGTGACGGCCCAGAGTCTATTTACACATGAAGGAGTCAAGAATGGATCTAGGCAATACGAATTTCAACTTTGCGGTGAGTTGACGACGTCAGAAGCCAATACATGACGCCGTCAGGATGCTTTTTCTATATATATTTTTCCAATTTTTCATTGTAAAGTGTGGAACAAGTTGTGGAATACTAAAACACAAACCCTAGGTTGAATTTTCTGCTTATTGAGGGGGTTTCAAACCTTTCTTTCTTCCATGTTTGAATAAAGATAAGTCTTCCAATAATCATTCAATATGTCTATGTATTGTTTGATTCTATCTTATGCTTGTCTTTCTTTTAACATGTTAAGCTAGGTTTTTATTGTGTTTGCTTAGATGTAGTGAAACCTAGATGTTGATTATTGGTTGATTGTTTGTTATAATTGTTACGGATGATTGTATTCGATGTTAGGCTTAAGAAAACTGGCAGACTTCCATTGGTAACTTGCTTGAACATCTTAAGAAACATGATCGGAGGTGTACTATGATTTTTGGTTGTATTTAATGCATAAGTGAATTCTAATGATCCCATGTTAGGAGCTTTTAGTCGGCTCGACATAGGAGTGAAGTAGGATCTTATAGAGTTAGGGAATATTGTACACGGCCCTACGACTAGTATTAAGGAATATAACCCATCATCCATGCAATTGTAACAAGCTAATCAACCTGGTAAAAGATATCTATGGAGTAATAAAATCTAAGTAAACACAACCTTTCTCATTATTGTTTTCACCACATTAGTTTAATTTCATTTATTTTATTTTATCTTGATTGCATTTGTAGTTAATTGGATTAGTTGATTAGCAACTAATTCCGCCCACTCCTTCAAAACCCGAGATTTTACTTGCTTTCATAAAATATAAAAAAATACAAAAAGAATCATCCCTCACCTCTAGACCTAGTTTAGTAGGCCTTCTAATCCTAGCGACACTATTCATGAGTTGAACGATCAATCCCCCGGTACTTGTCACCATACTATACTACAACGATCAGGTACACTGCCTGGCGGGGATTGCAAGCTTCTCAAGATCCCTTGAGAGGTAAAACCTGTTGCGAGGGCGCAATCCTGCGTATCAAGTGTTTGGCACCGCTACTGGGGATTGTCTATCTTTACATTTATTCCTTAACTTTCGCAAAAGAGTGCGGTGCCATCAAGTTTTTAGCGCCGCATCCCAGGGAATAGTTATTGTCTAGGTTAGAATTTCTTTTTATTAGGTCTACTTGCTAGATTCCTTTCTATTAAGATTTTACTTTTATTTTTAGGTTTCCTTTAGTCTATCTTTTTCTTCGTGCCTTTGTTAGTAAATTAAATTCATTGACTATTCTGTTGCCCATTATGGAAAACGCGAATCCACCCCTTTCCCTTAGTGAAGTGGCTTTGTTGCGTGAACAGATTGAGAATGAGAATAGGGAACTTAGGGAACTTAATAGGTTAATTACTGTTGAGCTCGATCATGCATTTAGTGACCTAGCGACTGCCTTGTATTCAAATAAGGACCTAGGATCTAATGATTTTGAGGTTGTTGTTGAGGATGTGAAGGAACTTGAGGAAGGGGAGATAGATCCGAAACCAAATGATTATTTCAATCTATATCCCACTAAGGAGGAAACTGTGTACTATAATAATCTTGTTGATAATCCTGGACCTCCTTTTTCTAGAACTGACCCTAAGATAAAGAGAGGTGATCCTAAGAATGTTAAGATACCATGTATGATTGGGTATAAGTACATTGACAACGCTTACATTGATTTTGAATCCCCAATCAACATTACGTCCTCAAGTGTTTATAATGATATAGTGAAAACAAGACTCGGACCTAGAAAAGACCCCAAATACCCCGGTGGAGTTTGTAACTTTTTCGGGAGAATTAAAGGTCTGCATGTCTTCGTTGGGAACTTTACTTATATCATTGACTTTATTGTTGTTGAAGACTTAGCTAGTGTTATTGATTGTCGCTTATCCCATGTTGTATTAGGTAAGCAATTTGTTGAAGAATCTAAGTTAGAATATGATGGGATAGAAGGGACGATCCGATTTACTAGTGAAACTGATAACATCACTATAGGATGCCTAATAGAATGAAGGAATTTCTTTTTGTGCCTCGATTTGATATGGATAAAGTTGATAGGGAACTTGCCAATAGGATTAGAGGAGCAATTGAGAAAAATGTGGTTGGTCTTTATAAAGAACATTTATAATCGGGTCCGGAATACAAAAATAAGATTGAGGATGACCTAGAGAATGAGACTGATGACGAGATCACGTAATTGCCTGTAACCTTGAGTCTAGCTACAAGACTCGTAAATAAAGAAAAACGCTTCTTGGGGGCAACCCATATTTTGTGTGTTTTTATTTGTTTGATTTTTATTTGTTTGGTTTTATTTGTTTCTGTATGCATGTTTATTTTTATTGTTGGTAAATCATGTTTCAAAGTAAATTGTGAAAATGCTTTATTTTGTTTTTAACTTCGTCTTAATTACATATAAAGGTATTTTGCAAAAGCTAAGTGTAAGGGAAATCCAAATTTGTTATAAGAACAAAAATGAGCATGATTAAATACAATATTAAATGAGCATGTATATTAGTAATTTGTTAGAGTCAAATGCTTGTATCGAGTCATAATGATGTTTTGCAGGATTTTCCAGGAAATGAGGCATAAGTTTTTCCAGAAGTTTTCCGGAAACTTAACATAAGATTTTTCCAGGAACATTCTGACGGCGTCAGGAGTTACAACCTGACGGTGTCAGGTACTAAAATTCTGAAAAATCTTGCGAGTTTTGTTTAATTCGGAGTCTTAAAGTTTCTGTTGATTCTTTAGTTTTATAAAATTCAGGAGATCTGCAAACATTCATTCCACAAGCATTATATCATAAATTGTTTTCTAGGATTTGTTAGTATATATAGATTGCCGCCGATTTTACGCGAGGTTTGCCTTGATTGTTTTCTCAGGTTTAACAGGTTATATATGACAAGAAGATGATTTATATTTCTGGAGGGAAGCTTTCAAAGTTCATTTTTTTGGAGGAAGATCTAACCTTGTTGACACACTATCCACACCGAACGAATCAGGGGAGTATTTGTTTTCATTCTTTTACCTGCTTTACTTCTACGTTCTTTAATTGAACATTGGGGACAATGTTCATCCTAAGTGTAAGGGGAGGGTAAATGATGATACCTTATAGGATACAATTATGCTTGAGTTTGTTTGTTCGATAGTAGGTGTTTAATAAAACTAAGAGAAATACTTGTTAGTGCAATTTTAGCACCAAATTTAAATTTTTTTACAATATTTAGGAGTGAAACTTTAGCCTTAACAAGCGTCTCATGGATAGGAGTTGTATGACTAGCACAAAACCGTACTACTTAAAAAAAAATTCCACCCAAATATGTGAGGTTCGCCTTTAGATTTGATAGGATAAGAATTCATTATTAGTGCTTATGAGTATACCGGTAGCATTTAGATTTTAGAACTTGCGTTAGTGATGCATCCCGAGATCGCTAGTGAGACTATATTCGTGTAGTAGGATTTACTACATGATAAGAGGCGTTAGGATCACTCTTGTGTTTAAACCCGTATCATAATTACTTGACCATTTAAGTCATATTACTTGACTAACGAAGTCAATTAATTTTCCCACACCTTAGCGTTGTACTCATTTTTAGTACACGATACCCCTAGTACACCCCTCCGAGCCTATCTTTTCATTTCTAACTTTAAACATCTTACTTAAAGGAAGAATTTGTTACAACCCACCCTAAATGTGCAAACAAATTGCCTTAGCCTTCCGTGTATGCACTCATCTTTAGTGCATTATTGTTACATGTTTAAACCCTTAGTTAATTGTCTAATTGATTACATGGTTGCTAAGTCGAGTCATATCTTGTACATATTGCTTTAGGACGATTAGGACTCATGGGTAAAGTACTAGTGTTATGGAGTAATGGGGAAGAACATCAAATTATTACCCCCATATGTGCGTTAATATTTAAAAAGTACTCCAAGTGTTTTGATTATCTTGATTCGAGTCATTAGAGTAGTTTATTGTAAAGTATGTAAAAGTTCAAGTATAAGGGGAATGCAAATTCCCTAAGATGTATTATTTTGGATGGTAGGGTAAGAGTGTATGCAAAAAAAAAAAAAAAAAAAAAAAAAAAAAAAAAAAAAAAAAAAAAAAAAAATCGAAAAACCAAGAAAAAAATAGAAAAAGAAAAAGAGAAAAACATACGGACTACCACCCCCGTTTCATTCTATGTTTGTTTTAAGTTTTTGTTATTTTTGATTTATTAGATTAAGTCTAGTCTAGTCTTGGCTTAGCAACGCCATATTGTACATGTAATTAACCAAGATGATTAACTCGCCACCAGTAAATATTGCCTTTAAAAAAAACCGTGTTTTCCATATCCCTACACCTAACGTTATAACCCTTCAAAAGACCTCTTTGATAGTTTATCCAAGGTGCTTACACCAAGTAGTGGAGGTTTGATCCTTTCCCAAGCCTATGGTAATCTATTTGCTATGACAGGTAGTTAGAGATGTTTTCCATTTCCATAATGTGATATATACTTTATTACACCCGAGAGATGTGAGTATCTAAACACTATTTGTGAGGTGCTAGTGTATGACTTCCGTGCTTGTTTTTGGCTTTTAGTGGAATGATTATTTGTTGTAATTACTTTTATATTAGTATTAAATTACCCCTAACTTGTATTTTGATTAGAATAAAAGCGCATTTGCTTGAGGACAAGCAAATATCAAGTGTAAGGGTATTTGATGAGGCGAAAAGTGTACCACTTTTTAGGGGTCATATAAGCCCGAATTCGTGATTATTTGATCAATTATTGCCCTAAATCGTTCCTTTTGTGATTTTAGGTACTTTTGAGGAGAAATCTGGAAAAGGAAGCATTTTAGACGTTTTTGGAGTATAAAAGTGAAGAAAATAGCAAAGTCTCAAATTTTTTGCTGGGAACAGTACCTGACGACATCAAGGATTAACACATGACGGCGTAAAGAGTGATAAAAGAGGTGGAAGTGGATATTATAACATGACGGCCCAGAGTATTTTCAGTGTTAACGACCTGACGGCGTCACCAAGACCGTCAGGGTCAAAATACATGTGACGGCCCAGAGTCTATTTACACATGAAGGCGTCAAGACTGGATCTAGGCAATACGAATTTCAACTTGGCGGCGAAGTGATGGCGTCAGAAGCCAATACATGATGCCGTCAGGATGCTTTGTCTATATATATTTTTCCAATTTTTCATTGTAAAGTGTGGAACAAGTTGTGGAATACTAAAACACAAACCCTAGGTCGAATTTTCTGCTTATTGAGGGGGTTTCAAACCCTTCTTTCTTCCATGTTTGAATAAAGATAGTCATCCAATAATCATTCAATATGTCTATGTATTGTTTGATTCTATCTTATGCTTGTCTTTCTTTTAACATGTTAGGCTTGGTTTTTATTATGTTTGCTTAGATGTAGTGAAACCTAGATGTTGATTATTGGTTGATTGTTTGTTTATAATTGTTACAGATGATTGTATTCGATGTTAGGCTTAAGAAAACTGGCAGACTTCCATTGGTAACTTGCTTGAACGTCTTAAGAAACATGATCGGAGGTGTACTACGATTTTTGGTTGTATTTAATGCATAAGTGAATTCTAATGATCCCATGTTAGGACCTTTTAGTCGGCTCGACATAGGAGTGAAGTAGGATCTTATAGAGTTAGGGAATATTGTACACGGCCCTACGACTAGTATTAAGGAATATAACCCGTCATCCATGCAATTGTAACAAGCTAATCAACCCAGTAAAAGATATCTAGGGAGTAATGAAATCTAAGTAAACACAACTTTTCTCATTATTGTTTCCACCACATTAGTTTAATTTCATTTCTTTTATTTTATTTTGATTGCATTTGTAGTTAATTGGATTAGTTGATTAGCAACTAATTCCGCCCACTCCTTCAAAACCCGAGATTTTACTTGCTTTCATAAAATATAAAAAATACAAAAAGAATCATCCCTCACCTCTAGACCTAGTTTAGTAAGCCTTCTAATCCTAGCGACACTATTCCTGAGTTGAACGATCAATCCCCCGGTACTTGTCACTACACTATACTACAACGATCAGTTACACTGCCTGGCGGTGATTGCAAGCTTCTCAAGATCCCTTGAGAGGTAAAACCTGTTGCGAGGGCGTAATCCCCGCGTATCAAGGTTTCATTTATTTCTTTTTCTCGAGCACATCTTGGTGAGAATTCTCTAATCGGGATAGATGGTCAGCCGCTAGGTTCTCAGCTCCTTTTTTATCATGGATAATGATATCAAATTCTTACAAGAGGAGAACCCATTGAAGCAATCTCGGCTTTGCATCTTGTTTTGCAAAGAGATATTTCAGAGCCGAGTGATCCGTATACACTATGCTTTTAGTCAAGATTAAGTATGGCCGGAACTTCTGAAAAGCATACACCACGACTAATAATTCTTTTTCCGTTGTGGTGTAATGAGTCTGAGCCTCGATCATAGTTTTACTTGCATAATGTATAGGCTGAAAGTGTTTTATTTTTCGCTGCCCCAAGACCGCACCTATAGCAAAATCACTTGCATCGCACATAAGTTCAAAAGGCAGGTCCTAATCGGGGGCAACTAAGATAGGTGCTTCAGTAAGCTTTTGCTTCAGTGTTTGAAAAGCTTCGATGCACTCAGGAGAGAAAATGAAAGGAGTTTCTTTCTCAATGAGATGAGTCATAGGCCGGGCTATTTTTGAAAAATCCTGAATGAATCTCCGATAGAAACCGGCATGCCCAAGAAAACTCCTGACACCTTTGATAGTAGTGGGATAAGGCAGTTTGGAAATAACGTCAACTTTCGCTCTTTCAACCTCAATCCGGTTTTTGGAAATCTTATGGCCGAGGACAATGCCCTCTTTGACCATAAATTGACTTTTCTCCCAGTTTAGACAAAGATTAGTTTCTTCACATCTTTTAAGCATGCTGTCCAAATGGGAGAGACAAGTTTCAAATGAATCCCCAAAGACCAAGAAAGCATCCATGAAGACCTCCATTGTTTTCTTGATCATGTCGTGAAAAATGGCAATCATGCACCTTTGGAACGTGCCTAGAGCATTACATAGGCCAAAAGGCATATGTCGATAAGCAAACGTTCCATAGGGGCAGGTGAATGTGGTCTTTTCCTGATCTTGCGGGTCTTTGGGAATTTGGAAGTATCCCGAGAAACCGTCGAGGAAACAATAGTATTCATTCCCAGCTAATCTCTCGAGAATCTGATCCATGAAAGGGAGAGGGAAGTGGTCTTTACGGGTGACATCATTTAACATTCTATAGTCGATGCATACCCGCCATCCCGTGATTAATCGAGTTGGGATCAACTCATTATCATCGTTTGTGACCACGGTGATACCTCCCTTTTTGGGGACACAATGAATTGGGCTAACCCAAGGACTGTTAGAGATGGGATAAATCAATCCTGCATCGAGAAGTTTGATAACTTCTTGTTTAATCACCTCATGAATTTTTTGATTAACCCTTCTCTGTTGTTGGACTATGATACGTGGGGATCGCACCAGGTTTTACCTCTCGAGGGATCTCGAGAAGCTTACAACCCCCACCAGGCAGTGTACCTGATCATTGTAGTATAGTGTAGTGACAAGTACCGGGGGATTGATCGTTCAACTCAGGAATAGTGTCGCTAGGATTAGAAAGTCTACTAAACTAGATCTAGAGGTGAGAGATGATTCTTTTTGTATTTTTATACTTAATAAAAGCAAGTAAAATCTCGGGTTTTGGAAGAGTGGGCGGAATTAGTTGCTAGCCAACTAACCCAATTAACTAAGATGCAATCAAAATAAAATGACATAAATGAAAATTAAACTAATTATACTATTGTGGTATAAACAATGATGAGGAAAGTTGTGTTTACTTAGGTTTCATTACTCCCTAGATATCTTTTACAGATTGATAGCTTGTTACAATTGCATGGATGACGGGTTATATTCCTTAATACTAGTCGTAGGGTCGTGTACAATATTCCCTAACTCTATAGGATCCTACTTCAATCCTATGTCGAGCCGTTAGAAGCTCCTAACATGGGATCATTAGAATTCTCCTACGAATTAAATACAACCAAAAATCGTAGTACACCTCGAATCATGTTTCTTAAGAGTTCAAACAAGTTACCAATGGAAGTCTTCCAGTTTTCTTAAGCCTAACATCGAATACAATCATCCGTAACAACTATAAACAAACAATCAACCCTTAATCAACATCTAGGTTTCACTACATCTGAGCAAAAACAAAGGAAATCTAGCCTAGCATGTTAAATTGAAGACAAGCGTAAGATATAATCAAGCAACACATACACATATTGATTGATTTGAAAGATTACTTATCTCCAATTGAACAAGAAAGATTCAAAGGGTTGGAACCCTTGAAAAAGCTGGAAAATTCGACCTAGGGTTTTTCCCTCAAAGTTGCACACTAATGAATGAAATTTGGAAAACTATATATAGATTTACAGGGTGACGGCATCATGTATTGAGTTGTAACACCGTCAACTCGCCGCCATAATTAAATCGTATTGCCTAGATCTACTTGTGACGCCATCATGTGTGATTTTCTTCTGGGCCGTTACTAATACTTGGACCATGACGGCCTTGGGTCACGCCGTCATCTTCTATGCACAAAAACTCTCTGGATCGTCACGTGTATTTTCCACTTCCACCTCTTTTGTAGCTCTTGACGTCGTCATGTGGAGAGCCTTGAAGGCGTCAGGTACTGTTCCCAACAAGGAAAATTGAGACTTTGCCGTTTTCTTCACTTTTATGCTCCAAAAACGTCCAAAATGCTTCCTTTTCCAGATTTCTCTCCAAAAGTACCTAAAATGACAAAAGGAACGATTTAGGGCAATATTTGATCAAATAATCACGAATTCGGGCTTAAATGACCCCTTAAAAATGGTTCACTTTTCGCCTCATCAAATACCCTTACACTTGAGATTTGCTTGTCCTCAAGCAAATGCGCTTTTATTCTAATCAAAATACAAGTTAGGCGTCATTTAACACTAATATAAAAGTAATTACAACAAATAATCGTTCCCTAAAAACCAAGACAAGCACGGAGGTCATACACTAGAACCTCACAAATAGTGTTTAGATACTCACATCTCTCGGGTGTAATAAAGTATATATCACAATAAGGAAATGGAAAACATCTTTCACTACCTGTCATAGCAAAATAGATTACCATAGGCTTGGGAAAGGATCAAACCTCCCCCACTTGGCGTAAGCACCTAGGATAAACTATCAAAGAGGTCTTTCAAAGAGTTATAATGTTAGGTGTAGGGATATAGAATACACGGTTTTGTTGGATAAAGGCAATATTTACTGGTGGTGAGTTAATCATCTTGGTTAATTACATGTACAATATGGCGTTACTAAGCCAAGACTAGACTCGACTTAAGCTAATGAATCAAAAATAACAAAAACATAAAATAAACATAGAATGAAACGGGATGGTAGTCCGTATGTTTTTCTCTTTTCATTTTCTATTTTTTTTTTCTTTTTCTTGAATTTTCGATTTTTTTTTTTTTTTTTTTTTGCATACACTCTTACCGTACCATCCAAAATAATACATCATAAGGAATGTACATTCCCCTTACACTTGAATTTTTAAATACTTTACAATAAACTACTCTAATGACTCGAATCAAGATGATCAAAACACTTGGAGTACTTTTTAAGATTAACACACATATAGGGGTAGTATATGATGTTCTTCCCCATTACTCCATAACAATAGTACTTTACCCATGAGTCCCAATCGTCCCAAAACAATATGTACAAGATATGACTCGACTTAGCAACCATGTAATCAATTAGATAATTAACTAAGGGTTTAAACATATAACGATAATGCACTAAAGATGAGTGCATACACGGAAGGCAAAGATGATTTGGTTGCACATTTGGGTGGGTTGTAACAAATTCTTCCTTTAAGTAAGATGCTTAAAGTTAGAAATGAAAAGATAGGCTCGGAGGGGTGTACTAGGGGTTTCGTGTACTAAAAATGAGTACAACGCAAAGGTGTGGGAAAAATTAATTGACTTTACTAGCCAAGTAATATCACTTAAATGGTCAAGTAATTATGATACGGGTTTAACAACAAGGGTGATCCTAATGCCTCTTATCATGTATTAAATCCTACTACACGAATGTAGTCTCACTAGCGGTCTCGGGATGCATCACTAACGCAAGTTCTAGAATCTAAATGCTACCGGTACACTCATAAGCACTAATAATGAACGCTTTTCCTATCAAATCTAAAGGCGAACCTCACGTATTTGGGTGGAAAATTTTTCTGAATGGTACAGTTTTGTGCTAGTCATACAACTCCTATCCATGAGACGCTTGCTAATGCTAAAGTTTCACTCCTAAATGTTGTAAAAAAATTAAAATTTGGCGCTAAAATTACACTAACAAGTATTTCTCTTAGTTTTATTACACTCCTACCATCAAACAAACAAACTCAAGTGCAATTGTATCCTATAAGATATCATCATTTACCCTCCCCTTACACTTAGGATGAACATTGTCCCCAATGTTCAATTAAAGGATGTAAAAGTAAAACAGGTAAAAGAATGAAAACAAATACTCCCCTGATTCATTCGGTGTGGATAGTGTGCCAACAAGGTTAGATCTTACTCTAAGAAAATGAACATTCAAAGCTTCCCTTCCAGAAAAATAAATCATCTTCTTGTCATATATAACCTGTTAAACCTGAGAAAACAATCAAGGCAACCTCATGTAAAATCGGCGGCAATCTATATATACTAACAAATCCTAGAAAGCAATTTAAGATATAATGCTTGTGGAATGAATGTTTGCAGATTTCCTGAAGTTTATAAAACTAAAGAATTAACAAAAACTTTAAGACTCCGTTACAAAAACAAAACTCGCAAAATTTCCAAAATTTTACACATGACGCCGTCAGGAGTTAACTCCTGACGCCGTCAGAAGTGACCTGCAGAAATCTTTACATTAAGTTTCCAGAAAATTTCTGAAAAAACTTATGTCCTACTTCTTGGAAAATCCTGCAAAACATCATTATGACTCGATACAAGCATTTGACTCTAACAAATACTAATACACATGTTCATTTATTATTGTGGCGAATCAAGATCAATTTTGTTCTTAAAAACAAATTTGGGGTTTTCCCTTACACTTATCTTTTGCAAAATACCTTTATTTGAAGTTAAGACGAAGTTAAACAACAAAATAAAGCATTTTCACAATTTAGTTTGAAACATGATCTACCAACAATAAAAATAAAGCATGCATACGGAAGCAAATAACAATTAAACAAATAAAAATCACACAAAACATGGGTTGCTTCCCAAGAAGCGCTTTTCTTTATTTACGAGTCTTGTAGCTAGACTCAAGGTCGTGGGCTACGTTTTCCTATCCCGCAACATGAATGAGGTTTCAAACATCTTAATCAATTTCTCATCCTTCCTGTATTCGGGGCCTAAAGCTACACATTTCGAGTAATAAATCTCTTTCTTTTTATAACCACTAATGTTTCTCTCTTCATCACTTTTAACCTTAGTTACGGGAATGTTGTCAACATCGAGATCCTCAACTTCTCTAAACCTCTCTTCCTTATGGGGCATCTTATATCTAATGTTTTTCTCTTCGTTTGCGAATGTGATAGTGCCATCATTATGGTTGTAAGTCATTTTAGAGGTTTTGACAAAAGGTTCTCCTAAAACAATCTGGCACAAAGACTGATCAATAATTCCCCTAACATCTTCTAAGATCATAAAGTCGCACCTATAAACAAAATCCCCAACGAAAACATGTATCCCTCTAACCCTTTCAACAAATATACTCATGCGATTAGGGTTGGAAGGGTCCCGCCTAGGTTTCAACTTATCGTTCATGTTCCAATTATAATAAAGCCTAGACATAATGTTCATTGGTGCCTTTAAATCGATATAGGTTCTCTATACATATGAGCAATCATTCATGGGACCTTAAGATTCATAGAATTATGTTTCCTAATCCATGGGTGTTTTCGATGCTTTGCGGGGCAAGGGCATTTTAGAAGGAACTTATGATACCTTAATTCCTCAAGGGTTGGTGGGGAACTCCTAAATATTCTATAATCATTCCATGGCCCTTTCCTACAAGTGTTACTCCGAAGCTCGGTTTCACCTTTATTTATCTCATTGACCTTTCTTACTTCATCATTTTTTGTTTTAATTTGGTTACGCTGCATAACAACTTCCTTGGGCAAAGTGAATCTAGTTAAGAAGTAGGAAGCAAGATCGTCCCAAGAGGAGACAGATCTTTCAAGTAGTTGGCATAACCATCGAAGAGCCCGACCATGTAAAGAGAATTGAAAGAGGACTAAGAGTTCCCCTTCTTGAGTATCAACACCTAATCCTACAGAATTCGTAATTTTTAGGTAGTTCTCAAGGTGTTGGGTCGGATTTTTGAAAAAGAATCCATAGAATGCACACTCGACTTGCACCAATTGAATGGTGCTGGATTGTAAGCGGATGGACCTTATAGGTGGATGGATTGTTGTGGTAGGTTGATGGGTTCAAGGACGTTACCACCTTCCATGATGTCGGATGGTAAAGGTTACGAACAAAGACACAAAGAAATAAGATAGACTAAAGAAAACCTAAAAATAAAAATAAAATCTTACTAGAAAGGAATCTAGCAAGTAGACCTAATAAAAAGAAATCCTAACCTAGACAATAAATATTCCCCGGGCTGTGGCGCCAAAAACTTGATACGTGGGGATCGCACCAGGTTTTACCTCTCGAGGGATCTCAAGAAGCTTACAACCCCCACTAGGCAGTGTATCGGATTGTTGTAGTATAGTATAGTGACAAGTACCGGGGGGGATTGATCGTTCAACTCAGGAATAGTATCGCTAGGATTAGAAAGTCTACTAAACTAGATCTAGAGGTGAGGGATGATTCTTTTTGTATTTTTATATTTTATCAGGAATAGTATCGCTAGAATTAGTTGCTAGCCAACTAACCCAATTAACTAAGATGCAATCAAAATAAAATGACATAAATGAAAATTAAACTAATTATACTATTGTGGTGTAAACAATGATGAGGAAAGTTGTGTTTACTTAGGTTTCATTACTCCCTAGATATCTTTTACAGATTGATAGCTTGTTACAATTGCATGGATGACGGGTCATATTCCTTAATACTAGTCGTAGGGCCGTGTACAATATTCCCTAACTCTATAGGATCCTACTTCACTCCTATGTCGATCCGTTAGAAGCTCCTAACATGGGATCATTAGAATTCTCCTACACATTAAATACAACCAAAAATCGTAGTACACCTCCGATCATGTTTCTTAAGACGTTCAAGCAATTTACCAATGGAAGTCTGTCAGTTTTCTCAAGCCTAACATCGAATACAATCATCCGTAACAACTATAAACAAACAATCAACCCATAATCAACATCTAGGTTTCACTACATCTAAGCAAACACAAAGGAAATCTAGCCTAGCATGTTAAATTGAAGACAAGCGTAAGATATAATCAAGCAATACATAGACATATTGATTGATTTGAAAGAGTATTTATCTCCAATTGAACATGAAAGATTCAAAGGGTTAGAACCCTTGAAAAAGCTGGAAAATTCGACCTAGGGTTTTTCCTTCAAAGTTGCACACTAATGAATGAAATTTGGAAAACTATATATAGATTTTACAGGGTGACGGTGTCATGTATTGAGTTGTGACGCCGTCAACTCGCCACCATAATGAAATTGTATTGCCTAGATCTACTTGTGACGCCGTCATGTGTGATTTTCTTCTGGGCCGTCACTAATACTTGGACCATGACGGCCTTGGGTGACGCCGTCATCTTCTATGCACGAAAACTCTCTGGATCGTCACGTGTATTTTCCACTTCCACCTCTTTTGTAGCTCTTGACGCCGTCATATGGAGAGCCTTGAAGGTGTCAGGTACTGTTCCTAGCAAGGAAAATTAAGACTTTGCCGTTTTCTTCACTTTTATGCTCCAAAAACGTCCAAAATGCTTCCTTTTCTAGATTTCTCTCCAAAAGTACCTAAAATGACAAAAGGAATGATTTAGGGCAATATTTGATCAAATAATCACGAATTCGGGCTTAAATGACCCCTTAAAAATGGTTCACTTTTCGCCTCATCAGACTACTAGTTTGAAATCATCCTCCATTAAAATCTTGTGAGTACAAAATTCAGGTTTAAAACCCTTGATATCGAAGAGTTTCCAAGCAATGGCTTGCTTGTGGGATTTCAAAACCTTTATGAGAGCAGACTTTTCCTCGTCACTCAAGTCTTTTGCAATTATGACGTGTAATTTATCATCACCCTCTAAAAATGCATATACAAAGTCAGGGGGTAGGTCCTTAAGTTTGACCTCAGGAGGATTATCAGATTTTTCAACTGTCTTATTTTCCTTATTATGAAGTTTTTGTGGAAGAAGAGGAGGAGGAGAGGGGTCTTCATTTAACAATTTCTCAAGAAGAAGGATGTCCCCTTCTGGTTTAATCTCTTTGTTATCAATTCCAGCGGGAATTGAATCACTTTTGAGAAAGGCCTCGATCTCCTCTAAGATGAAGTCACTTCCCTCAAACGGAGTGAGAGAAGGAGAAGAATTAGCAATGATAGGTTGAGGAGAGGGAGTGGGATTGCCACTCGGAGAATTATTGGAAAAACCAAGAACTTCTTGAGAATACTATTCTGAAGCAACATCGATGACATCGATTCGGTTAATTGACATTGAGTCATAATTGGAAGAGTACCTCAAAGTTTGATCAAGGTTGAAGGTGATGGCTTCATTACCAACACGTAAAGTGATTTCTTCGTCAAATACATCGATTAAAGCACAGCCCGTTCTTAGCAATCCCCTCCCTAGAATGAGAGGAACCCTTGGATCTGCATCGAAATCAACAATCACAAAATCCGCAAGAAAATGGAACTTTCCTACTTTCATAAATACATCCTCAGCAATGCTGAGGGGACGAGATATGGAACGGTCTGCAAACTCGAGAGTCATGCAGGTAGGAGTGAGTTCGGGAAGAGAGAGTTTCTTCCAGACTGAGTGAGGCATTAGGTTGATGCTTGCACCAAGATCGGCCAAGGCAAAACATTCAACCATACCCGGGAAAATGCAAGGAATGAGAAATTTCTCGGGATCTCCAAGCTTTTCAGGAAGGTTTTTCAATAGCATTGTAGAGCAGTTTTCATTTAGCGGAGTTTTTGCCATCTCAAAAAGTTTTTCCTTGTTGCTTTAACAAGTTCTTGATTGTTGATGCAAACTTTGGCATCAGCAGAATAGCATCTGCAGAGCTGATATCAAAATGTAAGTCTTGAAAATTTTGGAAAATTTTTTCCATTTGATGGTTTGCTTTTTCACTGAGCTTTTGATCATTTAAACATGAAGGATAAGGTATTGAAGGCTTGGGGTTGGGTTTTGCACCCCTCGATTCTACAGCCTAAGATGTCAGGACAAATCGGGACCGGGACAACTTGAGGATGGACGTCGTCGGTACCTACATTATTAGCAGGAAGTACCGTGTCCATAGTAGCCCCAGGTTCACGTTCTACTACTTTGGGAGGAAGAGAATAAGAAGTAGGAGGAAACGTGGGTCCATTATATGAAACTCCACTTCGGGTTGTGATCGCCTTGACATCACCCCTTGGGTTAGCGATCGTGTTGCTAGGAAGAGTACCTGAGCCCGAGGGTCGATCATATAAAGATTTCTTTAGTTCAGAGATCTGGCCGACCAATAACCGATTTGTTTCCTCCTGTAATTTCATGAATTTTTTTAACAACACATCGGAGGAAGATTGGGTATGAACAACGTTTTGATTTTGGTTAGAAAAGTTTTGAACACGGTTGTTTTGAAAATTTCCCTGATTTTGGTTGTTATTGCCTTAAAAGTTGTTTCCATGATTGAAATTACCCAGATTGTAATGGTTACCCTGACTGTAATTACCCTAACCTTTATTTCTTTGAAAATTTCCTTGGTTTTGAAAACCTTGGTTTTGTCCTGAATTGAAATTCCCTTGGTTTTGGAAACCTTGGTTCATTTGATTTTGGTTTTGGTTTTGGTTTTGATTGAAATTGTGGTTTCGGTTTTGAGCATTTTGGTTTTGAGATTGATTAAAACCGGGAGGTCCAATATAGTTGTTGGAACGATAGCTTAAGAGATTACAGTCCCCTTGTGGTTGGTAAGAGTTACCTCCCGTATTGTAGGAACCTTGTGCAGCATACGCATTCTCATGAGTGAAGCCACCGGAGGCTGGGCACTCAGTATATGGATGCTGACCACCACATGTTTCACAACTTTGACTGACAAATTTAACCTGATGATTTTGATTTGTTTGGTGAATATGTTAAATCGCAGTGGACAAATCATCAAGTTTCTTTGTGAGAGCAGCTATTTCATTAGAGGCTGGAGTGATAGATTTACATGAATCATTCCTCTCAGCTGAGGAATCCCAAAAATTATGGTGGGCATTCATGTTTTTATTGAGATCATAGCACTCTTCGGGGGTCCTTTTCATGAAGGTCCCTCCAGCAGCAGCATTGATCGTGTCACGATGTCGTAGTGTCAAAACATTGTAGAAGGTATCTATGATGGTGACAAGAAGCATGTTGTGATTAGGACAACGATCAATTGCAACCTTATAGCGTTCCCATGCCTCAAATAAGGACTCTTCGGGACGCTGTCGAAAGTTGCTAATATCGTTTCTCAATTTTGTGTGGAAAATATTTTGCTAAAAATTTGGAAACCATTTCATCAAATTTATGTATCGAATTCTTAGGAAGACGATCAAACCAGGCAGTAGCGTGATGGGTTAAGGAGTAAGGAAAGAGATATAAGCGAAGGTCGTCTTCGGTGACTCCATTCTGCTTCATACTTTGGGTGACGATTAAAAATTTATCGAGATGCTTGTTTGCATCATCACGAGGTAATCCGTGGAACTGGCATGAATTCTGGACTTGTTTGATCATATGGTGTTTGAGTCCAAAATCTGTGGCTCCAATGGTGAGGGGTGCAATAATTCCACCCCTCCCGTGCATTGTTGGCTGGCGCAACTCCTCCATCGTTCGGAGATCGGGAGCTGTGTCATCCTTAGGAGGGATTGGTGGTGGGGGTTCGTCGTCCATTTTTGGGACGGATTCCTCAACAACAGGACGTAACTCAGTTACGTTTCTAGGCTGACGATGAACGAGTATGTATGCACTAAAAACAAAACCAATTAAAACAATACCGAGTCAAAAATGCATGGAACTTAAACCAATAATCACAAATGAATGGTTACTTTGAATGAAAAATATCATTCAAAAGTAAACCGATTTCACAAGGGATACAAAGGCAAGTTTTAATCTTTTGTTTGGGAACTTATTATGGTCATACCCCTAGTTGGTAGGTATTCTGTCGAATGTTTCTCAATAATGTCTTTTATTGTTATTTAACGAGAAAAATGGAAAATGTTTTTGAGCTTTTGTGGATATGTGTGAAAAAACTTTGACAATATTTTTGGAATCGATTCGTTAACCGAAATCGTTTCCTTTAATACTACTCATAGGGTGGCGGAAGAGAAGAATGGATCACTTTTCTGTTTGCAATTTAATGTCAAAACTTGTCTGGAACCACCTGTATAGGGTGTAATCTTAAAGTAATCCGAAGTAATTTAGGGCCAGTTTGGTTGGGGAGATTTTATTGGGTTTATGATTTAAATTAAGATGTTTGGTAGCTTTTTTAAAATTTGGGTTTGGATTTATAAACCAATTATAAGGGTGTGTGTAAAAGAAGGGGGTATGTGGGTTTTGAGATATGGTCGGACCACAAGTTTTGCCTTTTGTGTAAAAAATTAATTATATTACTTTTTTAATAATTTGTAACTAATATATAAATTAAATAATATCTATTAAATATTATATTTTCTCACTCCCACTTATTTTAATATTTTTTTCTCTTTCTACATTAAATCCAAATCCTAATCTACAACTTTACATTTAAATCCAAATCCTAATCTAAACTCATCTACAAACCAAACGAGCCCTTAAATTCACGATTTGTTTTGTTCATTTTTGATTTTTTTTTCGTGTTGTTAACACTTTAGGAAAAGTGTTAATGACGTTTTTGATGTTTTTGATTTTTATAAAAATTTACGAAGGGTGGAATTTTTACAAGGGTGAGTTTTAAAAAATCACTAATCTGCTTAACGTTTTTGAAATACGCAACAACCTCCCCGGTAGCTGCGCCAAAATTTTGATAGCACCCAGATTAACCACTTATTTAACCAAGGGTGGTTAACAAGTCAAACCTGGGTGTATACAAGTGATTCGGTGTAAGCACAGTGAGTTCCCGGGTCGTTATGTCCCAGCGAGGTGTGAAATTGTATTTTGGAAACGTTTTGTGATTAGGTGATTTGAATAGAGTTAACATGAATATGATTAGGATGATTACAATAAGCAAATAACAATGGAAATAAACCAAACAAGCAATATTAACAATTACTGGAAACCAAATTATCATAAAACATATTTAAATTTAAAAACGTGCGTTTAAATTAAAATAACGTAAACGCGTACAATAAAAAGTGGAATCTAAGCAGAATTAATTCTCCGGGGATGAAAATTACTTTTCTATAAACCTAATGATAAAAGAAAATTTTAGAAAAAAGAAAAAAAAAATTGACTTTTAAATTATTTATTATTAATTAAAAACTATTTAATTACTAATTTAAACTAATTTAAATTATTAAAGATACTAAATTAAGTTGGAAAATTATGAAAAATTTTCTAAAACTTCTAAACCATCATAGGAATCCTAAAAAATTATAAAAAAACTCTAGCAACTTATAAATAAGCTATAGAAATTTTATTTACTTATTATTAATTAAAAACTAGTTAAACTAAATTTAATTATTAAAAATAATAAATTAACAGTAAAAATTATGAAACTTTTTCTAAAATTACTTTACAATTACAGAAACCTAGAAAAATTATAAAAAGACTAAATACCTTATTAATAAGTAGTTAAATTGTTATTTATGTATTATTAATTAAAAACTAATTAAACTAAATTTAATTATTGAGAATACTGAATGAAAAGTGAAAATTATAAAAAAAAAAATTACAAATACTTTAGAGTTGCAGAATACTAGAAAAAATATAAAAAGACCAAATAGTTTTATAATAAGCTATTAAATAAACTGATAAGCTTAAATAGCTTAAATAGAAGCTAACACTATAAAAGAAAACATGGAAAACTAAAACACTAAACACCCCTTAGGGCAGATGGTGCCTGGCCTTGGTTTGGTTTTGCTTGTGGTGTCCAAGAGGTCCAGGGTTCGAATCCCACACACCACACTTTTTCTGTTTTTATTTTATTTTTTTATTTTTATTTTGCAAAACTGATTAACACTTCAATAAAACCAACTTTTACAAAACAACTTGTGTGAAAAGCTGAAATAAGCTTTATGCAAGCTTATTTCCTCCACAGTTAGGCTTTTAAGTTTAAAAGTGGATTTCTGGATTGAAAAAGCTAACAAGCTAGATTTTAAGAAAAACAAACTCAATTCTACTGATGCAAGCTTAAAACAAGCTAGAACAAACAAATAAGCTCATTGATAAGAGAGAAGAAGCAAAAATAAGAACTAAGCAACAACCATATCCAAACAGTCCACAAGGCTAATATGCAGGCGGGAGAGGTGGTCTATTAGCTTCTCAAAAATAAGCCCTCATCTAGAGAGTTAGGTCTATTAGCTTCTCAAAAAGCCAAAGGTCTAAAGTTAAGTCCAACAGATAAGCTCTACAAGAGCTTTTGAAAGTTGCTTATCCACACTGATGAGTCAGTGTCGATAATTCAGTGGAGGCTCATTGAGGGCTCAAAATAAGCACAAGAATATGCAGTTAATTGACAAAAAAAAATCATATGAACAGGTAGCTAGTATACAGGGCTATCCAAAAATCCCAAAAGCTCACTCTTAGCTTAACTAATGAACCAGGGAAGAGCTTATGAAAATGGTTTATGCACAAGGTTCCCCTGGTGCAGGGGAGGTGCAATGCAATCAGGCTAAAAGGAGGCCCCAAATAAGCAGAAAGAAAAATTCTAAAAAATAAGCAAAAGTTAGGATTAAAAAGCTGAGCTTCTAATCTTTAATTTCCCACAATTTCAAATTAAATGGCTTAAAAATGCGAGCATGAAAAATCAAAGCAAAATTGGTTTTTTGAAAACTCTATGCAATTTGACAGTTTTTATTTTTGTTCTCAGTTGACTTTATTGAGATTTGATTGAACCCTAATGACTGAAAATGTAATATTAAGTAACTAAATGACTGAATTGAGCTAAATTAACAAGATATGCTCCTAATTGTATGATTATGGATTCCAAAATCCTTGACAGTGAATACTAAATGAGATTAAAAGAGGTTTTTGACTTTTTGTGCTATGAAAACTGTTTTTATGAATTGTATGCAATAAATGAACCTAATATGACTTGTATCTAACACTAACAATAACCAAAACAACCTGTGAGTTTATGGATTCAGCAAATCCAAACACCCCTTAAAGTTAGATTGTTTTTTATTTTCAAAGCAAATAACTTATTTAGGCCAAAATACCAATGTACAATGTTATATTATGATGAAATGAACTCATTTAAGCACAATTACACAAACAATAACATCATATACTCGTAAATCACCAATAAGCAATAATTGACATTAAACACTAAAAAATTGAACAACAGAGATATTTAGTGAACAAGTATGTAATATAGAGCAATAATTTCACTTAAGAATACAAAATAAGCACAAAACTATAGAAATGAGCAGTAGATAAGCAGTAGATAATCAGAGCTACAATAAAAAGCAAAAATTGAGAAATTGCTTACGAAAGCTATCCTGCTTAGAACAAGGGAACCAGGTCACTTCTATCTATCCTATAGCTTCCTATGAAGCTCTAAAACCATGGACATCCAGAATTAACCATGCTCCTTGCATCTTCTTCACTTCTTTTTGATTTTTTTTATTTTTCACTAATTTTTCCCTTTTTTTTTTTTTTTTTTTTTTGGATTTTTGAGATAAAATGAGTAATGATGAGATTTTAAGGTTGTAATAAGTTAATTATGCTTAATAAGAACCAATGAGGCAGTAATCAAACCATTTAAACATATCCTTAGCTAATTCTGATTTATGAACTAAAAATGCTAAAATAAGAAATTTGCAAACATAAAATGGAATTTATAACTGGAATTTGGATCACAGAGCTTTTGAAAGTTGGAAATTACAACATTAAACTAAATTTCATTACTAGAAAACAACTTAGGATTAAATAAGACAATGAAATTACACTAAAAATCTACACACTGGTCTTCTCTGCCTCTTCTTCTTTTTATAGATGACCATTAAGGTTTCTGAGCCCCCTTTGTGCTTTCCCAACATCATTATGGTCCATTGGATGAGTGAGGAGTGATCTTAGCCTTTAAATGATTTTGGCGCCAAAATGGTTTTATGCAAATTGGGTCTGGCGGGAGAGGTGGTGGAGTTGATGGGCAAGTGGAGATGATGGGGGGTGGTGATGGCAGTGTTGCAGGTTCAAGTGGAAGGGGGAGATAGGATGGTTTGGCCAGGGTTGACCCTGGGTTTTATTATTAAAGGGTGGGTTAGGTTTGTTTATTGGATTGGGCCTGGGAAAGGGTGGTAGAGTGGGCTGGTGTTGGTTTTGGGTTGTGTTTGTTTTGGGTTTAAATAACACAAAGGGTCCGTTTGGTTTTGTAATTAAGTACAAGGACTAAAAGTGTGCTTTCTGAATTTTGAGGGACCAAACCTGCCACATTTCTATAACATTATTCCAAGGTCCTTTCTTGCCAACCTTTGATTTCCCAAGGACCCATGATGTCATTTCTCCACAAATAAATACCTAGAGACCATTTTTGCCAACTTTCAAACTTAAGGGACTAAACTTGCCAAGCATTGAAAATTATCCTTCAAGGACCAATATTGATAACTTTTGATTTCCCAAGGACCTTGGTTAACTTTTCTTCAAAAATAAATGATCAGGGACCAATTCGGTCAATTTTAAAACTTGAGGGACCATTTCTGCCAATTTCTGAAAGTTAAAGGACCATTTCTGCCAGTTCCTCAAACTTTGCTCCAAGTACTATTTATGGCATTCTTTGATTCCCCAAGGTGTATTTTGACAATTTGAGCTCCCAAAAAGGTAATTTGCTTCCCCGGCTCTAGCTGTTGACACGTTTTCCAATCTCGTGCTTGTTTTTGTTCTTTTTGGCCTGATTTATGCATATTTCTGAAATATCCGTACCTGCATGATCACAAACACAAAAACACAATATCTTTGGCATTTATGATTAGTTTTTGTCTGTTTTGGTCTTAATTTGGCAAGGAAAAGGTGTGTGAATAAGCACACACTAGATCCCGTAGAAAGGTTTGGTTTGGTGATGGATCGTTTGGTTGAAGTAACTCCATCCTTCAATGGGGTGAAGAAAACTAAGGATCATGATGGAGCTAACCTGGTTCAATGCAAACGTAAACTGGGAGATGGGCATTTCATGGCTGCTATTAAGGTGCTTACGTCTTCTAGTGTCGCCCCATCTACTCTTGACACCATGCACGAGCTAGAGGCCAAACACCCCTATGCCACACCTCTGACTTCATCCTCTTCTCTACTTGACGGGGATGCCCTTGTTGTCCATAAAGACTTAGTGTTGAACAAGATCCGTAGTTTCCCTAAAGGGACGTCATGTGGTCGAGATGGGCTTAGAGCACAACATTTAATGGATATTTTGGAAGGGCTGCTTCCGCTATTGCTGATGATCTACTAGGTTCCATTACTGGAGTTTTCAACCTGTTTCTCAGTGGAAAGTGCCCTATTTAACTGGGAGAGTATATCACTAGTGCCCCTTTGACTCCCTTAGTCAAGCCTGGTGGTGGTATTCACCCTATTTCTGTTGGTACTGTTTGGCGTAGGCTTGTTTCTAAGGTGGCTTCTTCTTCTATTGGTAACTCTATGAATGCTTATTTACAGGACATTCAATTTGGTGTTGGCGTTCCTGGTGGTTGTGAGGCTGTTCTCCATTCTGTGAATAGGCTCATTGAATCTAAGGGTAATTAGGTTGGGCTTTCTATGCTTTTAGTGGATTTTAAGAATGCTTTTAATCTTGTTTATAGGAGTGTCTTACTTCAGGAAGCTAGGGTGCAATGCCCATCCATTGCTCCTTGGGTTGAGTTCTGTTATGTGCAACCTGTTAGGCTTTATTATGATGACTCTTTTCTTTGGTCTTATCAAGGGGTTCAACAAGGGGATCCGTTAGGTCCTTTGTTGTTTTCTCTGGATTTACACCCTTTGGTCTAGACTATTAATCAGTCTTGTGAGCTTACCCTTCAGGCTTGGTATCTTGATGACGACACTATTGTTGGAGATACTCTTATGGTTGCCAAGGCGCTTGACATCATTAGGACAAATGGTCCAGGTCATGGTTTGTTTTTGAATGTTTATAAAACTGAACTTTTTTGGCCTGTGGAGGATCCTAGAAGTAGGGAGGAGGGTGTTTTTCCTATAAATATCTCTTTCCCGCTCAATGGTGTCAAAATTCTTTGTAGTTCAGTCAGCTTGGATGATAGTTTTTGTCGAGATTTGGCTTTGAAAAAGGTCTCCAAAACCATAACCTTAATGGAGGCAATCCACAACCTTCACGTCCCTCAATGTGAGCTCCTTCTTCTTCGCAGTTGTGTTGGGGTTGTGAAATTATCTTATGCTTTGAGGACATGCTCTCCTTTGTATTTATCGGAGGCCCAAGCTCAGTTTGATCATTCTTTGCGTAATTCCTTGGAGAAGATTGTTACCGTCTCAGGGCCGGGTTTTGGTGATTGGCAGTAGGGGCTAGCCACTCTTCCAATCAAGTTGGGTTGTCTTGGTATCATTTCAACGGGTGACATTATCTGGTATGCTTTTCTCACCTCTCGTATGCAAACGAGTGATCTACAGGACAAGATACTGACTAAAATTGGTATTGTCTCCCATGGTTCTTCTTTTCACCATGCCCTTGATACTTTCAACACTGTATGCAACATTGACTTGCTCTTTGTCACAACTTGCACTTCTGCCACCCGTATGATGAAAACATCGGCAAAGTGTTACCTTGATATCATTGAGAAAGACCTTGTTTCTAAGTACTCGCAAAGTCCTTGGCAGGTGGCTATTCTCAGTTGCATTCTTGCCCCACATGCACAGGATTTCCTTTTCACCATCCCTATTAACGGCTTGGGACAGAGGATAAGCCATCGTCAATTCCGTTATGTGTTGTGTTATAAGCTCTGTATGCCTATGTTTTCTGAAGGTATCCTTTGCTCGAGTTGTAATGTGCATCGTATGGACCAGTGGGGAGATCATGCGGTCCACTATTCTAGTGAGGTGGCGATGAAGTTCAGGCACAACCTGGCGCGGGACATTCTTGTTGATATATGTTCCAAGGTTGGGATCATGGTGCGTAAAGAGGCTCTAATGGGTTTTCTTTCGGGTGATGGGAAGGAGCTACGACCTGCAGACCTGCTATTATTTAATTGGCTCCAAGGTAAAGATGCATGTTTGGATGTGACCGGTATTTCTCCCTTTGCTGGCATTAGGGCAACTTCATGGGCTCCTGAGGTAGCCTTGCGCAATTCTGTGGAGAGGAAAAAAAAATAAGTATGCGTCCAAGTGTGAGGATAACGGATACAAATTTATACCATTTGCATTTTCTACGTTCGAGGAATTCGATATAGAGGCTTTGGACACACTTTCGCGTATTAAGTATATTTCTATTAGCCATTCAAATAATGCTAAAAGTGGCGCTTTTATTTTTCATAGAGTTAGTTTTTGTATTTAGAAAGGAGTGAGAGCACAGCTTGTGTATAGACTCACATCTAACTTTATGTAAATTTTTACATTGGTAATAATAAAGTAATCTTCAAAATAATAATAATAATAATAATAATAATAATAATAATAATAATAATAATAATAATAATAATAATAATAATTTTTACATTGGTAATAAATTAAAATAACATCATTATTATTATCATCTTTCATAGGTTAAGCTTTTACATTTAGGATTAGTTTCTACGCTGGCTTACTGTTTGGATGTTCGGTGTTTAGTTGGCTATGCACTACAGTGATTAATCCTATTTTCTGCGCTGGTCTTTTGTTTTGGTATATGAGGAGTATTGGATATGTTTGTGACATATGGTGGTGAGGCTATACTTTTTGCTTTACTTATATTTTGGATTGGATTATGAGGAGTTCTAGACAGGTTGCTATGCACTACAAAGGTTATTTTAACTTTTGCGCTGGTTTTCTGTTTTGGATCTTATAATGGCCAGGTTTAGGATGTGCATATACTATTCTGTTTTGCTGCCTTTAAGGCTAATATGTTTGCATTTCTCTGTATTTATGGTTGTTTATTTTCCTGAATTCTTTTTCCATGTTCAGAATTTTCCCACAAGGTTTTTGTCTGGAATGGTTATTTAACGAGACAGGATCTATGGGTGATTGATTATTGTGATGCTTCACCCTTTTTCATATCTGCACTTGAAGTTATGACTGACTTGGATTATTTAAAGATCAAGTTGTATGTGTATGCCTGCTTCAGTTACTTGAAGATTCAACATGGTTCAAGTCTGTTGCTTGGTGATTCATCTAGTTTCATGGCTATTACCAGAAGGTTTCAAGTTATCTATGGAGCTATGTGTTATGCAGGATTTAGTGATTTCAAGGACCTTTGTAGTATTGTTATTTTAGTTATGTATTGCATCTTCCCTTTCATTAGTCTTAGCATTTCTGCTTTCTACGAGCTATACTCATATGGTGATGTTTGGCGTTACATTGGTTGGTCCCTTTGTAAATGTCCATGTATTCAGAGTATGGGTATAGCTTTAGATCAAACTCATTTCTATGCTAGGACTTTGTTAGGGGGTTGCCTGTTCTGTTATTTTGGGTTGTATTTGGTTATTGATAGTTTAGACATTAGCTGCACTTTGTTGCATTTTGGTCCTTTCTCTTTTCTAGGCAAGAGTTGAGCTAGCTAGGGGTTGTCCTAGTAGCTTTCAACCTCTTGTGCTATGTCTTGTACATAACTTTCATTTTATTTAATCTATTTTACCTATGTTAAAAAAATAATAATAATACTAATTTAAGAAAAAGAAAGAACGGAGGGGAAGGTAATTTAGTAACTCCTAAATATCAATACGAGGGTATTCATTTATTTCAAGTTATCTAACAAGTCAGACTATCAGTCAACAAATATTTGGACTAAAATCGGAAATGGGTGTTTCACTTTTAAACCAAACCATCGACTTTAAAAAAAAATAGACTGAAAATGAAATGGGTTTTACTAATCTATACCCACTGGGCAAAGGATTAATTGCAATTAATGAAGACAAAATTTCCTTTTAAATCAAAAAATGCATTTAATAAACATTTACTTATCTCTAAAATTACTGTAATTAATCATAATTTTGATATATATGTATATATAACTAATGTTTTGCCCAGTGGGCAGAGATTAACAAAACTGTTGATATAAATAATGCATTAAAATGTTATTAATATTTCTCGATATCACTACGTTTTGACGATCACAAAATGTAAAATCATTAAACATAAAATCATTACGTAAACAAGTATTTAGTTACAAATATCATTCCATCCAACTAAATCACTTAAGGTAAGAATAAACAAATGTCTAATACATTTTATGATAAAAGGGATTTTTATTTAGACACTACAAATTTTATAAAATGTCATAAACATTTTATATATTAGAAAAACACTTTTGGTAATTAAAGGAAAATGTTTAATTCATAATAAATATATAAATTTCAAATTTTTAACCAAAATCAGTTAGTTTTTCACCAAATAAACTTTCACTAGAAAAGGACAAAAAAAGTGGCCGTTACAGGAGTGCGGCCCCCTTAATTATAAGGGGCGGCCCCTTTAATTTTAAGGAGGCCGGCCACCAATTAAGGGGGCCGACACGCTCCTGTGGCCAGGTTCTTTTGCCTATAAATACAGGCTCATTTCGGCAATTTTACCTTACCTTTTGCACAAAAATTTTCAGTCCCATTCCTTTCCAAACATCATTCTAAATCCGTTGATCATAAGATTATAAGTATTTGTTTCAAGTGATCAAATCCCTCACCACTCAAAGTGCAAGAGAAGAATACTCCTTCAACACCAAGTTAAAGAAGTATTGTTGATTTGTGAATACTGTTTGTAGTTGTGTAAATTACTTGTAAAGGTGTAGAAGTTTTGTAATAGGTTGATTTAGGTGTGTTAGTAGTAAAGAGAAGTAGTGAATAGAAGTAGTGTTGTGAAAAAGTAGTGAAGTTGTGAGAAGTTGTGTAATAGTAGCGGTGGGTACAAGTTGTGAATAAGTCGTGTAGTGACTAGTGGTATGAGATTGGTTCTAGCTACGATTAGAACTCGATATTTAGCTTAGTGTCGTTAATTGGTGTAAGCAAAAGTCGTGTAAGGTTTCTCCGCCAAAAGGGAGCTTGTTGATTTAGTGAATAAAACTCTCGAGTAGGTGACTCGAGGAGTGGAGTAGTGCAAGGAAGGTGTCCTTGTAGCCTTACCACTATAAATCCTTGGTGTCTCGATTTGATCCTTCCATCTCTTGCTTATTTTTTTGTTATTACTTACGTAGATATTGACATATAAATATTGTTGTAGCTTCTCATATTGTGCTAGTATTGATTTCACACAAAGATTGTAACACCCCAACCCGATAAGGGTAGAAGTATTACATTACAGTGACATATCAGAACAAACACAAGCATATGATTCATACATATAACGAAATTCAGGGTTACAAATGAAAATCTGAAACTACAAGGTTACAAAGAAATAAATACTATGTCTAATAAAGTGAAACTTCATCTAATCGTCTCTAGTCCAAAGCATAGTCTTCTAAGTCCAATCACACTCTCTTCCCATAACCCAGCTTCCTACTAAAACCTGCCGCAGGAAAAGGAAATGCGGCTGAGCTTAAAAAGCCCAGTGAACAGATACATATACAAAGCAATGATCAATGTTGCAAAAATCGTGAATCGGTACTGAGGCGGTCGGGGGGCGATTAGCGATTTTTTACCGATTAATCGGCCGATTTTTGTGACTCGGCCAATTAATCGGCCGATTTCCGTGTAATTTCCTCCAAGGTCGCAGACCGATTAGCGATTACTCGCCGATTAATCGGCCGATTCGGCCGATTTTTGCAACACTGGCAATGATAATGAAACAGAACTGAAACATAGTGCATTGGGAAATAGAATAAGGAATAGATAAAAGAGTGATAGAATATAAAGAAGAAAGGATAGTCATCTACCACGAGCCCAGAAACTCAAAGTCATAAATCTCAAAGTCATAATTCTCAAAGTCATAATCTCAAAGTCATAATCTCACAATCAGAGGGGATACCTCTCAGGCAACCAGATAATATGAGGGGTGTCCTCATGTATCAAATGGGTGGAGTAGCTAGCTCCCAGAAATTGTGAAAGGCGTGTATTGCACACAGCACCAGTCACCTCAAAGTCAACTCAAAGTCATAGTTAAATCCACTAAACAGAACAGATCTAGGATTGCAATCCATACGCCCCTTACTCAAAGTCAATCTCAAAGTCATATACTCAAAGTCATAATGGCCATAATAATAATCATAAAAAGGGACGGCGTGAGAAATCACTCACCCACACATGAGTCATGCCAGTGGTGCATCACAGACATGCCTATGGTACCTCCATAGGTAGGGAAAACAGAAATGGCTCGGGTATCAAACTAAGAGTCAGGTCTCAAAGTCATACAAAAGGTCATATAGCAAAGGTTTATCTCAAAGTCATCTCAAAATCATATCAGAAATAATAGTCAAGGTCCATTCAGAGTTCATCAGGTCAAGGTTCATATTCAAAAATCAATTCATGGTTCAGTTCAAAAGTCCGTTTCAAAAGTTTCTATTAAAAGTCCAATTTAAATAATCTTTTAATACAGTTTTCATAAAAATGGTCTTTCAAAATATAGTGTTCATGAAAGTTAAATAACCTTTCTTTTAAAAAGAAATTTAACATTATTTATAAACATCTTTTCAAATCGGTTCTTCTCAAAACATTTCCATGGTATCATTAAGAAGGTTTTCATAGCATAGGTTCATAACGGAGGTCATATCAAGTGGGATCAACAGAGAAGGTTCAAGTAAAGGGGATCATAGCAATGGCATCAATTCGGGAACTAACGGATCAGAATATGAAAGAGATCATGAGAAACCCTTTTGAAAAAGGTCAGAATATCTGTACCTTAAACCGCAAGTGCAAACATGACAGAAAACATAAAGGTCGGAAGCAAAACTCCTTCTTCAGCGAATCTACACGAATTAATGATCGGCTTATTATTAATAACTTATTCAATTCAGATTTCTCATTTTAGTCGGCTTTCCAGTTTTAGTAACTTTCCATTTAAAGTGACTTCCACTTTTAACAGATTTCCATAAATAGTAAGTTTCCACTTTTAGAAAGTTTCCATAATTAGAAAGTTGAATCATTATTAATGGAATCAAAGTATCTTTTAACATATTTACACATTTGGTCCTTAGGGTTTCATAACTTTACATTTTAACCCTTTACTTTCCAAAATTACACTTTAAACCTTTTAGTATTCAAAGTTACACATTAGACCCTTAACTTATCCATTTTACATAATAATCCCTTATTTTATCATGTTATACTAATATACCTTCAAGTATTCACAATTTACACTTTAAGTCCTTCAAGTTATCAAAGTTACATATTTAACCCTTTAACTTACAATTTCAACTTTTAATTATCAATAATTACATATTAAGCCATTAAATTACCAAATTAGCACAAAACCCCCTGAATATATTTTATTACTCAAATCAGTCCCAAGTTTCCAGAAATTACACTTTTAGTCCCTCTACTTTAATTAATTACAAATCGCACCAATTAAATACAATTAACTCACTTCTTGTAATATTTACACTTAGAACCCTCAAGTTATATTTCTCCCATATTCCTACTGATATATATGATCTTACAAAAATATCCCAGATGTTTCAAAGTTGGCAAAACACACCCTTGTACTTTATTTTCCAATCGGATTTATTTTAAAGTTACCAAAACCAAACCCTAATTTCATAAAATCATTATGCCATCATTATACAATCATTATTATGCATTAATTACCAGATCCAAACATAAAAACCCTAACCCTAATTCGATTTAGGGTTTCTTTTATTTTCTTCATTGTTTTCTTAATTAGCCGATTTATAAAATAAATCACAACACGAGATTTAAGCTTCTATAATTCAAACCCATATTTTTACGAGATCATAATTAATATATGAAGTTCATAAAAATTATCATTCATATCCAGAAAATTCATATACAATGATATAGAGTTTTGTTGCGTTTTTAGGGTTTAATTCACCAAAACGTTATAGAGCATGCATGGATCGATTAGAACATTTTATTTGAGACTTATATGATGTAAGAGACGTGATAAAAATACCAGACCAGATCTGGAACAAATATAATGGGCTGGACGAATTACACCTCTTGAATTGGATAATACGACACCAAAAATCCCCACGAGAACAAACGCGACCAACAAACCTTGTAATCATTTTTCGAATATCATATATGATGTAAGGAACTCAGGAAAAATAGAAAATGAATTTATAAGAGGTCGTATGAAACATAACGAATTTACCTTGTTTATAGTGCTCGACAAAAGGAAAAATGTGCCACGATCGAACCAAGCTTCAACAATTCAAAAGGGTATTTTTCTTGGCTTCTTAGGAGGATGATAGATCACAGAAAATTTCTTAGAAATTATGGGGTTGTCGAATGGAGGCTGTGAGAATTTCTTTGTGTGTTATGAAAATCGGTTTTAGGGTTTTTAAGAGAAAAGATATGGTTTGGCTGTTTTAAATGTAATGTCGTGTGATATAAGGGGGGGAAAGACCAGAATTTCGTGATTATAGGTGGGAGAATATTGGGTGATAATTATCTTCCATATTTAGATAATATATATCTTTTAAAATCAATTTAAATCAAAATATAACACATATTAAGTCATTCGGCCCTATGAGGGGTATTTTGGTAATTTTCCACTTGTATAAATGTTAGATGAAATTGTTAAAAATATTTGGTATCATAACTTATGCATTGTTAGGAGTTTAGGATTTATTTGGATACTTAATAAGCTTTTAAATAAATTTTAAACATGTAGGGGCATTTTGGTCATTTCACTTGCTCTCGGATTTTAGGTGTTACAACTTTTTCCCCTCTAAAAAGAAAAATTTCGTCCTCGAAATTTGAAGTCGCAAAGTTAGACGAAGTCGTAGCAAACCGCAAAAGTCGTCACAAACATTTTCACGCCCGGGTAGGTTCTTCCAAAAGATATTCAGACCAACTGGTTTCTCATGACTCGTAATTATTGTCAAAACAGTTTCAGATTTCTCAGAAGGGCATATCATACTGAATTTGAATCAAAAGGATAATGTACCAAACATAACGGATGATAATCGAATTCTCCAGGAAGAGGTATAAAAATACATAGGATTTTCATCGAATTGATTAGGCGAATCAGATGAGAATACATTGAATTGTAGCAAACATGGGGTGATATACGGTTTAACTCTTCAGCTTCTCAAATAGTCACGGCTTTCAGATAACCTTCCAAAGGTATTCTCATAAACGAACAGATCTCGTTTCCTCCAAGTCCACAATCACATATTTTACTCATAGCAGATCATAATGAACAACTTCACGAATACGAATCGTATACGGACAGAAAGCATGTCGTTAGATATCGTCAACGGCAGAAATTTCATAATGGAACCTAAGATTCTTATCAGAAGTTTGCAAGATCAGCAAAACACGTGTCGAGAGTCCAAACGTATCGAATCGTATAACAAGGACAGCATATCAAACGTATAGGTAGAATAAACCTAAAGTCTCACTAAACTCAGATGATCTTGATCAGATGCCAGAATTCTAAAGCTTCTAAGGCACTCCTCGAAATATCACATGCCCACCATAAGTGCACATTATATGATGTAAGTATTATCACGTTGGCCAGGCGTCATAATACTGGCATCATATACATATGCCCTCATGATGATCATACTTTATCTCAAGTCGTGAACACCCAAACTTATTTAAATCCACCTAGTCCACCTATAGTCTCAGAGGTCACCAAAATCAAACAACATAACTAAGAGAACGAAAATTACTCGAAGAGTAACGAAGATCCGAGAATGTCATTCAAAATTAAGGTACGTCATCAATAGCGTCAATCCTTTACAGAATCATCTCGTCTAAACACAATGTTCGCTTCAAAATCCGTCCACTCAAATACAAATTTCAAAATTTCTTCCAAGTTGGAGTAGTCTGTTTATTCTTGTCCGTCTTACCTCATGATTAAGAGAATTTAAAATTCGAGTCTGGTTCCTCAAGCCTTCAGCAACTCTTCTTGGTACTGTGGCGTCGTAGCGGCAATCTCTGACACGATCACTGTGCATCCCTCCATCCGCAGGTCTGCTTCTGCTCTCAATTCATCTTAGTACAACTAAAATGAATAGAGAAACAAGACTGCGTGTCTTCGATAGGTCTTCTAACATAGCTCCAGGTTTTAAGGTGCATGATGTTGTTGTTGACTCCAGGTTGTGTGTTGAATGGTTCGTCTTCTTTGGTCTGGTTGTCTTGATGCCCAAGCTGAAATCTTCACGTGTTGCATGATATGTGATTGAGCATTATCCCAATTCCTCTCTCCTTCTTATATGCTTCTTCCATGGTAATGCTTGTCGCAACCACCTTCTACTACTCTTCCACCAGTTTTCTAACTCCGATAACGGTCTTCGATCTTGGTCCCTCTTGTGAAAGCTTTGTCTTCACATTATACAGGGTAGTGTTGTCTATTATGCTTTCTGAACGTCAATCAAATTTCTCTTCCAGAACAAAGGGTCGTCTCACCAATAATCTCTATGTTCTTCTTTCGTTTTAGAACACAACACAATGTCATACTATGACAATTTGTCCAAAACACGCGAAAAACATGATTATTCTAGCCAACACCATTGGCATCATTCAAACTCATAAATGTTATAACGAGTGCAAGGCAGCTTCAGAAATCATCTCAGGAAATTTTCCCATCGCCTTCTTTCCTTTCCAAGAACTGAAATACTTCACAAAGGTTACCCTTGGTTAGTTAACCCCCTTCTTAGAAGTTTTTGTGGTTGCTTCTTCAGCCTTCAAATCTAGAATGATGCAATCAGACACGGAGTTTCAAAGGAAGACCAAATTAATTATTGATACGCGGAAACAGATAATGATTAGTGATAGTGGTACGTTTAAGTTCACGATAGTCGATACGTCATCGCATACTTCTCTCGTTCTTCTTCATAAACAAACAAGAGCATCTAAAGAGAATCACCAAGGTTAAAAATCATATTCCATCAGCTCCTTCAATCTCTCAACTTCTATGGCACCATGGTTTCTTCAACTGAGATCAGTTCAATGCCCACTCTACTTCCTAGCAGGAAGGAGTACCAAAAGGTTCATCAGAGAATACCGGAAAATCTTCGTATGACAAAATATTTCCTAATAGTAGAACTTTCCAAGGGTTGATAATAATGGTTTTCAGGAAAAACTTGATAATCACATGAGTTCGGGTTTGGGGTTTTCCATAGTGGTAGAAATTTTTAGCAGATGTAGAGAGTCATCATAATGAAATAGAGTGAAGCAGATTTTTAAGGTCACATTTCAGATATGGTAGTCTATGGTATCTTCACGAATAGTCATTCAGTCCAAAAGACCGTACAATCAGGCATATCAAAGTCAAAGGATTTCATAGAGTGAATATAGTCGTCAAATCATACAGATAGTCCATATATCAGAGTCAAGTACATGGTTCAAGAAAAATGTTGGGATGGATAAACGAACAGTTCAATGTGTGGGAATTTCGTTTAGCTTCTTAGCATAAGTAGCAGGTAGGATGGGTATCATTGGTAATACGAACATCGTATAATTGTCAATAGTGAGATGTACAGAGTCTCAGTTATCAGCATCATCATGCTTAGTTAACAAATCCATACAAAGATAGTATTTACATCATACCCTTCCAAAGGAAATGGTTGGCAGAACAAGGTTCATCATTCAAAGAGAGGAAACAAAACGTCTTATATTCGTGGTTCATAATTACCAAAATTCTCATAGGAGTAATAATGGATCATACAGAGTTAAGTAGTATCGGATGATACATTCATACTCATCATAAGTAATGAATTCACAGAATGTGTCGAACACATTGCGGTTGAATGACCTACGATATGGTCCAAAAAGGTGTCAAACAGCTTATCAAACAAATCGGAGGCGGAGATCAAAATCTGAAAGTGAAACTTAAATGTGTAAGGTATCCAGGTAGCCTCCCGAGGTATTCCAAACTTACTTGGTTACTAAGCTTAAGTTGCAAAACTTCTAACTTCTGAAACAAAGGTCCTTATAAGGCTTATCTAAGAGCAAAGGCACGATCAGAGTGATACGGAAGCAAATGATACTTTCATAAATGTCTTAGTCTACCCATTCCTCACCGGTAATAACTTGGGTTCCTATGGGGAATCCTAATGTAAAGTTTCAAAGGTTGTCTTATGAGCGCCTACAGTGGAAACTTAGGGGTCCAAACTTCACAGGTCAAGGGTAAATGTATTACGAATCGCAGCCTGGGCTCTGATACCATAATTGTAACACCCCAACCCGATAAGGGTAGAAGTATTACATTACAGTGACATATCAGAACAAACACAAGCATATGATTCATACATATAACGAAATTCAGGGTTACAAATGAAAATCTGAAACTACAAGGTTACAAAGAAATAAATACTATGTCTAATAAAGTGAAACTTCATCTAATCGTCTCTAGTCCAAAGCATAGTCTTCTAAGTCCAATCACACTCTCTTCCCATAACCCAGCTTCCTACTAAAACCTGCCGCAGGAAAAGGAAATGCGGCTGAGCTTAAAAAGCCCAGTGAACAGATACATATACAAAGCAATGATAATGAAACAGAACTGAAACATAGTGCATTGGGAAATAGAATAAGGAATAGATAAAAGAGTGATAGAATATAAAGAAGAAAGGATAGTCATCTACCACGAGCCCAGAAACTCAAAGTCATAAATCTCAAAGTCATAATTCTCAAAGTCATAATCTCAAAGTCATAATCTCACAATCAGAGGGGATACCTCTCAGGCAACCAGATAATATGAGGGGTGTCCTCATGTATCAAATGGGTGGAGTAGCTAGCTCCCAGAAATTGTGAAAGGCGTGTATTGCACACAGCACCAGTCACCTCAAAGTCATAGTTAAATCCACTAAACAGAACAGATCTAGGATTGCAATCCATACGCCCCTTACTCAAAGTCAATCTCAAAGTCATATACTCAAAGTCATAATGGCCATAATAATAATCATAAAAAGGGACGGCGTGAGAAATCACTCACCCACACATGAGTCATGCCAGTGGTGCATCACAGACATGCCTATGGTACCTCCATAGGTAGGGAAAACAGAAATGGCTCGGGTATCAAACTAAGAGTCAGGTCTCAAAGTCATACAAAAGGTCATATAGCAAAGGTTTATCTCAAAGTCATCTCAAAATCATATCAGAAATAATAGTCAAGGTCCATTCAGAGTTCATCAGGTCAAGGTTCATATTCAAAAATCAATTCATGGTTCAGTTCAAAAGTCCGTTTCAAAAGTTTCTATTAAAAGTCCAATTTAAATAATCTTTTAATACAGTTTTCATAAAAATGGTCTTTCAAAATATAGTGTTCATGAAAGTTAAATAACCTTTCTTTTAAAAAGAAATTTAACATTATTTATAAACATCTTTTCAAATCGGTTCTTCTCAAAACATTTCCATGGTATCATTAAGAAGGTTTTCATAGCATAGGTTCATAACGGAGGTCATATCAAGTGGGATCAACAGAGAAGGTTCAAGTAAAGGGGATCATAGCAATGGCATCAATTCGGGAACTAACGGATCAGAATATGAAAGAGATCATGAGAAACCCTTTTGAAAAAGGTCAGAATATCTGTACCTTAAACCGCAAGTGCAAACATGACAGAAAACATAAAGGTCGGAAGCAAAACTCCTTCTTCAGCGAATCTACACGAATTAATGATCGGCTTATTATTAATAACTTATTCAATTCAGATTTCTCATTTTAGTCGGCTTTCCAGTTTTAGTAACTTTCCATTTAAAGTGACTTCCACTTTTAACAGGTTTCCATAAATAGTAAGTTTCCACTTTTAGAAAGTTTCCATAATTAGAAAGTTGAATCATTATTAATGGAATCAAAGTATCTTTTAACATATTTACACATTTGGTCCTTAGGGTTTCATAACTTTACATTTTAACCCTTTACTTTCCAAAATTACACTTTAAACCTTTTAGTATTCAAAGTTACACATTAGACCCTTAACTTATCCATTTTACATAATAATCCCTTATTTTATCATGTTATACTAATATACCTTCAAGTATTCACAATTTACACTTTAAGTCCTTCAAGTTATCAAAGTTACATATTTAACCCTTTAACTTACAATTTCAACTTTTAATTATCAATAATTACATATTAAGCCATTAAATTACCAAATTAGCACAAAACCCCCTGAATATATTTTATTACTCAAATCAGTCCCAAGTTTCCAGAAATTACACTTTTAGTCCCTCTACTTTAATTAATTACAAATCGCACCAATTAAATACAATTAACTCACTTCTTGTAATATTTACACTTAGAACCCTCAAGTTATATTTCTCCCATATTCCTACTGATATATATGATCTTACAAAAATATCCCAGATGTTTCAAAGTTGGCAAAACACACCCTTGTACTTTATTTTCCAATCGGATTTATTTTAAAGTTACCAAAACCAAACCCTAATTTCATAAAATCATTATGCCATCATTATACAATCATTATTATGCATTAATTACCAGATCCAAACATAAAAACCCTAACCCTAATTCGATTTAGGGTTTCTTTTATTTTCTTCATTGTTTTCTTAATTAGCCGATTTATAAAATAAATCACAACACGAGATTTAAGCTTCTATAATTCAAACCCATATTTTTACGAGATCATAATTAATATATGAAGTTCATAAAAATTATCATTCATATCCAGAAAATTCATATACAATGATATAGAGTTTTGTTGCGTTTTTAGGGTTTAATTCACCAAAACGTTATAGAGCATGCATGGATCGATTAGAACATTTTATTTGAGACTTATATGATGTAAGAGACGTGATAAAAATACCAGACCAGATCTGGAACAAATATAATGGGCTGGACGAATTACACCTCTTGAATTGGATAATACGACACCAAAAATCCCCACGAGAACAAACGCGACCAACAAACCTTGTAATCATTTTTCGAATATCATATATGATGTAAGGAACTCAGGAAAAATAGAAAATGAATTTATAAGAGGTCGTATGAAACATAACGAATTTACCTTGTTTATAGTGCTCGACAAAAGGAAAAATGTGCCACGATCGAACCAAGCTTCAACAATTCAAAAGGGTATTTTTCTTGGCTTCTTAGGAGGATGATAGATCACAGAAAATTGCTTAGAAATTATGGGGTTGTCGAATGGAGGCTGTGAGAATTTCTTTGTGTGTTATGAAAATCGGTTTTAGGGTTTTTAAGAGAAAAGATATGGTTTGGCTGTTTTAAATGGAATGTCGTGTGATATAAGGGGGGGAAAGACCAGAATTTCGTGATTATAGGTGGGAGAATATTGGGTGATAATTATCTTCCATATTTAGATAATATATATCTTTTAAAATCAATTTAAATCAAAATATAACACATATTAAGTCATTCGGCCCTATGAGGGGTATTTTGGTAATTTTCCACTTGTATAAATGTTAGATGAAATTGTTAAAAATATTTGGTATCATAACTTATGCATTGTTAGGAGTTTAGGATTTATTTGGATACTTAATAAGCTTTTAAATAAATTTTAAACATGTAGGGGCATTTTGGTCATTTCACTTGCTCTCGGATTTTAGGTGTTACAAAGATCAAACAAAAGGTTCATTCACAAAACTAAGCTTTCACAATCAATCTAAAAGATAAAATACATACATATATATATATATATATATATATATATATATATATATATATATATATATATATATATAAATTGATCATTTCGATCAAGTATAGTTTTCATAACAAAACTTGAATTGAAGTTTTCCTTTAACAAAGGTTTTGTAAATTAAGAAAAGGTGTAAAACTATTCAACCACCCCTTCTAGTTTTTCACAATTGGCATCAGAGCTAAGTTAAACAAGATTTTTAAAATAAATCGTATTTTAAAACTTGAATCGATCTATGGAATATGGAAATTTTTTAGAAGCGTAATCTACGCAAAAACCACCACTATTTGAAAATGATAATTTTTGTGAATGGAAAAATAAGTTTGAAAATTATGTGGAATCAATAGATCAAGATCTTTGGCATATCAATTCAATTGGTGATCTTCAACAAATAAAAATGGATTTTTAAAATCAATACAATCACCCTCAAACAAAGATTGATAAAAATACTAATAAAACCCTACCAAGAGCTGAATACAAAAGAGTATTTTTTTTGTAAAATGGCAAGTGATTTCCGGAAATATCTTTTAAACTTTCACCAAGGGAAATGTCGAGCCAAAGATGATAAACTTGATGTTGCACATGAATTACTCGTTCTAGAAAATTTAATAGATAAACATTTAGTTGAAATAAATACAAGTGCTACTAGTTCAAATGTGGTTATTAAAGGTATCAATGACGAAGAATACATGAGCCAAATCCGAAGAAAGATTGTAAAGAAATCATGGAGCAACATGTACGAAGAAGATGATCACAATATGGTTTGTGAAGATATCCAAATAGATGAAACCTCAAGTGTTGATGGCGAGGACTACATGCGTCAAGACCTAAGTAAATTCATAAATGAACATGGAGCGCAATGGACGATGAAGAGGATCATCATATGGTATGTGAAGATTGTGAAGCATATAAAGCCACAAATGAGGTACAATCCGAAACCAAGCATTTTTTCTATGATCAATTCATATTAGAGTTTTCAAAATTAGAAAATAACTTCAAACATTTTTGCAACATAAACTCAAAAATCACTTTTAAAAATGAATCTTCGACATCCGCTGAAGGAAATTTTGAAAAAGAAATAATTTTAGAAGATAAAATGTCTAGACTTGAAAGTAATATTGAAATTGATCTTGAATGTAAAAATTGTCAAGACTACATACAAAAAATTAGAAAGGAAATTGAAAAAGCAAAAATATTAGCTAAATTTGAAAATAGTTCCAAATCTATAAAATACTTACATAATATTCAAAAGGCATTTGATGACAAAACCGGCTTAGGATTTAATGCAAATAATCCTTTGACAAGTAAATCAAAGCAAATAAAATTTGTAAAACCTAATAGAGAAATTTAGAAGATTACTCTAGTTATAATAATTATTTACCTCTTGAGACAAGAAAGCTATTATCATTGTCTGAAAACATATTGATAAGGAATTCTTGCACTTGCTATCAACATCCATACCATATGCATTTTAATGCAATGGATGTTGTAACTAACCATCTAGGACCCATGAGATTTTAAGTACCAAGTTGTCTTACATGTTAGGTGTCAAATCACGAAGTTAAGGA
This sequence comes from Artemisia argyi, assembly GCA_030686995.1. NCBI lineage: Eukaryota > Viridiplantae > Streptophyta > Magnoliopsida > Asterales > Asteraceae > Artemisia > Artemisia argyi. The sequence continues at coordinate 92,083,801 of CM060678.1, forward strand.
AATCAAACATGTGTTGGCACACTTGCTTGTACGTGAAAATTGGTGAACTATTAAGACATGCATAAAAACCTTCACGTAATTATGCTTCAAGAATTTGCTAGCGTTATTATGGTGTAGTTTAGTTATGAGGATTCTATTGCTTTACTTTCTCTCTATGGTCTTCTTGGGAATTCGTTGTTCCTCCATTTCATGAGCTCGTAAGTCTTATTGAGTTAAATCAATTAATGACGCAAGGTACGTTTTCTTTTTGAAATTATAACTCAAACTTCCATAATTGTTAACTATAAATCCTTGTTGTGATATTGTTAATTGTATAACTAACAATGCGTACTACCTTTGCTTATATGAACACAACTTTGTCAGCCCCCCTAGGAATTTTAATGAAAATCTTCTATGATTTCTGTTTGCAAAACTCATGGAAATATAGTAAAATAGGTTAAGAGAATTAACTATTAAGGTTGAAATAGGTCATATGCATTAACATAGGTTTTATAGATACTCTATCGGATTATTCTCAAAACACTCATATTAATACATATAGGTAGTAGTCAATACTTTGCTTATGTTAATAAGTGATATTAGTCACATCGGATACTAACATTGCGGTTATATTCACTAAACCCCTTAAGCGTGAACTATTTAACCACTTGCATTTAAGATTAGGAATGATGGAACAAATTGAAAAAATTATATTGCATTTTCGTTAACCAAACCTCAAAACAAACATCTTTCTAGAAAAATTTCTGCCAAAAACCCCTTTCTGCCAATCTGGGAACCAAGCCCTGGGCGGCCCCCATAATTATAAAGGGCGCCCCCCCCCCCCCCCCCCCCCCCACAATTAAAGGGGCCGGCCACCTGAAGGTCGAGGTTCCCTGTTTGCTTTCTGTTTTTTAGCCCATTTCACCCTATTTTGATTCTCTACTTCCCAAAATTCACAAGCATATTTTGTCTAGCAAATCCACCACATATTATCCTTCCATAAACATATAATCATCACACTATAAATACCCATCTTCATTATAAACCCTTGCTCAACCCATCATGACTTCTCCCAACAAACTAAAATCAAAAGCCTCAAGGCTAGCAAGGATGACCGAAAAGCCCATTTGGCAAAAGAAAACAAGCCCTCGAAACAAATCCATCACAACAAATGAAGTTGGTAATCAAACAACACCTCCAAACACTTACTTTCCCAACTACACTCCAAACCCACAAGGACATTCCTTTGGACCACTTTACAAACCTTACAACATTGGGCAAACATCCAACTTCATCACAAGCCACACATCTCAACCTCCATCCAACTACAATGATCCATATCATTTTGGTCAATCATCAAACTACACCACCAATAATTTCACTTCCAACTACACAACCCTAATTCATCCACCTCCACCAAATGATTCACTTCACATCAGCACGGAAAAGCAAAAATTCCATGAAGAAATCAACCAAATCCGTGATCTTCGTAATCTTAATGCTATGCATCTTGCACAACGCAACTTGCACAAGCCTCCTTCCTCTCCATACTCAAATTACCTGCCTCACTCTCTAAACTTGGATCAAGTCATCAACCACACCGACTATTGTCCTTCTCACTCGTCCTCATCCAATACCTCCACTAATTCGGTACAACATCCCTAGATCCACTCCTTCTGCTCCATACCCCTCACCATCATACCACTAAATCCTATCACCATGCTTTCATCTCCAAATAAAATCATCACAATCTTTTGTACCCCATGCTAGTTCAAGAGACCTCGAGTTGGCAAATTAGTATTATATATATATATATATATATATATATATATATATATATATATATATATATATATATATATATATATATATGTATATATATATATATATATATATATATATGTACTAGTGATTATGTTTTCAACATAATCTATTTAAATAATTAATGAATATTTCTTGTGTCTTATTATTATTACTTGCTTTGCTAGTATGCATGAATTTCTCTTTGGATTAGACACATGTTTGCATGTTTAATAAATGTTTATATATATCAATTACTTGCTTTTCTAATAGACCAAAATCAATATGAAATGTTCCAATAGAGCTTGCTACAAACACAAAACAAAAATAAACCATTTCTAGAAAAAATTTGAAATTTGGTCGCCTGGAAATTCACCAGATGGGCGGGCCCCATAATTATAAAGGGCGGCACCTTTAAAATTAACTGGGCCGGCCATAAATTAAGGGAACCGGCCATCTGGAACAGTTTTTACACTGTTTTCTTTTGCATATTGTGACCCTTTTTGCTAGTTCCAGCTACCATTTCCTTTAAAAACTAAACTGAATTTGGAATCTAACCATGTATTTTTAAATTAATTCCATTTCTAAACATGTTTTCATCCTATAAAATCCCCATACACCTTTCATTCAAATCCATCATCATCACATTCATCATACTCAACCAATTAATCATGTCATCACAAAGAACCACCATCTCCAACAAAGCCAAGAAACAAAAACTTGTCCTCATACCACCAAAGAAACTCTTCATTGATCTTACAAATAAAGATAACACCACTCCATCACCACCACCTCAATGCTCATCTCCTAGTGCTCCTAATGCACCTTCCAAAACACCATCAACTCATGAAACCTCTACCTCCTCCATACCATCATCATCATCAATCAATGACTATATCAACACCCACTTGTCACCTCCACCAAGAGTACCACCACCACCACCAATTGAAAATGCATCCTTAGACATTACCCTTTCATTATCACCCATAACACCTCTTGATGCACAATTTTCATCAACACCAAACTTCAATCCCATCCCATGGAGCCTACTTGAAGCTCATGGTGATACTTGTCTTTGTTGCATCCATAACCGCACCATGCTTAAGAAAATAAATTTGTTTCAACCATTTTGATGGCAAGTTCTAGGAAAAGCATTTATGTTGGAGCTTTGATTGCTTGTTTGTTTTATTATGTATGCTTGTAAGCCCTTAGGGAATTTGTTTATTGGATGTCTTATTTATGCATCTTGGATGCATTTTGCTTGTAACCATATTGTCATTTAGTAGAAATGATCTTTTCATGTTGTAATTGCTTGTTATACATATATATACTTGTTTCATGCATCATATATATTGCGTATGTTCTAAATATTTTTGCAAGCATTCCGTATCTCGATTTGTCTTATAACCTTTAAACGAGGGGGAGTACACGTCGAGGGGGAGCTCTAATATCGTCGGGATAACCTTTTGATGCTAAAAAAAGGGGGAGAAATGATATAACTCACTAAATACTTGTATATATATATTAATTTTTTATTTAATGAGTTTAATTTTTGTAATCATGAAAAAGGGGGAGATTGTTAATATAAATAATCAATAAAACGTTATTAATATTTCTCGATATCCCTACGTTTTGACGATCACAAAATGTAAAATCACTAAACGTAAAATCATTAAATAAACAAGTATTTAGTTACAAATATCATTCCATCCAACTAAATCACTTAATGTATGAATAAACAAATGTCTAATACATTTTATGATCAAATGGATTTTTATTTAGACACTACAAATTTTATAAAATGTCATAAACATTTTATATATTAGAAAAACACTTTTGGTAATTAAAGGAAAATGATTAATTCATAATAAATATATAAATTTCAAAATTTTAACCAAAATCAGTTAGTTTTTCACCAAATAAACTTTTACTAGAAAAGGACAAAAAAAGTGGCCGTTACAGGAGAGCGACCCCTTAATTATAAGGGGCGGCCCCTTTAATTTTAAGGGGGCCAACCACCAATTAAGGGGCCAGCACGCTCCTGTGTCCAGGTTCTTTTGCCTATAAATACAGGCTCATTTCTGCAATTTTACCTTACCTTTTGCACAAAAAATTTCAGTCCCAATCCTTTCCAAACATCATTCTAAATCCTTTGATCATATGATTATAAGTATTTGTTTCGAGTGATCAAATCCCCCACCACTCAACGTGCAAGAGAAGAATACTCCTTCAACATCAAGTTAAAGAAGTATTGTTGATTTGTGAATATTGTTTGTAGTTGTGTAAATTACTTGTAAAGGTGTAGAAGTTTTGTAATAGGTTGATTTAGGTGTGTTAATAGTGAAGAGAAGTAGTGAATAGAATTAATGAATAGAAGTAGTGTTGTGAAGAAGAGTAGTGAAGTTGTGAGAAGTTGTGTAGTGACTAGTGGTGTGAGATTGGTTCTAGCTACGATTAGAACTCGACATTTAGATTAGTGTCATTAATTGGTGTAAGCAAAAGTCGTGTAAGGTTTCTCCGCCAAAAGGGAGCTCGTTGATTTAGTGAAGAAAACTTTCGAGTAGGTGACTCGAGGAGTGGAGTAGGGAAAGAAATGTGTCCTTGTAACTGAACCACTATAAATCCTTTGTGTCTTGGTTTTGATCCTTCCATCTCTTGCTTATTTTTTTTGTTATTACTTACGTAGATATTGACATATAAATATTGTTGTACCTTCTCATATTGTTCTAGTATTGATTTTACACAAAGATCAAACAAAAGGTTCATTCACAAAATTAAGCTTTCACAATCAATCTAAAAGATTATATATATATATATATATATATATATATATATATATATATATATATATATATATATATATATATATATATATATATATATATATATATATATAAAGGGGGTGAATGTAAGATCAAACTTGAAATTGTAAAAATAATATCTAGTCTAAATAACCACTAAAATCATTTTATAAATAACCATATTGACAATAATACAAAAAAAATAAAGTATTAATAAGAATTAACATTTTAGCAACTAATAACCAACTGATACATAAGTTTGGATTAGTGATATATAACACTAAATATATACACGTCGAATTAAAGTGTATCAACTTAACCTGATACATTACATGTCGAATCAAAGTGTATCACCTTGGTTTCGTCAATTTAAAAAAGAAAACCATGGAAACTTTAATAATTTTAGTTGTACTCAATAAAAAATTTAATTTTATTATAACGAGAGTGTCAATTGTCAGATTTTAGTTGGATCTTATTTTTACAACTTTAAGATTGATCTTATTTGGTCTAGTTTATATATATATATATATATATATATATATATATATATATATATATATATATATATATATATATATATATATATATATATATATATATAGAGAGAGAGAGAGAGAGAGAGAGAGAGAGGGGTTAACGTAAGATAGTGCTTAAAGTAAGAAAAATAGGAAGCAATCTTAGCCGTTGGATGTATCAATATTGATGTGATTTGATGAAAATTAAATCAATGGCATTATTGTAATAAATTAAAAAACCAATGGCATTGTATATCATCTTTAAAGAGATCTTCTGTTGTGGAATCTGGTCCGAATTTCTAGTACTTCAAACTGATAAATACATAAACACATTACTTTATAGAATTGCCAAATGATATTAGGAGCTAAAAGTGATACATGACTCCTATTAAATCACGTACACAAACTAAAACAAAAAAATAAACAATGTAAATTGTATGTCATACTTTGCAATTAATAGACTTCCAACTCATAAATAATGATACACGTATATGTAGTCACGTTGACGGTTGACATCCATTATCAAAATTTAATAGCTTAAAAAATTAATACACAAACTAATAAATACTCCATTATCAAAATAAATACATCACCATCACCCAATAGACTTATCAAGAACGACAACCATTCATACAGAGCATTGTATTTACATTGAAAATTTTCATACATAAAAAAAACAATGGATTTACATTAAAAAAAAACATAAGACTTGCATGGATACACATCTACGCATGATCGGATACGAACGTTTACGTCAACGATACATAGACAAAGCGTATCGAAAAAACATTGATACATCATGTGTCAACTTGAACGTGTATATGATGGTCGGCAGGGTAGAGGCGGTAGGATTCACGCTCCGGCAAAGCAACGATGACAATGGTATGTCTTCGACCGCTGGGAAAAAACGTTGGTTACCTTGTTGGCAGAAACTGAGCATTGGCATCATCATATTACTCGATTGGTTGGATTATCATGGTGACGATTGGTTTCTCGATTGTAGATCTGAAAAGTTTTGGAAGATTGTGAGAGACAAAGATAAAGAGTCTTTTGTGTTGAGAATGAGTGGTGGACTATGTGACGGAGAAAGTTTAGCTTTAGGGTTGACTAATAGATGAAGTATTGAAATACCTGTATTACCCTTATGATTTATTCAATAATTTTGGTTTAACTTAAATACATAATTTACACTTGTCATTTTCTAATTGGCTTCTCACACTTCCTACTTTAACAACTATCCCACATGAACCTCATTCTATATATATATATAGAGAGAGAGAGAGTTAGGATCAAATAAGAAGAATAATAAAAATAAGAATGATAGGAAGTAATTACAACCACACATTTTATATGCACCTACAAAAATAGATGCATGTTCATTCAAATTTTTCCTTCTAAATTAAAATATGTGGCTAGAATTACTTCCTACTCTTTTTATTTTAATTATTCTTCTTATTGGATCCCTTTCCTATATATATATATATATATATATATATATATATATATATATATATATATATATATATACTAAAAAACCCTAGTTCTCTCTCTCTTGTGTGGGCGATTCCTGCCTCCCCTCCCTAACAAAAATCCGGCCATAATTTTTTCTATCTCATACGTTTTTCTTTAATCTGTTTTTGGATTAACTGAATACAACGTGTTGATTGGATTTGTTAGGGTTGGGGAGGGGTTGTTTTCTCGTGATCTATTCTTAATCGTTCACCATATTCGATACCCTAATTTTTTAGGGTTTTGTTAATCGATCCTGATCTTAATTCTATAGTCGGTTCTTCATTAATCGATTTTATATACGATCGATTCTTTTTTGCTTATCATTGTTCATTCGAAATCCAATTTGGGTTTCGTTTTTCTTGGGTTGCTTATGGGTTTTTGTTTATGCGCTTACTGATTATAAAACTTTTTATGGTTTTATTTATATCCGATTGCTGGCATCTGGATCTTTAAACGTCTTATGGGAAACTTTTTGGTTTTCTTACTACCGTATTGGAAGTAGCCCTTTTTAGGGTTTGTGTTACTGGTTGGTCCTAACGGTGTCGTTGATGTGGTCGTGGGTTTGAGAGAGATCGTGGTTATATGAATGTTAGGGTTTTTTAATCCTATGTGTTTCATTCATTGGATGCTTGTCGATTTGTTATACATGAAACCCTAACTTCTAGGATCTTTTAACGATCATGGAAGTAAGGGTTAATCCTTTATGCGTGGATCTTTCAAAGTATTCCTAGTTTGGATTGGTGTTTGCAGATCGTCAATGGAGTTTCATTATGCATGTTAGGGTTTTGTAACCCTAGTTGTGATATTAGTTGTTCATCGTTGCCATGCAATTTGGGTACACATGGTTTTAATTTGCTATTGGTGTGGAGATGATGATGATGGAAGTAGGGTTTGTTATTATCCATATTGGCAATTCTGGTTCGTTTGTTCTTTGTTATGGATGCTGATTTTAGTCGAACCATGCTAATATTCTTCTCCTTTCACAAGATCAATTATCAATGTGTATTCTTTGGATTTGTGATCGGTACTGGAAACCCTTGGTTGATTCATCTTGATCCCTATGCTGCTGCTTATGGATTTAAGATGATGTTATTGATATGTTACTTGCTGGTCATGATGATGTGCATCCTTTTTGTATACGTTGGGTTATCACTCCTACATGATGGTATATGATTTGGTACCTTTGTTGATTTAATTCGCAATTGCATGAACAGTTTGCTGGTTCATATGTTTTGTGGGTTAGCATTTGCTATGGTAATTTGCATTGACTTGATCATGGTAGTCTTCTTGTGTGTCACTCGGATTTGTTGGAAGATTGGTTCAAGCTCAGATATGCTGGAGGTTGGGTCGCTTAGACCATGTTTATGCTTCAAATTTATTTGCTACGGAAGTCACTCTTATTAGGTTATTAGATTATGCTTTGCATAATACTAATAGAAGATGCAATTGGTTGAAGCTAGAAGTTCGCATGTTTATGATCTGGATCGCTAGGATGACTAAGAAGACTTCAATTTTATTTGAGTTGTGATGTATTGTGTTTTTTAATCCTAGTCATCGTTAGTTGTATTTAGATCTGGTAGTTATAAGAATGGCCTGTCATTCTTATATAGTGGTAGTGGTGGTGTCCTTAGGGACTTCGAGGAGAGACTCACTCTCTTCCATTGTACTTAAACGTTTTTGATTAATGTATTTTACCGGGTGCAGGATTACTCCCCTTTACCCAAAAAATATATATATATATATATATATATATATATATATATATATATATATATATATATATATATATATATATATATATATATATATATATATATATATAGTGTTCGGTTCAAGAGAAAAGTGCATTTCGGTAGAATAGTAGAAAACAACTGTGATGCACTAAAATTTTTAACTGTGATGCACCAATTTTTATTTTAGTGCATCACAGTTATTTTCTCACTTTTCTACCGAAATTCACTTTTCTCTAGAACCCTACCAACACTATATATATATATATATATGTGTGTGTGTGTGTGTGTGTGTGTGTGTGTGCGCGTGTGTGTGTGTGTGTTCATTTCGATCAAGTATAGTTTTCATAACAAAACTTGAATTGAAGTTTACCTTTAACAAAGGTTTTATAAATTAAAAAAAGGCGTAAAACTATTCAACCATATTCTAGTTTTCCAAAAAAACCTAAATGAAATACTCAATAAAGAACAAGAATAGTTAACTCATTAAAAGATTAGCTACATGGAAACACGATGGTGATACTAAAGATTAGTTTGTTTGTTGAAGTCGATTTATCTTTTAATTGGTTAAGCACTCTGCTTTTATAAGATACACACAATCGTTAAATGCTAAATATATTTTGCGTTGCCGGAAAAAGTTATCTAAGCTAGTTATCAAGTTTTACATGGAGGAGAAAAATAAGTTAATGAATTTTGGTACCCGTCACGAAAAAACTAAATATCTGAACCGAAACCAATATCGAATAGGAACCGAACCGAAAATCTAGATACGGTTCTTAGTTCCAGTTTTTCATTATTTTTAATTTTTGGTGCCATTCGATTCTCATAACTTAAACAGTCCTACGTTCTTTAAAAGTAACTAAATAAGTTACTAGTGGCCACTTAAAGCAATGGGCAACTTTAATTGAAGATGCTACACAAATATCACAGTTTTCATGAAATAAGGCAACAAGTAACTTGTGAGTTGTGACCAAGGAATCCACGTGAATACGTGATGCTAACGGTTTCCTTCTTTTACTTCTATTTTAATTCGACCTATTCATTTTTTTTTATTCAAGTTTAAAGAAAAGTTCAATAAAATACTTTCATTTTACTGTATATTATAACTACCATCAACTCTCACATCATTTCACCTTTAACATCTGTGTCTCATCAGTTTTCTCTCTCCTTCACCACTATCTCACTTTTCACTTATAACCATCTCACAACTCTTAACCTTTCAATACATTTTTTTATTTATTAAAACACCCACTAAATCTCACACACTTACAAAATAAAAAACAAATAATAGCAATACCACTATGCCCGGTGCCCGAAAAGTGAGAGTTTTCTTCCTTGCCAACTACTCATGCCTCACTCCCAACCATGGTTGCTGCGTGACCCGACCTTCCCATTTACTCACAATATAGCGTTGGAGGTAACCTAAGGTTAACTTTCAGTCACTTATTTTGTTAAGATAAAAACATAATATTATTTTATATTTTTAACTAAAACTCAGTTTCACCATTTCTATCCGAAGGAGTACATATTTGAAGAACCATAAAGTTAACTTACATAAATATTATTATCGTTAAAGGCATTTAATTTGCTTACAATATAGGACACTTCCATATACTTACGACAATTTTTTTTTACAGTATTTTGATCGATATATCACATGTTATATAGTATTAATATGTAAGTTCGAACACCAAACATGTTGTAGTAGTATGGGTATAAATATTTGTGTAGAGTTTCAAATGATTCACTATTTTTTGCATTAAAAAATACACATCCTTAACTTTTTAAGCATATATCACACATAATTTTTAAACTTTCAACCAAATATAATTTAGAAAAAATTCTTGAAATAGACCAGTTGCCTTTGGACACATCACTTTCGAGATTCTTTTTACGAGTGAGCCAAAACTAGACCATGGGCAACTGCCACGTTGGGAACTCAACCCAATAAGTGACAAGTGTGACTTTACTGATTATGAGGTATTGAGTCATAGGGCAGCTGGTGTATTTTTTTGGCAATTGCTTTAAATTGCCCAATTTTAGTACACTAATGTCGAACACATGGCGACACATGGTTTGGGAAGTGCAAGTTGTCAATGCAACTTGTCTAGAAAAAACACTCCCAAAAAACGGTCTCCAAAGTGATATGTCGAAAGGCAACTAGTCTACTTTGGGAATTTTTCCTATAATTTATTTATAAAAGTTAAAGAAAATAGAAGAATTCTTTTAATACTCCCGCTTGATGTATCATATGTAATACAACACTAATATATATGTTCGAACACTTAACACTTATGTCCATTTTACAACAGCATGTTCAGTCTTCCAATCTACAAATTAGTGTTATATCATATGTGATATCAAACGATTTTAAAGGTCGAAAAAAAATCATATATTTTCTCTAAGTTCTATGAATAAATTGTATTGTATTGAAAGTTCAAAAATTATGAGTGACATATAGTTATAAAGCTAATGATTCTTATTTATAAATGCAAACAACGGTGAATCATTTGTATTTCTACACAAATACTTATACTATGCAAACTGCTTTACTAGAAAAATTTGTTGAAAGTACATAAAAGTATCCCTCTATTTGAAAGATAATTAAAAGCTTATTGTAATCGTATAAATTTTTTCGCATAACGATTAACGGTATTTGAGATATAACTATTAAAAAAAAATTAAAAATAAAATAAAAAAAAGGTGGAAGTGGATTCTAATTAAAAAGGAGGAGGAGGTAGGGGGAGTGGTTGTTTTATTTTTAGGGCAAATGACATAAAAAGACATTAAATTTATTGTCCGTTTTCAATTAAGATACTACATTTTTTTTCTTGCATAAAAAGGCGCTCAACCAATTTTTTCAGTTGATTTAGGTTTTTTACTAACTTTTATTAACCCACTTCGATATTAAATTACATATTTGTTCCTTAAATTCGTATAATCATTTCATGTTTGGTCATTAAATTTTTTTTTTCTAAAATATATTTTTTATTCGAAAATATTTTCTTTTCAAAAATATTTTTTTTTTTCGAAAATATTTTCTTTTCGAAAATATTTATTTTGGAAAATTTTTTAACCGATTTTTTTTTTTTTTTTTTTTTTTGAAATTTTTTGTTTCTATAACCTTTTTTTCGAATTTTTTTTCTAAATTTTTTTTACGAAAAAAAAAAATTAGAAAAAAAAAGTTGGAAAAAAAAGTTTTTGAAAAGAAATTTCAAGAAAACCTTTTTTTCCGATTTTTTTTTTCAAGACCTTTTTTTCGATTTTTTTTAAATATTTACTTTTCAACAAAATATTTTAGAAAAAAATTGCGAAAAAAAGGTTATTGGAGAAAATTTTAAAAAAAAATATATTTTCGAAAAAAATATTTTAGCAAAAAAATTTTAAGGACCAAACATGAAATGATTATACGAATTAAAGGACCAAACATGTAGTTAAGTGGGTTAACGAAAGTTAGTAAAAAACGTAAATCGGCTGAAAAAAAATTTGTTGAACGCCATTTTATGTGAGGAAAAAAAAAAGAATACCTTAACTGAAAACAGACCTTAACTTTATTGCATTTTTGTGCCATTTGATTTTTATTCTAATTTATTTAAAATGAGTGATTAGACTCCCTCAATCTCCGTGTTTTTTAAGTCTCTAAAATTAATCATCTTTTTAAGTTTGTTACATCTCAAAAGATGCGGGACTATAATCTCTTATATAATATAAAAAATGGACAATTAAATGTTGGAGGAGTTTTCAATTAATAAGGTAGCTCGATTATGTATGTAAGCCAAATAGAAAATTTATATTAGCCCAAGTGAGTATATCATGGGTAGTAGTCTAGTGGTAAAGGCTTAAGTAGTTAAGTGAGCTCAAGTGAGAGTAGTATCGGTTTGGGTGATCGACCGGGAAGTCCTCACTTGGGAACCACAAGCTCTAATGATATCAGGAGTGGGGTATCCCATAAGGAGAGGCTCGCGGTTGGTATCTCTGCCCGAGAATGCGACACTAACTTGAGCCAACAACTAACATCTAACCCGCCGTTAAAAAAAACATGTATATTAGCCAATAAAAGGCAAAATTGGTTTCAATTTAGCTAAAATCAATTAAAATTCATCCAACATAATAAATATGCATAAAAATATATATGCCTATTTTGAAAAAATAAAAAAATAAAACTAAAAAGAAAAAAGAAGTGGCAATTAATAAAAAAAAATCGTTAAATTTTTAAATAAATTATATGACTTAAAAAAAACTTCTCAATTTTTATTTTTTAATATTTATAAATTTATTAAATATCCCTTAAACTTTATATCTTCTAAACTTTATACCTTCTAAACTTTATATTTTATAAAATATTACAACATGTATGTTGTTATTATTTATAAGTATTAATAACGGTATATATTGAGTTAAATGTATATGTATGAAATTATAAATATTAAAATAAAAGCATGAACTATTGTGATATATAAATTAATGCATGAAATTATACTAATCGAATGACTCATGTTATCTATCTTGATGCGATTAATTAAGAGAATTGGAAAAGTATTTTCTTTAATTATCCGCATTTTAAAACGACTTGAGTTATTCCTTTTTCGGCTAAAACTATTATTAACGCGATTATAAATATCAAAATGAAGGCACGACCTAACGGGTTGCTGTGAGATAAAACTAAATACACATGATGTACATATAGCAACGACACATGTTTTTCAAAGGTTATTATTTGCTACTAAACACGTATAATGTCAAGAATATGATATCAATAGTTAAATGTTAACAACATATTAGTTAAATAAAGAGGGAATTGCAAAAATCGTCCCTAAACTATGTCCAATATGTATGTTTCATCCCAAAATTGTCGAAACTGCAAAAACCGTCCCTATGGCAAACTTTTGGGGCAAATTTCGTCCCTGGTTACAAACGGCGTTAACTCCCATCCATTTCCCTATGCACGTAATTTGCACACGAGGACAATTTTGTCTTTTTACACCATATTAAACCCTTTAATACCCCACCCACCCATTTCAATATCCCACCCATCAATCCCAAAACACACATATCTACTTATAATAATAAACCCTAACCCTAATTTTTAGGAGTAACCCAAATCAGTCAATATGGTGCTATGCTTGTGTATTAAACAATGTGTGATTCGATGTTCATGGACTCCCCATACCCATGCCGTCGTTTTTATTGTTGTCCCCAAACTGGTGTAAGTTGCAAAATACATTCATCTTTTACATTCATCATTTACATTCATACTTAACAATTATTGTTTTTTTAGGTAATCTCCTTTCTATATGTTTGTAGGGTACTGATTGTGGATTTTTTTAATTGGCACAACCCACCCATGTGCGCCCATTCAACTGAGATCATCCCAGGTTTGCTAATGTCAAGGAATGTGCTTGAAGAATCAATGAATAAATTACGAGCTACAAATCGAAGATTGAAGATTTGGTTGGTTTGTACTTGGGTTGTTTTCCTTGTTTTTATGATGTAATATGCTATGTACTGTTAGGCTTTGATTAGTAGTTGAACTTATGCATTGACCAAAATGTGTTATGGTCAATGAATCTTGATGTAAGGTTTGTGTGGTTCAATGGAATGAAGTTATTAGACTACTAGCATTTTGTATGTGTTGTTCAATGAACTGAACTTAGTAGACTGCACATGACAGTTTACCAAACAATGCAAATGACGAATGTCAAAGGAGATTTAAACATAGCTATTAATACCAAGTTTAACATCAAACATACTACCAAGTTTAACATCAAACATAATACCAAGTTTACTACATCAGATACTACTAAGGCTTAAACATCTAAACATAGTACAGACAAAAGAGACACATGAAACAGAGTTGTAGTTTTACTTCTACATCAGATATTACTAAGTCTTTAACATGAAACATACTACATCAGATACTACTTTGTTGGTGTGAGCCTGGAAGCTGAAGTTTTAGTTCTTTTATTTGGACTTGCAGATGCTTGTTGTTGACTCCCAATTACATAATCTTGTTGCTGTTGACTCCCACCTGCACCAACATCTCTCCCACCACTTGCACTCCCACCTACACTTTGTTTACTCCCACTTGCACCATGAACTCTCTCATCAGCTACCTTTGTGCCAACTGAACTCATCTTACAACTTCTTCTATTATGTCCTTTTTCCTTGCAGACTTGACATGCGATAGTTGATCCCTTCTTTTGACAATTTTCCACCTTTGACCATTTCTTCAAGTTCCACAACACTCTTCTTCCTTGTTTTTGGAGGTCTTCCAATCTGTGGATGTTCTTTTGGTAGAATTAAGGTAGATGGCCATTCATGTTTCACCCATAGATGTTTCCCATCAATAGGATTGATTTTATGTGATTATTGCTCCTTCCAAGTGTTGAGTCTATATGAAGCATGAACCTAATCCTCTAGAAAACCACCATTCCCACCATTTTCATTCAAATTGTTTATGCAAGCCACCACATGTTTGCAAGGAAACCCTGATATTTCCCATTTCCTACAAGAGCATGTCCTTTGTTCTAAGTTAACTACCACCTGGTCACTCCATGGCCCTTTGACTTGATATTTATCTGCACCATTCGATTGGGCAGAGTACTGAGTTGTTGCATTCTTGATTTTGTCAAAAGTCTTAGTAACAGATGGAGTTAATGGCCCTACAGACTTATCAATGACACTTTGAACAACTACCATCCTTTTCAATAGGTATTCTCTAACATACTCAAGGGCAGTGATTATTGGAGAATCCCTGGCATCTAGCAATTGCCTGTTGAATACCTCACAGATGTTGTTTATCAACATATTACAATGGGCCCTACCTGTAAGTTAAAACATGTGTATCTATTTAAGTCTAAACCAACTATGAAACATATAACCTGATAATACATTAACTTAAACACAAATGTAAGTATAACATATTAAATGTAAAACATCTAACCTGAGAAGTGACATCTACTCCGGTGTTCAGCAGGAATTTTTTGCAACCACTCATAGGCTCTGATGTTGTATGCTTTCAACATATCCATACCTTTCTTGAACTCTACAACTGTTGTGGTAGTTGCACACTTCCAAAGCATTTCCTTATATTCACCACCTCTCCAAGTTAATCTCATATTCTTACAAATGTGTGTCACACAATACCTATGTTCAGCAGCTGGAAATAACTTCTTAATAGCAGGTAACAAGCCCTGTAATTAAAAGAAATAATAATTAAATAACTTTATATTTACCAAATAACTAAAAGACCAAAAATCATTAACTTAATATGTACCTTCTGTCATCTCCTAGATTATTGAGGAACCATAACCATGACTGCAGTGATTCAGACTCCACAATACCATAAGCTACTAGGTAGATCCCATTATTTGCATCAACAGAAACAGCGGTAAGAACTTGTCCTCTTTATGGTGCTCTCATAAAGGCACCATCTAAACCTAATAGGTCTCTGCCACTAGATTTGAATCCCTGTTTTAGTGCACCTAAATAGATGTATATTCTCTTAAACATCTTAACATTTGAATCTGGATCTCCATCCCTATAAACATCTATCTTAACTGTGGTATTTGGATTGAATCTTTTAAGTTCCATGACATAATCTCTCAAACGTGCATACTGCAAATGAGCATCACCTTTCACAGTCTCTTCTGCCTTAGCTTTAGCCCTATAAGCTTTATGCCTATAAATACCAACCTGGAAATCTTTCTGCATTTGGTCTTGAAGTGCTCTAACAGGGATGTGTGGGTTTAGTGTAATCTTATCTACTAGATTTTGTGAAAGAAAAGTAGATGTGCAATGTCTTACTTTTCTTGTTTGTAGACAGATGTGGTCTTATTTAAAAGTCCTTACTTGCCATTTGTCTTCCTTTGTCTTGGCAACATACACCTCCCATTCACATTTACTCTTGTCACCTACCTCTTCTGAAATTACTTTCTTTCCCTTATTCACCTTATCTTTCACTTGATTCTCCTTTTTAGTCTTCTCCTTATTTCCCTGTTTCACATTATCTATAACCTTATCTTGACTCTTTCTCATTAAAAATTCCATTCCCCCATCTCCCATTAAAGTTGGAACAATACCTACACATTTAGCCCTCACTCTTACATTATCATTTTTCACAATGTCTATATCTCTTCTTGTCTCTACATAATATGCCTTAATCCTAGCCTTTACTTCCTCCCTATTACCAAATTCTTGCCCTGGATAAAAGAAGTTCACAATTCCACCCTCATTATCCTTTTTTCCCTTTTCCCTTAATTTCCTAATTGAAAATTTTATAGCACTTCCATTGTCATCCTCACCAAGATCACTTTCATAGGAATCATAATCAATAACCTCTAAGTCATCCTCATTTATATTTAACTTAGGTCTTAGAGGATCTGCAACTGTTTCCCTTTCCCTTTCATCATCTGAATCAAGATTGAACCTAAACCCTTCCATTGGCACATATACTAGCTCTATAATGTGTTCATCATCCACCAAATCTACATTAGTCTCATCACCTAAATCACTCTCACCACCTACATCATCCTCATCACCACCACCTACATCAGCCTCACCACCACCTATATCAGCCTCATCACCCCACCTACATCAACCTTATCACCACTTATATCATTCTCATGACCCAAGCCACTAGACTGCCCAATCGTATTATCTGTCAACCATTCTCTAGCTAAACTCTTTTTAGACTTAGGCAAACCTAGCAACTCTTGATTTACTTCAACATTGGTGGGCATGTAATAACTCTCAACTATGGTTTCACTATGTTTAATAAAAACTTTAATAACCTTATTATCTTTTACATATTTGGAGAGGTTAACAATATCAGAATCACTTCCCAAAGCCCTTAATCCACAGTCTAATGTCTTATTTGGTATCTTACAGTGATAATACATGATTTCCCTAGGATCATATTTTAACCTACTCACTATAGAATGTATTATATCAATCCTAAAGTGCTCAATATGCAACAAATCAACAAATTGAACTTTAGCCCCAAAATACCTACGATTTGGTGTTGGTGTGAAACTTTCACCATGAAAAACCTTCATTGAGAACACTTCGGAAAACCAGCTGTTTCAAAAACAAAAAATAATAATTAGGATAAACACATAAACAACATTAAATACCAAAACTTTTAATTTTAGTAACATTATAAAACCCTAAAATTTGGTTAACATTTTATTAATTTATTATGATTATAACCTAAGTATAAGTAAAACAAATACATGTATTATATATGGGCCGATTGGATTTTAAAAAAATGGTTTATGGACTATTTTTTTTAGTTACAAAATTATAAACCCATACAAGTCCAAGCCTAACTAGAATTTGATCCAACCGATCTTATACAAAAATGAAATCCGGTTTTCTACTCCCTCCCATAATTGAATTACAGAAAAAAATAAAGGAAATCCCTATCCTCCATAATTGTGTCATCAAGAACTCAAGATCAAGATTCGTGGTGACCAAGCGAAGGTTTGGTATGATTAATCACCTATTTTCTTTAACATCTTCTGTTTTAAAAAATTTTCATGTACTTATAATTTATGGATATGATTAGGGTTTATTAAAATTCTAGTAATTAAACATGTTTGATCATTAAAACATAATTACGGATGTGATGGAGGTGTAATCTTGCGTTGGTTAGGGTTAGGGTTTTGTTTGTGATGCTGTGCAGAAATTGGGTTGGATTGATGAGTGTCCAAACTAAAGATGCCGAGGTGGTTTTAAGTGATTTTTGAGTCTAAACATAAGTACTATTTGTCTACTTTCTGGAAATATAAGATTTATAACAATTAGAGGTAGGGAGGATGGCCTTTTGATTTTCACAAGATTAAATGTCAAAACTGTGTTTCAGATGTCTGGAAATCAGTAGGAGTTTTTTATTTTTAGTTTCCAAACCATAATGAGTTTGAAGGTCTCCTTTTACAGGGGTTACATTAGGTTATGTGTGACTTTCGGGAATTTTTGTGGATTTTTCTAAAGTGTCGAAATAGGTTTGTTAAAGGCAAACTTTCTGTGTCTTTCTGCAGTTAATTTTCTGGGTAGGTTTGGGAAAACGATTTTTGTAAAGGGGTTTCCACTTAATAATAAAATTTGTAAAAACTCATGAAGACTCTCAAAACATATGTGCTTCTGTGAGAATTTTGGTGATTTTTAGTTTAGAATTTTGATACTTTTCTAAAATTCATTAATTGGGCTTAATTTTGTTATAAAACCAGTTAACTTCTATGCCTATGTAAAAAAATGTGTTAAGTGTGTTATTTTTATTGGTTGGTGCCCTAAATACATGGTCATGTGTCATTTATGTCCTTTTATGCCGTTTCGAGTTAATTGAGAGTGTGTTAACCTAATTGATAA
This sequence comes from Artemisia argyi, assembly GCA_030686995.1. Taxonomy (NCBI): domain Eukaryota; kingdom Viridiplantae; phylum Streptophyta; class Magnoliopsida; order Asterales; family Asteraceae; genus Artemisia; species Artemisia argyi. Next base: position 92,102,506 of record CM060678.1, read on the forward strand.
TCCCGAGCCCTAAAACCTAATTAAGGACTTTTAAAAGCCCTAAAACCCTCAATTGATACTTGAACCCTAAATGCATTAATTAAAAATTTAACTTTAATCATTAATGAGCTATGAACCATATAATATACTTTGGTGTTATTAGAAACCCAAATGTGATTAATTATGAGTTTTACCCTAAACTTGCTAATTCAGGAAACTTACTAAATATGGAAACTTACTAATTTGGGAAACCTGCTAAAAATAGAAAGTTACTTAAAGTGAAAACTTATTATAAATGGGAGCTTACTATTTTTGGAAAGTTATTATTTTTAGAAAGCTTCTATAAATGGAAAGTTACTAAAAATGGAAAGCCGACTAAAATGAGTAATTTAACAATAAGCCGATCATTAATTCGTGTAGATTTGCTGAAGAAGGAGTGACTTTCTCTTCGTATGTTATGATTTCGTTGGCGGTTTAAGGTATAGATATTCTTCTCTTTTTCAGTAAGGGTGCTTACGCTCTCATGACTTTTGATCTTGATCTTTGATTCGTTAGCTTGATATGATTTCCTAAGCCAATGCTATTTTCCCTTACGTTTGATTCGTTCATTTGATATGCTTCGTTGATATAATACGATTCGTTTTGCTATGCTTCGTTGATAGGATTCTTTGTTATATTTTATTTGATGTGGTCCTTTATTAGGATCCTTTGATATGGTCCTTGTTAGGATCCTTTGATATGCTTGATTATATGATGTGATGTGATTCGTTTCGTTCTTATGCCCGAGTTTACTAACTAGTCATGGACGTACCATGGCCGTGTCATCGAGGCACCGATGGCATGACACTTTCTGTGAAGGTGTGATTGATCCATGGCGTCCCCATTTTGTAGGATATGATATGTGATCACTTGGCCATTTAACATATGTATAGCCCTGTCATGCGAGCAGGATGCATGTATGATTTTGTTTTGCAGGGGGCATATGGATGCATCCTAGGATTTCTTTCGTTTAATTTCGTAGTATGATAGTTGTACGTGCTCTGTACCCATACACCTTTGGGAGTGTGATCGACTCCATGTGGTACCGAGAGGTCTTCCTTCTCCGTATCCTTTGAAATGTGGTACCGAGAGGTCTTCCTTCTCCGTATCCTTTGATGTGATAGATATGTGATTATGTGATTCGAGACCTATTCGAGTGGCTCTGGTAGGTCGGCTCGTGGCTTCCTTATGTTTTTATGTGTCTATTCGAGTGGCTCTGTTAGACACGCCTTTGGTTATACGTGCTCTTATTTCTCTTATGATTATACTTACGATGCTTCGTTTCCCTTTGACTTATGATATTTGTTCAGATGTACGTTAATCTCTTATACATTTGACAGATGATATTCCTTTCAGCAGAAGCTTATGATATCCTGTTTCTCATACTTATATATGTTTCAATTATCCATTTGCTTTGTTATATATCTCTTCACTGGGCTTTTTAAGCTCAGCCGCATCTCCTTTCCTGCGTAAGGTTTTAGGTTGGAAGCTGGGTTTGGGTGAAGAGTGCATAGGAGCGTTAGTGGACTACCCGATGATTAGAAGCGCATTACATCTGGATTAGATTTGGATTTGGATTCGTTTAGATTTTTGCTTAGTTTCGTATTCTTATTTTGTATTGAGTTCGTATTTCTTTTGTATCCTTAGAATACCTTTGTAACTTTATGTTTATAAGTCTTCCGCTTGCTTTTGTATGTTCTGATTTGGCACCATAATGTGACACTTTGACCCTTGTCGGGTTGGGGTGTAACAATTATGGTATCAGAACCTAGGCTGCGACTTGTAGTACATAAGTTATGGCCTGTGAAGATTTGGACCCTTAGGTTTGCACTTTAGGAGCTTATGGAATAAACTTAGAAGGATTTGCTTTAGGTTTCTCCCCTTCTGAACTTTAGTATGACCAGTAAGGATTGGGTAGATTATGTGATAAGACGTTGGTTAGTTATCTTACTTCCGCATCACTCTGATTTATGCCTTTGCTTTTAGTTAAGCTCTTATAATATTATTCATTCCGGAGATTTAGAAGATTTATCAGGATTCGTAAAATAAGTTTAGAATGCCTTAAGAATTTGTAGTAATGCCTTATAGGTTTCATTTCCTGAAGTTATCACTTTCTTTGAACTTCGATTCTTGATTCGTTTGTCATTCGTTTAGATGCCTTTTCGTTCGTTCAGAGAATTCACATATGTATGAATCCGATGTGTTCCATGGCTTTTCCTTGTTGTCAATAAGCAAATTAGGGTTCCTTCTTCATTATTGATTTTGACCTTGCCTATTCTATCTCTATGATAATCTTGTGACCTCCCATCATGAATATCTGATTCGTTAGATGCGTTTTGGTGATATTTGAAGATGATTATGTTTTGCTAATCTGTCTACGTTGGAGATGATCGATTCGATATTATTCTGGATATGGATTTGTTGATTGCGCATTTTGATGCTCACAACTGTCATGTTATATTTGTCATCTTTGTCGATTCGTGAAACTCAAAAATTCTATCCCACGGATTTTTAATCTGATAATCATTTATGATCACCTTGTTTTGAAAACTCGTGCATTAATCTCTCGCAATTGTGAAGATACTCCGTTTGATGAAACTCTCCTCGAGAGTTATTCGGATTGCTTGGATGTTCTCCGTGTATCCTTGAGGTACTTCTGTTTATTCAGAGAGAAGAATGACGATAACATGAAGTGATGGATTGATTTCTGGAAGCTGGATCGTGTCATATCTTGTGTGAAGAGTGAGATGTCCCTAGAAATACTTTTCGTATTCGTTGTGATCTTTATGAGCGTCGTAATTCTAATTGTATTAGCTACCACTACGACTATTCCTATGAACTTGATAAATCGTGTCTTTCATGAATATTTGGACGAATTGTCGTTGTATGACATTTTGATATGTTCAAAGACGAAAAAGAGACACGAGGATCACTTTCGTTTGTGGTGTTGAATTTCTACGTCAGAAGAATCTCCAGGTGTTGTTTTCGAAAAGTAACTTTTGTGGAGGAAGAATGAGAGGAGAATTTGGAAGAGCTGGAAGGAGATTTGTTCTACTTTAGAAGAAGATTAGCTATGTTAGAAGACGGAAGGAAGCAGCTTGAAGTGAAGCACACAATTCTATCAACCCTATTCATCTTAGTTGTACTAATATGTATAGAGTCTCGAAGCAGGAGCTGGATGGGATGGCATGAAGACGGTGGTGATTACATCGGAGATTTCCACGCATAGGAGGAAAGACAACACAAGTGAAGTTACAGTGGAGCATTGACTTGGACTGCTTGCTTTGGAGATTGGCAGAGATTTTCTTTCGGTAGAAGATTACTCAAGCTACATGGCGCACCAGCAGTGATCGTGACCGAGAATTTGCATCTTTGGTTCACACTGTCAGAAGAGGGGCAGAAGAGTCAGAGTTTTGGCATTTGAAGAAGTTTTGGTTTGCGACGCGTTAGATCTTGGAATCCTTCTTATTCGCACGATTATTCTATCTTTTCTGTTATACCTTGATACGTTTTGATACGCTGATTCGTGATTTGGAACGTTAGTATGAATATGTTACCTATCTCTTAATGAGATTCAGGATACGTTTGATGATTTGATTTGTTCTTTCGACTTAGGCAAGTTCCTTTGTTCGTTCAGAATTTGGTAGGAATTAATGAAGATTTATCGGTTAGCACTATCTCCATTTTTGCTTCATAGGAGTATGTGTTTTTGGTGTATCTCCATGTAGGATTTTATCTATCATCAGTCATCTGTCGTCTGCTACACCTTTGTTGCGCATTCGTTGAATCGGATTAGTTATGATTTGCATTCTATTGAAGAGCCTAGGGCTATGCAAGTGTGTCAGGATCGAGTCATGAGAGAATTTTGTTTCTAAAGATTCTTTTGGAAGAACCACCCTAAGCATGGAAATATTTGTGACGATCTTTTGTGATTCGCTACGACTTCGTCTAACTTTTGCAACTTCAATTTCGCGGACAAAATTTTCATTTTAAGAGGGGAAGAATTATAACACCCTAAAATTTGGTTAACATTTTATAAATTTGTCATGATTATAACCTAAGTATAAGTAAAACAAATACATGTATTATATATGGGCCGATTAGATTTAAAAAAAATGGTTTATGGACTATTTTTTTAGTTACCAAATTATAAACCCATACAAGTCAAAGCCCAACTAGAATTTGATCCAACCCATCTTGTACAAAAATGATATCCGGTTCTCTACTCCCTCCCATAATCAAATTACAGAAAAAAAATAAGGGAAAACCCTAGCCTCCATAATTGTTTGTCATCAAGAACTCAAGGTCAAGATTCGTGGTGACCCAGCGAAGGTTTCGTATGATTAATAACCTATTTTCTTTAACATCTTTTGTTTTAAAAAAATTTCAAGTAATTATTATTTATGGATGTGATTAGGGTTTATTAAAATTCCAGTAATTAAACATGTTTGATCACTAAAACATAATTAAGGATGTGATAGAGGTGTTATCTTGTGTTGGTTAGGGGTAGGGTTTTGTTTGTGATGTTATGCAGAATTTGGGTTGGATTGATGAGTGTCCAAACTGAAGATGCCGACGTGTTTTTAAGTGATTTTTGAGTCTAAATATAAGTACTATTTTTCTACTTTCTGTAAATATAAGATTCATAGCAATTGGAGGTCGGGAGGATGGCCTTTTCATTTTTACAAGATTAAATGTCAAAACTGTGTTTCGGATGTCTGAAAATAAGTAGGAGTTTTTGATTCTTTGTTTCCAAACCATAATGAGTTTGAAGGTCTCCTTTTACTGGGGTTAAATTAGGTTATGTGTAACTTTCTGGAATTTTGTAGATTTTTCCGAAGTGTTGAAATGGTTTGTTAAAGGCAAACTTTATGTGTCTTTCTGCAGTTAATTTTCTGGGTAGGTTTGGGAAAATGATTTTTGTAAAGGGGTTTCCACTTAATAATAAAATCTTTAAAAATTCATGAAGACTCACAAGACATATGTGCTTCTGTGAGAATTTTGGTGATTTTTAGTTTGGTATTCTTATATGTTTCTAAAATTCGTTAAGTGGGCCTAATTTTGTTATAAAACTAGTTAACTTCTATGCCTGTGTAAAAATGAGTTAAGTGTGTTATTTTTATTGGTTTGTGCCCTAAATACATGGTCATTTGTCTTTTACGTCCTTTCATGTTGTTTCGAGTTAATTGAGAGTGTGTTAACCTAATTGATAATCCCGAGCCCTAAAACCTAATTAAGGACTTTTATAAGCCCTAAAACTCTAAATTGATACTTGAACCCTAAACGCATTAATTAAACATTTAACTTTAATCATTAATGAGCTATGAACCATATAATATACTTTGGTGTTATTAGAAACCCTAATATGATTAATTATGAGTTTTACCCTAAACTTGCTAATTCGGAAAACTTACTAAATATGGAAACTTACTAATTCGGGAAACCTGCTAAAAATAGAAAGTTACTTAAAATGATTAAGTTACTTAAAGTGGAAACTTACTATAAATGAAAGCTTGCTATTTTTGGAAAGTTACTATTTTTGGAAAGCTGTTATAAATGGAAAGTTACTAAAAATGGAAAGCTGACTAAAATGAGTAATTTAATAATAAGCCGATCATTAATTCGCGTAGATTCACTGAAGAAGGAGTGACTTCCTATAAGTATGTTATGATTTCATTGGTGGTTTAAGGTATAGATATTCTTCCCTTTTTCAGTAAGGGTGCTTTCGCTCTCATGACTTTTGATCTTGATCTTTGATTCGTTAGCTTGATATGATTTCCTTATCCATTGCTATGTTCTCTTATATTTGATTCATTCGTTTGATATGCTTCGTTGATATGATGCGATTCGTTTTGCTATGCTATGCTATGCTATGTTGATATGATTCTTTGTTATATTTTGTTTGATGTGGTCCTTTATTAGAATCCTTTGTTGTGGTCCTTGTTATGATCCTTTGATATGCTTGATTATATGATGTGATGTGATTCGTTTCGTTCTTTTGCCCGAGTTTACTAACTAGTCATGGAGGTACCATGGCCGTGTCATCGAGGCACCGATGGCATGACACTTTCTGCGGAGGTGTGATTGATCCATGGCGTCCCCATTTTGTAGGATATGATATAATATGTGATCACTTGGCCATTTGATGTATGTATAGCCCTGTCATGTGAGCAGGATGCATGTATGATTTTTTTTGCAGGGGCGTATGGATGCATCCTAGGCTTTCTTTCGTTTCATTTCGTAGCGTGATGGTTGTACGTGCTTTGTACCCATACAACTTTGGGAGTGTGATCGACTCCATGTGGTACCGAGAGGTCTTCCCTCTCTGTATCCTTTGATATGCTGTACCGAGGGGTCTCCCCTCTCCATATCCTTTGATGTGATAGATATGTGATTATGTGTTTATGTGATTCGAAACCTATTCGATTGGCTCTGGTAGATCGGCTTGTGGCTTCCTTATGTTTCTATGTGTCTATTCGAGTGTCTATGGTAGACACGCCTATGTTTATACGTGCTCTTGTTTCTCTTGTGATTATACTTACGATGCTTCGTTTCCCTTTGACTTATGATATTCGTTCAGTTGTACATTAATCTCTTATACATTTGACAGATGATATTCCATTCAGCAGATGCTTATGATGTCCTGTTTCTCATACTTATATACATTTCGTTTATCCATTTGCTTTGTTATATATCTGTTCACTGGGCTTTTTAAGCTCAGCCGCATTTCCTTTCCTGCGGCAGGTTTTAGGTTGGAAGTTGGGTTTGGGTGAAGAGTGCATAGGAGCGTTAGCGGACTACCCGATGATTAGAAGCCTAATGCAGGTTTTACCGACCAGGTTTTAATATTTATAAGTGTCTCGTTTACCTAAGGTCTACCTAATGGACTATCGGGCAGTGTACCCGGTCGTGTGAGGTATAACTAGTTGGTAAAGCCAAGGTCGTCCCAAAAGCTCTGAGTGTGGAATCTATCTAAGTCTACTATCAAGTTACAAAGGGGGTGTATGATTATAAAGATTAATTAACTAATAAAAGTAAATGATAAAACAAGTAAATAAATGGAAGAGAATCAATAAGGAGAAGTAGTGCTAACATAATTACTACTCTTGTTATTATCATGATTAGTTTCCTATAAGTTCATCCTATCGTATCGTCTGGGGGTTATATTCATTTAGGATCAGAGAGTTAAATCACCTAAATCTATCTTACACCTTGTCCTATTCCCGCCTATTGTAAAGACGAGAGTTCATCGGGCGGCGTGAACCTACGAAGATGCAAGAGTCATTAAGTACCTCTACTAACGTGGACAAGTCTAGCGGGATGCGGCATGGTCAAATCTTACACCCCCTCTCGCTTATTTAAGCATATCGCATTGGTAGGTGGTCCTAGGGTTAATTCGCACATGTCTGGCGATATTTCTATCACCAAGTCACATCCCTATCGGCTTGGGTCCTAGGGTTAACACCAAGCCTCCAAGGAACTACCAATACTTAGCACTACCAAAACTAGAGTGTCCTAAGACTAGCCAAGTAGTATACAAACAATAGGACAATAGATGCAAAGAAAACTAAATCATAACAATAACAATTTCATAACTAGGCTAACACCAAGAGGTGATTAGCCACTCATATTCATAGTTGCAGTAAAACAAGAGTTTAATATAACAAATGTGAACATGAATCAAATACAAATCAAAGGAATGAATAAACTTATGATTGGTGTGTGAATTCTCCCTTGGAAATGACTCGTATGTGGATTGAACTTCGTTCCTCCTGCTCCCTGAGTTTCTCCCAAATTCTGTGTATTGTAGAATGTGATGATAAACTCGGAATTAGGGCTGGTATTTATAGGCCTGACTTTGCTACGGTGTTGCTCAATGAGTGGCTACGCCGTAGCCTTTGTAAATATCAACTTCATTGTAGCTTGATCAAGTGCTACGGGCGTAGTTTCTTCCTTAGATCTTCTACGGCGTAGTTATATGGGAAACTACGCCGTAACTTCTTCTTTGGCCATGTGAGTTCTTTACTGCCTTAATTTGGGGTCTACGCCGTAGTTGGAGAGTTGCTACTCCGTAGAGCCCTTTTGTATATCATTACGCCGTAGTCATGGATTGAGCTAAGCCGTAGTCTTCGTAAGTGCTTGCTACCGCGTAGGTAGATGATATCTCTACGCCGTAGTTATTGCAGAATCCGCATACTTCATATATTTTCTCTTTAGTACTTCCATTTCCGCGTTTCTTCGTTCTTTTACTCATCTTTGCCCTAAAAACAGAATATAAACAAATAAGAATATATATCCTAACATATGAATACAAAAGATGAGTATTTAGGGGGGAAATTAACACTTAAATCATGGATATATTTGATGTTATTAAATATCCCCCCACTTGAACTCTACTTGCCCTCAAGTAGACCTGATTGGAATAATTTTCAAAAAGATATTTCTCGAGAAACTGGAAAATATTCTAAAAATTTCCTATGCTAGAATATATCAAAGCCGAACACCTCACGAAACTGGAACAAACACTCATTTCTCTCTCCTAATCTAAGTGTTAATTCTGGGGTGATCACTCAACGCACAGTCATAGAATGTATTCTATCATAAGCTTGGCGGTTACACAAATCTCTACCACTAGAGCTAAGGTCGAAACGATTTTTAAAGGCAATATTGGGTGAACACATATAAGGCTTAGGGGTGTAGTGTTGTTACTAACATACTACGGCAAAGGCGACAAAGGCAATGGTACATGACCAGAATGCCAGGCAAGACACCAATGACTGCTCAAATCCTTCACCTAAGCAAGATTCACAACTAAAGGGTAGGATAAGACATGGGATGCACAATAATGGTGTAAAAAGAAAAAGAAAACAAATAGTCTTAGCCTATAACCGAGTTGCTACCACTTGCCGTTCACCCAAAGTCCAAGCTTCAAAATGCAAAAATGGGATCATGCAACAAGTGGGTGCCATTATCGGACGTCATGATGGGCACAAAACTTGGTTTTCATGTTGGCGATTATGAACCAACAACTTCATTCTTCATATATGACCGAAGTGGCCTCTTCGATACTAATTCTTTCAAAGCCCAAAGTACGGTGCTATACATGGTTGCACCAAAGATAACATATCTACATACGGAATTTCACATTTTTTTAATAACAAATAAATATATCCCCCCACTTAGGATGAACTATACATGTACAATAGTGTGTCTTCATGATCTTCAAAGATTTGTCTTCAACGTAGGTGTGATTCTTGAATTTCTTAAATTCAACCCAAAACTAGAACAAGTGGCGATTTCCCAATCATAAACCAAGACTACACGGTAGGCTAAGGCGAATAGGTGTATCGAAACAATAATATGGGTAAGAAACGAAAGGATAGGCTCAAAAGGGTGTATCTAGGGGTATCTTGCACTAAAGGTGAGTGCAAGAAAGGGTTTAACACGGGGGTTGAATAGTTAATGTGACTGATCGATAAACGCACACGTATAGGTTATTTGGGTGATAATCCTAAAATATTGCCTTCTTAAAAAGTCTCTTCAAAATGTATCAAGAAATTTCAATACACTACTCGTCCATGGTTTCAAAATGATGTAAAGGCCAAGTTCTAAAGTTTAAAAACTACCGGCACACTCATAATTTAGGTGGATTTGGGGTAAACCATGGGAAACTAAAATAGGCTAAATCTCACCATGGTATAAGGGTTAATGTGCTCGGCAAAGGTCTATTCTAGTTAGATTCGGAAAAACGTGTCAAAAGTTTTAGAAGTGGCATAATTTTTCAAAATAAACTAGAAAAATGGGGCAAAATAAAGTTCAAGTTATAATTCTACTCCCGTCCCCCCACTTGAGTTATGCAAAGTCTCATTTGTACATAAAGTAGATAATAAAGAGGAAAAAGTAGAATTGGAACGAGAACTTCCCTGAAATTTGCTCTTGGAAATGATAGAAGGATCATGTTGGAGAATGTGCCTTCGCTTCGCTTAATGAGCAAACTTCAAATCCCTAAAATCACACAAATACCAAAAGCATAAAGCCTAAAAAAGAAAAATAAAAAACCTAACTCACTTTCGTAGGAATCACGATTGCATTTAGCGTATGCAACAAGCCTTTTAAACCACTTGGTGTCCCAAGTGGACGAGTGAAGTTGATTGATCTAAAACAGTCAGACAACATTGACCAAGGTAAATGGTCAACAAGGTCAAAATGGCTTAGACCAACTAACCAAGGAGTACAGAGTTTCCCCGGGTCGTTATGTCCCGACGAGGCGTGAATGGTATTTTAGACGTACTTGTGATCGGGTGATTTTCACAGGAAAGGATTATGATTGGTAAAATGAAGAAAATATAAAAGAAAATAGCTTGGACAAGCTATATGAACAATTACGTGAAATCAGATTAATTAGAAACGCGTAGAAACCTAGAAACGTACGTTTAAATTTAAAACAAACGTAAACGTACGGGATAAAAAGTGAAATGAGATAAATAAAAGTCCTACAAAGATGAAAATTATATTTTTACAAACCTAATGATAAAAGAAAATTTTGAGAAAAAGAAAACTAATTTTTAGACAATTTAATTATTTATGATTAATTAATTACTAATTACTAATTATTTTTAATTACTTAAATTACACTAAAATACAACTAAATATGATTTTAAGCTAGAAAAATGAAAATTAAATTTGGAAAATTCTAAAATAAACTAAAACTAATTTTGAAACTGAAAATATATTTTTTCTAATTTTTAAATAATTATTATTAATTAAAAACTAATTATTAATTAATTTAAATTAATTTAGATTATGAAAAATATCAAATGAACAGTGAAAATTAACAAACTTTTTCTAAAAATACTACAAGATAACAGGAAGCTATGAAAATTACAAAAATAAAAATTGCTTTATGAAAAAGCTGAAAATAAGCCAAGTGGCTTAAATAGAAGCTATCGCTTTTTTAAAAGTTTGTTTTTCTTGGTTTTTCTTTTACAAAACTAATTAACTACTGATAATAAAGAACTTTTGTGAAGACAAAATGGTTGAAGCTCAAAAATAAGCAATTTGAAGGCTTATGAGCTTAACAGCTTATGTTTTAGCTTATTAGGATTTGAAACTTGAAAAAACTACTCAAAAAGCTACACTATGGTTCCATAAAGTAAAATAGGCTATAAGCAGGCTATACTAACTTAGGATAAGCACAAGAGAAGAAATAAGCACAGGAAATAAGCTGTAATAAGCTAAAAAAATGGCTCAAAACCTGCCAAAGTGACAAGTCAAAAAGGCCAAAGTGCAGGCCTCTGTGGGGTCCACACAAGGGGTCAGAGGTCCAAATGAAAACTTGAACCTAAAAGATGGACTGGGGGCCTATCCAAAAAGCCAATAAGCAGTTTCTAAGTCTCACTAATAAGCTAGGTATAAGCACTTGAAATAAGGCCAAACACACTGATGTCTCAGTGTACTTAGTGAAAAAGGCCAAGTTGCAGGCCTTGATTCAATGGACCAAATGGTTTCACAAATCCAAAATAAGTACTGATTTAAAGAGATGGCTTATTGGGGTTTCCAAAAAGCCAAGAATCTCAAGGTGGGGCCCACTATTGAGCAAGATATGGTCAGTTGAAATATGGTGGTCTAAACAGACTAATCAGCATACAAGGTGAAATCAAGCCAACTTTAAGGCACAAATAAGCTAGACAAATGAGAACTGAGATCCAATTTAAGCCATGATCTAAAAAGTTATGCTATTAAGCTTTCCAAAAAGCTAAAATTCAAGGACTAAGGTTCACAATTGAGCCCAGGAAAGTCAAATGAAAAAATGGTCAAAAAACCAAATACCCTGGTGCAGGGCAAGAGTCTCCCCTGCAGGTCTTTTCACAAGGCCAAATAAGCACTATAAAAAATTCCTAAAAATAAGCTGAGCATGGATTTCACAAGTTCTATTGGTGGACTTTAACCTCCAAAAAGCTCAGGTCTCAAACTTGTAAGATAAAATCAGGAAAATTCCTTGAAATTTTGGTTTTCTGAAAGCACTTGAAATTTGACTTTTTATGTTTTCTTGAAACTTTGACTTATATGAACTTGGATCTTGATTTATGGACTAAAAAGGGTTTATTAAGGCATAATGTGACTAACTTAAGCTAACTTAACTAATTGTGAGCTGATTTGAAGCTTACACTAATCTTAAATCCCAACAGTTAATGGTCTAGATGGTGATCTAAGTGATTTTGACTTTTTAACCTTACAACTACCTAAAAGTTTGTTATTCTAAGCTAAATTGCCATTGAGAAAGATGTTCCAACATGTTTAATTTACAATGGTCCTCAAATATACAGTCAAACTAGTAAATTCAAACAGGCCTTTAAAAACTGATTTGAGGTGAAACTTGAACAACAACTTAATATATGAACTGTGATCTACTTAATAAGCAACAATAAGACAGAATAAGCAATAATAAGCAATAAATAAGCATTAATGGCTATAATAACAGATAATGCAATATTTCACTAAAAATCAAACTTTTAAGCAAAGAAACTTTGAAACATGGTTCTAGATTTTACTAGAGCCTCTTTATCTACAACAAGCTCCTAGCTTATCAAAGATAAGCTAGGTAAAGTCCATCTTGCCAATCCATTTCGACAACTTCCAAAGCTTTCCACATTTAAATTGCAAAGGTACCCTGTGATTATTTGCTCCTGATTTTAAGTTTCTTTTTGCTTTCTTTGTATACTTTAGGATACTAGGTGAACTTATATGAGCTTATCAAGAGCTTACGCTTACTAAATAGCCTTTAAAAGAACTTTGAAAATACTTAATTGAAACTGAAAAATGGAAGTACACAAGGTTTGAACTAAAAACACTTTCATTAACTTGAAAACAGATTACAACAGGAAAACTAATTAGCTAAATTGAACTAAGTATATTACATGCCCTTCAAGGCTTACATATGGAGTCTATTTATACTAAAAATGGAAAATAAAGCTTCATTTCATCCATGTGTTTTTCCTGTGTGAAATAGCAGTTCCAGTGGCTTCTTTGAGTACCCTTGACCATTTCCCAGCCATTAGATTGAAGTTCCAATGATCTCAGCCCTTGGATTGAATTTGGCGCCAAAACAGTTTATGGTAGATTGGTGAGCTGGAGCTTGGGGAAGGATAAATTACACATGGGTTGGTGATGTAGGGTGGCTAATAGAGTGTGAGAGGGTACAATTTGGTGGGAAGGTGAGGGATTGGAGGGGGGAACATGGAAGCATGAAATTAGGGAAAGGGGTGAGGTTGGTGATGGTTTAACTGTAGTTTGACCCTGGTGCACGTTTTATTAATAAAAAGGGAAAAGGGCTAAGGGGGTTTAGGCTTGGGTGGTTTTTTTGGGCCATGGTTTGTATTTGGATTGGATTTGGAATTGGATTTTGGCTTAAGTATTACAAAGGGTCCGTTTGGTTTAGAATTTGCAACAAGGACCAATTTTGCAATTATTCTGAAATTGGGGGACTGAGAATGTAATTCCCTAAAAGTATCTTCAAGGGTCTATCCTGCCAAATTCCAATTATACAAGGGCCCTTTGAATGAGATTTTCCACTTTTGACTTTCTAGGAACTATTTTTGCCATTTTCCAAAGTTGAAGGACTAAATTTCTAAATCCTTCAAACTTTTCACCAAAGGGCTAATGTTTAAAGCTTGTGAATTCCCAAAGACCAATGTTGACTTTTCATCCAAAATATTTCACCAGGGACCAAATCTGCCATTTTCTAAAAGTTTAGGGACTGGTTCTGCTAATTCAGCATACTTTGCTCATTTTTCACCTGTTTTCAATCCTTTTGTACCTGAAACACATAAAAACACAATCCAAATATATTTGTAGTATAATTAGGCATATTTGAGTGTTTTCAGTATTTTTACAGTCCAATATGGGTATAAAATGATGAGTGTTTAAGCACTCATCAGAAGTCTCGTGAGAGTTTACAAGGAACACACCCACAAAGTTCATTTAAAAACTAATACAAGTTCAAGTAATGATTTGTAAACAATAAATAATTTTAGGAACAGAAGGAAGCTACGGCGTAGATGGAATGTCTTGCTACGCCGCAGTTGATAAAATAATACAGACTGACACCTGGGGGTTGCTACGGCGTAGTGATGAGAGGAGCTACGCCGTAGCTAAGTCCTGGGGGATTTTCTTGGTGCAAAAATTTGGAAATTAGTTTCCCAAGTCAAAGCTTCCTCTAGAACCTGCAAATCATTAGCACAAAACATACCAAACCAACAAAATAAAAAGAAAAAGAAAAGGATAATTCGGGTTGTCTCCCGAAAGAGCACTTTTGTTTATTATCGAGTCTTTAAGTTAGACTCACTGCCATGGCCTTCAAGTGGGTTGATGATGGACTTGCTCGCGCTCGTCCATTTCTTTCATTAGGTGTTGTCTTATCCAAGCGACATTCGTAGAGGTGCGTAGGAGTTCTTTTTTATCTATGCTTTCTATCTTGGTGAAGTTTTCGTCTGGTCCAACTGAATATCTAACTACCTCAAATTTTTCTGTAAGGATAGGTGGTGGTTTCTTGTAGGGTATCCCGAGCAATTTACATTTCCGTTGCTCATATGCCTCATCATCCATATTAGTAAACCCATCATATCCTTGTAACTCAAGGTAATCCACCATTCCTTAAAGGTCATCATCATCAGATTTTGTGTCCTTGTACCAATTGTCATCAAGCCTTTTTTTTATTTAGTCGAGAATTTGTTGGTCTCTATCCTCATTCGGCCTCATCTTGTAGCCTTCCTCATTATCTGTATCAGAATCCTTGTGCTCCGCTTCATCCATGCTTTTCGAGTGCTCCTTCTAAATCTTTTCCTTGGTCAAGTAGTCGATTGTACCACACTTAATTTTCATCCAGTCATTAAAAGTTATTCCTTTTACCCATGGTAGTTCACACCACTCACTATCATTGGTGGATGTCCAATAGTAAGACATATTCCCAATTCGTTTCTTATTGCATCTGCCATTGTATTTGTCATCATATGGATCACATGATGCCCAAAATGAGATGCCATCATCTTGATATATGCTAACCCTCTCGCACCAATGCTCCTTGCTATTTTCCTTACCACTGATTATAGCATGTTCTTCAATATTATGATCGTTTTTGGTTTCATGGTCGTTATTGTGAACTCGATTAACTTCTTCCCATATTTCCATTTTCCTATCCCTATCAATTCTTCCATAGACAATCAGTACCCATTCGTCAAAAGATATCGTACCTCTCCATTTTAAACTTTTTTTTGAATTGATCGAGATTTGAACTCCATAAATGTTTATTTCCACGTAGCCTTTTGATGAGGCGAAAAATGAACCGTTTTTAGGGGGTCATTTAAGCCCGGAATTGAATTTATTTGATCAAATATTGCCCTAAATCGTTCCTTTTGTGATTTTAGGTACTTTGGGAGTGAATTCTGGAAAAGGAAGCATTTTGGACGTTTTTGGAGCATAAAAGTGAAGAAAAAGGCAAAGACTTAATTTTCCATGCTGGGAACAGTACCTGACGGCGTCAAGAAGGAAAATATGACGGCGTCAAGAGCAAAATCCATGACGACCCAGAGAAAACCTGAAGGCGTCAGAAGTAGGGCGTCAAGAGTTATTTTGGTGACGGCCTGAAGAAGGATTACACATGACGGCGTCAGACCCAGATCTAGGCAGTCCGAGAACTTTATTGGCGGCGAGATGACGGCGTCAGAAATTTACTCTTGACGCCGTCACCTCACAAAATCTATATATACTTTTCTATTTTTCATTCATTAAGAGAGGAACTTATGTGGAGAATACTAGGGCCGAACCTAATAAACCCTAGGTCGTTTGTAACAGTATTTTCAAGGGTTTTCACCCCTTGAAACCTTTCATGTTCAATTAAGATAAGTCTTCTTTCAATTCATTCAATATGTCTATGTGTTGTTTGAATATATCTTCTACTTGTCTTGATTATAACATGCTAGGCTAGATCTTTCATGTGTTTGCTTAGATGTAATGAAACCTAGATGTTGATTATAGGTTGATTGCTTGTTTATAGTTGTAATGGATGAATGATTTCAATGTTAGGCTTAAGAAAACTGGTAGATCTCCATTGTGTAACTTGTATGAACGTCTTAAGAAACATGAACCGATGTGTACTAGGTTTTTATGATTGTATTTAATGCATGAGCGAATTCTAGTGATCTCATGTTAGGAGCTTCTTAGCCGGCTCGACATAGGAGTGAAGTAGGAGCTTATAGGATTGGGGAAGTAAGTACGCCACCCCATGAATGGTATTAAGGAATACAATCTGTCATACACGCAACTGTAACAAGTAATTAACCTGTAAAAGATATCTAGGGAGTATTGAAATCTAAGTAAACACAATTCTCCCATATATTGCTCACACCACTAGTATAATTTAGTTTATTTTCATTTTTATTATTTTATTTTGATTGCATCTTAGTCATTGGGTTAGTTGATTAGCAACTAATTCCGCCCACTCTTCCAATACTTGAGATTTTTAGTTGCTTTTCTAAAAACATAAAAATACAAAAAGAATCATCCCTCACCTCTAGACCTAGTCTTTAGGTTTTCTAATCCTAGCGACACTATTCCTAAATTGAACGATCAATCCCCCGGTACTTGTCACTATACTATACTACAACGATCAGGTACACTGCCTGGTGGGGGTTGTAAGCTTCTCGAGATCCCTCGAGATGTAAAGCCTGGTGCAATTCCCACGCATCAAGTTTTTGGCGCCGCTGCCGGGGAATAGTTATTGTCTAGGTTAGAATTTCTTTTTATTAGGTCTACTTGCTAGATTCCTTTCTAGTAAGATTTTATTTTTATTTCTAGGTTTTCTTTAGTCTATCTTTTTCTTTATGTGTTTGTTCGTAATTTTCATTGACTATTCCGTTTGCCATTATGGAGAACGCGAATCCACCAAGTTCGACACTAGAGTTTTACTAAAAAAAAGTATAATTACACCAGTTTGGATATATCAAGATGGAGGAATGAAATGAGGAGGACAGGATCTTATATTGATTTTATTGAGTACCTTGAGAAAAGAGGCCAAGTGCATAATACTTTTAAAGAATTCAACTTAGGAGCTCCATCAACCCCTCAAAATGCCTCACTTAGTGAAACCTATGCACCATATAAGCCTTCACCTAGGATAGTTTCATATGAGCCACCTAGCTGCATGTCATGGTTAGGCACTACCATAATACAGGATGAACACATAGGTGACCTTGATGTGATGGAGGATGTAGCCGAACATGATCACATTGATCAAAAAGACCTAGGTTTTATGATCGATGATGATGAATCTCAAGAAACACATGATGAATCTTTTGGGCAGTCAGAATATTGAGGATGATCCTTATGATTCGGATATAGAAGTTGAGATGCCTAGAGAAGCACTTGAGATACTTGGGAAAATGTTAGGGTTAGATTATAATAAAACACATGTTGAGGATATAGGTGATCTTGACACAAGGAATGATGAAGTAGAAAATCTAAGCCCACCAAGTACCCCACAAGTCCTAGCATCATTTGAGGCACACACACCGCCCGTGACTCACCCGGAAGAAGTAGAAGAGACTTTAGGAACCCCAATAGAGGTAGAACCCTTGTACCAAACACCACTAGAGGATATAGGTTTGAATACTTGCAGTGATAACCTTACTCTTAGTTCTAGGGAATTACCTAGTGTTGATGAACCGGAACCTCAATCTTCACACAACTTTCCATCCTTAGATATACATCTAGGAGACAAAAGAGGAGCCGACCCACCAATCAACCCATGTAGTCCGGGTAGTCTTAGGATAAAGGTAGTAGACTCTAAGCCTTATAGAGAGGAAGCTGACACAGGAGTGGAAAATGACCTTACATGTTTACATCACCCATTTATGATTGATCACAAGAAACATTATGGGTTTAAACCGGGTTTATTAGGTCAAGATGGATCCCTAACTAGTAGTCTCTTGAAGTTGATAGAAAATGATCCCTTTCTAGGAGAAAATCTTAATCCACCCATTAACCCGATTGAATTAGGTAAGGTTATGATGATAGGAGCACACCCTTTTGAGCATATAATTCATCCACCACTCTTTCATCACGAGGCATACTCTTATCAAGTTGGTGTGTATCGCTACTATCACCCACACTTAATCCTAAGTGTAGGGAAAACCTCCCCTATTTCCGTTAAATAAGGGTAGAGTCAGGCTTGTGACTCGAATAAAAACAAGCGCTTATTGGGAGGCAACCCAAGCTTTATTTATTTATTTGTTTGTTTGTTTGTTTATTTGATTTTATTTGTTCCCGTATGCATGCTTTATTTTTATTGTTGGTAGATCATGTTTCAAAACTAAAATGGTGAAAATACTTTATTTTGTTGTTGGGCTTAGTCTTAACTTCATCCAAAGGTATTTCGCAAAAGATAAGTGTAAGGGGAAACCCCAAATATGTTTTTAAGAAACAAACTCGATCATGATTCTCCACAATATTAAATTATTAAGTGAACATGTATATTCGTATTTGTTCGAGTCAAATGCTTGTATCGAGTCATAATGATGTTTTGTAGGATTTTCCAGGAAGTAGGACGAAGTTTTTCTAGAAATTTTCCAGAAACTTAACATAAGAATTTCTGCAGGTCACTTCTGACGGCGTCAGGAAGAAACTCCTGACGGTGTCACGTGTAAAATTCTGGAAATTTTACCAGTTTTGTTTTTCTAACAGAGTCTTAAAGTTTTTGTTGAATCTTTAGTTCTATAATCTCCAGGAGATCTGCAAACATCATTCCACAAGCATTATATCTTATTTTGTTTTCTAGGATTTGTTAGCATATATAGATTGCCGTCGATTTTACGCGAGGTTGCCTTGTCTGTTTTCTCAGGTTTAAACAGGTTACATATGACAAGAAGATGATTTATTTTTCTGGAAGGGAAGCTTTGACTGTTCATTTCTTGGAGGAAGATCTAACCTGGTTACCATATTATCCATACCGAGCGAATCAGGGGAGTATTTGATTTCATTCTTTTACCTGTTTTACTTTTACATTCTTTACTTGAACATTGGGGACAATGTTCATCCTAAGTGTAAGGGGAGGGTAAAATGATGATACCTTACAGATACACTTTCGCTTGAGTTTGTTTGTTTGATGGTAGGTGTGTAATAAAACTATGAGAAATACTTGTTAGTGTAATTTTAGCGCCAAATTTAAAATCTTATACAACATTTAGGAGTGAACTTTAGCCTTAGCAAGCGTCTCATGGATAGGAGATTGTATTACTAGCACAAAACCGTACTATTCAGAAAAATTTCCACCCAAATATGTGAGGTTCGCCTTTACAACATAAAGGAAGAATTTGTTACACCCCACTTAAATGTACAACCAAATCGCCTTAGCCTTCCGTGTATGCACTCATCTTTAGTGCATTATTGTTATTTGTTTAAACCCTTAGTTAATTATCTAATTGATTACATGGTTGCTAAGTCGAGTCATATCCTTGTACATATTGTTTTGGGACGATTGGGACTCATGGGTAAAGTACTAATGTTATGGAGTAATGGGGAAGAACATCATATTATTACCCCCATATGTACGTTAATCTTAAAAAGTACTCCAAGTTTTTTGATTATCTTAATTCGAGTCATTAGATTAGTTTATTGTAAAGTATGTAAAAATTCAAGTGTAAGGGGAATGTTCATTCCCTATTATGTATAATTTTGGATGGTAGGGTAAGAGTGTATGCAAAAAAATAAAAAATAATAAAAAATAAAATAAAAAAGGAAGAAAAACATACGGACTACTATCCCGTTTCATTCTATTTTTATTTTATGTTTTTGTTATTTTTCATTTATTAGCTTAAGTCGAGTCTAGTCTTGGCTTAGCAACGCCATATTGTACATGTAATTAACCAAGATTATTAACTCGCCACCAGTAAAGATTGCCTATATCCAAAAAAACCGTGTATTTCATATCCCTATACCTAACGTTACAACCCTTTAAAAAGACCTCTTTGATAGTTTATCCTAGGTGCTTACGCCATGTGGTGGAGGTTTGATCCTTTCCCAAGCCTATGGTAATCTATTTTGGTATGACAGGTAGTGAGAGATGTTTTCCATTTCCATATTGTGATATTACTTTATTACACCCGAGAGATGTGAGTATCTAAACACTATTTGTGAGGTGCTAGTATATGACCTCCGTGCTTGTCTTTGATATTTAGTGGAACGATTATTTGTTGTAATTACTTTTATATTAGTGTTAAATGACCCCTAACTTGTATTTAGACTAGAATAAAAGTGCATTTGCTTGAGGACAAGCAAATCTCAAGTGTATGGGTATATGATGAGGCGAAAAATGAATCGTTTTTAGGGGGTCATTTAAGCCCGGAATTGAATTTATTTGATCAAATATTGCCCTAAATCGTTCCTTTTGTAATTTTAGGTACTTTGGGAGTGAATTCTGGAAAAGGAAGCATTTTGGACGTTTTTGGAGCATAAAAGTGAAGAAAACGGCAAAGACTTAATTTTCCATGCTGGGAACAGTACCTGACGGCGTCAAGAGCAAAATCCATGACGACCCAGAGAAAACCTGAAGGCGTCAAGAGTTATTTTGGTGACGGCCTGAAGAAGGATTACACATGACGGCGTCAGACCCAGATCTAGGCAGTCCGAGAACTTTATTGGCGGCGAGATGACGGCATCAGAAATTTACTCTTGATGCCGTCACCTCACAAAATCTATATATACTTTTTTATTTTTCATTCATTAAGAGAGGAACTTGTGTGGAGAATACTAGGGCCGAACCTAATAAACCCTAGGTCGTTTGTAACAGTATTTTCAAGGGTTTTCACCCCTTGAAACCTTTCATGTTCAATTAAGATAAGTCTTCTTTCAATTCATTCAATATGTCTATGTGTTGTTTGAATATATCTTATGCTTGTCTTGATTATAACATGCTAGGCTAGATCTTTCATGTGTTTGCTTAGATGTAATGAAACCTAGATGTTGATTATATGTTGATTGTTTGTTTATAGTTGTAATGGATGAATGATTTCAATGTTAGGCTTAAGAAAACTGGCAGATCTCCATTGTGTAACTTGCTTGAATATATTAAGAAACATGAACCGATGTGTACTAGGTTTTTATGATTGTATTTAATGCATGAGCGAATTCTAGTGATCCCATGTTAGGAGCTTCTTAGCCGGCTCGACATAGGAGTGAAGTAGGAGCTTATAGGATTGGAGAAGTAAGTACGCCACCCCATGAATGGTATTAAGGAATACAATACGTCATCCACGCAACTGTAACAAGTAATTAACCTGTAAAGGATATCTAGTGAGTAGTGAAATCTAAGTAAACACAATTCTCCCATATATTGCTCACACCACTAGTATAATTTTGTTTATTTTCATTTTTATTATTTTATTTTGATTGCATCTTAGTCATTGGGTTAGTTGATTAGCAACTAATTCCGCCCACTCTTCCAATACCCGAGATTTTTATTTGCTTTTCTAAAAACATAAAAATACGAAAAGAACCATCCCTCACCTCTAGACCTAGTCTTTAGGTTTTCTAATCCTAGCGACACTATTCCTAAGTTGAACGATCAATCCCCCGGTACTTGTCACTATACTATACTATAACGATCAGGTACACTGCCTGGTGGGGGTTGTAAGCTTCTCGAGATCCCTCGAGAGGTAAAGCCTGGTGCAATTCCCACGCATCACCTTTCTTCGTCACCGCCCCCGTTGCAAAGCTTCTTACTGGGGTCACATGATGGCCATAGATCATAGGACTTCTGATTTTCCACCGGGATAGCAACGCACCAATGGTACTTTGTTTCAAGTGTAATCGGACATTTTGGTTGGCCGTGATCTTGTCTATTGGGTGGACAAGTCTTAACAATCTTGAGTTCTTCGTTGTGGGTGGCATCTTCCTTTATGAAAATCGTCTTCTCATGATCAGATTCCGTCTTGGTAGATTCATTGATCTTTTGTATAGCCATGCAAACCTTAGCTTGTTCATTTTGTTTCTTGGCGTCATTTGTCAAGAATTCTATCTTAGCTTCAAGGTTTTTGAGGGTTTCATCATGGCTCATAAGGCTTTTGTTAGTGGCCTCTTGAAAATTTTTCAGCCATTGATTTTGCTCTTCCTGTTTCTTTTTTGATTCTTCAAGGTATTTGTTAATGGTTTCTTCAAGGCTAGATCTTCTTTCTCCAAAAGGTGGCCGATTGTAACCAGGTGGCCCTGTACGATAACCGTTGCTTTGGAATGGTCTGCCTTCCCCATATTTCACCTCTTTAGTTTTGCCATCGTCCTCTTTTAAAGGACAATCTCTTGCCAAATGCGGTCCTTCACAAATCTCGCAACCAACTTGAATAACTTAAACATTCTCCTTGAGCTTCTTTATATCACTCCCCAAGCTTTCGAGTTTTTTGGTGATGAGGGTTATTCCATCTGAATTTCCAACAATGCTCCTTCTACTTCTACCTTCGTGCCACTTTTGTGAGTGGTCCGCCATGTCTTCAATAGCCTTTAAGGCTTGAGCAGGGGTCATTCCAGGGATTGGTCCCTAAGAATCTAACATTTGGCGAGTGGAGATATTGATCCCTTTGTAGAAAATGTTGACCATTTGCTGTTTGTTGAGATCATGAGTAGGGCACTTGTACAAAAGATCATTGTACCTATCCCAAGCTTGATACAATGTTTCATCTCCATCTTGCTTGAAGTTGTGAATATCTTCAAGTTGCTTTGCCGTCCTTGAAGGAGGGCAATATCTTTGGATGAAATGCTTCTTGAGGAGAGCCCAAGTGTTAACGGTACCTGCCGGTAACCTATCGATCCATCTTCTTGCTCCTTCGGTTAATGTCATAGGGAATACTCTGAGCATTATCGCATCATGAGATACTCCCGGAATGTTGAACAAACTAAAAATGTAAAGAACATTGTCAATGTGCTCGTGAGCATCTTCGATCCCTCTTCCCGAAATGGGTCTTTTCGCAGTTCCCTTATGAATTGATTCTTGATTTCAAACTGCACGTCATTCCCAACAGCAGGCCTAACCAAACCAGGCCCTTGCTCTTCTTGTGTTAGAGCCAAATATTCCTCAAGTGTGAGATTGTCAATGTCCACATCTGCCACGGTACCTGAAACTTAAAACTGATCGTGAGAAAATAAAATAAAAATTTTAAATTGGAAACTTATATAAATTCCTAATAGCTCCCCGGCAGCGGCGCAAAAAACTTGATGCAAGTTTTACCGACCAGGTTTTAATATTTATAAGTGTCTCGTTTACCTAAGGTCTACCTAATGTACTAACGGGCAGTGTACCCGGTCGTGTGAGGTATAGCTAGTTGGTAAAGCCGAGGTCGTCCCAAGAGCTATGAGTGTGGAATCTATCTAAGTCTATTGTCATGTTACAAAGGGGGTTTATGATTATAAAGATTAATTAACTAATAAAAGTAAATGACAAAACAAGTAAATAAATGGAAGAGAATCAATAAGGAGAATTAGTGTTAACCTAATTACTACTCTTGTTATTATCATGATTAGTTTCCTATAAGTGTATCCTATCGTATCATCTGGGGATTATATTCATTTAGGATCAGAAGGTTAAGTTACCTAAATCTATCTTACACCTTGTCCTATTCCCGCCTATTGTAAAGACGAGAGTTCATCGGGCGGCGTGAACCTACGAAGATGCAAGAGTCATTAAGTACCTCTACTAACATGGACAAGTCTAGTGGGATGCGGCATGGTCAGATCTTACACCCCCTCTAGCTTCTTTAAGCATATCGCATTGGTAGGTGATCCTAGGGTTAATTCGCACATGTATGGCGATATTTCTATCACCAAGTCACATCACCAACGGCTTGGGTCCTATGGTTAATTCACCAAGCCTCCAAGGAACTACCAATACTTAACAATACCAAAACTAGAGTGTCCTAAGACTAGCCAAGAAAGTATACAAACAATACGAGAATAGATGCAAAGAAAACTAAATCATAACAATAACAATTTCATAACTAGATTAACACCAAGAGGTGATTAGCCACTCATATTCATAGTTGCAGTAAAACAAGAGTTTAATATAACAAATGTGAACATGAATCGAATATAAATCAAAGGAATGAATAAACTTATGATTGGTGTGTGAATTCTCCCTTGGAAATGACTCGTATGTGGATTGAACTTTGTTACTCCTACTCCCTGAGTTTCTCCCAACTTCTGTGTGTTGTAGAATGTGATGATAAACACGGAATTAGGGCTGTTATTTATAGGCCCGACTTTGCTACGGCGTAGCTGAATGAGTGGCTACGCCATAGCCTTTGTAAATATCAACTACGCCGTAGCTTGATCAAGTGCTACAGGCGTAGGTTCTTCCTTGGATCTTCTACGGCATAGTTATATGGGGAACTACGCCGTAACTTCTTCTTTGGCCATGTGAGTTCTTTACTGCCTTAATTTGGGGTCTACGCCGTAGTTGGAGAGTTGCTACTCCGTAGAACCCTTTAGTATATCATTACGCCGTAGTCATAGATTGAGCTATGTCGTATTCTTCGAAAGTGCTTGCTACGGCATAGGTAGATGATATCTCTACACCGTAGTTAGTGCAGAATCCGCATACTTCATATATTTTCTCTTTAGTCCTACCATTTCCGCATTTCTTCGTTCCTTTACTCATCTTTGCCCTAAAAACAGAATATAAACAAATAAGAGTATATATCCTAACATATGAATACAAAAGATGAGTATTTAGGGGGGAAATTAACACTTAAATCATGAATATATTTGATGTTATCAAAGCCCATTACATCTGGATTAGATTTGGATTTGGATTTGGATTCGATTAGATTTTTGTTTAGTTTCGTATTCTTATTTTTGTGTAGAGTTCGTATTTCTTTTGTATCCTTATAATACCTTTGTAACTTTATGTTTATAAGTTTTTTGCTTTCTTTTGTATGTTTTGATTTGGCACCATAATGTGACATTTTGACCCTTGTCGGGTTGGGGTGTTACAAACATGTTCTTACCATATTCATCGTATGGATCAAATTTAGGATTTTTTTCGAAAATACCAGACGTTATACATTTGAGAATCAAAGTTAAAGGATTACAATTTGATTGTGTTGTATTTTTAAGGATGTATACTGTTTTGGGGATTAGGGTTTTGTAAGTCAACTAATTAAACAATTGATCGGGTTTATAAAGTGGTTTATTAAAATTGTTTAAATAATAATATGGTTTTAAAAGAAAAATCAAGTGCGTAGGGAAATGGATGGAAGTGAACACCGTTTGCAACCAGAGACAAAATTTGCCCCAAAATTTTGCCACATGGACGGTTTTGCAGTTTCGACAATTCTGGGACGAAACATGCAAGTTGGACATAGTTTAGGGACGATTTTTGCAATTCCCTCTTAAATAAAAGTCAAATCCTTCATGCATTAATAATTTATTCAAAATATTAATCATGTTTGTTATATAACTCACGCTTGCAAAGGTATTATAATTATGTAAGTATAACAGTTTTAATATAATTTTATAGAAAAATCTTAGACTTTAAAACACATAAATTTATGAACTATCACAATATTTATAATCAAAACGAAGTTATTCAAATATTGTTAACCGTCATATGTCTACCCGAAGTACAAGTATTGAAATATTATTACTCGTTATATTATTTGCGTAAAACTCGTGCGCGGGTTTTAAAACTAGTATTATCAGTGATATTAACGAGGTTTTACTTCATAATTATAATTAAATGTTTTGGTTAAAAATTATATTTTACTGAATATGTTTGGTTTTCCTATTTATAAATGAAAAATAATCGCAAAGCTTAATCAAATACGTTAGGTTTAATGGAATGATATTTGTTCGTTTAAAAAAATTGTACACATGATTATTTTTAGTAGTAGTTTCGTCCAAGGTTTTCAAGATCGGATCCTACTTGGGATATTTTTGTTTTTGCAAAATCAGAATCATAAGATCGGAACGACATCCTAAAATCCTGCTATAATGTTATTTTCTTAATGGTTTTTGTAATATTATTAAAATATACAAATTATTATATATCATTAACACAAAATTATATAAATGTTTCATGAAAAATGTTGTTTTAAATTATGAATATGGAATGTTTAAGAAGAAAAACATGTTATTTTTTAAATTCTATAAAACATGATCCATAACTTTTTAGTTTTTTAGTTTGCGATTCGAGAAAAATAAGATCGGATCGGATTAAATGTTAAGATCCTATGGTCAAAATCAGGATCTTATAAGATCTTAAGTGTGCTAAGATCTTACATAAGATCCGGTTGTTTTTTCTTTGTAGTATTGTAAAATCGTAAGATCCTAAGATCCTGATCGAGATCCTAAGATCCTGATCGAGATCCTGACAACTATGGTTTCATCACTCATCTCAGTCAAGTTTAATGGATGCACATTAAATGAAAATTTGTTATTAGTGACCAAAATTTTGTTAACACGGTTTATAGTGGTAATTCTATATCACCGTATTCTAAAAAATTATAAAAAAAATATATATATTCTTTAGAAATTGAAGACAAAAGAAAAGGAAGTGCTTTCTCTTTTATCAAAATCTTTTGGCTTTGCTTCTAATTTCGATCTTGGAATCTTGATTTACATCTCACCCCTTCCTTTCTTTTACTTTCCACAATATGCCCCCTCTCTTTTACTTTTTTTATTTACAAAATTGTCACTATCATAGTATCATATCCATCCATCAACTTGGGATCAAACAAAACCAAAAAGAACAACAAACTCCCAATTACCAAATTCATATTCTCTTCTTTTCCAGCATTTGGTCAATTGGTCTACAATCTTACCCTTTATCTTTTCCATTTCCCAATTCAAATTTTAAACACAACATACTTTAAAAATGGATTTTTAAGAAGTAAATGTCCTTATGACTTTATAAGGTCCAACGATATTTTGACCATTAAAAATAAAAGAAATTGCATATCTACCCAATAAAATTTGTATATTGCAACAAACTTCAACCATTGATGAATTGTTGTGCATTAAAAAGATCAAAACACATAGTGCTAGATAAAAAGCTTTTCATTGTTTAAAAAAGCTTTTCAAAAGCTTTTTAACATTGAGTATGACTTTTTAAAACATTTGGAAGAATAATAACACAGTTAATGTCAACTCGGTTAATTTAATAAATTAACCCCTAAACCCACCAAATACTATATTTGTATCCTTTTGCATTATCATTCTTATTATTGTTAATACTTTCTTTGAAATCAAATTATAATTAAAGTTTATTATTTCGCATCCACGAAATGAATGTTTTATCAAATGCCGCAATGCGCAAGAAGAAATATATCATTGTTTCTGTTTAGCAAAACTGAATCCTGGATATATGATTTCATTCCTAGTTTTATTTATGTATCTAAACGCTATACTCATAATGAAAACGTTAGTCCTCTAATATAGCAGTAGATAATCATAAAAACAATTTCAGACGATTTGAAATATGTTTATATGATATATCGAACATAATAGAAAAATTAACACTTTTAGGAAGCCAATATAGAGTTAACATCCAAATATTCAATCTACTATCTATATAAAACAAGGTTTTCTTGACCAATCTCCTCTCCAAAATTCTTCTAAACATGCCATGTGGCATTTCCCCTTATCCAATGGCTCTTATTCATTTCACATCTAAAAAAGTCAACCAACAAAAAAAATAGGAGGAATACTTCTCAATCTCTCATTTGCAAAAAATCTCCAAACAAAACACACACACACACACTTCTCTCCTTCACCCCTTTTCAAGCATGAACCCTAATCCATCCACCGCAATTCAATTCAATAACAAAAAAAACATCTACACCGATTAAATCAATTTATCAAAAAACGCCTATTTCCATTTCATTATCATCTAATCAACATAAATCAAATCCGAATCATTCTCCAGTTTCACCATTTCATTATCATAGTCCAAAATCCATTTTTGATTATCAATTATCCTAAAAATGTTAAAATGGTTCCTTATAGATCTGATGTTCAAATAGGTACGTTTTCCCACATATTTTTGCTTTTGATTCATTATATACATGTCAATTCAGATTCGAAAATAATTTATATTTCTGGTCTATGATTTAGGTGTCAATTCTTGAGCCAATAATATGGTTATGATGTTCAACTGTAATCCATTTCCCAGTCTTTGTGGATATGTTCATCCAAATATGATGTGTGATAATATTGAGGTTCAAATCTTTCATGAATGTTAAATTGTTAATCATTATCTAGATAAATATTTGCTTTTGATATTTTAGGTTGTATCATAATTTTATTACGTTTTGATCCTCACAATGAAAATAGAACATGTTAAATTGTGAAACTGTATCTGGATGCTCATTTGCTTTTGATTCATTATAGGTTGTATCAAAATTTTATTTTGATTTGATCATCACAATGAAAATAGTAGATGTTAGTGTAATTTTTGAATTAAATGTCTTGGTAAGACTTTAAAATATTTTGTCAACTTTTAATGCAGACAAGTTTTTAATAAAAATCCCCAAAAAGTCGCCCCTAAATAAATATACCACAACAGAATTCCATTATTTTTTGCGGATAATTAAATTTTTCAAATTGTTTCCTTAGTTATCCACCTAAGTTTTTAAATTTTGAAAACCATTTTAACCTAATCATTGATCTATAAAAAGGCATTTCATATGCAGAGATTATCACTTATCTCTACCCTCTCCTACTTTCTATTAGCCTGTTAACAAATATAATTATTTTTCCTATTAGCATTTCTATTCATGTCTTTTCTAGCTTTCAGACATGGTATGTGGAAAAATTTTGTGGTTATTTTACTACCTGAGGTGTGTGTTCGTTTACTTCTTTAACTAGTCCAGCAACTTCGTAATACTTTGTTGCATTTTATATATGACATATAACAATGCAAAGCATTATGAAATATCTAAATATTTCATTTTGTATATGACAAATAACAGGTAACAGTGCAGGGCTTTAGCTTAATTTCGATGCATCAGTTGAAACCAATGTGGGAGACATAGGACTATGGGAAGTTGGTTCACAGGATTCTCAAAAATCTCGAAGTTTATAAACTTGAACATTAACAATATCATTTTTTATTTTGTCCAGCATCCATATCCTTTTCTTAACAAAAAAAAAACAATAGCAGTGGCTATTTGAAGTGTTCGAATGCCAGTAATGGGCCAACATGTGTCGGGTAATCCAAACCACTGAACTATGGTTCCACTATAAAATAAGTTATCTTGACTCCAATATTTTCTCCTATTATGTTCACAAGTTAACTTATATTGTGAATTGCAGGAAGGAGAGGCAAGATTAATGACATTAAGACTATTGATGCTCTTAATAATGGAGTCGTGCCTGCTATAACTTCTGTGTGGCAGGTTAGTGTTCTAAGCTATATGGTTGTCCACATGTCAAATTATCTTATTGTTGGTTAGTGCTCACATATTTCCCGTTTGTATTTTTGTTTTCTATTTAGCATTTTCACCAGATATTTTAGTGTGGACATGGATGCAATTTGTGAATATGCATGCACATTTGATGATATCCAACACTTACGTGCTCAAATAAGGTAACTGATACTCGGGAGCTTATCCAGTCTCTACAGAACATTGATGGTAACATTATCCTGCTCGGGTTAGTAAAAGAGGTTTATTTGTTGTTATTTATTTATCTGTTACATGTACATTATTAATGTGGGATCAGGCTTTAGGCTTTTGTGGAACACAGTTAAATCTTTCCTTGACCCATAGACTACATCTAAGATTAATGTAAGTTGACACTATCTTTTGTGGAACACACTGTATTTTACACAGGTGACAACATGTTGGTGAGTTTGACAACTTTTGTTAACTATATATGTACTTAAGCCTTTATTTCTTTCTAAAAAATGGTTTTATGCATAGGTATTTGGCAAAAAATTCCAAAGCAAGCTCCTGGAAATCATTGATGCCAGGTACTTACATTAAATATGTCAAAGATGTTGCATGGCCTTAAAATCCTTTATATTGAGCTATATTTATGTGTATCCTTTATATGTGAATAGTGAACTACTAGAGTTCTTGGGTGGGACCTGCACCTGTTTGGATAAAGGTGGTTGCATGCGATCTAATAAAGGCCCATGGCAAGATCCAGATATCATGAAGGTTATACTCTATTACTACCGCAGCTTTGCCTTCTGAATCTTATATTTATCTTTGGTCAGGCTACATAATTAGAGATTGAAAATCTAAACATCTACTACGAATTGGCTGATGTTGGTTGTGTGTTACCTAAAATGGGTCAAATTAAAAAATATAGGTAAAAAAGGGAATGGGTCAAAGTGTTACACAGGTTAATAGTCGTTCAAAATCTCTCTTATTATCTAAACATTTTAAATTTTAACCAAAACTGTTGTGTTCAATGTTTAATTAATGTAAAGCCTTTTTCAGGCTCAGAAGAATTTACGCTTGCTGCTTTTCGGAGTAGGAACTCCCTAGACTGAGGTACGCATGCTTTGTTGTTTTCTTTGACTTATGGTGTTCATATTTAATCTTTTACTAATGGGTGTTACTCATAGTGCTTCCACCGTTAAAGTATGCCATTGCTATTTTCATTTACATTTTATAACATTCATAAGGCAATCTCCTGAATCTAATATAAATGGCAAAGAGAATGACTTTTGAGACATTGGTTAGACTCTTTATAGCTGGTATTAATCTCCTTGTAGTTATAGCACTTTTGGTGCTACAAAATGCACCACATGTACCCGATTCTTTTGGAAACATGGATGATGATGCATTTAGAGTCTTGACGATAGATCTTAACGATAGGACTGGAATCCGAGCTAATAGGAATAGAATAGCTTTGAGTTGATACATCATAACAACTGTTTCCTCGCACTTCAAAGTAAGTATGTAAAAAAATTGTTCCATTTGTATTTTATTTAGTTTAGTAGCATACTTGATTAAATGACTATTGTTGGTTTTACTCGATACTTTTGTTATTAAGAAACTGCTACTTGAACTATTTGATCAAATTTTGGAACGACCCGTTTACACATAGGCGAGTTAGCTTAATAAACATCAAGAGCAGCCGCCAACTCCTTTTTCATTAGAAAATATTGGAGTCAAGATAACCAAACGCCTACGAAAAGGCAGTTTTTAAACAATGACGCGACGTTCACTAGGTTACACGATGTTAAGAATACAAGTGGTGAGTATGAAGGTAAATATTATAAGTATATCATTTAAATTTTATGAGTTTTACAGAACGCATTATCACTAAATGTTATTACAGTTATGCAGATTACGGAAAAGGAAAAGGAATCGATGAAGTCAACAATTATGGTTATGACTTTGCAACGGAGGGTCTGTATGATAGTCTCTGTTTACTTAGGCGGGATGAATCATTTACACCAGTTAACATTGCCACCTTAGAAAATCAGGGTTTGTTAGTAAACTTTGAAACCATAAGAGAAGAAACTGGTGTGAGAGCAAAGACGCATAAAAGAGATTTTATTATGGACGAAAAAACAACCATCATTTCATTTTTTTTTTCTTTTTCTTTTTCCTTTTCTTTTTAACTTTTTATATCAATAATGTTGCAATTATAGCAGAAGACAATGTATAAGGAAAAGTGTGAACGAAGACAAACAAATGGAAATTGGTTCACTAGATTTTGCAACACATGAAGGTAAACATAAAAAATTATCCTTATTGCAATACCTGATGCAGATGTCCTTGGTACAACATGATAATGTGATCTAAGGTAAACATCGATGATCGATCTTCTCACCTGCTTGTGCTTTCTTTTTAGTTGTTATACCATATATTGTATGTCCTAAAGCACTGCTATGGAAAAAAAAGGACTAGAAGCCAGATGAACCAAGAGTTGTGCTGAGGTGTTTGTGATGGAAAATGGGTATTACTGCCAACCTCGATGTCCTTTTGAACCAAGATCTGCTCTGAGGTGTTCTTAGATTAAATTGTGTACTTATTCTATATAGAGTTGTGATTTCGTTGAGTTTGATTGTTAGTGTAAACTAATTTTTTCTAAAGAAAGTTGAGACTCACATCTGAATAAAAACATCTCATATTTTATATGTTGGATACTTGGATTCTTTGTAAGCTGAGGACATCATAATGAAATAGTTTTTAGTTGGATACTTGGATTATTTGTTGTGAACATTATATTAAGTTTAACGATTATGACTTACAGAAACTTATTTTTATTGTGAATGTTATATTAAGTATAACGATATCTTAAAGTCTATGTTAATAGTTTTATCTTGAAGCTATCCGCCCATCGGGCAGGCCTGCAGCTAGTAAGAAAATAAATTAAAATGAGTAAAGTGACAAGAAACTAAAACCA
The DNA here is from genome assembly GCA_030686995.1 of Artemisia argyi. Taxonomy (NCBI): domain Eukaryota; kingdom Viridiplantae; phylum Streptophyta; class Magnoliopsida; order Asterales; family Asteraceae; genus Artemisia; species Artemisia argyi. The sequence continues at coordinate 92,134,924 of CM060678.1, forward strand.
CATATTTCAGATGCACTTATAAAAGTAGATACATCTTTCCTTAAAATTCTCCTTTTTATATAAAACGTATGACTAAAAATTCTTCTCATTTTAATTTTTTTAATCAGCGTATACTTTCCGGGCCAATATATGCTAAACACAAAGAATTACATAAAAGTACAAGATTCCCACACGTTCCTTCCTTCGGGTTAACTTTTCTAACATCAAATTGTTTATTTCTTCATTGTAATCATTGCTCAAGAATATCAATCAAATTCAAGTTAGTAGGGAGTGTTATTTATCTTATTATATTCTATACTTTTAATCACGGAATATTTAATCTTCAATCAATCATTGATGAATTGAAGTAAATCAAGGTCGTCAACTTTCTTTAACGAGCATGACATCTTTTACAATCATTGCTAATTTTTTTTTTTTTTCTTTTCTTTTTTTTTTTTTTTTTTTAAAAGGTGAATTTCAACTTAGAAACGACCACTTTCGCAGACACAGCTAATGTTAATTTTGAAGTTTGAAGTGTCGAAACAAAATGTATGGATTTTTTATTCTTATTCATTGATATTGTGATTAATACTTACAAGTTTAAAGTAAACATGGAGAGCAAAAAATAAATAAATTGAAACCAAACAAATATGAGATCAAGTTTCTAAAAAATCTTTTCCGTAACGAAGTTAGTAAATTAACCCATCCGCAATTGCACGATTCGTGCTAAAATGGGTAGTTTCGAAAACAGGAAGCTCATCACATTCCTTCAAAATAGACAAGTGATCAAGCTCAAACAAATCCGAGCTTGAATTGCTTGCCATATCATCATCATCGTCGCCATCTTTTCTTTCAAATATTGATGTTACATGGACCTTCGTAAAATCTTGTTCGCCATAGATAGATTTTTCGCCACATGGACGTGAATGTTCATCTATTATGACACTCACGGGGTAAAATCTAACAGTCCTTCGAATCCCATTGTTGAGCTTCTCCTTTGATCTTGGGGAGTTTTTGCTTAAACAAGATCTTGTAAATGAAGAAGCCGAAGAACAAGTGGATCCATGTAATGATTTTGATTTTCTTTTGAGTTGGTTATGATCAATACCGGTGGAATTCAAATCTTTTGGTTTCTTGAGATGCCCATTTGCGAAAAGAGTGTTAAGGAAGGTGGTTAGTCTACCTCCGGGTGAAATTGGTGGCTTTACTTTCTTTATGTTTGCATATATCTTCAACGCTCGAGCTTTTGATGTAATCAAAGTCCCGTATTTGATTCTATTAGTTTCATTATTGTCCGAAGAGTAATTAATCTCCATTCGCTCATGTTTTTCCAAAGAACCATTAGTTTTTACATGTTTTGGCCTCCTAAAAGGTCCAAAACAAGAATGTTTCTGCGACCTGTATTCGCGAAAACCTTCTGGGTGTCCAAAGCTCGAATGAGACGAGTTCAACCCAGAACTAGAAGAAACCGAATCATCATAGCTATCCAACTTCGGATTAAATTCTGGCAATGATGAAGGCCTCGTTCGACGACGGGTCAAAATTTTTGCATTTCTCATATCGATCCATTTTTGAACCAAATAAGCTCGGCGGAGACTCGTTGTTCCTTCATCCTCCACCACACTACTAGCTCTTGTTGTGTCACCACCACTAGGTTGACTTGAAACTTTCTCTTCCCAATGCTTAAACTCGCTGAATTTCTCATCACCAACGTCCATGGAGCGGTAGATTTCGTCGAGAAGATCAGAAGAAAAAGATGGATTTTGAGTGCTTTTTCTTGATTTGTTTGATTGATGATTATTCCAACCATACATTCTCTCCTAGGATTGGAAAAATAAAGAAGTGCTTTGTTAGTTTTAAAGAGAGGAAATGAGGATAAAAAAGAGATGAACAGGGTGTAATGAAAAGGGAAATATATAGAATGCGCGTGCATGGTGGCAGGGTGATCGCAAAGTTCTTTACTTCTTTATTAGTTTTCAATATTGATAGCCAACAGAGGAATTAATTACTTAAATATTAAAATAATCATAAAAGCAGAATTTCGAAAGGTATGATTTATGTAAAAATTTAATGAAAATGCATTAACTATTTTTGTATAATTTTGCTAACCATCACACCCTAGACATTCCATGATTATGAAATTAACACTTAATGAACACCAAACTTTTTATATTTAACATAACATTTCATATGTAAAATGATTGGATATCTATAATTATCATGATGAGATTACTAGATGTTAATTTAACAATCATGGAATGTTAAACTGTACTATAAGATTATTTACATTTGTTTTTTGTATTTATACATTTTTTTAATATACATTCTTTTGGGAAAAGAAAACATTGATGTTTGGTTAAAGAAACAAAATGTAGTGGCACTAAAATGACACTTAAGATTGTCTTTGGCAACGAGCGTTTTAGAATGCTTAGTAGCGTTTAATTATTAATGTAGTTTTTATACTCCATCCGTTCCAAAATTATTGTCTATTATTGATTTTTTTGTTCTTGACTTTTAAACTTTGACTGTAAGTATTTTTGTTTATATTACATAAAATACTTGATGCAAAATGTATGAGAGAATTGAGTTTTAAATGTATTTTCGTTGGTATAATGTTAAATACTTTTATTTTAGAACATATTAATGGACAAATCCTCACCTTCCATCTATTTTGATCTAATGGTCTAGATTAATATAAGATTTAATATGCTTAACTTTAATACTCCCAACTATATAAAGCATTTTCTTTTTCTTTTTCTTTTTCTTTTATTTTTTTTCATTCGCTTCATTTTTTACACACACTTTGTGTGTGTGTTTCCTCTGCTCTCATTCCTTCCATTCATAAATCAGTTATCCCCACCTACAATTACCATTCCGATCATCATCACTGTTTCGATCATCATCACCATTACTATTTCGATCACCATCACTGTTCCAATCATCATCTCATCATCACCATCAATGTTCCGATCACCACTCCGATTACTATCACTATTCCGATCGACAGTTACCGTGTCTTTCATCATCACCGTTCCGATCACCATCACCAGCACCACTCCGATCACCATCACCGTTCCAATCATTATCATCTTTTTTTATGGCTTTTTTTTTATCTGAAATAAGCGTTTGTTTCAAAAGCAGATTTGATTGATATTGTTGCGGTTGATAATGTTGTTGAATCAGTTGATAATTATGTGAATCAAGTTGTTAACATTTCTTCTTATCAAGTTGCACACCAAGTGTTTGATGAAATGTGTAAGTAAAAATTGTTTGATAATTTTGTTATCTGCTCTTATAATTTTGCTTATTAATTAAGTTGTTAGTTGAATTTATGTTTTTAACTGCATTTGAATGTTGTTTTTGTGTTTATTGTGGTTTTGAATATGCTCTGTAGCATACATTTAGTATCACCAGTGATATTCGAAGTTGATGATTATAAGCTGGTTTAGTATCACCTGTGATATACGTTTAGTATCACCAGTGATAATTGTTAGTCTGTTTATGTATAAGTTGTTTATGTTAAAATGTTTAATTTGCTTATATAATATTTTTGACATTTTGATGAGGATGAAAATATAAGTTTTTGGTGATAAGCTGTGAGTATAAGTTACTGATAAGTTGTTAATTATAGTGTAATATTGCTTATTATTTATAGGACATAATTTATATTTTAGGCGAGCTCAAAATGAAGCTTTTGTAGAAGTAGTGGCTGCTGCTCTGCATATTTAATTTAGAAGTGTATCTTTTATTCTCAAGTTTCTTAGTGCACCTAATGAAATATGTTAATTTGTTGTCTTGAATCAGCATCCGTCATTGGTAAGTGGAAGAGATTCGACTTTTTTGCAGGTAAGTTTATTGCACCTGAGTAAGGTGGAATTCCTATCTTTTTTTTTTACCCCTGAACTGGTATTAAAGCTATTATTTTCGTAAAAAGTTTTCAGATTTTATTCCTGAGAAAGTGAAAGCGCAGGATGCATGAAACAATACCGACTGATCAATAGATGATTAGATATCAACCGAGTAGCGCCTTTTATTGTTCCATAGGTGTCAACCGAGTAGCCTTTTTTGTAATGTTTGATAAGAGGATGCTAATATTTATTTTGTAAAACTGATGTGTATCTTGGTGTTAGCTAAGATTTGACGATATGATCAATGATGGCGTTTCGTACTAAATTAACTATTTCAATATATCTACCATATATATATTTTTTTTATCACTTAACAGATTTGCAATCAATTTGACAAAAAAAAAATAAATAAATAAATAAAAGCTTACTACACTAGTACAATATGTGTAGTATCACTTGTGATATTCTATTTCATACGTATAATATCACTTGTGATATTAAAGTTTTTTTTAAATCTGTTCTGCATCATATGTGTAGTGCAATATGTGTAGTATCACTTGTGATATTCTGTTTCATATGTATAGTATCACTTGTGATATTAAATTTTTTGTAAATCTGTTCTGCATCATATGTGTAGTAGTATCACTTGTCATATTCTATTTCATATCTTTTTTTTATGTGTTTTGTTTGTTTTGATGAAGGAGTTGCATAACAAACAAGATAGTTTAGTAGCTTGTTTGTCAACTTTGTGTTCGTTGTGGGATTCTATGTTGACACATATTTTTGTGTGCTCAAGAATTGTAATGTCATACATATTCCAGAACAATTATATATGTTGAGGCATTGGAAAATGGACTTAATTCCACCTGAGTTGAGGAAGAAAATAAATCATTATTTGTGAGAAGAATGAAATTAGCGAGAGGCTTGCAAATGAGGCATCTACTTTAGCGGATGTGTGTGTACATATATTCAACAATAATTTTCTATGTTTGATGATTGTGTTTGAGGATTTCTTTTGATAAGTGTTTGAGGAATTTGCGTTCTGTTTTGTTTTTTCAAATATTTAAATGGATGTTAAATTACTTTCAGTTTTACATGACTTTACTTTTATGTATCACTTGTGATACTACACTGTAAAGGTAAAGAAAAGTGTTTAAGTTTTAGGCAATACGAAAGCCGGAGGCTGAGCTGGCGATAAAATATGATAATTGATGTTTATTATTCTTTTATATACAGTTGTTAAAATACAAAATTCATTATCACATGTGATAAGAATGTGATATTTCACATTCTTAGTTGAGTATCACAATTGATAACACATATATGTAGAGACCAAAAATTAAAATCATAAAATTTTATATGAAGTTGATTATCTCTTGTGATAATTCACATTCTTAGTTGGGTATCTGAGTTAATAGCACATATTTATATAGCGAACATAAATTGTTATCAATAGTATTGTATATTACTAACCAAAAGATTTTAGCACTAGTTGTTAAAATATAACAATGCAATTGTTTTCATCAACATGTTTTATTTACTTTTGTTCTTCAACAATCGTCCTCTTCATTGGTTCATCAACCAGCACCTTTATTTTATTCCCAGGTGCTTTCGGGGGAACCTTTGATATCACATGTGATCACATATCACATGTGATATCACAGGTGATACCACCTGTGATATCAAGTGATATCACAGGTGATATCATAGGTGATATCACTCGTGATATCACATGTGTGTCAGCTTTCTTCTATTTATTGAATCAATTGTGGTGATGGAGGAACTTGTGATATCACAAGTGTTTGAGCTTCTTCAATTTGTTTGTGGAGATGTTGCGCTTTTTTCAATGATAATTGCACTTGTTGTTGATTCTTTCATTATGAATTTGTTTTTTGCACAGGTCTCATTCAAATCTGCATCAAAATATTTTCATAATTTTTGTTAGTGTATGAATAGTTCATTTGTTTTCAATATCATATGTCAAACAAATAACAATTTGTTATCACAATAGATATTCTACCAATCAACAATAATTTAACTTTTATATCATATGTGATACACTACCAGTCAATATTGTTTTCAAATACCGCGGTAAAACTTTTTGAAACATGCACAATCTATGCATTAAACATACAAATCCACCATAAATCAAACAGAAGCATCACAACATATCTTTTTTTCTGTTAAACCTAACTTTTAATCTCTCATATTATCACATAAATCATCAAAACATCACAAATTATCGCAAATTAACTAGTAAAACACACTAATAATGATTCTATAACAGTAATAACTAAAGTATTCTTTGTTTAGATGTCGATTTTCTATGTGCTTTATGTGATTTGCATGGTTAAGTCAAATACAAATATCACTAGTGATAATACACATATGCAGTTCAACTTCAAATATCACTGGTGATACACACATATGATACTTCTCACCCACATATTTCATCAAACACTTGGTATGCATCCATGTATACAAAGCTTTTTACTCAGAAACTCAACCAAATGTAAACATTAAAAAACACAACCAATAAAACAACTAAATAATTAGTCAGAAGCATCATACCTTCATCCCGAGATTCAGTAGGTTCATTTTGAACCGGTTTTTTCGTGGATCTGCTTGCGCACTTGATAATTCTTCCATTTTTGTGTTTTATTAATGATTTGAACGGTTAAAAAGCGGTTATTTTTATTTGTTATGGTAGTTTTTGATGATGGTTAGAGAGAAAAAGTGGGTTTTTTGTGATATCGGATGTGTGGAAAGTGAGAGGTAGGGGGTGGGGTTGGTAGGGTAAGTTTGGTGAGTTGGAAAAAATGGTCCCTCCGTGTTTTTTATTATTAAAAATTGTTTTTTTTTTATCCGACGCTTCTGATTGGTCCATTGGTATGTGGCACTTTTTGAGTATCCAAAATAAAGCGCCTCTTGGTATAATTTTTATTAAGTATTGTATAAAACAAACAAAAATATTAATTGTCAAAGTTAAGAAAGAAAGGCTGAAAAAGTCAATAGGTGACAATAATTTTTAGACTTAGGGATTAGTTGAGTGCTTGTTTAACAATAAATATTAGGCCTTTATTTATTTACTTTTATTTGTTTATGTGGTGAAATGCTAGCAGAGCATGCTTCTAATGTTTAACTTTAGCAATTAGCTTGTTGAATTGTAGTTTATTTTACACCCAAATACTTAGAGATGCAGCTTGTTATTCAATATTATAGATTATATTAATTCTCAAAAGAAACAACGCCGTATATGCGTCCTATTTTTTTCCCGCCAGCTTCTTTTCCCGCAAAAAAAACAGCCCAATATGGTTAGCCCAATTACCGGTGCCCATTTGTGTGTGGAATTGTTTTGTGTTTGGCCTATATAATGGAAATTATAACACCTCATATCTATCCCAGGTTTTGGAACCATCTCAACACACACATATCAACACACGCATATGCATACGGTTTCTGTTTCAGTCAAGATCAGGAAGAGTTGGTTGACTAAGAAGAAGATGAGGTGATAACTTGCAATGAATACGTTGTTGTTGTTCTGGTTGACTTGTGGCACACGTTTATGGGTTAGTGTTTTCTTTTAATCTTGGATTTTTACAACTCTTTTTTTTATTATTGATATGATTTGTGGTTGGATCATGGGTTGGTTAAATTTTTTGGTATCTTACTCGATTGGTGTGATCCGTACTATATAAGGAAGATTCAACGTTTTTGTGTGTAACAGATTTTCTTGATATAAGATTCAAGATTCATGATTTAAGATGTGTGTTTGTTTCACATGTACCATAAACAATTAGCAGGTAGATGTATCTTTTAATTTTTGTGAACTTTTTTTTGATTAGGTAGGTTAATTGTAAGTTTTGATTATTTAACAAATTCAAATGTATAAAGTTTTAATTTTAGGAGTTATTTATGTTAAACTGCTTATTTAAGAAATAAGCACTTTCGATATGTAATCACAAACACCTAATGAAAGACCGTTTATGAAGGAAATTGGTTGCACACCAAGTGTTTGATGAAATGCTTAAATGAAAAATGTATTTAAGATTTTCTTTGCAAGATGAAGAATAAAGAAGATCCCATGAAGAAGTGTTGTGCGGGTGAGGAGCATTAGTATCCTGAGATTGCTGTTGGTGTTAAATGTGCGTCGACCGATGCTCAGCTTGCTGATCATATGAATATATACCCAGGCATCCGGTTACTAAAAGTAAGCTACTTACTTTAAATTCCGATATATGTCGGAGTACTTATTTATTGTCAAAGTCGTAGACACAAATAAGTGACTTTTATAGTTTTTACCTTTTTTTAATATACTGTTTGAAAAATGGTGGCAGCCGGTTATGAAAGGAAACAAGTTTTGGGGTTAAAGAAGGGCTGCATTAGTATCGAGGTCGAGAATGGTTACAATAAATCTATCGGAGGTATAAATTTCTTATCTTTTACATGATAATTGTGGTAGGTTCCTTTTTATTGAATAGTTTGTTTTGGATCATATGATAATTGTGGTCTTTGTGTTTCGGTCGGTCAACATGTATGCACTATTTTGGCCGATGTAGGTAGGGTACGTTTAAGAGAATCAATGCATGGGAGGTAAGGAAGATTGGTAAATTAGCTTTTATAAAAGCTTCATATTTGTTACTGTGTGTTTGTTCATTAACACTCCTGCAAAAACCATTGTTGTATCAAAATATATATGATCTTTCAATTGTTTCTATTATGAAATCACAGGATAGAGTACATGATTCTGGTACGTTGATAAGGGAATAACGACACCAAGAATTGATGGCTTAGCTTCTTTCGTAAACCATTAGAGTGCCAAGGAGATAGATTCATGTTCGTTGATAAGACGATAATGACACCAGAACCTGAAGCATACTTGGAGCCTCTTCCAAAGGTATAAAAAAACAAAAAAAGTTCCATGACTTTAAAATTTTTTAGCTTTCTTAATTCTCAATGGAATTTTACACTAATTTACATAAACGAGGAGTATGGCCGGGAAAAGTTTTAGAAGGTGGTACGCATTGACATTTCTGTTGTAGTGGATGAAAATCGGGCTTCATCTGATGACGAGGAGGCACTTCTATTATCAATGAGAATCTTAAGGTACGACTTTTGAAATAAGCTATGCTATTTTAAATAGGCTAATCCAAACACTCTTAAGCTTAACGAGCTTATATATTTTTTGATTAGAATCAGGGAAGCTGACACGGAAGACGAAAGAAGTGAAAACGATGTAGAGGAAATGAAGTCTCTTTTAAAGAAGGTTTATAGGTTTTCAGGTGAGGAGCTTGTGTTAGAAGATGTAGTATACATGTTGAGCTTGAATGTGATTACCTCCTTTTGTTTCTACCATACATGTGGTGTAACGATAATGGGCTGATCATATCGTGGGAAATGGAGGGGAAAAGATGCATCAAGAAGAGCTTTGTGGGCTGTTAGGAATACAAATATTCCTGTAAAAGTCTCAGTCACCTAATGATTGTAATAGCATTAAGTTAGCTCGTAGTTAGTTTAGTTATTAGTTAATTAGTATTAGTTTAAGTAACACCGTGGAAGAAGGACGGGTCTTCACCCACTGTATGCCTGATCCACAGCCCGGGTGTGGGCGTTTATGTTGTAAGTATAAATACCCCTCTCCACATGTGGAGAGGGTTGGACCTTCACTTAATCTCAATCTAACATTTCATTTTCTCTCAAGGTTCCTCTCTATCTCTTCTTCTTGCTTCTCCAACGCCACACATATCACTAGAGGAATCATGTTTCCAACATAGTTAGTATTCTACAATTGGTATCAAGAGCCAAGGTTTCATCTTAGGGCCTTGTAGAATCGGTTTTGAAGTGGTTTTGTATGGTTTTGTGAGTTTGAAGTCACTTTCTTGTAAAACATCTTTGTTTGATCTTCCTTGTGTTATTACACGTGTTTGTGATGTACTTTTATGATCATTAGTGTTAGTTGTGCATTGTGTTTCAGTTGGTTATACCGTATCTTTAATCTACGTGAAGTTTCAATTAGATTGTGGGCGGATTTCTAAGTTGCGGTTAAGTATACTGTTCCATTGCTTGGTTGCGGTTAAGTTCTGATATCAGCGGTTAGGTTGACTGCGATTACTATTTTGGGAATACAAACAAAACGCAAGGAAAGTGACATATTTGGATTTTTGTACACTGCGATTAGTTCTTGCGATTAAGTAGTCTGCGGTTAGATTATTGTGGTTAACTCTCTGTGATTTGCTTTCTGCGATTATGTATTCTGCGATTAGGTCGTTGTGGTTAGCATATCTTGCGGTTTGGGTATTCTGCCCCTGCGATTAAGTATTCTGCGGTTAGGTCTTGTGGTTAGCATATCTTGCGGTTATCTCCTTACTTGTGAGTTACTCCTGAAATTGCAACTTAGTCACCTGAGGTTAGTTTGGTTCTCATATGAGTGGTATGCTTCATTTACAAATGAAAGGACCAGTATCGTATGTTGACCCTAGTGCACAATCATGCTCGGACCCTAAAGAGAATGCGACTCCTCAGTCAAGCAAATTGCTTGAATTGGCAAGAGAATGTCACATTGAATGCTTTCAAACACTTCAGTCACATCTTTCTATGCTGCTAGAGGGCAATGGATTCATAATGGGTTTTGAACGTGCATTCATAACACTTTTCGGTCAAGATGTTCAAACATTCACAGACATTATGATCTTGAATTTGGATCAATTACGGCAACAATTGGTCAGAAAAGAAACATCTAATGAGGGATCCTCTGCTGCCCTATGTGTACTCAGCAAACAACTGCATAGCTTCTTTAACTCCAAATCCTCCATGATTTATGATTACGACAGTCAGATGACTATGAAGTGCTTCGCTGACCACACAAATATAGATGTGGACAACTATAGAGATATGCTACGTCAAAACTTGGATAAGGTTAAAGAGTACATCAAAAGACAACCAAAACATGAACCAGTACATGATGACAAGGCTGAGACACATGGTGGACAAGCATGTGATAGTTTGGGTTTGGGTTTAACAGTGGATGGAAAGCATGTGGATGCAAAGTCTGTCAACACTGAACTCATGGATTCAGAAGATGATAAGAGTGTCACTTCTGATAAGTTGGTGACCCAGGCTATGGTGAATATACTCACACCGGACTCAAGCAATGAGGTATCATCAATTGATCAATACAATACACCATCTAATGTATGTCACCATACAGATCAAAGTAATCTCTGTTATAACACAAATCTGTTGAAACAGACTGACAGTGTATTACCCTTCTCTAATTCAACAAATATGTGTTATAAAGGGGGAGAAAATGATCTGTATGATGTCTTCAAAAATGATCTGTTTAATGAAAGCCCTTGTCTCAAAGTTGAGTTTTCTATGACAATGGACCAGAACATGGTTGAAAAAGAGACATTTAATCAACTCCAAAAAAGGTTCTCACAATTACAAAAACATTGCATTGAACTTGAAATTGAAATACAACGTAAAGAAGAATGTCTTCAAAACTGCAAACCGTGTCTAAATCTGGAATTGCCTGATCTTAATGAATATTTTATGATTAACAATCTGAAAACTCAGCTGCATGACAAGGACTCAACTATCAATTGTCTTAAAAATCAGATCAAGATGTATGAGCAACGTAATGATGCCAAATGGAAACACAATACTTATGAAACTAATTGCAAAATGGCTAAATTAGGTGTGGAAAATGAGAATCTTAAAGTAAAATGTAATGAACTGTGTGAGTCACTTAAACAAATAAATGCTGAGAACATCAATCTGACTACTCCACAATTTACTAAAAACAATGATTTCTCTGTTCAAAGTCTGACTTCATGTCCTAAAATTCCTGGTGAGCACATCGTGCCAAGTCATGTTTCAAAGAGTCAAATGAGCCTCAATCTTTCAAAACCATCTGTCTTGGGAAAACCCTGTCTTGAAAACTGTTGGTTATCAAACTACCATTAGACAACCAAATGCGTTTATTTCTGAAAGACCTAAATTCTCGAAAACTCGATGTGTTTCTCAAGTGGATAAAAAACGTGCTTTGATTAAGTCTGTGAGCTCTAAACCTATAATTCATAAATCAAATGGTCATAAATCTGTAATACCTTTGAGACATAGACCAAGGAAATATGACCATAGAACCGTTCACCACAAGAATGTCACTATGCATGAAACAACATACAGGCTTAGATCTTCTTGGATATGGGTACCAAGTGGAAGGACATTCGTGATGAATGGTCGCAAATGGTCACATGTGTGTACCATTGACACATGTTTTACAAAGGGATTACACAACAGGTCCACTAAAACTTGTGTGTGGCTTCCAAAGACACTGAAATCTCCCACGACTGGTGATATGTCTACTCACATGTGAGATGACATCATGTGGACTCCTGACTAATTCTTTTCAGGACTCGTACTTCTCCTTTTTACCTACTAATTCATTCCCTGTATATGCTTTATGTCAGTAGCTTGTGTTCATATAGTGTATTTGTTCTTTCATTCATTCTACTTTCATGCGATCTTTCTGTATATATTTTCTTGCTACACATTGTGTCTATATATTTGCTCTTCATGCTATGTGTTGCTTTAGGTAGTGTGTTGTCTGGCCTCATGGTTCTATATGCACATCCTGAAAACTCTCTCATCACTTGGGTATCACTCATAACTTCAGGGACCAATCTTGCACACATGTATCATTGTCTAATGTATGGTAGTGAAGTACAGGAACTGTTTGTGTCATTATTGCAAAGTGTACCCATCACATATTTAAGAAGTTTTTATTTGCGATTAAAAAGTTAACCACAAACACCTCTTGATACTTAATCTCACATCTCTCGCTCTCTACTCACTTTGATTGCGTTTAGTCTTGATTGTTTCCTTTGATTGCTTATTTGTTGGTAAGTCATGTGCTTAATCTTCACATTCACTATAACTTTCCATGATCTCATTTTCACACGAGTTGCATTCTTATAGGTAGGAACTTGCGTTGCTTGTTATCTCGTGTAACTGCGTTTATTTGTCAATAGGTTAGATCACACTTGCTCTCTACTGCATTTAATTGTTCATTTAGTGCTTATGTGTGATGTTAATGGTTGTGTGTGTGAGATTTTGGTCTTGTTAGAGTTGCGTTTAGGGTGGAAATACCTTGCGTAGTACCTTAAGCGTTGAGTAGGGAATTGTATTGTTATTTACTTTGACTGAGGGATCTTGTTGTCATCCTTGGTGTTAATCGTAAGGTCTGACGGTTTGTATTGGAGTGTGTGGAGTATTCTTGACTACGGTTAGCGTATATTCTTGACTGCGGTTAGCTTATATTCTTGACTGCGGTTAGCATAAACTCTTGACTGCGGTTAGCAGGTGTTCCTCATTGTGGTTTGCGTAGACTATTAATTGCGGTTAGTTTAAGTTCTTGATTGTGATTATCATTTACCCTGTGTGCGAGTTTCTCCTTAATTGTAACTGTGATTAGCTCAATCTTGAGGTTAACTTGCTATGTGTTGCGTTTCAATTGGTTGAGTTTATTTATGACTTTGACTGTGGTTAAGTAGCTTTGCGGTTACCTGCACTTGCATTTAAAGTGATGTGTGATTCAACTGTTTGCGTTTATCTTGACTTGTTGCGGTTCGATTGTTTTGCGGTTATGTCTTTACGATTAAATTGAGTTTGCGATTAAATTGAGGTTGTGGTTCATTTGCGGTTAATTGAGTTTGCGGTTAATGGTTCTGCGTTTAACTCTAGCTGGGAATTATTTTGACCCACTTTGTCTAGCATTAATTAGGAGTGCACAGCTTGTGTGTTAGTAAATGGGTGTCTAATTATCCATGCATTGCTTGGTATGTATGGCACTCATTCTTGTCTGTCCTAATTGCTATGCTATGTGACGAATGATTTCCCTCATGAGTGCTTATTACTGTTCTAACATGGCTCTTGGCCCTGGTCATATCTCCTTACCATTTGCTGCTAGGGTTTCACTAGTTACTAACACTCAATGTCACATGGTTTGCTTTCTTTGTTGATTTGTGTCAAATGCAGCTATTATGGCAGAACCTATTATCGAAGGACAGTTGGCTCCACCCGTTCATTCTGACAACGACATTCTGCCATTCAACAAGTGGGTTGCTATTGGAAAGAGCAACTGCTATGTTAAGACTGATAGACCTCAGAATCATCCCATATTCAGAATGGCCCTGGACATACTGAAAAACACCACTTTCTTCAATGCCTTCACCGCATCCTCCTCAATCCCCTCCATCTATATCCAGCAGTTCTGGAACACTATATGCCATGATAGAGCTACCAACACTTACAAGTGTCAGCTGGATGAGCATTGGGTGAACATCACTATGGAAACTCTTGGTAGCGCACTGCAGATATTGCCAACGAGTGACAATGTTGAATACACTCCCCCACCTAATCCCGCTACCCTTATTGACTTCGTCAATGAACTTGGGTATCCCACTCAAGTATCTACGCTTTCCACGGTTATCACCCATGACCTCTATCAACCATGGAGAGCAATTGCAAGCCTTATCAACTTGTGTCTGACGGGCAAAACATCTGGGTATGAAAGACTTAGAGCTCCATCTCTACAAATTCTCTGGGGCATTGTTAATGGTAAGAACATCAACTTTGCTGAACGGATCTGGGAGGAATTTAGTCAGTCCATTCACTCTTTCTTGGTCGATAAGGCAAACCTTGAAGCAAACAAAGACGGTAAGAAAAGATCAGCCAAGCTCCTGATTCCAAGCATTCGCTTCACTAAGTTGATCATACTTAGTCTTCAACGATCTCTCAAATTCCACCCTGGAGAAGAATCCCCTCTTCATCAACCCACAGATGAACATCCAGTTGGGTTCCTTAAATATGATGCAAAGAGTACAAGCGAGATTATCTTCGGCATGGACATTCCCACTGCCCTTCTCACTCGTGATATACTTACTGCTCAGTATTATGTGGAATATCTTAAACTTCTGAAGACAAGTCGGGAAGCATCTGCTAATGAGCCCTCCTTATCCACTAAGTCTGAAAGAACCGCATCCAAGAAACGCAAGGGTGTAACAACCTCAGCTGCGTCCTCTGAAGGTACTAAACGAGTAAAGCGGACCACAGGAGGAAAAAGAACCAGCCCTAAGAATAAACCACCAAATGTTGAGGATCCTAAAGCTGCACCTAGCACCACACAGTTGCCTCTTACTGAAGAAGAAATGGTTCAAATGGCAATTGCTGAAAGTTTAAAGGATGCATACATGTCACCTATGCCACCAGTCAGTGCTGTCAGCATCAGAGAACCTGTGTCAGACAAGACATCACAAATCCAGCATGTGGTAGGAAAAGGCAAGGATGTTGCCAAGGAAGAACTGGCTGCACACACTCTGTTGAAAATATCATCTCCGGCCTCCAAATCGACCAGCTCCAAGTATATCCTCAAAAAACGATCATCAACATCCTCATCTGCAAGAATATCTCCCGAAAATGCTCCATCACCAAGTCTTGGGCAACCCGCTGACATAAGCGGGTCTGAGACTGATACCAGCTCAGCTCTCAAAGGTGATGAATCTAACTTAGCTACACAGGATGTTACCAGCCATCAACCGGTACAGGATAAAACTGTTGAGTCTGAAACTCCAATTGATCCACTCGATGATGAATTTGTTTCTACTGCTTATTCGGATCTACAAGGTACCTTCAAACTGAAAACTGATGATCCTAAGCTCGCCGTGGAACCTGACAGCTCTACTGGAACCCTGGCATCGTACAAGAATCTGGATACTTTTGGAGATCAATTCCTCATGGATAAGCTGGATGATGCTGAAGGTGACAAGTCTAGTGATGAGCGAGAAGAAGTTGTGTCGATGGTTGATGTGCCTATTGAGCAAGACAACTCCACCATTCCTACCAGGTTGGCACCAATTCCTACTGCTGGTCCTGACAACACTAACACCCCACAAGCAGCCACAACGAAAGAGAAACCGCCTGAATCTGCCACTCCTGCTACCACTGAGAAGAAGCTGGATCTGAATACATTAGCTGGAATGACAGCTGATATTGTTCAAGATAACCTCACCATCCATGAGAAGTTAGACAAGCATGCCTCCTTACTTCAAACTTTAGTAAACCTTAATCTGCCAAGAACAATTACTAATCACGGCAGCAGGTTTTACAAGTTGGAGCATCTTGACCTTGAACGACAAGTATCTCAGGTAATCAACGAACAGGTAGCTGAAGCGGTCAGCATTGCTCTTGAAGCTCCCCTCAGATCCATATTCAAAGACCTACCTATCAATGATATGAAGGTAATTCTGCAGAACATCATGTTTCAACAGGGTCAACATACAGGACATGATGCTCATGTCAAACTGTATGATGCATTAGAGGCCTCCATAAAACAAGATAACACTGAGGAAGACGCCAGAGACATGGAAATTGAAAGGAAAAGAAAACAGAGGCGTCAGGGTCATCCCAGGCCACCATCTGGATCACCTCCTCAACCACCTCCACCTCCACCACCTGCTGGGGCATCTGGTCCATCAGGCACTCCTTCTCTGCCTGGTGGGTCTCATGCTCCTAGTGGACCATCACAACCCACCTCATCACCATCTCAAAAACACCAAACTGACAAGTCATCCAAGTCAGCACCTTCCAAACAGGCCAAACAAGTTAAGTATGCTGCTTGGACTACCATTGACGTTGGTACAACCTCTATAGCATCTCAAGTCAATGATGATCTTGTCTTCAATGAAGCATCTGTCGCTCCTCAGCACTCTGATTCTTCCGATGACGATGAAGATGATGCCTCAACGACTCATATCCCTAGAAGACAGTGGTGGAAATCATTCTCCAGAAGTGACTCCAATGATCCACCGCATGTTCTCTTAACCAAGGCTGACAAAGAGACATTTTGGAAACCCGATGACAAGCAATCACAATCTCCTGAACCTGACTGGACAATCCCTTCCTCCGATTTGCCAACAGATGACAACAACTGGATCAATGCCATCACCACCAGTTTCGTCCCTCCATCCGAAGATTCTCTACTTTCACAAACTGGTGATATGGGAACATTCATCACATGGTTCTGCAAGAAGCGTGGTCTATCCAGGCTAACTCAGAAAGACCTGGAAGGTCCAGCTTTCAACATTGTCAAAGCATTTCATCAGGATGTTAATCATCTACAATACCAGATGGAAGAGTGCCACAAAATGTTCAACGACATTGTGGATGAAGGGATCATGAAGTATAACTACAACAATCCACTTCCTTTGGGTGGAACTCCTGGAAATGTTACTATCCAAGCCGAATTTTTCTTCAACAAAGACCTCGAATATCTTAAGCTTGGGAGTAGGCAATGCAAGTCGGCCTTGTCCATCACCAAGATGAAAGCTGCCCTCTATTCTGATATCGGGTTGGAACAGCTTGTCCCCGACAGCATGTGGAGTACTCAAGAATGTGACTACGACATCTCGGCATCTCTGGGTATTTCTTACTAGTGGCTGAAGAAGCAGCAATTTTACATTGATCGATTTCAAGCTCAAGGTGACCGAAAGTCTGTTCAATCACCATTTCAAATCATCAGTGTGGTTAAGGTACAGATTCATCCCATCCATGGATATGACTACCTTAAGAGTATAACACTCCGTCGAGCTGATTTCAAGGACTACATCATATCCGAAGGGGACTTCAAACACCTACGTCCTAATGATTTCGAAGATCTGTATCTGCTCCATCTTTAAGGAAAGCTGCATCATCTACCATCTCGAGAAAAGAAGTCTCTTGTGTTTGCCGTACTTCACTGGATCAGGGGTATCGTCATTAGAAAACGGGTAGAAGACTTCTAGCTTGGCATCGAAAGCTACCAATCTCAACTCAACCTCACACGCCCTCTATGGAATGTCAATAGCCTGGAACGTGTTGCTGACTTTACAGTCATAGAATCTCCTCTGGCCGCAGTATTTTGTGACAAATACAACGTTCCTATGGTTTTGCGCTTCAACGAAATACACAAGTTCAGTGACGGTACGTTACGAATGGTTGAAGAGGCGTTGGACTTCAGAGTGAAAGAATACCATGTCTATGACCGTGGATCTAGACGTTATACCAACCACTGGACTGACAATGACCTAACACGGAATAAGAGGTTTTTGGCTGGCATCCGCAAGAGATTGAAGTTGCGAAGAATCTTCCGTAGCCAGGAGTGCTACGTGGGTGGCAGAGTTCGAGCTGGAGACTACCGCCTTCTACAACGCACTGAATGATGTGATCAGTGGTGGGGTTCAGTGTCATACATGTATTTTGGATGTGGTGATTGTTTTGTAACTTGTACTGTATTTTGTCTGTGGCTCTCTTTTTGTATCCTTATGACTCTTTCTGTTCCCTATCATATATCCTATCCTACATATTGTTGATGAGTGCTCAAACACTCATCATTTTTGGTCTAATCAGAACTGCAAAACATACAAAAACACTCAGAAATGCATCAAAATACTAAAAATATTTCAAAATTGTGTTTTATATGTTTTAGATGCAAAATGAGCAAAAACAAATGAAAAAACGTACAAAGTTTGCATAATTGGCAGTTTCTGTCCCCTAACTTTCATAAAATTACAAAACTAGTCCCTGGATATTCAAAATATAGAAAATTATCACCAAAGGTCCTTTTGAAATCATAAGTTGTCATATTTTGTCCTTTGGTGAAAAATTGGAAAGTTTTGGAAATTTACACGTTTGGTCCCTGGAGTTTCAAATATTGGCAGAAAAGGTCCCTGGTGGGATAATTTTGAATGAAAAATCAATTTTGGTCCTTGGGGATTCACAAAAATCATTTTTAGTCCCTGGGTGAAAGTTTTATGGAAATTACATGTTTGGTCCCTGTATTTTGCAACTTGTCATAAACGGTCCCCGGGAATTTGAAAAATGAAAATAATGCAACTTTGGTCCTTTTTATATTCACATGTGGGAATTTTGGTACTTATGATAAATTTTGAAAGTTGCAAATCAGCCCCTTGGATTTTCTGAAAATTACAAAAATGGTCCTTGTATTTATTGTTAAGACAAACGGACCCTTTTTATTTAACTAAACCCAAATCCATATACACCCTTTATACCACCAATACCCAAGCCCATTGAAACCCCTAGCCCATCACCATTTTCAGCCCAACACCATTAAACCTTAACCCCCGTATTTATTTTAAAACTCGGTCAAACCCCGTTGACCATCCCTAACCTCCCAGCCAAATCCCCCCCACTTGACCTGCAAACACCCTGCCAACCCCCCTCCTCCAGCTCATTCACCCACTCCATGTCCCCCCTCCAAACCACAATACTCCAAAACAAAATTATTTTCACCAATCTCACAAGCAAACCAAACCTGCAAAATCTCACCTTTCCCGCCAAAACCCTTTTCAACGGCTGGGATCACATGAGGCAATCTAAGGGCTAAAAAGAGAAGTGGGAAAGAGAAAGAGGTGCTCCAGGAGCTATAAAAAGAAAGAAAAAAATGAAGTAGAGTAGTTAGTTAGCTAGTTTTAGTATTTTTAGTTTAATTTTAGGGTCGAATTTAGTTAAAAAGTGTGTAAACTCTCTACATTAATCTTGTAATCCTTCCTTATGTACTAAACTTATCTTTTTAATGCAAGTAATTCAGTTGTTGTTGCAATGCATTCAAAGAAAAATATTCCTATTTAGCTTAAAATTTCATCCTGCTCAAAAGGATCTCATAAGCTTCAACAAGCTTGGTTCTGGTTAACAAAAGCTCAAATTAGCTTGGTGTAGCTATTAGTAGGTGTAAGGGATGCTTGTTCACTGATTTGCTAAAAAAATCCTTATCAGTCAACAAAAGTCAAAGAGTGTTGGTTCATATTAGAAAGGGACAAATGGTGGTTGATTCATGGTTCTGAGTTGTTGTTTAAGCCTATTTAAGATAGGCTTTTGGTTGTGAGTCATCCCTATTTCAGTTAGGGTATATCTCTTGTAAGTCTCATTTTATTTTTTGTTACTTATTACTCATTCTCTGTTATCAATGGTATTTCTTGTTCTCAGTTGTTGAAAGCTTTTTATATTTAATCATCTTAGGTTAGTGTAAGGTTTAGACTTAGTTCCATGGTTGAATTTGGTCATTTGCTTTGATGAACTGTCATATCAGTTTAGTATGGGAGTGTTTGGATCAGTGAACTTCACCACTGTTTCCTGTGTTCCAAGTGTTGTTTGTGACTCAAACATACCACCTTAGGTCCCAATGTGATATTAAAAGCATCAAACCTAGATGCTATTTGGAAAAAAGTAAAACTCTCTTTTAAATCTTCATAACTGTCAACTGTTATGGTTTTTTAGGTCCATGATCACTTAAATCATTGCATAAGGTGTTAAAGTTGTTTATTTCAGTCTCATACAAGGTTCTCATTACATATTTAGTGGATTAGAAGCTTTAGAAATCCAAAAAGGTCAACTGTGGTAGGTTTCTAAAAAAGTCAAATGTTTATGTTTTCAATTTTCCTTAATCTAGCAAGATTTTTGTAGATTTTTGTAATGAGTTTTAGAGCCTGAGATTTTCAGGATTTGTAGCCCCCCACCTCACCTTCAAGATCCCTCCTTCCCCATAATTTTGTGATTTTATCTCTGGGCCCCACAGCCACCCAAAGTGGGTTGCAAGGCTGCTACCTGCTCTGTCTCAGCAGCTGCACACCCACACCACCACCTTTGTGGTGGTCTTCTGGCCACCATGGTGGTCCACAGCCACCCATATTGGTTCCTTTCCACTCCCCTCCTACCAGGGTTCATGTTTTGACCAATGGGTTGACCTTGAAACCCCTGGGTCCTACCTAATCTAGCCCATCTTTTCTGTCCCCATTCTCAGTCCTAACACAAGAGTACAAGTGCTTATTTTTGGATTATTGCTTATTTTGTGGGGCTTTTTGGCTTCATTCTGCTTAAACATATTCACATAAGTCATTTGGATCAGAATTTACCCATTGTGGGTCCCACTTAAGCCATTCTAGCTTATTTCCCTTGACAGTTGACCAAAGTCAACTGTCACAACTTATAAGCTTGTTCTCAGCTTATTTTAAGTTTATAAAAAAGTTTTTTTTACAAAAAGTGTTTGTTTTTAAGTATTAAGTGGGTTTGTAAAAGAAAAATCAAGAAAAACAAATTTAAAATTAAGTGATAGTTTCTATTTAATGTAATTTAATTTTAAGTTTCATTTTTAAATTTTTGTTAAGTACTTAGCTATTTTATATTTTTATTAAATTCCACATATATTAAAGTATTTATAATAATTTTTTCATATTTTTATTTTGTCCTTTAGTATTTATTAGAATTAATTTTAGTTTTATTAATTATTAATTAATAATTAGTTTAAAATATCATAATTATTTTTTATTAAGTAAAACCTAGTTTTTATATTTTTTATAGCTTTTATATGTTGTAAAATATTTTTAGAATTTTTCTTAGAATTTTTACTGTTCATTTAGTAATTTTCTTAATTTAAAATAGTTAATTAGATAATTAGTAATTAATTAATAGAAAAATCACAAAAAGACAAAAATACTTATTTTTAATTTTAAAACTTATTTTTAGTTATTTTATAATTTTAGAAATTTTATTTTCATTTTTCTAGTGTTAAAATAATATTATATTGTATTTAAGTATTTTAAATATTAATAATAAGTATTAATTAGTATTTAGTTAATATTAAATAATTAATTAGTGTTAAAATTTATTTTCTTTTCTTAAAAATTTTCTTTTACCTTTAAGTTTGTAAAAAAGTCATTTTCACCCCCTGGGTGTTTTCAGATTTCCGTTTTTACATTTTATTTCGTACGTTTACGTTTTATTTAAACGTAACGTACGCGTTTTTAAGTTTTGAACGTTTCTGGTTTTTGTAACTTTCCCGTCTTATTCATATAGCATATTTAAGCTATTTCTTCGTGTATTCCTTAGTTTAATCTCACTCAAACCCTTATCCATCCAGATTCACCCGATCACGAAACCGTTTGTTTACAATCCACACCTCGTCGGGACATAACGACCCGGGGAAACCACTATATTCCGCGGAGCATTGACTCTAGCCTTTGACCTTGTTGACCATCACCTGGTCAGTTTAGGTTGACCGTTTGGAGCCAATCAACTTTTGGCGCCGCTGCCGGGGAGGTGTGCGCGCTATTCTAAACGATTTTTCTGATTAGTGAATCGGGATATACATCCATTATATATTTACCACCCTTGTTCATATTATCTTCTTATCTTATTATAAAAACAAAACTGTTCTCGAAAACTTTTTAAACTCAGTTTTCAACGAACACAAAAAAAACCCAAAAATATTTTTCTTTCTCATTTGTACAAAATGTTTATCCAAAAATCCAAAAACATTCTCCTTTACCCTCTCACATCTTTGATTCTTCATCCCTACCCCTCCCAAACCTTTTGATTCTTTCTATGTCTCATCCACACTTTCTGGTTTGCCAATGGTGTGGTAATCCTCATAATGGTGGCAATTGCCCCAATTGTGGCATGGTAGAGTCAGGAAACGGGTCTGTCTATAACCAAGATCCTTATTCCTACCATGACACGACTGATTCATTCCATCAGTTACCACATCATCAGTCTCAGCAGTTTTACTGTTGTGAGTACTGTGGTGGTTCACACTACAGTTCTGATTGTCAATCGGGAAACACGCTTGTCTATGAGCAGTTTCCTGATAGCAATTATGACTCTAGCACGTACAGCCCACAGCCACATCAGTTTTACTGTTGTGAGTACTGTGGAGGTCCACACTTCAGCTCAGATTGTCAAACGGGTAATCCTTATCCTTGTGACAATTTTGACACATCTTATTATGACGAACCTCCCTCTCCACCAATTCCTCAAAGTCTTCTCATTGATCTTTTGGATTTAGTGAAAGATTTGAGGGGAATCACACATACCCCAGATAATCCAAACCAAAAATCGATGGAAGAATTGTTAGCTGACGAACAGGCTGCTAAAATAAATTCCCAAGATGATTATGAAAGATCTATTCGGGAATCAATAGCAAAAGAAAAAGCAGCCAGGTCTAGCTCTCGATTCCGTTTCATTCCTGATGATAGTGATGATGAGGATACACTTGATATCCTTGGATTTTATAAAGATTCATCAAGTCCATCAGATGAGATTCCATCAGTTGAGATTCCATCTCAACCCACTCTTATCACACCCGAGGTTTCCACTCACTCTCTGATCATGGGGGATGAGCATCTTAGCACTGTTCCTAATAAGGAATCGGACGAATTAATAAAGTCTAGTGTTGAGATCCTTGTCCCAATCCCGAGAGAGTCACAGGGAACTCTTGATCATTTGTGTGATATTCCTCCTCCTCTATTCTTCCCATCTAATCATGATGAGATGTTCTCCGATTCTACTGATGACAACTCGTTATCTTGTGGTGACATCATTTATATGGAAGAATTACCTTCTGAGCTAGTCAGCTTAGAAGAAGAGAATGATGAGATTGACAATGAAATCAATGATGAAGCACTTCGTGCAACATTATTGAATGTCGATCTCCTCATTTCTAAAATCGAGGCTTTCAAAATGAAACCTATTTCATATCCTATCCCCATAAAGGATAGTGACATTGTCTCCGACGATCCTATTCCGGAGTTTGAAGCCTTTACCTTTGATCATATGGGAGAGAAGATTAGTGACAGTACCACTTTTCATTCTCAAATTTCTCTCCCCGAATATGATTCATTCACCTTTGAGGAGTTCTCCGGTGAACTCACTCATATCATATCTCCACCTGAGTATGATAACTTTCACTTTGATCTAGACAAAGTTAATCTTTGTTTTCCGGAGGGAAATATTCTCAACCCTGAGAATTTGATTGATATCAAAATCCCAACCCTCCCACCCATAATCTGTCTAGATCATATGAGCTTTACTGATGAGATTCATGATACACCAATCATGAATTCTCTTTCTGATGATGATGAATCAATCTTGTTTGTCATCAAGATCTTTCTTCCTTTCTTCACCTACATGGTGACTTCTCCTGTTCTTCATTCCTTCGGGAATGAAGACACTATATTTGATCCCGGCATTTTCATGTATCATTATCTTGAGCCGGATACATATCTCATCGGTGTGGAACTTTCACGTGCTTCAAATGTTTGTCCAAACATCTTGAATGAAAGTCCGATTGAGATTGTTTCTTCCACATCATGCTTCCCCAAGGACAAATGAATTCGGGGTCGAGTCAAGCTAGCGACTCGGTAAACAAAAACAGTAGCATGCTTATAGGGTTTTCACCCTAAGTGTGGGGGAGTCCCCCATGCTCTGATTACAGAAGTGAAAATACAAAATGGTGTTTTCCACGCTTAGCTTGTAATGTTGCCCTTTTACGTTCAAAATGTCGGCATAATAGCCGGGATTTTGAATATTGAGGACAATATTCATGCTAAGTGTGGGGGGTATTCGCTATTCTAGAGAATTTTATCACATTTTATTATATAATACCCCCGTTTTAGCCAAAATTTCAAAAATTTTAAAAATTTTTCACTGATGCTTCAAAATTTTTGTGGTAATCAGTCCGCCTTGTCTAACCGACAAAAGGGATTGGCTAGTCCAGGAGCAAACGGCTCTTAGTAAAGACATCTCAAATCCGTTGATGGCTTGCAATTTGCCCAAAATTGTATGGTTCCTCAACTCTCCGAAAACAAATGAGTTGGCTAGCCCGCAAGATTATGGCTTGTGGTAAAGGCCGTGGAAAATCCATAATTTGTAATCAGCTCACCAAGATGTTGACTATTCCATCAAGAGCTGGCTAGTCCAGAAGCAAACGGCTTTTGGTAAAGACTACTCAAATCCGTTGACAGCTGGTGGTTTGCTCAAAATCACACGGTTATCAGGTGTGCCACAGTTCTTACACCTGGCTACTCCAGAAGTGATGGCTTTTGGTAAAGAGTTTTTCAAATCCATCAAGTTTTCAAAACAGTATTGCTAGGGACTAGCAATAGTTTAGTGTGGGGGATTGATGAGTGCTCAAACACTCATCATTTTTGGTCTAATCAGAACTGCAAAACATACAAAAACACTCAGAAATGCATCAAAATACTAAAAATATTTCAAAATTGTGTTTTATATGTTTTAGATGCAAAATGAGCAAAAACAAATGAAAAAACGTACAAAGTTTGCATAATTGGCAGTTTCTGTCCCTAACTTTCATAAAATTACAAAACTAGTCCCTGGATATTCAAAATATAGAAAATTATCACCAAAGGTCCTTTTGAAATCATAAGTTGTCATATTTTGTCCTTTGGTGAAAAATTGGAAAGTTTTGGAAATTTACACGTTTGGTCCCTGGAGTTTCAAATATTGGCAGAAAAGGTCCCTGGTGGGATAATTTTGAATGAAAAATCAATTTTGGTCCTTGGGGATTCACAAAAATCATTTTTAGTCCCTGGGTGAAAGTTTTATGGAAATTACATGTTTGGTCCCTGTATTTTGCAACTTGTCATAAACGGTCCCCGGGAATTTGAAAAATGAAAATAATGCAACTTTGGTCCTTTTTATATTCACATGTGGGAATTTTGGTACTTATGATAAATTTTGAAAGTTGCAAATCAGCCCCTTGGATTTTCTGAAAATTACAAAAATGGTCCTTGTATTTATTGTTAAGACAAACGGACCCTTTTTATTTAACTAAACCCAAATCCATATACACCCTTTATACCACCAATACCCAAGCCCATTGAAACCCCTAGCCCATCACCATTTTCAGCCCAACACCATTAAACCTTAACCCCCGTATTTATTTTAAAACTCGGTCAAACCCCGTTGACCATCCCTAACCTCCCAGCCAAATCCCCCCCACTTGACCTGCAAACACCCTGCCAACCCCCCTCCTCCAGCTCATTCACCCACTCCATGTCCCCCCTCCAAACCACAATACTCCAAAACAAAATTATTTTCACCAATCTCACAAGCAAACCAAACCTGCAAAATCTCACCTTTCCCGCCAAAACCCTTTTCAACGGCTAGGATCACATGAGGCAATCTAAGGGCTAAAAAGAGAAGTGGGAAAGAGAAAGAGGTGCTCCAGGAGCTATAAAAAGAAAGAAAAAAATGAAGTAGAGTAGTTAGTTAGCTAGTTTTAGTATTTTTAGTTTAATTTTAGGGTCGAATTTAGTTAAAAAGTGTGTAAACTCTCTACATTAATCTTGTAATCCTTCCTTATGTACTAAACTTATCTTTTTAATGCAAGTAATTCAGTTGTTGTTGCAATGCATTCAAAGAAAAATATTCCTATTTAGCTTAAAATTTCATCCTGCTCAAAAGGATCTCATAAGCTTCAACAAGCTTGGTTCTGGTTAACAAAAGCTCAAATTAGCTTGGTGTAGCTATTAGTAGGTGTAAGGGATGCTTGTTCACTGATTTGCTAAAAAAATCCTTATCAGTCAACAAAAGTCAAAGAGTGTTGGTTCATATTAGAAAGGGACAAATGGTGGTTGATTCATGGTTCTGAGTTGTTGTTTAAGCCTATTTAAGATAGGCTTTTGGTTGTGAATCATCCCTATTTCAGTTAGGGTATATCTCTTGTAAGTCTCATTTTATTTTTTGTTACTTATTACTCATTCTCTGTTATCAATGGTATTTCTTGTTCTCAGTTGTTGAAAGCTTTTTATATTTAATCATCTTAGGTTAGTGTAAGGTTTAGACTTAGTTCCATGGTTGAATTTGGTCATTTGCTTTGATGAACTGTCATATCAGTTTAGTATGGGAGTGTTTGGATCAGTGAACTCCACCACTGTTTCCTGTGCTCCAAGTGTTGTTTGTGACTCAAACATACCACCTTAGGTCCCAATGTGATATTAAAAGCATCAAACGTAGTTGCAATTTGGAAAAAAGTAAAACTCTCTTTTAAATCTTCATAACTGTCAACTGTTATGGTTTTTTAGGTCCATGATCACTTAAATCATTGCATAAGGTGTTAAAGTTGTTTATTTCAGTCTCATACAAGGTTCTCATTACATATTTAGTGGATTAGAAGCTTTAGAAATCCAAAAAGGTCAACTGTGGTAGGTTTCTAAAAAAGTCAAATGTTTATGTTTTCAATTTTCCTTAATCTAGCAAGATTTTTGTAGATTTTTGTAATGAGTTTTAGAGCCTGAGATTTTCAGGATTTGTAGCCCCCCACCTCACCTTCAAGATCCCTCCTTCCCCATAATTTTGTGATTTTATCTCTGGGCCCCACAGCCACCCAAAGTGGGTTGCAAGGCTGCTACCTGCTCTGTCTCAGCAGCTGCACACCCACACCACCACCTTTGTTGTGGTCTTCTGGCCACCATGGTGGTCCACAGCCACCCATATTGGTTCCTTTCCACTCCCCTCCTACCAGGGTTCATGTTTTGACCAATGGGTTGACCTTGAAACCCCTGGGTCCTACCTAATCTAGCCCATCTTTTCTGTCCCCATTCTCAGTCCTAACACAAGAGTACAAGTGCTTATTTTTGGATTATTGCTTATTTTGTGGGGCTTTTTGGCTTCATTCTGCTTAAACATATTCACATAAGTCATTTGGATCAGAATTTACCCATTGTGGGTCCCACTTAAGCCATTCTAGCTTATTTCCCTTGACAGTTGACCAAAGTCAACTGTCACAACTTATAAGCTTGTTCTCAGCTTATTTTAAGTTTATAAAAAAGTTTTTTTTACAAAAAGTGTTTGTTTTTAAGTATTAAGTGGGTTTGTAAAAGAAAAATCAAGAAAAACAAATTTAAAATTAAGTGATAGTTTCTATTTAATGTAATTTAATTTTAAGTTTCATTTTTAAATTTTTGTTAAGTACTTAGCTATTTTATATTTTTATTAAATTCCACATATATTAAAGTATTTATAATAATTTTTTCATATTTTTATTTTGTCCTTTAGTATTTATTAGAATTAATTTTAGTTTTATTAATTATTAATTAATAATTAGTTTAAAATATCATAATTATTTTTTATTAAGTAAAACCTAGTTTTTATATTTTTTATAGCTTTTATATGTTGTAAAATATTTTTAGAATTTTTCTTAGAATTTTTACTGTTCATTTAGTAATTTTCTTAATTTAAAATAGTTAATTAGATAATTAGTAATTAATTAATAGAAAAATCACAAAAAGACAAAAATACTTATTTTTAATTTTAAAACTTATTTTTAGTTATTTTATAATTTTAGAAATTTTATTTTCATTTTTCTAGTGTTAAAATAATATTATATTGTATTTAAGTATTTTAAATATTAATAATAAGTATTAATTAGTATTTAGTTAATATTAAATAATTAATTAGTGTTAAAATTTATTTTCTTTTCTTAAAAATTTTCTTTTACCTTTAAGTTTGTAAAAAAGTCATTTTCACCCCCTGGGTGTTTTCAGATTTCCGTTTTTACGTTTTATTTCGTACGTTTACGTTTTATTTAAACGTAACGTACGCGTTTTTAAGTTTTGAACGTTTCTGGTTTTTGTAACTTTCCCGTCTTATTCATATAGCTTATTTAAGCTATTTCTTCATGTATTCCTTAGTTTAATCTCACTCAAACCCTTATCCATCCAGATTCACCCGATCACGAAACCGTTTGTTTACAATCCACACCTCGTCGGGACATAACGACCCGGGGAAACCACTATATTCCGCGGAGCATTGACTCTAAGCCTTTGACCTTGTTGACCATCACCTGGTCAGTTTAGGTTGACCGTTTGGAGCCAATCAATTGTGTATATATATATATATATATATATATATATATATATATATATATATATATATATATATATATATATATATATATATATATATATATATATATATATATATATATATATATATATATATGTACTCTTCTATATTCACATTAATAACTTGTATATAAATATATAAAACCATCAAAAACCCATAAAAATCAGAAAATTAGAAAATACCAAAAATAGTTTTTTTTAAGGCATGTCTTCTGGCATCGATAACATTTACGGTCCTAGAAATGTCATTCAATAATGACACGGGTCTTTAAATGTAGTTCGAACAGAAGTTCAAAAGGTTTTTCAAAACATGCCAAAATGGCTTACAGTTACCTCAGACTGTAACCCGGACTTAAAAATTATGGCTTGCTATTACTTCAGATAGCAACCCGTTTTTCACAATGGGGAAAACACGTCGCCAAAAAGATGGTTGTTCCTTTTACCGGGTGATGTTCACCTGGGCACGGATTACTTTATATCCGTGTTTCTTCGATCTAATGTACGCTTCAGTGCATTATTTCTTGATAAGGAAGAGAAGTCTTCCTTTTATCGCAAATACTTTTCCTTCCATGATTCTTCCGGAAAGTATTTGTGAAAAACTTGGTGGTACCATGAAATTTTCAGAAATCAAAATAAAAACATTTCATAAAATTCATCACTCAATCAACGCCAACAATTTTGTCTTCAAAATTTTTAAATGGGTCATTGATTGAGGGGGGGAGGGATTTCAAAATTTTATGTATCATCAAACAAACTCTCCACTTTGTACAAAACAAGAAACAATACAATTTGTGATGGTTATGTGTCAGAATGAGAACATTTCCAAGAGTTTTCGTTAAAACTTCAAATCTTTTGTAAACTCATCAAATCTGACACATAACAACCTCTCTCACAGATTGAGGGGGAGCAGAAAAAGTTCCTGTTATCAGAAAATATTAAAAAATTAACCGCATTTCTCTCCAAACATTTTCTAACTTATTTAAATCAATTGGGATCCAAAATCTCAAAAGATTTGAAATTTTTTATCGGGGGAGAGAATGTGATTTAAATATGAAATCTGATAATCAAATGTGATCTTATCGACTCAATAAATAGGCTACAACATATGTGCTAAACTCTTTCGAATATCGATGCACATATTGAGGGGGAGCAAAAGGCGTTTATGGAAGTAATACCAAAGACTGGCCATTTATCTTTATGCATGGAGTTATAAGGATGGTTAAGGTTAGGTATGAGTTCCCATGATCCACCAGAACCGGAAGGATCTTCCCAGGGACAATCCAATAGATAGATTAGAAGTCCTTAGGAATGATTGAAAAAAGGAGAAAAGTGAGAAAGGGAAGAGTGCGGACTGAGACAGAGCTAGGACTGGAACAAACTCAAAAAGATTTTAGTGATGAAATCTCGGTAAGCACTGAAGGGGTTGAAGAATGAAAAAGAAATGAAATGAGTAAGGGTGAAAAGAAATAGCCCTCCATATATTCAACCTTAGGGCAGAAACCGGGTTCAACTTCATGAGCTACTGGCGGTTACTAAGGTAACTCCGGTATTAAAGACAAGACGTCATGGACCCAGTGACACACTACACTAAACTCCCAACCACTCAAGTTCTCTTAAAAGAGCTTGTTTCAATCTCACGGGGAACCCTGTGCAATGTATCGACCGCTCATTGCGAGCTATGTTGATACCTAAACAGGAGACGCCTCACCAGTCTCCAGGAGCGGATCAAAACGCACTATTGAGTCTAGAGCCATGAGATCATCCATAAATCTCGATAGGACACATTCCAAATATGCTTATTGTTTCACACAATGTGGAAAATAAGATAATATATGTAGAGTCCTACGCATTATCCTTGTGGTATTGCCAGAACATCCGAGTGTTATGAAAATATTCACAATAAGGATGGAAATCCTTCTAGAGCGAACATTACTCAAGCTCTTGGTAGGTGACATGTGAGATCCACCTTGGATCAATGATCAAGTGACAACTGGAAAGCAACAATGGTGCGATTCAAAATTGAATCAAACTTGTTCCAGGAAATGGATTGACGGATACTTTTGCTAAAACCTTTCAATGTGCTCACTAACTAACTTTTCGAGCACATTGATTGTGTAATATCTTTCAAACAAAAGTATTTTTGATGGAAATGTGATTCAAAGTATAAAACTCTCGTCGTGTCTACAAAATGTTTGTCATAGGACACGCGAGCGATTTCTATAAATCTATTTCTCATCAATCTGTGAATATTTATTCAATGATTCACTCTATCGTGTTGTCTGCTTTGAGACGTTCCGGTATGAGAACATGCTAAGTATGAAGATTCCAAAGTGGATTCTTTGGAAAATTCATTACTACAAGCTGGAAATTCCTGTCAAGGAGAGTCTTCTTTAAAAGAGACTCTACCTGATCACAGGTCGGTTTTCACAAAACCGGAGGGTAGTCTGTCCTCGCAGAACGAATGACAAAGCCATGTTCGTTCTCTATCTTTATTGCTAACTGTTTTATTTCAGGGACACATATAAAGATGGCGTTGATGGCTCCAGTTTCCAGCTGAATCGGGTCAATCCGTACCTCATGCTTACACATCCTCCACGCTATCAATTAAGATGAGAGACTTGCTAAAACAAATGTTGAGAGACTACTAACAACGTTTCCGAAACTCTGATGAAAAAGTCTCCTGATCCACTAACTCCAATGCAACGTCTCCAGATACGGAAGGGTGTGAGCATGATGGTCCTTAGTCACTACATCACATGAAGGCAATACAACTATGGATGAGCTTAGAGATTTACTTTGGCTGATGATCTCAAAGAAGCTCAGAAGATCACACATCACAAAGGAATTCAAATCACAAGTTCGCTTGCTTGAAGTACAAAGTGTGTTGAAAAGTGAAGAATCAGATCCTACGAGCTACAAAGACTAAAGAATGCTTAAAGACCAAAGATCTTAATTTCAAAGGTGACCTCGCTTAGGGGGAGATTGTTAGGAATACAAATATTCCTGTAAAAGTCTCGGTCACCTAATGATTGTAATAGCATTAAGTTAGCTCGTAGTTAGTTTAGTTATTAGTTTAAGTAACACCGTGGAAGAAGGACGGGTCTTCACCCACTGTATGCCTGATCCACAGCCCGGGTGTGGGCGTTTATGTTGTAAGTATAAATACCCTTCTCCACATGTGGAGAGGGTTGGACCTTCACTTAATCTCAATCTAACATTTCATTTTCTCTCAAGGTTCCTCTCTCTCTCTCTCTTCTTCTTGCTTCTCCAACGCCACACATATCACTAGAGGAATCATGTTTCCAACATAGTTAGTATTCTACATGGGCCGATCATCTCAGGAAGAAAGCTTAGTAAGAATCACCATTATTATATCTCCCTTCAGTTATTTAGTAATCCATTTGTCATATTACGTTATGTTTGGCCGAGAAACTGAATACAAAAGAAAATTTTTATGCCCGTCTTCGATTTTTAGCACTAGACAAAACACGATGTTTGACCCGCGTATAATTCTTTGCATATTTTTTAAAGACACTTGCTTTCTTTGTAGCGACAGATACGAATCAAATTTTTTTCTTTAGGTTCTGAGTATGCTAAAGCAAATAAGTGATCATGATTGCATATGCCGAATTTAATCGGAAAGATAGACAACGTCATGTTGTGACCCATGATGGATTGCTGCAAACTTAGCATACCGTTGTAATAGAAGCAAACATAACCGTCAAGGTAAGTACGATTTCTCGCATCCCCTGCATATAACGTGTAATAGTTTAGATTATCCTAATGTGTTAAAAATTGTTTCGGGCACAGACACTCCCGAAAACATGAATACAACTATACAAGTAATGCAATTTCATGCGAAACCGAACATCACAGACATCGCACATACCACGGTCAGTCAACTTATTAATAGATCTCTAATGTCATCGGCATTATGTGCATGTCCTTCGCTGTTATTCAGAGTTTCTTATTTGTCTATTTTTATAACTTTTCTTATTTGTTTGTTCACTAATTGCTTAACCTTATAAAATGTAGATTGGAACAACCTTGCTGCCGCTGATACTTTGGTGACGAAGACGAAAAGGCAAAAAATCCGGGTTCATATTTAGCGAAAGATCATGTATATTAGCACCAACGGCCATAACGGTAGAGCCTGCAGGAGTGGTGACCACATATTTTGAAAACCTTTCTTAGTAATAAAAATCTCAAAAGTAGATTATATAAAAAGTTTGTTAAAATGAAATTGATTATGCAAATCTACACCTAATTTAATTTACATGTTAAGAAAATATTTTGACCCAACTTTTCTATTCTGATCGTTGCATGTTCTTTTGCAAACAGGCTATTGCTTAGGACGCCAAATGATAGCTATCTAAACAGCGCTTGATAACATGTTTCAATCGACAAATGACTACAATGGTTTCAGGTTTGATGTGTGTAAGCGGGTTGCGATCAAAAACTGAATTTAGATTCTTAAATTTACATCTAACTTGAAACTATTTATAACGAACTCAAACACTATTTTATGGATTGCTTAGTTTGAGCAGAAAAAATAACTAATTGTTTAACATTGTGACCCTTTTGATTGGCATATGCTGTAGGCCCTATTGCAGATGCTTCCCGACTATGACCGGCGTGAGCAGACATATGAGAATATACTGATAACTAAGTTTTTGGGCCTGCACAGGAACAAACCGTTTAGTAGTCAAAATGTAACATTAAATGCTGCAATGTTGGAAGTCAAATGCCCAGCGTTTATGTGGAAATATCTAGGTACAAAGTTGTGTTACTCTTCTTTTTTATGCATTTCTTATATAGCTTTATTTTTACGAAATCATAATACCCTTACAATTGTATTAGGTTCATTATTGTAGGATGTCACAGCCATAAAAGGAAATGGAGTTAAAGCCTGCTTTCTCAAGCGTGCAATTGCTTATGGCAATATATGGGAAGGGTTTGTGCCATAGCATACATCGCCTGCGCCACACATATAAAAACCGATTAAATTTTATGCAAGATCTTAATATAATTTATGTTTACCAAGTCTTCGCATTTCAACACATTTCAATAACAACATGCTAATAAGCAATCCCAAACAACCCTTTTATGATAACCTTAAACAAGCAATCCCAAACACCCATTATAAAATCCAAAATAGCCTCTTTATCATCAGTTAAGTGAGAAATTCCAAACACCCATTTATCACCATTTCGCATGGAATCTGAAAATTCAGGCACCGTCATTCAAAAGGATGTAGATTGTACATTTAGAAATTGCAGTGATTTGATGAAACTCTTTTATTTTTAGCCGTAAGGAACATCTCAGCAGTCAAAGTAAGCTGCCCGACATTGATGTATGTTGTATCTTTAACGGGTCAGTGGGCAAAATTCAGAAATTTAACACCAAACTTCTTTGCAGCCTATTGCTTTTTAGACTGGAATGCAAATTAACACTAGACTAAAAGGCATTAGGTGATTAAGGGGTGTTTGGCATACCGTAGTTTAAAACTGCTTATATTCTGTCCTAAAGAAAATGCAGATGAGGAGACTTAATTTGGACAATCAATACACTCCAAACCGGGTTTTTTTCCCCCTTAAAATAACAATATATGCTGCGAAAAGAAATAGCTATGCCAAACACCCTTTAAGAATTAGCTAACCAACCTGCTTATGTGTCGACCACATTAGGCAATGCCTGAATTTCCAGATTCCAGTGACATTATCATTGTGTTATGTGTGGGCTGATGCAGGTACCTAGCCAGAACTTTAGAAGCATGTTACAGTTGTTGCTTACAGTTCGCCCCACTTAAAAGTGCATTTAAACGAGACCAAATCATGTAAGTATTCACCTTTTCTTTTTTCCAGTATTCAAATACGCGCATAGCAACTGATCATAGGTTTGTAGCGCTTTGTAGGATTGTAGTAGAGGCTTTGTACTATGTAGGATGAAAATGTTGTTTACTCAATATGTGATGTGCTTTTGATTATTGTTTCTAGGCTTACTTTGAAGAAATCTGCACCTATGGAACATGCTTAAGGCACCATATTCTCATGCTTAACATGTTCAATTTTAGTTTCCATTGGTAACGATGATAATGAATTGTTGACACAACACAACACCTTCGTTTTAGTTATACTTTTTCAAATATTTACTTGGCAGATTTAAAGCTTATATACTGCTATAATATGGTTTGCAGAGTAAAGACCATTAACATTAGAGAATACGATGCTAACGTAACAGCTTGGTAAATGAAGAAACGAAAATAAGAGCGTTTGTCTCGGTTTAGTATCATCGTATTACTTTAAGAACCTTCGTTTAAGGCTTTCTTTTAATTGAATGTGATGCAAGTATATAAACAGTTAGTGTATGACTACTTAGATATCATGTACTAATTGTTCGGGAAAAAAAACAGGCCCGCCCGCAACGCGACGGTCAATGTCATTCTCGTTATATAAAAGGACATGCTACCCAACATATAACTACAATTAAAAACTTTGAGCTGCAACTATCACTAGTTTTGTCAAACCTTACTTAATGTTCATATAATCTAGTAAAGGTGTAAAACTCTCGTGTTAATCTCTAGCATATTAGTTGTTCAATTATAATTTTATTCAAACTTAGGTGTAGACGATCTACCAAGGGTATGACAACCCGACTGAATATCAAACTGACTCATTAGGTGGTTTATAGTAAGATTTTCATGTCCCGTTAACCTTTTGATTATGACATTATACGGTTTACTTTTTCATTTTGATTGTAAGACCGGTCTAGTTGAGCTGCTGAGAAAACCAGATTTTTTTGTAATAGAAAAAAAAATTGTGAAATAAATAAAGATTTTTGTCACTTCAGGAATGAAAGGACGAATTCCATCAATGATTGCTCACCAAAAGATACAAAGAAAAATTCCACCTTAAAAAAAAAAAAAAAAAAAAAAAAAAAAAAAAAAAAACCTGAATTGTTGCTTTAAAAAGTGAAATAAAAGTCTTGTGGGATGATTTATTGGCTAAATGTGAGAGTTAGACATTCCGGTTTGTGCCAATATCTCGGAGTGGTATTCTTGGCTGCATTCTTTGCATGCTTCTTCTAATTTGTGTTCGTTTCTTGAAGTGGTAGGAGGTACTCTCTTATGGTCTATATGGAGCTTTCGTAATCGCTTGGTCTTCTCTAGTTCCCCTCCTAAAAAGGCAATGCTTTGAGACTATTGTTTATCAATCTTTTTTGTGGATTTCATCTAGAAATCCTAAGCTTAAGTTTAGTTGGATAGGTTGGTTACAAAATGTTAAAATCATGTAATTTTTATTTCACCCCTGTAATTTCCTTTTCTAGCTTTTGCTAGTTCTTAATTAAAGCAGCCGTTCTATAAAATTTAAAAAAAAATAATAATAATAATAAAAATTAAAAAAAAACAAAAAAAAAAAAAAAAAAAAAAAAAAAAAAAATGAAGTTCGATCCTATATGGCATTAGAATGAATATAAAGCGATATGATGCATTTTCATAGTTACAATGATATAGTAATAGCACTAACCACTTAAAGTATCTGATGCATAATTTTTTTTATTTATTTATTTTTCTACCAAGAATGATTATTTATATATAGTACAAAAGACCAGTTACATGCATGATACGAAACTTACCCTCTCAAAAAAGATTAAATATAGATCTTTCAGATACAAAGATTCTTGATAATGATTGATTTGATAGGTAGATGTATAGTTTAACTTGTCTTGTGGAAGTATTCAACAACTACATAATGTTCATGCAAATAATTGTCTCTAGAATACATTTGTTCTTTTTGTACCAGCACCAATAATGGCTACATTTCTAAAGTATAATTAAACCAAACTATCACATTTAAAAGATCTCAATACAAAACGCCAGTTCCAAATACACAAACATTTTTGTCCATGTTTTTGAGATGCATGATTTGGTTTTTAAAATGATACTCGTATAATAGATGTTGTATGTCTTAAAGTTAAAGATAAAATTTTATTAGTGAAACGTATGATTGTACTTTTGTTAAACTATATATTTTTGTCCTGTCTTTAACAATCTTCAGGTAGAGAACACACTTTTAGCAGCAAATCTAAAATATCATCTAAGTTTGAAGTTGCTGTTTATGTTGTTGGAAAGCAAAGTGTGAGTCGCCAAATCGGTCCCAAGCGCTGGTAATTGTCTCTAACTGATTGATATTTTGATAAGCTCCAACTATTCACAAAACATACCATCTATTTTAAAAGCGTAATGATGTTAAAAAGCTCCTATAAGCTTGTTAATTCAAACAAAGCATATTTTAAAAGTCAATTTATTTTAATTGGTTAAACCGTTAAACTCTCAAAAAGTAAGCTTATATTTATATATTAGCCCAATTATTATGTTGTCTTGGGCTTGACCCATTTGTATAGCTTCTAGATTACTCCATTGTATTATACTATAACGGTATCTGCGCAATGCGGCGGGTATCGTGTGATTATATTTTGCGTTATTTGGTTACACGTTTAGTTATCTTCATTCTTTATAAGTAGAGATATTAGAGATGGTTAAGCCAAATAATTTTAGTTTGAACAACCAACCATTCTTAACAAACTTCCTAACCAACTTGCTTCCTAACAAATTAATTTTGAAATCTTTTCATAATAAGCAAGAAAAAAAAATCTGAATTTTAAGCCTTTATAATTATAGAATAGTCCAAAATGCATTATAATATATATATATATATATATATATATATATATATATATATATATATATATATATATATATATATATATATATATATATATATATATTATGTTTCTTTACTTCAGGACAACCGTTAACCCTAATGAAAATCATGGCAAATTAGACGACTATTATGATAATCAAGCAAAACTGATCTCATCCTAAAAATTATCTATTAGGGATTACCTTGGGCTTGACCTATTTGTATAGCTTCTAGATTACTCCATTGTATTATATATTATGTTTTTTTTACCTCAGGACAGCCGTTAAACAATCCCTAATGAAAATCATTGCAAATTAGGCGACTATTATGATAATTAAGCAAAATTGATCTCATTGTAAAAATTCTATAAATTACCCCCCCCCCCCCCCCCAATGATTTTTCCTAAACCCTAAATGACACTCACTAATGGTGGGTGATGACAATCCTCCTCCTAACCCTCCACCTCCTACATCCAATAAACTAATCCCCTTTAATATGTTTCTTTTTTCTGTTAATTGGTATTAATAGGAAGATAGTGATGGAGTCACACATATAATATATTTCTTTTTCTCTTAAATGGTTTATATTAGAAAGGGGCCCACCCACTTAATCTAAAAATAAAAAAGAAAAAAAAAATGTAACTAGCATCTCCAATGATGTACCTATCAAATTAAGTCTTGAAAAAATGAACTACAATTCATGAAGTTCATTTTATAAGATACATATCAGTAGTCTAGGCCTCAAGAAACATACTGAAGATGCATTCACAAGCACAACCACTACTGGTCTTGGTTAGGATAGACTTGATGATCTTGTTGATACGCTAGTTAATTATCTATCTTTGTTATTTAAGTCGTATTTGAGTTTGAATAGGATTGTGTGTCATGTGAGTCATTGTTTATTAGGAATAAGTGCTTGAGCCCAAGCCCGGTTTGTGGGTTTAGGGTATCTAGGGTTTCGTCAAGTCTATTTAAGCAATTGCAATTAATGTAATCGTATAAGTTTTCAGTCAATAATATTCTAGTTCTCCAATCTTCTTCTTAAGGAGCCCGCGCCCGCTTGAAGTGATGCTCTATCCCGATACAACCCCTAACCGGGTCGTATCAATTGGTGCTTTCATCGAGAGCTCTCGTTGAGAGGGTTTATGATTAGGGTCTAAAAATAATACCGTTCATCGACTACTATTTGTAACACCCCCAATTCATGGATGCAGCGGAATTCAAACTGGGTGTTACTCGACGGCACAACAGTCATAATAATAGAAAACGATCTCTAATAGAGTCGTTTTAAAAGGTTTATCATTCAAATTATATAAATATCAGAGATTACAAAATGAGGTCCCAGATAGTTCCATGTTTACAAATTACATTAGATGAGTTTTTGAATGATAATAAAATTTATAGCCCTCTTGAATATCCGTGCCCTTCCGTGCCATCCTTGATCATCATGGATCTGAAATACATGCTTAAGAGGTCATCACAAAGGTTGAGTGATATTCAAAGAGTTTGTTTAATGTTTGAACACAATATGTTTGTAGTGTGAGTTATAGGCTCACACCAATGATTGGAAAACAAAGATGGGCTACGTTGTTATACGCACGGAACGGTTATTAATTCACTAAGCTTATGACACCAAAACGTTAACGGGTACCAATATCAATCGGCGGAGTTATCCCGGTAGGTACTTTGCCGTCATACCTATGTCTCAAATATTAATGCATTTGTTTGAACTCGTAGTTGTTCAACACAAATGGGATTCGTCAATCCCAATAGGCCTATTCACAATATTCGCGCTCACTATTACTAGTGATTAAATAGCTCATAATAAGGGATCTTGGTTTGGCAAGGATGTTACTTAGTGATAATAAAACATAGTCGGATAGCATACAGTAGAAAGCATTGTGTTCGGGTAGAAAAATAATAGCATGTATCCCCCCCATGGGTTTGTAAAATAGTTGAACAATAGAAAGTGGGGCTACAAAATCACCTTGAGTTGGATGATGTATAATGAGAATGATGGATATGCCGTGAGAACTTCTACGAGCAACAACTTTTGGCTTTCAAATAAGAAAGGAAGTTAACATGTAAGGTAAGGACTTTGATATACTTTAGCTTCACCCTACTTCACTTCAAGCAATCTTTCTACACTTGTATTCTTGAAAGAGAGATGATGAAAGTTGAGGTGACTTGAGTAGATTCAAACTCAAGAGAAATCACCAAAGTTTCTAGGGTTTGGAAGTAGTTTGATGAATCAAAACCAAACTAGAGTTTATATGTTGTTGTAGCACATGATACTTGCACAAAATTGGAAGTAAATGAGCTAAGGCTATGGTGTTGATGTGTGTGATATGGGACGGCCAAGGAGGGGAGGAGGGGCTTTTATAGTAGCTTGAGGAGGTTACAAACCTTGACTTGTCAACACTTGGTGAGCAAGTTTAACACATGTAAGGATCTAAGGCCTCCTAGCATGAGATCAAGCCACATGGTGATGACTCCCCCCCCCCCCCTAGAGGCGGTTTACTAAACTTGGGGAGGAAGTATTGGCTTTTGATGGTATTATCCAAGCTTATGTAGTTAGTTTTGACTCCGTAAAGTGCTAACCATAAGTTGTTACGTCACAAAACGTAAAATCGGGTATCGTAAAAATACGAAACTTGGAAGAATAATTAAACTTGTCAAAATACTCCATAATAAAATATAAAATGAGTGGTAGGTTCCATTGGGGTGCTAAAACCCTGCTCAAACTGGAAACACGGGTCTAAAACGCGTAATACGTAAAACGTATGAATATTGTGTAAAATTGAGAAAAGTAAAATGTTACTTTTCTAATGTGACAATAATGATTTAAAATGACTTATAATGTCTAGACTGGGCTCAGTCTAGTGTCGGTTGGTATTAAATGTCTTTTAGACATAAAACCGTAAGCCTAAAAATCAAGGAATAATTTATAAAATCAAGGAATGATTTTTGGTCAAAGGAGGAGGGAAAAATATGTTGACTTTTTCCAAAAATGTGAAAACTCAAATTATCTTAGAAACGCGGTGCAGGTATAGGCTAAGGTCACGGCTGAGTAAAAATGCTTAAAAATGAAAATTCCTGTTTTTCACGGCCGAGGTTTATTTGGTCATGTTTTTCTCAGTCATGATTTATTCTCAAATAAATCATGAGTGTATCAAACATTTTTCTGATACGGGGAAAATTAACGCGGTCGAGTTTCGTTGTGCGTAGAATTTTTGAATGACGTTTTACCCTAAAACGTGTAATTCCTTAATAACTTTCGCGAAAATGATCTTATGAGTGTCAAACTTTTAATTTGCCATGGAAATGATTTATCACTCGAGGCAATGAAACAAAAAATCAAATTTCGGGAAAATTTCGGTAAAATGAATAGTAAAAGTGAATAGTGAAATTTTTCGGGAATAGTAATTAACCTGAAATTGCGAATTGTTACAGTCTCTACCCCTTACGGGGAACTTCGTCCCGAAGTTCTATGTGTGTTATATGTTGGAATGGTGTCAATGAAGAGGTGTGGTTACTTATGAGGACTAAAAGTCTGGGATTACCGGTGATGTAGTTTGATTTGTCGTTTCAGTGTATGGTGTAGGATGAGGCTTACTTTTATGTAGGTAGGGTAAGAGTGATTAATAGAGATATATATAATAGTCGAATATCAAAAGAAATTGATATAGAAGTCGAATATTAATAGAAATTTATATAGTAGTTGTACAGAAATTGATATAGTTGTTGAATATCAAACAGAAATTAGGATAGTAGTTGCAATCATAGTCTAGTAGGTAATCTGTTATTGTACCTAGTGTTTATTGACTTTATACTTATGTTATTTCGGATACTAATAAGCCCACTTGTTTATAATTCTTTATTTACATAGAGAGGCATCCCAAACAATGTAAATACAGGAATATAAACTTATGGTTCGGTGATTTACAATTTCTTTATTTAAATGAAAAGGCATCCCAATCAATTCAAATAATTATAAATCATCCTACTTAAGAATTCCCAACACAACATTCATAATTAGCCGGTGAGTTACAAGGTAGTGCATTACGAGATGATACTTGTGTTCCAAAAGTACAAGATGAATATTCAATCTTGTAAAGCTGATGAGGGTGCTTGTGGTGTAACTAAGGATGATTTGAGCTTTAAAAGTGCATCAAGATCTGTTAATGAGCTTGTGGTTTCAACGGTTGTGAAGATAATGATGTGATATGTTGATGAACAAAAGTGTGTAGTGTATGCTTAACATTAATATTGGTAGAGGTGTCAAGTTTGCTTTAAAATTTTAAGAAATTTTAAAGGTTTATGACGGAATGGTATCCTTAGGACCTAAACATGATAGTACTTCTAAGGGATAAGAGAGAAGAATTGATAACTATCCCAAGATAGTAGTTCGGATTATCTCATAAATGAAAACTTTCAAGAATGAAATTAGGTAGTACAAATAAGGTGTTAAGATCTTGCTGAGTGGTAAGACACTATCGTGTCTCTAGATCGTTTTAAAGAATTCTGGTGGTTTATCGAGTTCAAGTAGGAAATCAACCTGAACATACCCCTAGTACAACTATTCCCAGTATTTGAAAATTTTAAGTTGAACATAGTTAGTCAGACTATGTTCCACTGTCCCTAGGTTAAATATAGGTGACTAGTCTATATTTAGCCAAGGTTTGATAAAATTTTCAAATACCTAAATTAGGTATACTTGTGATATGTCTGTTGCTTTTGAGAAACTGTCTACTAAACAAAGGCGATGTCAAACCATTCAGTTGCAAGTCCCGCCCATACAAGACTTGTAACCTATGTTTTCACATTCCATTGCATAGAAGATAGTATGGGTAGGTACGTATGGAAAGGAAGTTTTAAGTAATTCTAAAACAGTCCATACTTGGCCAGGATCACAAACTTTTAACAATGAAGGTTTCAGAAGAAAACTTTGATGAATGTAGAGAAAGTTCAGCTTTTGTAGATGATGGATTAGTTTATCCTTTAGAAATCTCATATTTCTATTTAGAAATCGATAGATTGTGATGGGTTTTTGATATCATAAGAAATGATATTGATGATGTGATGGAATAATTCCAGAGACCATTGCGCAAATCACAATGTCTCGAAAGCAGATTAGACCATTGTGCAATTCACAATGTCTGGGAAGTAGGTTAGACCATTGTGTGACTCAAAACATTTGAGAAATGATTAAGACCATTGTATCATACAATGTCCGGGAAATAGAAAAGACCATTGTAATTAGTTACAACGTCTTGGACATAAAATGCTGGAATAGGAACATGGTTGGGAGAATGTGGTTGTGCCAAAATGCCCTAGAATAGGCATGTGCAGATATGTTTAGTCCATTGTTTAGATAAAATGATTGAAAATAAATAGAGTGCATATATCAATATACTAATATGTTCATGTAGTATAAAATGCTTACGGGGAAATGCTTAATTATGTTAGGGGTACATATATTCATATGCTAACATGTTTGTGTAGTATAAAATGCTTAATAAGTCCATAATCGTCTGGATGATGGAAGACACGGAGAGCGGATGGCTATAAAAATGTTTTTACTTGTAATTGTAGTTATAGTTTAGGTCTCAATTAGACCCGTTTCTTTATAACCATGGCTCTCATACCAATCTGTAACACCCCCAATTCATGGATGCAGCGGAATTCAAACTGGGTGTTACTCGACGGCACAACAGTCATAATAACAGAAAACAATCTCTAATAGAGTCGTTTTAAAAGGTTTATCATTCAAATGATATAAATATCAGAGATTACAAAATGAGGTCCCAGATGGTTCCATGTTTACAAATTACATTAGATGAGTTTTTTTAATGATAATAAAATTTATAGCCCTCTTGAATATCCGTGCCCTTCCATGCCATCCTTGATCATCATGGACCTGTAATACATGCTTAAGAGGTCAACACAAAGGTTGAGTGATATTCATAGAGTTTGTTTAATGTTTGAACACAATATGTTGGTAGTGTGAGTTATAGGCTCACACCAATGGTTGGAAAACAAAGATGGGCTACGTTGTTATACGCCCGGAACGGTTATTAATTCACTAAGCTTATGACACCAAAACGTTAACGGGTACCAATATCAATCGGCGGAGTTATCCCGGTAGGTACTTTTCCGTCATACCTATGTCTCAAATATTAATGCATTTGTTTGAACTCGTAGTTGTTCAACACAAATGGGATTCGTCAATCCCAATAGGCCTATTCACAATATTCGCGCTCACTATTACTAGTGATTAAATGGTTCATAATAAAGGATCTTGGTTTGGCAAGGATGTTACTTAGTGATAATAAAACATAGTCGGATAGCATACAGTAGAAAGCATTGTGTTCGAGTAGAAAAATAATAGCATGTATCCCCTCATGGGTTTGTAAAATAGTTAAACAATAGAAAGTGGGGCTACGAACTCACCTTGAGTTGGATGATGTATAATGAGAATGATGGATATGCCGTGAGAACTTCTACGAGCAACAACTTTTGGCTTTCAAATAAGAAAGGAAGTTAACATGTAAGGTAAGGACTTTGATAGACTTTAGCTTCACCCTACTTCACTTCAAGCAATCTTTCTACACTTGTATTCTTGAAAGAGAGATGATGAAAGTTGAGGTGACTTGAGTAGATTCAAACTCAAGAGAAATCACCAAAGTTTCTAGGGTTTGGAAGTAGTTTGATGAATCAAAACCAAACTAGAGTTTATATGTTGTTGTAGCACATGATACTTGCACAAAATTGGAAGTAAATGAGCTAAGGCTATGGTGTTGGTGTGTGTGATATGGGACGACCAAGGAGGGGAGGAGGGGCTTTTATAGTAGCTTGAGGAGGTTACAAACCTTGACTTGTCAACACTTGGTGAGCAAGTTTAACACATGTAAGGATCTAAGGCCTCCTAACATGAGATCAAGCCACATGGTGATGACTCCCCCCCCCAGAGGCGGTTTACTAAACTTGGGGAGGAAGTGTTGGCTTTTGATGGTATTATCCAAGCTTATGTAGTTAGTTTTGACTCCGTAAAGTGCTAACCGTAAGTTGTTACGTCACAAAACGTAAAACCAGGTATCGTAAAAATACGAAACTTGGAAGAATAATTAAACTTGTCAAAATACTCCATAATAAAATATAAAATGA
The DNA here is from genome assembly GCA_030686995.1 of Artemisia argyi. Classification (NCBI taxonomy): domain Eukaryota; kingdom Viridiplantae; phylum Streptophyta; class Magnoliopsida; order Asterales; family Asteraceae; genus Artemisia; species Artemisia argyi. The sequence continues at coordinate 92,179,374 of CM060678.1, forward strand.
GTGGTAGGTTCCATTGAGGTGCTAAAACCCTGCTCAAACTGGAAACACGGGTCTAAAACGCGTAATACGTAAAACGTATGAATATTGTGTAAAATTGAGAAAAGTAAAATGTTACTTTTCTAATGTGACAATAATGATTTAAAATGACTTATAATTTCTAGATTGGGCTCAGTCTAGTGTCGGTTGGTATTAAATATCTTTTAGACATAAAACCGTAAGCCTAAAAATCAAGGAATAATTTATAAAATCAAGGAATGATTTTTGGTCAAAGGAGGAGGGAAAAATATGTTGACTTTTTCCAAAAATGTGAAAACTCAAATTGTCTTAGAAACGCGGTGCAGGTATAGGCTAAGGTCACGGCTGAGTAAAAATGCTTAAAAATAAAAATTCCTGTTTTTCAAGGCCGAGGTTTATTTGGTCATGTTTTTCTCAGTCATGATTTATTCTCAAATAAATCATGAGTGTATCAAACATTTTTCTGATACGGGGAAAATTAATGCGGTCGAGTTTCGTTGTGCGTAGAATTTTTGAATGACGTTTTACCCTAAATCGTGTAATTCCTTAATAACTTTCGCGAAAATGATCTGATGAGTGTCAAACTTTTAATTTGCCATGGAAATGATTTATCACTCGAGGCCATGAAACAAAAAATCAAATTTCGGGAAAATTTCGGTAAAATGAATAGTAAAAGTGAATAGTGAAAATTTTCGGGAATTGTAATTAACCTGAAATTGCGAATTGTTACACTATTCATAGGTACTGTTCACGCACTGTTCACGAAAGTATTGTTCATCAGAAAAAATCGGTTTTTTTTAAGTTATTATTCATGGCATTAGGCGGCAGCGATCAGGACGCGGAATACGCACTCTCTAAGCTCTTGCAAATGGGTACGGTGACCGAATATGAGAGTGAGTTTGTGGTACTTGCAAATTGAGTTACAGGGATCTCTGATTCTTTACTTACATCATTTTATATCTCCGAACTTAAACTGACGCTACAAATAGAACTATTGAGGGCAAGGCCTACAACTTTAGTAGAAGCCTTTTCCTTAACCCATATAGTCGAGGCTCGTTTTGAGGCAATTGAAGAGAAGGAGATAGAGCATATAATTGAAAAGAAATCAGATACCATTCCATCATTAAAAAGTGAATTTGCTTCACCTATGATTAAAAGGTCCTTAGATGTTGATGAAGATGTTGGTGTTGATAAGGTTAGAAGCGCGATAGATGGTGTCTTTGATATTGGTGAGAGTTTGGTTGTTATACTAAAGTGGGTACAGACCAGCAGATCAAGTACATTGCTATTATTGATAACTTTTGATAACATGGATGTTGCCATGGGAATGGAGGCTAAAATTCAAAGAAGAACATGGGATCCCGGAATCAAGATTTATTTTAGACAACACCTTGACGGCAAGGTGATTTTGAAGGAGTGTGGAGTGATACGCCCGTGTTGGAAAACTATCATAGTTTATTTATTATGTTTATTAGGATAAGTTTTGAGTCATTATTTAGGATATGTCTTGAGTCATGTTAGGATAAGTCTTATTTTTGTGAGAGTTATCTTATAAACTAGTATTTAAGGTGTCATAATGTTATGAATGAATCAATCAATCAAAGTTTAAGATAAACAAATCTCTAGTTCTTCTCTTTATTTTCTTAAGGAGCTCGCACACGTTAAAAGTGATGCGTTATCCTGATACAACCGCTTGAAGTGGTGCCCTATCCCGATACAACCCCTAACCTGGTCGTATCACTTGTCAAGATGTGAATTCTTGGCACCTGTAACGAATCATTGCAAAATCAAGTGGTGACTACACCGGGTAGTGCAAAAGATCTATGGGATCACTTGAAGGACCTCTTCCCTGACAATGAAGTTTTATAGCAAATTAGCCGACTATTAATATTTGTATTTTGCAGTTACTTGTTTATGGGTTTCTCAACTACGATGGTTGGTGCATAGAAAATGTCAATTACAATCATTATCTATAATACTATAAGATTCAGTCCCTAAATTTAATGTGGAGTTATGATGATAGAGTTTTTAGAGTTAGAAACAAGTTGGAGTCGTTTAGTAGTTGCATAGAGTACAAGATAGCTAATGCTTGGAATTCAATACAGCCTCAAAATAACTATACAATCATGAAAGGAGATGAAGTGCAAGGGTTGCCCGAATTGATCGCATGGCATTTAGTATAGAATTAAAAGTCAGTTAGATGAAGTGCAAGGGTTGCGAAAAGGTTGCAAGAATAATTAATGATTTAACCTAATTCATGCCTATATAAACCGGCCAAAATCACATTTCGTATGTACATATGAAGATGATTCACACATCTTTAATCTTTTAGATCTTTGATTGTTGGTAGTGGTATGTAAATTCTCTTTTGCAATATTTTGGAGATGATTCATACATCTTTTAAATCTTTGTAATTAACTTGGTCTTCTTTTTTTCTTAATTTAGTTATCATACGCAGGTACCATGAAAATCACACAAGATCGTGTACGCTCAGATAAATGGAACCAAAGATTGGGATACCAACTATTTTATTTGTTTCTTACATATTTAGGTGATTGTTATAGATAAGCATATATGAAGATATATGTATTATGTTAATGCATTGGGATACCAACTAATTTATTTGTTTCTTACATATTCAGGTGATTGTTATAGATAAGAATATATATAGATATATGTATTATGTTAATGCATTTTCATATACAAGTAATTTATGTACGTTTTCTATTGATGTAGCTCACATGTGCGAATTGATTCAAGAAAATATGCATGAGCATGTATGTAAAGCAACATTTAAATGGTTAAATGATCCTTTTTAGCGTGATTAGTTTATGTAAGTAGTTGCTTTCGAATGCTCTTTGAGAAATATTAGAATGAATTTATTGTGTGCAATTAAATTATTATTGAAAAGAAGAAGGTCCGCGCATCGCAAAGTGTTTTATTTTTCTATATGTAGAATCATTAGTGAAAAACCAATATTTATGCCAATTAAATGAGTTTGCTATAATAGCAAAATACGACATATTAAAAATATCACATTGAGTAATGAATAGAAAGGAAAAGTACATAGTTTTGACTTAAATCCGTTTGTAAATTATAATATCAAATAAAAAAGTTGAGTTTTAAACATAAGTAAAAATTCAAAATTTTATGAGAAAACAAAACCGGTGCATTTAATGTGAAATATATACAATATCGAGATGGAAGTGCAAGGCTTGCCGAAATTTATTACACGATATTTAGTAATTAGTATACAATTAAAAGTCGGTTAAGGATTAAGATGAAGTTGAAAAGGTTGCAAGAATAATTGATGATTTAACCTAATGCAATATATATATATATATATATATATATATATATATATATATGTATTATGTTAATGCATTTTCATATACAAGTAATTTATGTGTGTTTTCAATTGATGTAGCTCACATGTGCGAATTGATTAAAAAAATGTGCACGAGCATGTATGTAAAGCAACATTTAAATGATTAAATGATACTTTTTAGCATGATTAGTTTATATAAGCATGCAACTTGAATAAAGAATATAAAAGAAAAAATATATAATTTTTGCTAAAACCTATTTGTAAATTAAAAAAAAATAAGTTTAAGATATAATAGTGGAGTCGAAAGGTTTTAGGAATTATTAATTGTGTGTTAATTAATATTCATTAGTTAGCTATTTAGAATGAGTTTATTGATAAAATTTATTACGGAGTAATATTAGTTAGACTTCAATGTTAATTTTCAATGAAATTAGTTGTACAATAAAATGAGATGAAGCTAAAAAGGTTTGTAACAATTTTTATACAGTTTATGTGGCATTATTATATATTAATTATTACACAAACTTTAACTTACAAACTTAATAAAGAAAATATTTAACACACATTAAACTATGACCAATTAGATAAACCCTGTATGCTTCATATTACCATGCAAAAACCATCTAATAGACAAGTATTGTAGGGTTAAGTAATAGACCAAAAGAAACAAAGCCATTTTTTTATTATGCAAATAAGTAATAGGCCAAAATAAACAAAGACATCACAACTTAATAACAAAAAAGCCCATATATAGAATACAACACCACAAAACCAAAACAACATCAAACACTTTTAAATTTTTATAAGATTCAGTCCCTAAATTTAATGTGGAGTTATGATGATAGAGTTTTTAGAGATAGAAACAAGTTGGAGTCGTTTAGTAGTTGCATAGAGTACAAGATAGCTAATACTCGGAATTCATTACAGCCTCATAATAACTATACAATCATGAAAGGAGATGAAGTGCAAGGGTTGCCTGAATTGATCACATGGCATTTAGTATAGAATTAAAAGTCGGTTACATGAAGTGCAAGGGTTGCGAAAGGTTGCAAGAATAATTAATGATTTAACCTAATTCATGCCTATATAAACCGGCCAAAATCACATTTTGTATGTACATTTGAAGATGATTCACACATCTTTTAGATCTTTGATTGTTGGTAGCGGTATGTAAATTCTCTTTTGCAACATTTTGAAGATGATTCACACATCTTTTAGATCTTTGTAATTAACTTGGTCTTCTTTTTTTCTTAATTTAGTTATCATACGCAGGTTCTATGAAAATCACACAAGATCATGTATGCTCAGATAAATGGAACCAAAGATTGGGATACCAACTATTTTATTTTTTTCTTACATAGTTAGGTGATTGTTATAGATAAGCATATATATATAGATATATGTGCATTGGGATACCAACTATTTTATTTGTTTCTTACATATTTAGGTGATTGTTATAGATAAGCATATATATAGATATATGTATTATGTTAATGCATTTTCATATACAAGTAATTTATGTGCATTTTCTATTGATGTAGCTCACATGTACGAATTGATTCAAGAAAATATGCACGAGCATGTATGTAAAGCAACATTTAAATGGTTAAATGATATTTTTTAGCGTGATTAGTTTATGTAAGTAGTTGCTTTAGAATGCTCTTTGAGAAATATTAGAATGAATTTATCGTGTGCAATTAAATTATTATTGAAAAGAAGAAGGTCCGCGCATCGCAAAGTGTTTTCTTTTTCTATATGTAGAATCATTAGTGAGAAACCAATATTTACGCCAATTAAATGAGTTTGCTATAATAGCAAAATACGACATATTAAAAATATCACATTGAGTAATGAATAGAAAGGAAAAGTACATAATTTTGACTTAAATCCGTTTGTAAATTATAATATCAAATAAAAAACTTGAGTTTTAAACATAAGTAAAAGTTCAAACTTTTATCGAAAAATAAAACCGGTGCATTTAACGTGAAGTATATACAACATCGAGATGGAAGTGCAAGGCTTGCCGAAATTTATCACATGATATTTAGTAATTAGTATACAATTAAAAGTCGGTTAAGGATTAAGATGAAGTTGAAAAGGTTGCAAGAATAATTGATGATTTAACCTAAAGCAATATATATAGATATATGTAATATCTTAATGCATTTTCATATACAAGTAATTTATGTGTGTTTTCAATTGATGTAGCTCACATGTGCGAATTGATTAAAAAAATGTGCACGAGCATGTATGTAAAGCAACATTTAAATGGTTAAATGATACTTTTTAGCATGATTAATTTATGTAAGCATGCAACTTAAATAATGAATATAAAAGAAAAAATATATAATTTTTGCTAAAACCCATTTGTAAATTAAAAAAAATTAAGTTTAAGACATAATAGTGGAGTCCAAATGTTTTAGAAATTATTAATTGTGTGTTAATTAATATTCATTAGTTAGCTATTTAGAATGAATTTATTGATAAAATTTATTACGGAGTAATATTAGTTAAACTTCAATATTAATTTTCAATGAAATTAGTTGTACAATAAAATGAGATGAAGCTAAAAAGGTTTGTAACGATTTTTATACAGTTTATGTGGCATTATTGTATATACATTATTACACAAACTTTAACTTACAAATTTAATAAAGAAAATATTTAACGCACATTAAATTATAACCAATTAGATAGACCCCGTGTGCTTCATACCATGCAAAAACCATCTAATAGACAAGTATTGTATGGCTAAGTAATAGACCAAATGAAACAAAGCCATTTTTTATCATGCAAATAAGTAATAGGTCAAAAGAAACAAAGACATCACAATTTAATAAAAAAAAAAACCCATATATAGAATACAACACTACAAAACCAAAACAACATCAAACACTTTTAAATTTTTATACGAGAAAGTTAAAATATTTCATACAACATACTAAACAATAATTAAGTATACACTCGCCAATATACAGAAAGAATACACGATTAACAATTAGATTCTTAGCCCGTGCGTAGCACGAGTTCTGCCTGCCCCGTTCACTATAAAATTCATTGAGAATCCAAACTAGATTAACGGAATATCATTCAAGTAGTTGGATACGTATAACATATGTTTTTTATACATTACAGAAATTAAATGATTGACTTAAGAAAAATCAACCTTTACCTTAATGACACCGGATCCCTTGCAAAGTGAGAAAAGTTAAAAAGTGTAGAAAGCCATTCATAGTGTGACACGTGTCCCCCAGGACCCCCACTCTAAATTATACATAAAATCCGCCCAGGGGTAATTTGATCTTTTGACCCGTTTTTTCTTTTCCACCTCAATTTTCAAACGCATATATCTCTTAAACAACAAACTTTTAGAAAAAACCGATTTCACCATAATATACTTAAAACACGAAAGTTGTAGATTTTGATTCACTCTTTACCCAGAAATTTCAATCACTCAAATCCGATATAATATGAGTGAGATATCGCACGTTAAAGATGATGTTTTAATCATATTTGTTGTACACAACGTGTTTGATGAAATGTTTAGCTTATATTTGTTGTCTTAAAATCGAGTTAAATGCACTTATTTTTGTCCCATAACGCATTATTAATAATTTTATTAATGTAACATTCAAAAAGTGATGTTTTTTAATAATTATTTTTTTTAAATATACATTTAGTTTATCAGTTAAGTTATTAGGTTTATCAGTTAGATTATGTTTTGTTAATCAGTTAAGTTATACGTTATAGGTTCATCAGTTAGACATTTTGTTCATCAGTTACTTTGGTTCATCAATTTCAGGTTCATCAATTTTTTGAGATTCATCAATTTCAGGTTCATCAATTTTAGGTTCATCAATTTTTTCAGGTTCATCAAATTTGATCAAATGTTTGGGTTCATCAAATTGATCACAGTTCTTTTCAGGTTCATCAAATTTCAGGTGCATCAATTTTTTCAGGTTCATCAATTTGATCAAATGTTTGGGTTCATCAATTCTATTTAACGAAACAAACTGATAGTTTTGTTAAACTGAAAATAACTTGACCAATTAGTGCATTTAAATGTATTTTTATATGAAAAATCTCTTTTAGTCATTTTATCAAACACTTCGTGTGCACTAAATATGACTAAGACGTCATATTTAACGCGCGATATCACACTCATATCATATCGTATTTGAGTGATTTAAATTTTTGGGTAAAAAATGGCTAAGAAGCTACAACTTTCGTGTTTTAAGTTTTGCAAAATTCGGCCTTTAAACTAGACAAAATTAGAGCCGAAACTGCTAAAATTTTCAAGAAAATCATGACCCAATGAATATGTCAAAAAAAAGTTTCGAAAAAATTAAAAAGATTTATACCAAATTAAAGAGGATTAAATTTTCATAATTATGGTGAAATCGTTTTTTTGTAAAAGTTTGTCGTTTGAAAGTTTTTGAAATTGAAATTTAAGGTGAAATTAAAAAAAAAATGAGTCAAATGACCAAAATGTCCTCTAACCGAAAATATTGAAGAAAAAAAGAGGGAGTTGGTAGGAGACAAATGACACTAGCTTAATAGCTAGAAATACTTTTTAGGCTTTTTAATTTTTGATCCCTTTCTAGGGATCGCAACTCTTACCTTAATTGTTGATTTATTGGCCACTGTTTGTAAGTCGGGAATCGTATCATTTTTGTCAAAATATAAATTTTCTAAGGGTTTTTCTAACTTGTGCCCTGGGGGCACAAGTTAAGCACACCAAAAGGACGGTAAGACCCATAAAAAAGGACATCCGGACCCACATCTTTTATTTGAAAAGTGTATTTTTCTATGGGTCCGGACGTACTTTTTCGTGGGTCCCACCGTCCTTTTGGTGTGCTTAACTTGTGCCCCTAGGGCATAAGTTAGAAAAACCCATTTTCTAATAAGAAATATAAGTGACAGTTAGAGGAGCCAAGTACATATAAAAAAAAATCCTTATGCCTCATTGTGAATGAGAGTATCAAAATACACCAAAATAATTACATAATCATTAGCTTGATTAGATAACCAAAAGCACTTTTAACCTTTGGCATTTTCGGCTTATAACAACTCTTATATACGCTTCCTCCATGAGTTATAAGTCTAACTCAGCGCATAGACTTATAACAACTCTTATATACGCTGAAGCAAAAACCAAACCCGTGTTTGGCATTCAAATCCATTTTTCAGCTTTTTTTACGGTCTCATAATTTTTTTTAACCTCTCGTTCCAAACATATACTTGTATGTAAAATAACTCTCCTCAATAATTACATTCCACCTTTTTTTGAAAATAAAATGTCTTACAAACGGTAAATCGTTAAGTGAAAAAAAAATACACCATCGTTATGAGAATTTTTGTTATCTTTCAGTAGACGGGCACTTCGATAGACTTTCGACGAAAAAATCACATGTGATTTTTTTAAAGTAACTATTCACACGTGATTTTACCTTACGCAAATTTCAACATTGACATAAAAAATAATAAAAGAAAAAAGAAAAAGAAAAAAATCGTCAAGTATATATAAGTGCCCTATATAATAAGATAATTTAATTATCGTCGTCTTTTATTACGTAAGGATAAAACGGTTATTAAGTATATATATATATATATATATATATATATATATATATATATATATATATATATATATATATATATATATATATATATATATGAAAACCTTAATAAGGTTTAGTAAGATACATGTCAATATACATAAGGGCATAATAATTATTTACAACATCTTATACATTTTTTTAGTAGTAAAATACATTTAATAGACAAGAACTTCCCAAGAGTCTTCAATGGAAAAAAGGAAAAGCCACATACATTAATTATTACGTAATTAATGAGTGCCTATAGTGTATGTTCATTTAGTCATATTTGTTTATTTATTACGTAATTAATGCATTGACCAAAATAATACTTTGGTGTGTTTAGCAGCACTCTTCATAATAAGGTTATTTCTATTTCTTTTCAAATATTATCTAACTATCATATAACGGAGGAAGACATACTATTAATAAAAATACTTAAAATTAAGCAATACAACTTTTAAAGCTATAAGTACAACAACCAATGCTACTTATAGAAATTCTCCTCATATTTAATTCTAACATACAATTAATAATTACATTAAATACAATAAATAAATCATTATGTACATTAAATACAATTAATTAACTGGTCAATAAATACAATTAATGCACTTATTAAAACACCCCTTAAATAAGAAATACAAATTATCAAGTATATTGTACAACCAACTTAAATACAATTTCTGCATTAAATGTCACTAATACAAATAATAAAGCATATTATACAAGTATTCAAGCCCGAACAGGCACGGGTCAAACGGGCTCGAGCCCGAACGGACACAAGCCAACGGGCTCGAGCCCGAACGGATACGAGCTAAACGAAATTTTTGATATCCGTAAATTTATTGTCAAAAAGAACATAGTAAACTAAAATATGTTCACATATTGTACAAACCAAGCAAACTACTAAAATAATAATAATATTAATAAATAAATAAAATAATACAAACTAAGCAAAATTTCATCAAACTTTTGTCATAAAAAACTAATCAGTAAAGCTATTGCCAAAAAACGTACAAATAAAATAAATTATTAGTCGAAAAAATTAAAATACAGGGTGCCCGCAGCTATATCGCGCGGGGACCCTGTTAGTTTTTCTACAATACATTAATTTTGTTAATAAAAATATTTAATTCGTTTTCTTATTTCGTAACCATCTATGTAACTTGAATTATTATAATTTTTGTTTTGTGTTATGAAATGAAAAAATATGTTTTAGTCACGTTAGACAAGTAAAAAGAAGATAAAAAATTTAGAGAGAATTGTATATATACTCACTAAAACTCAAAAATTTGCATATTTTCTCAAAATACAAGTTTTCAATGCATGATGTACAATGCAAGTTAAGCATGTTTTGGGTATATATGCAAATATGCAAGTTTTAGTGATTATATATGCAATTGCCACAAAAATTAAAAAAGGTAAACAATAACTACTTAGAAAACATATTAATGACGAGAGGCCCTCGAAAATCAATCTATGGTATTTTATAATTATCAGGTGTAATTTTTTTGCCTAAATGTTCTGAATCAAATTGGCAAACAATGAGCAGATTGTAGATATTTATATTGGTTATCACTTATGAGATCTTAAAGTCACGCACATATGACATGAGAACCCAGAATAATATGTATGTATTGTATATATTTATATATAGATATTTACATATGGTGTGTAAACCGGTTTAGAGATGAGATTAGAATAGTTTTGTTGTTTGGTTTCTCGTGGTAACACCCCCAAAATATCGCAGCCGAGGATAGCGTCATCAAGATATTATTTCATAGCACAAAGTACAAGTACATAAAACGATTTTAAAATGAGACATTTTGAAAATACATTAGCATTCAATTTATAATAAGTAGTCAACACGTGAGTACTCGGCTAATTAACAAAAACAAACATTCCATCCATCTCTTTATTTTCCCAACTGGATGACAACAATAAAAATTCACACGAATAAAATAATTCACAAAATTGCTCGTAGAACGAAGCCATAAAGATAAAAAAAAATGTTAGAAGTGTTTAGAAAACTAGTTTAAAAAAAAAAAAAAAAAAAAAAAAAAAAAAAAAAAAAAAACTTTTGAAATTGATTAAATTAATCAATTTAAAAATTTATTATACAGCTTTTGGTTTTTAGTTATTTGATATGTTAATTTAGTTTTGAAAATCAAAATCGGAAAAGTTAAAACGTTACAAAAACCTTGTCATAATCTAACACTGTGTTCTAGAGTTTGTATTTGAAAAGAAACTGAAGGGAAAGGAAGAAAACAAAAAAGGTGGCATGTTCTTTAGTTCTTTTAGCAAAAGGAAGTGAGGTAAAGAGAGAGGTGAGAAAAGGAGATTAGTGGGTTTTCTCTCCATCCCAAATATGAGATGAAAGTGAGTGAAACAAATATCTGCTCAAATATTTTCAAAGTGGGTTCTTCAACTTTCATCTACACTTCTACACCTCATTCTATCCTCACCAACAATATGGATTTCTTCCATTAAAAAATTAAATTATTCTGCCTTAATTGATCCATATCAAAACTACTTTTTTTTTTTTTTTTTTGTGTGTGGTTGATAGCCCTTTTCTTCTCACAAATCCCAATCGTTGACTAGATCTACACATAAAGTTAGTATAGAAAAGATTAAACTCATTTCTTATTTGTTGTTTTGGACATTAGCAGATCTGAGTTTTGTTTGGGTTATGATAGCTTGAGCCTTTGCAATTTGATTTTTTTAACAGTTAAATTAGATAAGAATGGTTGATACTGCCCTTTTCTTTCCTTTTGTTTTGACTTAAGAACATGAAAGGTAATCATAGGTTTCTTTCCACTCATCCCCACTCCATTCTTTACTTTACTTTTCTTCTCATTCCTCTCCTAATTTTAACTTGAGAACACAGTGTAAAAGTTGGAGTATCTCAAACTACTTTGGAGTATATAATGCTTTGCTAAAAAAATATTTACATAATACATAAAAGTTACAAACTACTTTGGTCCACTTGATTATTACTGTAATTAATGTTACAGAATACGTGTGTCTTTTTTTTTTGAAAATTGACTTTCATTGGGGAAATTCAAGTCCAATTTGAAACTTGATGGGGGGAAAACTTTCAACTTAAGCCGCCCGAAGGCACGACACTTAAATTGAAGTAAACTCTGCCTTCTCCAGATTCGAACCCTTGTGGGTTGAAACCTTCATTGAAGGACTTTGAAATCGTACCGACAGGGCAGTGGTCCACAAGGGAGGACTTCCCGGTTTGGTCACCCAAACCGGTACTACTCTCCACTAGGCACGCTTAACTGAATAAGACATGCCCAGTGGACCACAAGCCCATTGGTCAGAATACGTGTATCTTAGTATCACAATTTACAATGTAAGGCTATAAGTTTATTATTTTTAATTTCTTTGATGTAAATAATAGTACTCTTGTGAATGTGAATGAAGGTCAACCAAAGGTGTCAATAAACTTACAAAAATTATCATGGTGACACAAAATGTAAACTACATAGTATAAACAAATTATTAGTATAAACTAGTGTCTTGAATCCTGATCAACGAGGAGATCACGCGACTTAACTTGCCTAATGTGCTTAACATATATTGTTAAAAAAGGGAAACAAATTTTGCTTGTATACGATGATGTTATCGGTTTTTCAAAACTTTGACTTTAAGCTAACTTAGATTGGTAGTAAAAAGCAAGGTTATTAATAGTGTGAGGCGTATGGTTGCGGCATGGGCTAGCCTTACGCTTTAGGAGCTATAGCGAAACCATAGCATTTTCTAAGGCATAACTTAAAGCGACACAAAATATGAAAAAAAAAAAAAAAATTATAAATTTATATATTATATCATATTTCATATATATCGAATTTATAAAAAGTGTTATATATAAGAAATTAAGTTAAGAAACTATCATTGCATTTAATCTTCTTTATTTATTTCAAAAAAATATTTTTCATTGGAGTTAAATTCAAAAAAGGCGTCACGCCTTACGCCTTATCTCGCCTCATCTCATGCCATACCTAAAGCCAACGCCTTGGTCTATTGCGTAATATGGAGGTCACGCCTCATGCCTTAGTGGTGCCTGAGTTCCGCCATGACACGACTTTTAGAACCAAGGTAAAAAGATACACGAAGGTATAATTTGAACTAGGGGTGGCAAAATGGGCGAGCCGGGCGAGCACGGGCCACAATTCAAACTGGCTAGGGCCCAAACGGGCACGGGGGCACGTTATATGAATCGCTTTAGAAAAGACTGATTGAGCCTAAATAGTCAACTAAATTGACCAAGTGATTTGGTCAACAAAGTTAAACTGCCTAGAGTCAATGCTCCGTGGATAGTATAGTTTACTCCCGGGTCGTTATGTCCCGACGAGATTGAAATGGTATAAAAAGGGGTTTGTGATCGGGTGAATTGAATGGGAAGTAACCAGATAATGAATTGGATTTGTTTTACACTATTGAAAAGATTAGGCATAATAATATTAACAATAACAGGAAACAAATGTGTATAAACGTAGATCAAATAAAAATCAGACACGATTACGTACTGGGAAAAAAGTGAGTTTTAAGCAAATATAAACTACAGGGGGTAAAAATGAAACTTTTACAAACTTAATATTAAAAAAAATTAATTAAAAGGAAAATTATTTTTTTGATTATTTTATTATTTATTATTAATTAAAACTATTTAATTACTTATTATTAATATTTAACTTATTAAATAAAACTAAGAAAATGAAAATCTATTTTTAAAACTTCTAAAATAACCTAAAAATTATATAAAAACTTAAAAATATATCTTTTTGTCTTTTTGTGATTTTCTATTAATTAAATACTAATAATATTAATTAAACTATTTAAAATAATTTAAATTACTAATAATACTACAAATGATTTAGAAAATTAAGAAATATTTTATAAAACTAATTAACCATCACAATAATCCTAAAAAATTATAAAAAGCTTATAAAAGTTATTTTTAGACTATTTTACTAATTATTTACTTATTTATTAATTAATATCTAATTTAACTAAATTAATTAAGAAAATTAGAAAATGAACAGTAGAAATTCTAGAAAAAATCCTAAAATTATTTTATAACATATAAAATCTAGGAAAAATATAAAAACTAGGTATTACTTGATAAAAACTAATTATGCTATTTAATACTTAATTATTAATTAATAATTAATAAAACTAATATTAAATCTAATAAGTACTAAATGACAAGATAAAACTCTGGAAAAATTACTAAAAATACTTTAACATAAAATAAAATTAAGAAAAATATAAAAATTCTAATTACTTAATAAAAAGCTAAAAAGGAAAATTAAAAAGATAATTAATATTAAATATAAACTATCACTTAATTTTAAATTGATTTTTTTTCTGGATTTTCTTTTGGAAATCTATTTCATACTTAAAAACAAAGAACTTTTGTGAAAACACCTTTTCCCAAACTTAAAAAAAAAAAAAAAAAAAAAAAAAAAAAATGGACACAATAAGCTAAAACAGTTGACTTTGTTGACTTTGGAAAGAAATAAGCTTATGTGGGGTCCACAGGGGTGGATTTTGGTTCTAATAAGTAAATTGGACTGATAAGAAGCGGAAACAACTAAAGGGTACCACTGATAAGCCAATAAGCACTCAAATAAGCACTTAGTTCCTTGGCTTCACACAGAAAATGGGACAAGGTACAATGGTGATTCTAGGTGGGTCCCTGTGGTTATAAGCTCAAAAGCTTGGTACCAATAGGAAGGTGGCAAGCTTGTGAGTCTAAAGAGCCAAGGGGGGCTGTGGGGCCCACTGTGGAGTCCTGTGGGACCCACAAAAGTGAGACAGATGGGTGGAATCAGCAGCTGCACAGGAGAGCAGCCGTCCCTGCAGGTATGTTTGAGGGCCTGTGGGGCCCACAGAAAAAATTGCAAAAATATAAGGACTATGGGATTTCAAAGTTGAGGTGGTAGACTACATTTTGTAAAAAGCAAAAGCCCTAGATCCTAACAGAAAAATCAAAACAATTCTTGGGATTTTTGCCTTTTTCATGAGATGTGCAACTTTAACTTTTTATGAAATCTACTCTAGTTGACTTTGGTGAACTTTGGGTGAATCTAGTGGACTGATATGAATGTATTAAGTTGAAATGAACTCAAAATAAGCAATCTTACACACAATCTAAGGTTGTGGTGTGGATTTGGAAGTTGAAAGTCCAACAGTGGACTGTTATGAAAAATATGAGAGTACTTTGACTTTTTTTTTGCTAATGAACTACTACTTTTTTAACCTAAGTGATCTAGTAATGACTAATGAAGCATGTCTCAACCAAAAGAAACAACGGAAACCAACAAGAAAGCAATTGACAATCTTAAACCAAACACCCCTTTATAAATTGAACATGAAATTCTTCAAAGCATAAGGCTTATTTATACTATGAAACTGATGCACAGGGTTCTATTATGTTATAATGAACCAATTTTAACTCATAAACATCAATAAATCACAACTAATACCTAAAAACTACTAACATGCTCACATGGTCATTCAACTGTGAAAAATTGAGCACAAGTAATTCAATGAACAAGCAATTGAAATTAACTAATGATATCACTAAAATACACTAACTAAGCATACAAAACACAGGGATAAGCCATAATACAAACTTCTACAGTAAAGAGTAAAAAAAATGGAATTGTGAGCTTACAAATGATTTCCAAGTCAAGAACATGAAACTAAGGCCCAAAACTTCTCCTAATGTCTCCCCTGAGACCACTAAACCCTGATTATACTGAGTTCACCATGCCTCTTTGGCTTCCTTCTTCTCCTTCACTGATTTTTTATTTTCCATCCTATTTAATTTGATTTTTTTAGTATTTTTGCTTTTATGGGCTAAACAGGTTTTAATGCTTAGAAAGCTTTATAAAAACTTGATAGTGACTTATTAGAGCTTAAATGATCATTAAACAACAACTGTTAACAAGATTAAAGTAAAGTTGTTAATTTCACCTTAAAATTGCCAAAACTGAATTTTACTAAATAAAACTTGAAGTTGAGATAAGAAAAAGTTAATATTACACTGAAATTGTTGATTACAACTTTCTTAAACTAAAAACTGAATCTAGAAATTGAGATTACATTAATTCGACACTATACTAAACTAAGCTACACTACTATTAATTTTCTACTGCCTCCTTCTCTCTCTTTCTTCACTCTTATATCCAAGTGAGGGTCCCACTTCAAATCCCAGCTACTTGATTGACCACTGGATCACTTGTGCTCTCTTTCCACTTTTTTGGCGGGAAAAGGTCTAGCTGCAATTTGCTCTGTGAAGGATGCCATAGGGGGGTGGCATTAATTGCTCTTGGGGAAGTGTGATTGAAGGGATAAGGGTGTGGGTTGGCAGAGCAGGTCAAGTAGGGATGGTGGAGGTGGTATTGCAGGGTGTAGTGGAGTGGTATTGGAGGGAAGATGGTGGGTTTGACCAGGGTCAACCCTGGTTTAATATAAACGTGGGTGAGGTTGGGCCTTAGGAGGAGTTGGGCTTGGTTAAGGTGTTGGATCAGGCCTTGGTTATGTTTGTGTTTGGATTGGTATTTTACTTTGGTCCATTTGATTTGTAGTACTAATTAACAAGGACCAAAAATGCAACTTCCTGAAATTTAAGGGCTGGAATTGCAATTTCCCATAAGTTATCAAAAGGACCAAACCTACCAAGTATAAATAACCCAAGGACCATAATTATCAATTTTCCATTTTTAAACCTCCGGGGACTAAAGCTATCATTTTACAAACTTGGAGGACCAAAATTGTAATTTTCCAAATTTTATAACCAGAGACCATTTATGATAACTTTTGAATTCCCAAGGACCATTTTTGACTTTTTATTCAAAAATAAACTTCTAGGGACTAAAACTATCATTTCTTGAAAGTTCAGGGACTGAAACTGTCAAATATGCAAACTTTGTGCGTTTTTCATCTGTTTTTACTCATTTTGCATCTGAAACATATAAAACACAAGTTTTGGAATATTTTCTGTATTTTGATACATTTATGAGTGTTTTTGGATATTTTGGCAGCTCAGATTAGATAAAAATGATGAGTATTTACACACTCATCAAAGACCTAAAACGACGAAATAAATTTCTCAAATGTAACACTTCATTTATATTTAAAAACTTAAATATATTATATCTATAAGTTTTCTTTTAAAAACAATTGTAATATTCTTAAATTGAGAGAAAATATATGCCCGTTTGTGCAATTTAATTTTTAAATGGGCATAATATGCCTATTTTCAAAAAAGAAGATGGCTAAATGTGTCAAAATCATGGATAAGATGCCCATTTAAACATAAGAGGTAATGTTGTGTTTTTATAATTGTACATTAGAGACACTTTATTTTGCATACTTATATTTTGGTGCATACCAATGGACAAATCTCCACCATCTATTTAGTTTGATCTAATGGTGGGGATTAACCTAAGATTAAATAGGACATCCTAAGTCCATGTTTTTTCTCCCTTTTTTTTTGTCTTTTTGTCTCTCTAATTATTCTTTTTTTTTTCTTTTTCTTTTTTTTTTTCTATTTTCTTCAAATTAATGTTTGTTCACCTTTTTTTTTGTAATACACTTTTTTCATGCTTTTTTTTTCTTTTCCTAAATTACTTTTTTTTTTCAATAATTCATTTTTTTTAGTTCACTTTTGTTCCCCTATCATACGTTTTCGCCCGTTTTCATCCGTTTTCAAACGTTTTGTCTGTTTTCATACGTTTTCGTCCGTTTTCTTACGTTTTCGCCCATTTTCGTCTGTTTTCTTACGTTTTCAAACATTTTTGTATTTTTTCGTTCGTTTTAATACGTTTTCATCCATTTTCTTTCGTTTTCGTCCATTTTTCATACTTTTCCGTCCGTTTTCAGACGTGATTTTAGGCTTTCATATGTTTTTGTCCGTTTCCATATATATTTGTCCGTTTTCTTGTGTTTTCATCCTTTTTCTTATGTTTTCGTCCGTTTTCTTACGTTTTCGTCCGTTTTCATCCGTTTTCTTTTAATTTCGTTCATTGTACATACATTTTCGTCCTTTTTCATATATATTTTTACACTTTCATACGTTTTCATCCGTTTTCATTCATTTTACTCTCTTTTTAAATGCTTTTGGCAGTTTTCAGACGTTTTCATACGTTTCTGAATATCACAAGAAATATTCTGTGATATTCAGAATATCAAAAGTGATATTCTGAATATCATGAGTGATATTCTGTGATATTTTGAATATCATAAGTGATTTTTTGAATATCACATGCGATATTCTTTGATTTTCTAAAAATCACAAGTGATATTATGTGATATTCAGAATATCACAAGTGATATTTTGATTACCACACTTTCGTTCGTTTTCATATGTTTTCGTCCGTTTTCTTACGTTTTTGTTTGTTTTCGTCCGTTTTCTTACGTTTTCGTCAATTTTTCATACATTTTCGTTCTTTAAACTAATGTTTTGTAACATGAAAATCACTAGTGATATTCAAAAACCACAAGTGACAGATATTATAACAACCAACATTTTTCAGGTCCTTACTCAACCTTAAAAACTCGAAGTAATTTATTTTTGAGGTTTACATATTTACTTTTGCGTGTAACTGTTGACTAAATGACACAAAGTGAGAAATCAACACCACACGCGTACCGACACAAATACTAGTAACGGCGTCAACTCAATATTCGTTCTTCAAAATCAAACTCTTTTTTTTATTACTATTATAATAACACTCTCAAAAATTATCTTTTTCGCGCTCATGCTAATCTTGAAAACTCATATTTACACTGGATCTCAACGAGAGACGGGATACGATTAAACCCCCATAAATATTACAAAACAAAAGACACTACACTCACTTTTATTTAATTAAAACTATAACTCACTTTTAAATTTTTACCAAAATAAAACAAACTAACAAAAAAAAAAAAAAAAAAAAAAAAAAAAAAAAAAAAAAAAAAAAAAAAGAGATAAGATAAAAAGGTTTTCATCTCTCACTTATCCCCACCCAACCCATGTGTCTTCTTCCTTCTCCCTTCTGCTACGCTCCATGTTTCCCCTCCTACTGTTCCGATTCAGATCTGATCCAAACAATGACCATAAACCTCCAAATGGTCCCAAGCATAGCAGGTGGGATTCCCTCTTCTTTGTCAAGATTCTTGAAGTCCACACAAAACCACAAGAGCTGACGAGGCTGTGATAAGGATATACCCTTTTTCGCTATGAATCGACTGTCAAATGAGTTTGGGGAGGACCAAACCTTCCTTGTCTAATCTTTTTTATATCCCTACTCGATTCACAAGCAAACCACATCCCAAAAACATCACTCAACAAAATTCCTCTCAAAAGTCTCAAGGAGGGCTGTGGTGGGATTTGCTTGCTTGGATCAGAGTTGGTTTATTTTGAAATCGAAAGTCTCATTGTCTATCTCCCTCAATCGGTTTTGATATTGTAAGGATTCCTGGATTTTTGTTCATTTGATTTTCTGGGTTTATGATATTTTTTATGTTGTTGTTATAAACTTGTTTGGGATTAATAAGACTCGAATCGATTTTATTATTTTAAATTTACGATTTGCTTAATGTTAAGCTTTATTGTTGGTGTGGCAAGCTTGTAATGGTAAAACTGATAAACTAAACTAAGTTAAAACTATATTGGCTTGGATTGGAATAGTTATTTTGAGTGGTTATTATTGATTTTTGTTTATTTGCGTTATGGGATACATCTGCTTAATTTGAGGCTTCATGGGTCGGAATAATAGTGGGTAATCTGAGTCTATGTAGCCGCTTATCAAAATATTGAGTTATGTTAAAACCCCAATAAAATCACATATATATGTATACTGTTAGACAAACAAAACAAAAAGAAAAGAAAAAGGAGATTTGTGGTTGTTTTACTGTCGTGGTCCGGTCCCAACAGTGGGGAATGGCTTTTAGCACATTTGGTTTCCCTTGTCAAATTTGCAACTCAACACAGGGTCAAAATAGTGGGTATTATTCTTTTTGTTGTTCTTGTCTATTTTGAGTCACCAAAGTCTGTTACAAGACTATAATTAATTGTTAAACTTCTTATACATGAAACTAAATATGGATTTGAAAGTAAATATTGATTTGAGTGGTGTGAGTTTGTGTTCATGGAGCAGTGGGCCAAACTAAAATGTGGGTGTGTCTGATTTGTGCTCATTTCGACTTCGATTCATTTCACGACTTGCTCCTGACTTATTTTGACTCGTTGACTCGACTTATATTTCGTTGCGTAATCATACCTTATTTTTGAAACCTAAAACTTCTTAGAAGTCAAAACTATATGTTACTGTATTAAATATCTTGAACATGTTAAAAACTATACTAAACTAAACATACGAGTTTTAACTCATTTTTAAAGTTATTGAATTGCAGTGTCTACTTTGGTTTATTGAAGCTCAAAGTAACATATTTATTTATTTATTTTTGAGTTTAACAAGTAGTATAAAGCGGTTTATTGTTCAAATACGAAGATGGTAAACATTTAGTTATCTCATAAAAACGAAAATGTCTACACGGGTCATGCCCAATTTTCACCAAGGATATACACTTAATTAATATTTCAACTAAAAATGATCATTTTCCATAAATTATCTTTTCACAAATTTAGTAATTTACTATATATGTAGACACTTTTTCCATTTTCCGACGACATTTAAAAATTAATTTTGATTATTTTCCGTAATTGTCTTTCGAATATTGTCTAACAAATTCCTATCGTCATGAATACTTTGCGTAAGCACTCCCAAGAGCCAATCCTTGCCAACATTTACAAAACTACTTAAACTCAAATGCTGCCACACAAGCAACAATAACATAAAACTCTTTAAAACTTTAAAACTTATTTAAACTTCACACTTAGAGTCTTAAATGGGTTTTGTGAACTAAACTTGCCGTACTAATTTAGGTCGCGTGTCGGTGCCTTCAACTATTACTATTTGACTTTACTCTATTCAGACTGCTTTGTTGAGCTGAGTTCTGGTAGCCCCATTTTTTATATATTTTTCCTTGAGGGAAAATGGTACTCAATGCTTTTAAATCGTTTTCATGCTGTGATTAAATGTTTTCATGCTTTATTTTGGACAATTATGTGCATTTGATTTCAATTATATGCTATGTGGTATACTATTACGTTTGCGAGCATGCGCTACTGTTTAACTCCGTATGGGGCCGAAGCATAGGATAGTACTATCCGGGGTAGCTCCCCGCTATTATTTATTTGTGTGATAATCATGGCAGGTTCAGTTTAGCGCTATTAAAAACTTTTCTTTATTTCATGCTATAATTGCTTATCTCTCTCACTATTGTCCTACCTAATATCTTTCACAGCTTCGTGGTTTACTTTCAAACCTACGAGCTCACCAACTTTATGTTGACGTTTTCGAGTACCCATTTTCAGGTGCTTAGACAGAAGTTGCTTTAGAAGGTTGAGTATTGGCCTGGCCTAGCAAGACTTAGGACAAGACCCTCCCGGGTTGTATCTCGTGGAGTTGCATTTTGATATTCTCCTAAGTGATGTTGTTTGACTTTGAGACTTATGTTTAGTATTTGGATCTTTGTACTTATCCTAATTGAGGGAGTTTGCGACTATTATCTGTATGACGTTATTCATTTAGTATTTCTCTATTGAGACACCTTGTGTTCTTGACTAATAAGTCATACCCCGTAAATGTCTTTCCGCTGCGCCATTTTTGGGGTGTGACAGATTGGTATCAGAGCCTCGGTTATAGAGAATTAGGTGGCTTAACCTAGACTATAACCTAGGAACCCTCATATAGTTTGCATTATAGGAGCTACGTGTGCGGTTATGTGGGTAGTATGACATGAAATGATGACCATAAGTAAATGCAGCATGATGCGATCTTAAAAACGCCTGGCCAACGTTTTTATGATAACATGATGTGGCACGGACTTATCAAAGTCATGGATGGTCTATAGGAAGTTGAGTGTAGTAATACGACGTGTATACCGACCCACCCTACCTATCTCCCATCTAACGTTTACCAATGTCCTGATTTGTAGGAACATGCCTCCAAGAAGGTCGACTCGAGTCAACCGAGGTGTTCCACCAACGAGGGGTGGAAGGACTGGTGGATGAGGAGGTAGGGTAGGAGGTCGCGGCACAAGAAGCGACGATGCTAGCAATGAAACGCCCGATGTTGCTACCATTATCGCTCAGCAACTGCGGGAACTGCTACCCACTATTGTCACCCAGGTAGGTGATCATATCAGTAACCAAGGGAACAATGTGAGCGGGAATGATCAAGTGGACAACGACGGTGGAAGCGATCACGTCAATGATAGGAACCATTCCAACGGCCACAAGGGATGTAACTACAAGGAATTTACCGCGTGCAAGCCAGTGGACTTTGATGAGAATGGAGGTGCGATAGCTTATACCCGTTGGGTGGAGAAGATTGAGTCAGTGATTGACATAAGTGAGTGTGCGGATCATAAGAAGGTGAAGTTTGCTGCTTGCTCATTGATTGGAAAAGCGTTGACCTGGTGGAACACGCAAGTTCAGGCTAGGGGCAGGGAAGCCGCCATGGGAATGAATTGGGATGACTTTAAGGCGTTTTTGAAAGAAGAGTACTGTCCAGATAATGAGATGCATAAGCTAGAACATGAACTCTACCACCATACCATGATAGGAACTGGTCATACAACTTATACAGATCGGTTCCATGAGCTCGCTAGGCTAGTACCTCATATGGTCACTCCAGAATCCAAAAGAATTGAAAGGTACATCTATGGGTTGGTCCCCAAAATTCGTGGAATGGTGAAAGCGACTGAGCCTGTGATGAGGCGAAAAATGAACCACTTTTAGGGGGTTATTTAAGCCCGGAATTGAATTTATTTGATCAAATATTGCCCTAAATCATTCCTTTTGTGATTTTAGGTACTTTGGGAGAGAAATCTGGAAAAGGAAGCAATTCGGACGTTTTTGGAGCATAAAAGTGAAGAAAACGCCAAAGTCTTAATTTTCCTTGCTGTGAACAGTAGGTGACGGCGTCAAGAAGAAAATCTTGACGGCGTCAAGAGTAATTTCCATGACGGCCCAGTACAGAATTGACGGCGTCACAAGGTAGGGCGTCAAGAGGAAAATGCATGACGGCCTGGAAACACATAACACTTGACGGCGTCAGATCTGGATCAAGGCAGTCCGAGGAGTATTTTGGCGGCGAGATGACGGCGTCACAAATTTGTTCTTGACGCCGTCAGACCCTATTTCCTATATGTAGTTTTCTAATTTTCACATTAAAAGGAGAGAGAAGTTTTAGAGAAACCCTAAGTACGAACTTGGTACGAATTTTACAGGTTTTTCAAGGGTTCTTAGCCCTTAATACCTTTCATGTGTAATTGAGATAAGTGTTCTTTTAATTCAATCAATATGTCTATGTGTTGGTTGTCTATATCTTGTTCTTGTCTTAATTCCATCACGCTAGGCTAGATCTATCTTGTGTTTGCTTGGATCTAATGAAACCTAGATGTTAATTATGTGTTGATTACTTGTTTATGGTTGTATTGGATGAATGAATTCGATGTTAGGCTTAAGAAAACTGGCAGATCTCCAATTGGTAACATGCTTGAACGTCTTAAGAAACATGAACTGATGTGCACTAGGTTTTATTGATTGTATTTAATGCATGAGTAAATTCTAATGATCCCATGTTAGGAGCTTCTTAGCCGGCTCGACATAGGAGTGAAGTAGGCACTCATAGGATTGGGGAATTAAGTGCGCCACCCCATGAATGGTATTAAGGAATACAATCCGTCATCCACGCAACTATAACAAGTAATTAACGTGTAAAAGATATCTAGGGAGTAGTGAAATTTAAGTAAATACATTTTCTCCACTTATTGCTCACAACCTTAGTATAATTTAGTTTATTTCATCTTTAGTATTTTATTTTGATTGCATCTTTAGTATTGGGTTAGTTGACTAGCAACTAATTCTGCCCAAATCCTTCAAACCCGAGATTTTTACTTGCTTTCTAAAAAATTATAAAAATACAAAAATAATCATCCCTCATCTTTAGAACTAGTATTTAGGTTTTCTAATCCTAGCGACACTATTCCTAGCTGAACGATCAATCCCCCGGTACTTGTCACTATACTATACTACAACGATCAGGTACACTGCCTGGTAGGGGTTGTAAGCTTCTCAAGATCCCTTGAGAGGTAAAGCCTGGTGCGATTCCCACGTATCAAGTTTTTGGCGCCGCAGCCTGGGGAATAGTTATTGTCTAGGTTAGAATCTCTTTTTATTAGGTCTACTTGCTAGATTCCTTTCTAGTAAGATTTTATTTTTATTTTTAGATTTTCTTTAGTCTATCTTATTTCTTTGTGTGTTTGTTCGTAATTTCCATTGACTCTTCCGTTCACCATTATGGAGTACGCGAATCCACCATACCACCAACCACAAAGGCCATTCTACCCTATTGACATCTCGAATTTCAAACAATATCGAGATGAACCCATATATGATGCATGGACTCGTTTTAGAAATTTACTCCGAAAATTCCCTCATCATAGTTTTGCTTTAGCATCCCTAACCCGAACCTTTTACTATCGTGTTGGCCAATATGACCAAATGCGCATTGAGGATTTTGCCAATGGGGACTTTAGGGAATTAAGTGCTGAAGAAGCATGGGATGCCATAGAAGATAGTGCCCAATATTAATTATAGGGTAGACAACCCAACAAACGTTAGTACAAGTCAATTGAATATAAATTTCTAGGATCATGAAACAAGTTTGTTTGGGGATGAATATATTAGTGTTGAGATACCTAAGTGGTTGTCATGTAATGCCATAGTACAAGCTGAACACATAGGTGACCTTGATGTGATGGAGGATGTAGCCGAACATGATCACATTGATCAAAAAGACCTAGGTTTTATGATCGATGATGATGAATCTCAAGAAACAGATGATGAATCTTTTGGGCAATTTGTATATAGTAGTCATAATATTGAGGATGATCCTTATGATTCGGACATAGAAGTTGAGATGCCTAGAGAAGTACGTGAGATACTTGGAAAAATGTTAGGGTTAGATTATAATGAAACACGTGTTGAGGATATATGTGATCTTAACACAAGGAATGGTGAAGTAAATAACATAAGCCCACAAAGTACCCCACAAGTCCTACCATCATTTGATGCGTACACACCTCCCTTGACTTACCCAGAAAAAGTAGAAGAGACTATAGGAACCCCAATAGAGGTAGAACCTTTGAACCAAACACAACTAGAGGATATAGGTTTGAATAATGATAACCTTACTCTTAGTTCTAGGGAAGTTCCTAGTTTTGATGAACCGGAGCCTCAACCAAAACCGTTACCTAATCTTCCATCCTTGGATGAAAATTTAGGAATTGAAATAGGTTCCGATCCACCCATCAAACCATATAGTCCGGGTAGTCTTAGGATAAAGGTAGTGGACTCTAAGCCTTGTAGAGAGGAAGCCAATATAGGAGTGGAAAATGACCTTACATGCTTACATAACCCATTTATGATTGATCACAAGAAACGTTATGGGTTTAAACCGGGTTTATTAGGTCAAGATGGATCCCCAACTAGTAGTCTTTTGAAATTGATAGAAAATGATCCCTTTCTAGGAGAAAATCTTAATCCACTCATTAACCCGATTGAATTTGGTAAGGTTATGATGATAGGAGCACAGCCCCTTGAGCATATAATTCATCCACCACTCTTTTCTCACGAGGCATACTTCCACCAAGACGATGTGTATCGCTACTATCACCCGCACTTAATCCTAAGTGTAGCGAAAACCTCCCCTATTTCCGTTAAATAAGGGTAGAGTCAGGCTCGTGACTCGAACAAAAACAAGCGCTTCTTGGGAGGCAACGCATGCTTTGTGTGATTTTATTGTGTTTGTTTGTTATTTGCTTCCGTATGCATGCTTTATTTTTATTGTTGGTAGATCATGTTTCTCAATCAAATAGTGGAAATACTTTACTTTGTTGTTTTGGCCTAGTCTTAACTCCACCTAAAAGTATTTTTGCAAAAGATAAGTGTAAGGGGAAACCCCAAATATGTTTTCAAGAAACAAACCGATCATGATTCTCCACAATATTAAATGAACATGTATATTCGTATTTGTTAGAGTCAAATGCTTGTATTGAGTCATAATGAAGTTTTGCAAGATTTTCCAGGAAGTAGGACCAAGTTTTTCCAGAAATTTTCTGGAAACTTAGCATAAGAATTTCTGCAGGTCACTTCTGACGGCGTCAAGAATTAATTCTTGACGGCGTCACGTGTAAAAATCTGGAAATTTTACCGGTTTTGTTTTTCTAACGGAGTCTTATGGTTTTTGTGAATTATTAAGTTTTATAATCTCCAGGAAACCTACAAACTTCATTCCACAAGCATTATATCTTATCTTGTTTTCTAGGATTTAGTAACTTATATAGGATGCTGCCGATTTTACGCGAGGTTGTCTTGTCTATTTTCTCAGGATTTACAGGTTATGTATGACAAGAAGATGATTTATATTCTGGAAGGGAAGCTTTGATTGTTCATTTTCTTGGAGGAAGATTTAACCTGGCCACCTTATTATCCATACCGAGCGAATCAGGGGAGTATTTGATTTCATTCTTTTTACTTTTTCACTTTTACATTCTTTACTTGAACATTGGGGACAATGTTCATCATAAGTGTAAGGGGAGGGTAAAATGATGATACCTTACATGTACACTTTCGCTTGAGTTTGTTTGTTTGATGGTAGATGTGTAATAAAACTATGAGAAATACTTGTTAGTGCAATTTTAGTGCCAAATTTAAAATTTTTTACAACATTTAGGAGTGAAACTTTAGCCATAGCAAGCATCTCATGGATAGGAGATTTTATGACTAGCACATAACCGTATATTCAGAAAAATTTTCCACCCAAATATGTGAGGTTCGCCTTTAGATTTGATAGGAAAAGCATTTACTATTAGTGCTTATGAGTGTACCGGTAGCATTTAGATTCTAGAACTTGCGTTAGTGATGCATCCCGAGACCGCTAGTGAGACTACATTCGTGTAGTAGGATTTACTACATGATAAGAGGCATTAGGATCACCCTTGTGTTAAACCCGTATTATAATTACTTGACCATTTAAGTCATATTACTAGGCTAGTTAAGTCAACTAATTTTTCTCACGCCCTTAGCGTTGTACTCATTTTTAGTACACGAAACCCCTAGTACACCCCTCCGAGCCTATCTTTTCGTTTCTAACTTTAAGCATCTTACTTAAAGGAAGAATTTGTTACACCCCACTTAAATGTACAACCAAATCGCCTTAGCCTTCCGTGTATGCGCTCATCTTTAGTGCATTATTGTTATTTGTTAAACCCTAAGTTAACTATCTAATTGATTACATGGTTGCTAAGTCGAGTCATATCCTTGTACATATTGTTTTGGGACGATTGGGACTCATGGGTAAAGTACTTATTTTATGGAGTAATGGGGAAGAACATCATTTATTACCCCCATACGTACGTTAATCTTAAAAGTACTCCAAGTGTTTTAATTTTCTTAATTCGAGTCATTAGATTAGTTTATTGTAAAGTATGTAAAGATTCAAGTGTAAGGGGAATGTTCATTCCCTATGATGTATTATTTTGGATGGTAGGGTAAGAGTGTATGTAAAAAAAAAAAATCGAAAAAAAATAGGAAAATCAAGAAAAAGAAAAAAAAAATAGAAAAAGAAAAAGAGAAAAAACATACGGACTACCATCCCTTTTTTATTCTATGTTTATTTTATGTTTTTGTTATTTTTCATTTATTAGCTTAAGTCGAGTCTAGTCTTGGCTTAGCAACGCCACATTGTACATGTAATTAACCAAGATTGTTAGCTCGCCACCAGTAAAAACTTCCTTTATCCAACAAAACCGTGTATTTCATATCCCTACACCTAACGTTACAACCCTTTAAAAGACCTCTTTGATAGTTTATCCTAGGTGCTTACGCCATGTGGTGGAGGTTTGATCCTTTGCCAATCCTATGGTAATCTATTTTGCTATGACAGGTAGTGAGAGATATCTTCCGTTTCCATATTGTAATTTATACTTTATTACACCCGAGAGATGTGAGTATCTAAACACTATTTGTGAGGTGCTTGTGTATGACCTCCGTGCTTGTCTATTGGTCTTTAGTGGAATGATTATTTGTTGTAATTACTTTTATATTAGTGTTAAATGACCCCTAACTTGTATTTTGAGTAGAATAAAAGCGCATTTGCTTGAGGACAAGCAAATCTCAAGTGTAAGGGTATATGATGAGGCGAAAAATGAACCACTTTTAGGGGGTCATTTAAGCCCGGAATTGAATTTATTTGATCAAATATTGCCCTAAATCGTTCCTTTTGTGATTTTAGGTACTTTGGGAGAGAAATCTGGAAAAGGAAGCAATTCGGACGTTTTTGGAGCATAAAAGTGAAGAAAACGCCAAAGTCTTAATTTTCCTTGCTGTGAACAGTAGGTGACGGCGTCAAGAAGAAAATCTTGACGGCGTCAAGAGTAATTTCCATGACGGCCCAGTACAGAATTGACGGCGTCACAAGGTAGGGTGTCAAGAGGAAAATGCATGACGGCCTGGAAACACATAACACTTGACGGCGTCAGATCTGGATCAAGGCAGTCCGAGGAGTATTTTGGCGGCGAGATGACGGCGTCACAAATTTGTTCTTGACGCCGTCAGACCCTATTTCCTATATGTAGTTTTCTAATTTTCACATTAAAAGGAGAGAGAAGTTTTGGAGAAACCCTAAGTACGAACTTGGTACGAATTTTACAGGTTTTTCAAGGGTTCTTAGCCCTTGATACCTTTCATGTGTAATTGAGATAAGTGTTCTTTTAATTCAATCAATATGTCTATGTGTTGGTTGTCTATATCTTGTTCTTGTCTTAATTCCATCATGCTAGGCTAGATCTATCTTGTGTTTGTTTGGATCTAATGAAACCTAGATGTTAATTATGTGTTGATTACTTGTTTATGGTTGTATTGGATGAATGAATTCGATGTTAGGCTTAAGAAAACTGGTAGATCTCCAATTGGTAACATGCTTGAACGTCTTAAGAAACATGAACTGACGTGCACTAGGTTTTATTGATTGTATTTAATGCATGAGTAAATTCTAATGATCCCATGTTAGGAGCTTCTTAGCCGGCTCGACATAGGAGTGAAGTAGGCACTCATAGGATTGGGGAATTAAGTGCGCCACCCCATGAATGGTATTAAGGAATACAATCCGTCATCCACGCAACTATAACAAGTAATTAACGTGTAAAAGATATCTAGGGAGTAGTGAAATCTAAGTAAATACATTTTCTCCACTTATTGCTCACAACCTTAGTATAATTTAGTTTATTTCATCTTTAGTATTTTATTTTGATTGCATCTTTAGTATTGGGTTAGTTGACTAGCAACTAATTCCGCCCAAATCCTTCAAACCCGAGATTTTTACTTGCTTTCTAAAAAATTATAAAAATACAAAAATAATCATCCCTCATCTTTAGAACTAGTATTTAGGTTTTCTAATCCTAGCGACACTATTCCTAGCTGAACGATCAATCCCCCGGTATTTGTCACTATACTATACTACAACGATCAGGTACACTGCCTGGTGGGGGTTGTAAGCTTCTCAAGATCCCTTGAGAGGTAAAGCCTGGTGCGATTCCCACGTATCAGCCTGCTACAATCCAGAGCGCGATACTGAAAGCTGCAGCCTTAACAGATGAGCTAGTTAGGAATGGTACAGCGTCTAAGAGTGGTGATAAGAGAAAGGCCGTGAGTGAGCAAAGCAAGCAAGGTGATGCAAAGAGGGACAATAAAAAGGCGAGATGGGGAAAGGGATTCGTGGCAACAACCTCGGGCAAGGGAGGATATGAAGGCCCCCACCCTAAGTGTGCGAAATGCAACTACCATCACCCAGAGACAAAGCCATGCCTAGTGTGCTCCAATTGCAAGCGAGTTGGCCATATGGCAAGGGATTGTAAGATAGTGGCTAAACAAGTGACACCAGTTAATGCCGTTAACCCTAGGGCTTGATATGAATGTGGAAGTCCAAACCATCTTCGTAATGCGTGCCCTAGGTTGGGTAGGGCACAGACACCAGTGCAGAACAACCAGAATCAGACTTTGGCAATTGGTGGAAATAATGCAAATCGTGGAAACAATGCGAATGGTGGAAGCAATGGTAACCCAGCTTGTGGTCGGGTATTTGTGATGAATGCTAAGGAAGGACGCCAGGACCCGAACATCGTGATGGGTACGTTCTCTCTAAATGACCACTATGCTACTGTATTGTTGGATTCTGGTGCCGACTATAGTTTTGTCTCCACTAAATTCATGCCCCTGTTAGATATAGAACCTAGTAGCCTAGGCTTTAGTTATGAGATCGAAATAGCAAGTGGCCAATGGGTAGAAGTCAATAAGATTGTTCGCGAGTGCAGGCTAGAATTAGAAAACCATACTTTTGGCATCGACCTAATACCTTTCGGACACGGGAGCTTCAATGTGATAGTAGGTATGGACTGGTTGTCTAGGTATAAGGCTGAAATAGTGTGCCACGAGAAGATGGTCCGTATCCCACTAGAAAATGGTGAATTACTTAAGGTATATGGAGAGAGACTCGAAGAAAGGGTGAAACACCTCACGAACATGAAAGTAGACGAGCAGAAGCTAGAAGATATTCCGATCATTCGAAATTTCCCTGAGGTATTTCCCCACGACTTATCCGGATTACCCCCTTCACGAGAGGTTGAATTTCGCATAGACCTAATCCTTGGAGCTATGCCAGTTGCAAAGTCTCCCTATCGCTTGGCACCTACCGAAATGGAGGAGTTGTCTAATCAACTCAAAGAACTCCAAGACAAGGGTTTCATCCGACCTAGTTCTTCGCCATGGGGAGCACCGGTATTGTTCGTAAAAAAGAAGGATGGTTCCTTTAGGATGTGCATCGACTACCGAGAATTGAACAAACTAACCATTAAGAACCGTTACCCTCTCCCGAGAATTGATGACTTATTCGACCAACTTCAAGGTTCACGATACTTCTCCAAGATAGATCTCCGTTCCTGCTACCATCAGTTACGAGTACACGAATATGACATTCCAAAAACCGCTTTCAGGACTCGATACGGTCATTTCGAGTTCACGGTTATGCCGTTTGGACTAACGAATGCGCCTTCGGTCTTCATGGACTTGATGAACCGAGTATGCAGGCCATACCTAGATAGATTTGTTATCGTATTCATCGATGACATTTTAATCTATTCCAAAACAAAAGAGGAACATGAACTGCATCTGAAGTTAATCCTAGAGTTACTCAAGAGGGAGAAACTATACGCCAAATTCTCGAAGTGTGAATTCTGGCTACGGGAAGTCCAATTCCTTGGACATGTGGTTAACAAAGATGGTATTCATGTGGATCCCAGCAAGATCGAAGCTGTGAAGAATTGGGAAGCCCCTAAGTCCCCAACAGAAGTTCGCTCATTCTTAGGACTGGCAGGCTACTACCGACGATTCATCGCAAACTTCTCTAAAATTGCCAAACCTCTTACCCTGTTGACTCAAAAGAATAAGAAGTATGAATGGGGCGAGGAACAAGAAGAAGCCTTTCAAACCTAGAAGAACAATCTATGCAATGCTCCAATTCTGGCCCTCCCTGATGGGCCAGAAGATTTCGTAGTGTACTGTGACGCATCATGTCAAGGTATTGGGTGCGTATTAATGCAAAGGGGCAAAGTAATTGCCTATGCATCTCGACAGCTGAAGATTCATGAGAAAAACTATACCACCCATGATCTGGAGCTAGGAGCTGTAGTATTTGCTCTCAAGATTTGGAGACATTACTTGTATGGGACAAAAAGTATTATCTATACTGACCACAAGAGTCTCCAACACATCTTCAATCAGAAAGAGTTGAATATGCGCCAGAGGATATGGATCAAACTCTTCAGCGACTATGACTGCGAGATTCGCTACCACCCAGGTAAGGCAAACGTGGTAGCTGATGCTTTGAGTAGGAAGGAAAGACTCAGGCCTAGGAAAATAAAGGCCCTGAGTATAACCATACAGTCGGGTATCAAGGATAAGGTACTAGCGGCTCAGAGAGAGGCATCTATGAATATGGATGCACCCACAGAGAAGATGTGAGGTTTAGATAAACAATTGGATAAAAAGGACGATGGTGGATTGTACTTTGTAGATCGAATTTGGGTACCGTTAACTGGTGGTGTGAGAACCCTAATCATGGATGAAGCACATACGACGAGGTACTCCGTTCATCCAGGAGCAGATAAGATGTACTACCACCTTAGAGAATTGTATTGGTGGCCTGGAATGAAGAAAGACATAGCCGACTACGTTAGCAAGTGCCTGACTTGCTCGAAAGTGAAGGCTGAACACCAGAAACCATCTGGCTTGCTACAACAACCGGAAATTCCTGAATGGAAGTGGGAAAGGATAACCATGGACTTCGTTACAAATCTACCTAGGACTAGTAGTGGACACGATTCGATCTGGGTTATCGTAGACAGATTGACTAAGTCTGCACATTTCTTACCAATCCGAGAAGATTATACGATGGATAAATTGGCTAGAATTTACATCAAGGAGATAGTGGCTAGACATGGGGTGCCTATATCGATCATATATGATCGTGACAGCCGTTTCACATCAAATTTTTGGCAAATGTTGCAAAAGTCACTTGGAACACACTTAGAGATGTGTACGGCTTATCACCCACAGACCGATGGTCAAACCGAGCGTACCATACAGACCTTAGAGGACATGCTCAGAGCGTGTGCCATAGACTTTGGTGGTAATTGGAATACTCACCTTCCCTTGGTTGAGTTCTCCTATAACAACAGTTACCATGCTAGCATAAAAATGGCACCATTCAAATCACTTTATGGGCGGAAGTGTCGCTCACCTATTTCTTGGGCAGAAGCCAGAGAAAGTCAAATGATAGGACCCGAAATAGTGTTAGAGACCACTGAGAAGATCATTCAAATCAAGGATAGACTCAAGGTTGCACACAGCCGTCAAAAGAGCTATGCCGACAATAGACGGAGACCCCTGGAATTTAGTGTTGGTGATCATGTTTTACTTAAGGTATCACCTTGGAAAGGCGTTTTACGATTTGGTAAGAAGGGCAAACTAGCACCCAGATATGTAGGACCTTTTGAGATCACTGAGAGAATCGGCCCATTAGCTTACAGACTAAGGCTACCTCAAGAGCTAAGTAACGTTCATGATACGTTTCACGTATCGAACCTTAAGAAGTGTCTTGCTGATCAGACCTTATACATACCATTAAAAGAGATTCAGATAGATCCTAAGCTACACTTTGTAGAGAAGCCTGTTGAGATTGTAGAACGTGAGATCAAGAAGTTGAAACGTAGAAAGATACCAATAGTTAAAGTCCGGTGGGATTCAAAGCGTGGGCCCGAGTTTACTTGGGAGCGAGAAGATCAGATGAGACTCAAGTACCCATACCTGTTTGACCATAGTACAAGCTGAATTTTGAGGACAAAATTCTAAATAACGGGGGTAGACTATAACAACCAACATTTTTCAGGTCCTTACTCAACCTTAAAAACTCGAAGTAATTTATTTTTGAGGTTTACATATTTACTTTTGTTTGTAACTTTTGACTAAATGACACAAAGTGAAAAATCGACACCACACGCGTACCGATACAAATACTAGTAATGGCGTCAACTCAATATTCGTTCTTCAAAATCAAACTCTTTTTTTTCATATTACTATTATAATAACACTCTCAAAAATTATCTTTTTCGGGCTCATGCTAATCTTGAAAACTCATATTTACACCGGATCTCAATGAGAGACGGGATACGATTAAACCCCCATAAATATTACAAAACAAAAGACACTACACTCACTTTTATTTAATTAAAACTATAACTCACTTTTAAATTTTTACCAAAATAAAACAAACTAACAAAAAAAAAGAAAAAAAAAAGAGATAAGATAAAAAGGTTTTCATCTCTCACTTATTCCCACCCAACCCATGCGTCTTCTTCCTTCTCCCTTCTGCTACGCTCCATGTTTCCCCTCCTACTGTTCCGATTCAGATCTGATCCAAACAATGACCATAAACCTCCAAATGGTCCCAAGCATAGCAGGTGGGATTCCCTCTTCTTTGTCAAGATTCTTGAAGTCCACACAAAACAACAAGAGCTGACGAGGCTGTGATAAGGATATACCCTTTTGGCTATGAATCGACTGTCAAATGAGTTTGGGGAGGACCAAACCTTCCTTGTCTAATCTTTTTTATATCCCTACTCGGTTCACAAGCAAACCACATCCCAAAAACTTCACTCAACAAAATTCCTCTCAAAAGTCTCAAGGAGGGCTGTGGTGGGATTTGCTTGCTTGGATCAGAGTTGGTTTATTTTGAAATTGAAAGTCTCATTGTCTATCTCCCTCAATCGGTTTTGATATTGTAAGGATTCCTGGATTTTTGCTCATTTGATTTTCTGGGTTTATGATATTTTTGATGTTGTTGTTATAAACTTGTTTGGGATTAATAAGACTCGAATCGATTTTATTATTTTAAATTTACGATTTGCTTAATGTTAAGCTTTATTGTTGGTGTGGCAAGCTTGTAATGGTAAAACTGATAAACTAAACTAAGTTAAAATTATATTGGCTTGGATTGGAATAGTTATTTTGAGTGGCTTATTATTGATTTTTGTTTATTTGCGTTATGGGATACATCTGCTTAATTTGAGGCTTCATGGGTCGGAATAATAGTGGGTAATCTGAGTCTATGTAGCCGCTTATCAAAATATTGAGTTATGTTAAAACCCCAATAAAATCACATATATATGTATACTGTTAGACAAACAAAACAAAAAGAAAAGAAAAAGGAGACTTGTGGTTGTTTTACTGTCGTGGTCCGGTCCCAACAGTGGGGAATGACTTTTAGCACATTTGGTTTCCCTTGTCAAATTTGCAACTCAACACAGGGTCAAAATAGTGGGTATTATTCTTTTTGTTGTTCTTGTTTATTTTGAGTCACCAAAGTCTGTTACAAGACTATAATTAATTGTTAAACTTCTTATACATGAAACTAAATATGGATTTGAAAGTAAATATTGATTTGAGTGGTGTGAGTTTGTGTTCATGGAGCAGTGGGCCAAACTAAAATGTGGGTGTGTCTGATTTGTGCTCATTTCGACTTCGATTCATTTCACGACTTGCTCCCGACTTATTTTGACTCGTTGACTCGACTTATATTTCGTTGCGTAATCATACCTTATTTTTGAAACCTAAAACTTCTTAGAAGTCAAAACTATATGTTACTGTATTAAATATCTTGAACATGTTAAAAACTATACTAAACTAAACATACGAGTTTTAACTCATTTTTAAAGTTGTTGAATTCTAGTGTCTACTTTGGTTTATTGAAGCTCAAAGTAACATATTTATTATTATTATTTTTTTTGAGTTTAACAAGTAGTATAAAGCGGTTTATTGTTCAAATACGAAGATGGTAAACATTTAGTTATCTCATAAAAACGAAAATGTCTACACGGGTCATGCCCAATTTTCACCAAGGATATACACTTAATTAATATTTCAACTAAAAATGATCATTTTCCATAAATTATCTTTTCACAAATTTAGTAATTTACTATATATGTAGACACTTTTTCCATTTTCCGACGACATTTAAAAATTAATTTTGATTATTTTCCGTAATTGTCTTTCGAATATTGTCTAACAAATTCCTATCGTCATGAATACTTTGCGTAAGCACTCCCAAGAGCCAATCCTTGCCAACATTTACAAAACTACTTAAACTCAAATGCTGCCACACAAGCAACAATAACATAAAACTCTTTAAAACTTTAAAACTTATTTAAACTTCACACTTAGAGTCTTAAATGGGTTTTGTGAACTAAACTTGCCGTACTAATTTAGGTCGCGTGTCGGTGCCTTCAACTATTACTATTTGACTTTACTCTATTCAGACTGCTTTGTTGAGGTGAGTTCTCGTAGCCCCATTTTTTATATATTTTTCCTTGGGGGAAAATGGTACTCAATGCTTTTAAATCGTTTTCATGATGTGATTAAATGTTTTCATGCTTTGTTTTGGATAATTATGTGCGTTTGATTTCAATTATATGCTATGTGGTATACTATTACGTTTGCGAGCATGCGCTACTGTTTAACTCCGTATGGGGCCGAAGCATAGGATAGTACTATCCGGGGTAGCTCCCCGCTATTATTTATTTGTGTGATAATCATGGCAGGTTCAGTTTAGCGCTATTAAAAACTTTTCTTTATTTCATGCTATAATTGCTTATCTCTCTCACTATTGTCCTACCTAATATCTTTCACAGCTTCGTGGTTTACTTTCAAACCTACGAGCTCACCAACTTTATGTTGACGTTTTCGAGTACCCATTTTCATTAGTTTTCTTTCGTTTTCATCTACTTTTCATACATTTTCGTCCTTTTTCATATGTGTTTTAACGCTTTTATACATTTTCATCCATTTTCATTCATTTTCGTCCGTTTTTAAATGCTTTTGGCCATTTTCAGACATATTCATACGTTTCTGAATGTCATAAGAGATATTCTGTGATATTCTGAATATCACAAGTGATATTCTGAATATCACAAGTGATATTCTGAATACCACAAACGATATTCTTAATATCATAAGTGATATTCAGAACTGAATATCTCAAGTGATTTTCTGAATATCACAAGTTATTTTCAACTAATGTTTTGTAACATGAAAATCACAAGTGATAGATATTCAGAAAATCATAAGTGATATTCAGAATATTACAAGTGATATTCATAAAATCACAAGTGATACTTTGAATATCAATTGTGATATTCAAAAACATTTGGAAAACATAAGAAAATGGATGAAAATAGAAGAAAATCACAAATGATATTCAGAAAATCACAAGTGATATTTTGAATATCACAAGTGATATTCAGAAAATCACAAGTGATATTATGAAAGTATCACTTGTAATATTCAGAAATATAAGAAAATAGATGAAAACATAAGAAAATGGACGAATACGTATGAAACCGGACAAAAAATGTATGAAAGCGAAAAAGCACGTATGAAAACAAACAAAAAACATATGAAAAATGGATGGAAATAAAAGAAAACGGATGAAAATGAACAAAAACGTATGAAAAAGAATGAAAACGAACGAAATCGAACGAAAACATATAAAAATGGACAAAAGTGGGCGAAAATGTAAGAAAACAGACGAAAACGTACGAAAACAAACGAACATGTATGAAAGCGTAAAACACGTCTAAAAACGGACGAAAACGTATGAAAAATAGATAAAAACGGCAACAACGTCTTAAAACAAATGAAAACGTATGAAAACGGACGTAGACGGGAAAAACATAAGAAAACAGACGAAAATGTATAAAAACAGACGAAAACGTATGAAAAAAGACAAAAAGGTCAAAAAATGGACGAAAACATAAAAAATGGACGAAAATATAAAAACGGACGAAAATATGTGTAAACGGACAAAAAATGTATTAAAACGGACGAAAACATAAGAAAACGGACGAAAACGTATATAAACAAACTAAAACGTATAAAAACGGACGAAAACAGACGAAAACGTCTGAAAAGAGATGAAAACGTAAAAAAACAGACGAAAACGCATGAAAATGGACAAAAAGGTTTGAAAACGGACGAAAACGTATGAAAACAGACAAAAACATATGAAAACGGACGAAAACGTATAAAAACGAACGAAAATGTTTGAAAACGGATGAAAATGTGTAAAAACGGACGAAAATGTTTGAAAGTAGACGAAAGCGTAAAAAACGGACGAAAACGTTTGAAAACAGACGAAAACGTATGAGATCGGAAGGAAAAAAAACGTTAATTATTAAAAAAAAGAATAAAAAACTTGAATTTGTGAAGAAGACAAAAAAAAAAAAAAAAAAAAAAAAAAGTGGAACAAAATAGAATTACAAAAAACAAAAGAAAAATAGAAAAAAAAAATAAATAAAAAATAAGAAAGACAAAAAGACAAAAAAAAATGGGAAAAAACATGGACTTAGGTTTCAAATTAAATCTTAGGTTAATCACCCATCATTAGATCAAACTATGTGAATGGTGAGGATTTGTCCATTGGTATGCATCAAAATAAAGATATGCAATTGAATTTTCCTCTTGTACATTATCATTATTGCAAAACAAGCACAACATTACTTCTCATGTTCATTTGAACATTAGAGATAATGTTGTGTTTTTATAATTGTACATATCATTATTGAAAAACAAGCACAATATTATTTTAATTCAAATGTGTAATTGCAAAAGCACAACATTACCTCTTATATTCAAATCGTTATTCTAAAATCACTAGTTATAATGCCCGCGCACGCGCGGGGTTTTTACTAATTTTTTGAATAATGTATTTTGACCAAGTTGTAATTTAAATTCCAGCATAAATCGGTTAGTGTGGGTTATATTTAAATCTTATTTGCTATATTGTGTATAACTGTTTTCATAAATCCGTGTGAAGATACTCTTGCCAATTCTGGAAGAGTTTTGTTCAGGTACCTTTGGAGACAAGTAGTCTCGACCATCTGAATAGCTAGAGCCCCTATATTTATCATGCAACATAATAAATACTCCTATATATCTCTCACCACTAACATATGGTATTTTCTAACAGCTACTATTCTTTCATGATTACCGAATTGTTATTATTTTGATCTCTATTGAAAATATGCTAACATGTCTGTTTGTTTGTTTATCCACTCCGAATTTGACTAAGATTATCATAGTAAAAGTCCTGTAGCAACCAAAATTTAGGGTAAAAACATCCAAAGAAGTCAAAGTCAAGGATATATGAGCAAAAAAAAGTCAACATGACAGAGACATATGTATTTGGAAAAAAAAGTGAGATTTTATTTAGAAGGGCACGCAACAATAATATAAACCAGCAACGGAGACAACATACAAATAAAAGACATCCCACCCCAATTAATCAAACAAATTAAAAGGCGGAGGAACCCAAGAGTTCAAAAAGAAGAGTACAACGGACCAAAAGTGTCCTTAAGAAATCTAGGACCTGCACTAAACTGGAATAGAAAACAAAAATATACCTCACTCACTTTTATGGTATTACTGACACTATCACATACCAATATTGACTCTTGAATACACAGCCACTTGCAATATTTTATTTGTCCATTCATAAACAAACATAGCAGACATCCATGCGAGAGACATACACGAGCCATTCAACACCTGCAGACACACTTTAATTTCAGCCCACCGAGAAATTATATTCACTAAGGGAGCAGACATCAAAGAGCAAAAAGACATATAGAATGACCGGTCACAGCCAACTGTCAATCTACAATACCCTTTTGACCCATATTGTCAACTCAAAACTCACATTAGCAAATCATTTGTAACCCATTAAAAAAGGCTTCGACTGGTTGGTATCAATTCTCTACTACGGAGTACTTCTGAAATTAGTCGCCACTTCTCTTCATGTTTGGGTTCTGAAGCTATACACTTCCTCAAGACTTCTTTCTACAATTCAAGTTTGTGTGGGTTCCTTTTTCTAGCCACATTTTGAACCTTATGGTTCAAGTTCCATCTATGACTGTCTTTAGTACAAAATCACATTTCTCAAACCAAAATCTTGCCACCAATACTTTACATAGAATTCACAGCAAGCCTTGACATATCTGTTATAACCCCGTGCATGCATGGGTATTATAACTACTGCTATCTACTTGCTTTAGTTACTATACAGAATCAAAATGGATATTACATAAATTATAGTGTTGAAGATTAATTCAGAAAATAAGATATACATGAATATTAAAGAAATATGACCATCGCCTATATCTACTGCTATCTATGCATGAACAAATCAAGGAGTATCTTTCACCACTAATAACTCTTTTAGTCTTGTGCCCTTATGTGTAGAAATACAATCAGGTGCATAATTT
Source organism: Artemisia argyi (assembly GCA_030686995.1). Classification (NCBI taxonomy): domain Eukaryota; kingdom Viridiplantae; phylum Streptophyta; class Magnoliopsida; order Asterales; family Asteraceae; genus Artemisia; species Artemisia argyi. The sequence continues at coordinate 92,219,385 of CM060678.1, forward strand.
GTATAAATGAACAAACATACCACTTTAATGTTCATGATTTTTGATTCAGTGAACATGATGTGAAATTGGAAATGCATAACTATATATCCTGACCCTAACTTCCTACTGGAATTCGCGCTTTTGTAAAGTGACATGAAAAATAAACAAATTCCACAATTGGATTTGTACATGTTTGGCAAGTAGTACATATTTTAAGGGCTTGCATCTAAATGACTTACTATAATTCGATATTCAGAATTAGTTTTATTGCATCCTTAGTATATTTAAATAGAATGCCAACCACCATTGTTAATCTAGATTCAATATCTCATGGTAGTTGTCAAGAAACTTACAATGTGATTCATCATATAATGTCCCTGCTTGTTGGTTTAGCAGCATAATCCGTAAGAATAAATTGAACTTCTTAAGCATCTCATACTTCAAGAACTATATATACGTTAGGAGTCCTACATGGTAGTTTGCTGAAGGCATTTACGCTTAGTAGGCTTATTTTCTGCCATGTTTTGTTGTATAATTTGGTAGTCATTTTCTTGTTGGTTGTTTAGCAAACTTTATTTATGGATATACCTTTTACGATTAGCATGTCAAAGTCTCTTTCCCTACGATATAAGAAGAATAAGTCAGGGGTGGTGGAATAGTGATATATATGATGTATCAGATTCAAAAACCACAAACCCACAGGATCTTTATAAAGCCTTGCAAAGTGAACCATCCAGTACTCTACACAAGTCTTAACTTTCTCCACTTTCCTAATTTTCTCAAAATTTTCATTCTCGGAAACACTATATAATATATAGTAACCTATCAGCCTTTGTAGAGCCGTCACTTGTAATTCCCTTGTATGATGGCTCTTTACCTTGACTAACTTCTACCAAGTACAATTTCTCAGCCATTCTCAGCTTAGATGTGGTTGTGATGGTAAATAAACAATGTTAACAAAAAGTCAGTTTTCATAGGGTTACATATGTGGCATGTGCTAATTATAGCAGACAGATTATATGCATATAATAGAAGCATATTTATGCTTTTAAGTATTCTACCTCTCTCGCTCATTAAAAGGTATGTGATTTTAAAAACATATTATTCAGAACAGTCAACAATGTATGTGATTTTAGTTGTGAAAAGCCCTGCTACCTTAGAATCAGATTAACTAAAACGTGATGCTTAACTAATGTGTATATATATATATAATAAGGTAAGTGCTCAGTTTACCAATGTGTTGTGTTTATGGTCACCAAAATCAATAGCACCAGCACACATCAACTTTACTTCTGTATACATGTTTTTTGGACTCAAATATCGACACAATTTAGTTTAGTTGCCAAAAGTATTTCTATAAATATGTAAGTAACATGAAAGATCACGGAATAACTTAAAATGCATTAAAATTCAAGAGAGATTACCAATTGTAAAGGAGCTAAACATCTTTTAATGAGCCGAATAAAGATCCAAATAGATAGAATTGATCTCGTGATCCATGTTCCTCGTATGGAGCTCCATCAATGCTAACCTTCACATAAACGCAACCCGGTACTTAGGATTTGCTTTTTCTTCGTTCTTTATTTGTCTAACAGCCATGATGTTCTTACAAAAAGATCGAATTGGAGGCCATCCCACAACTTGTTGCCTCAATAAAAAACATAGGCCTTCTAGAATTTTCAATAACCATTAAAAAATGAAGCAAGAAAGAAAAAAGATTAAATAGAAAATGAGGAAAATAACATATCATCGTAATATCCGCTAAACCTGCCCCGATAAATTGAAAACTAACATTATTACTGGTGGTAAAAATTAGAAAGAATACGAATCAGGGACTGTTTATATGATTAACTCAGTTAGTTAAAAATTCTATTGTGTACCTGTTGCGTCATTTTACCATGCTTATTAGTAGGTGACATGTGGATGAGAACACCGTTTGATAATAGAGAACGTTCCGGTGATGATGGCTTGGCTTCCAACCACTGCAGCAAAAATTGCTGTTCCAAGAACCGTCTATCTTATTTTTTCTGCCACGATAATAAGCACACAGTTAGCTTGAGTTTCAAGTTAAATAAAAGATACAATTGTTATAGAGTACTTACTGGAACAGATGCATAAAAAAATAGGCATATATTAGATGCAGTGTTTTAATGGGAACTTTGTCAAACTATCTCAATAGTTGTACGTTACATGTAATTTGCTAATTGGTAACAATCCATTATAATTTTTGTTTAATACTTATGAATCAAATTCAAATGACCTACTGCAATACATCGATGCTCTAATAACATATTAAAAAAGCAATATAGTTAATATCACCAAATATTAAGTTTATAAGAGGCTAAAGAGTATCATATATATTTTGTGTTCTTATAGCCCGTGGCCTTGCAAAATACGGAGTTAATAGCACCTAATGGATTTGAATTTCCAACCTGCTAACCAAGATTTCAAGCCTTAAATAGTTTATCAAACCCTTAAGGTTCTGATATTTCATTTCACATTTCACAAACTACATCAAACAATGCCTCAACCTCTCATCATTTCCTGTTGTCCTATGTTTCATGGAGCCATAAAAGAAGATCCATTCTTCACTTCCTACATCCTTCATGGTTCACGAGTTATTCCAACACCTAACTCATGACTTCTTAGGTCACATATTACTAAGAGGCTGTTTTGGTAAGCTTAGGTTTAAGAGGTTATACATGTTTTGAAATGTGCATTTAAGATAATGATCAATACCTTTATTTTTAGACATAAATAAGCCATAATCTCATGGGAATAAGCTTATGTGAAAACCATTAAAGCATTTAATAGCTTTAGCCAAACACAAAAAGTATTAACGCTTCTATAATAAACTTGCCCAAAGACTCCCTAAAAGTGGGATCAATTCATCATACCACTATATAAAGTTATAAACCAAGTAACCAACGCAAGCTAATGTACATGTAGGCCCAAATAAACGTCACAGTCACTATAATTGTCGTTAAGACTAAACAATTGTCAACACAAATGATTTTCTAACAGAAAAAGCAAGCTTAATTTATGCATTAAATGACAGGAAGCGAGTATTTATTGTCCGTTTGAAGCTATACCAAAGGCTAGTTTTGCTTTCTCGTGCTTCTTTGCAAACCTAAACGCATTAGCTGCAAAGAGAAATAATATATGATCCTCATTAGACAACCTCAAAAACTTGTACTTTGTAGTCGTTGACCGACCCATTTTGATCCATACTAAAAAGACCCAATTTAACCCAAACCCATTTGGCCCGTTACCAACTCCTTTGTAACAGTAATTAAGGTTCTATTTTTTTTTAATCTTTTTGAATGACAGTTAAGGTTTTATTGAATAAACGGGAGTAGAAGAAAGTATCTTTTCATATTTTCCACCTACCAGGAAAGTAATCTTGATCATACTGTACAAATATAATGGAAGTCAGTTAGTATATGAACATGAATCACTTAATAACATGGGTGTTTGGATGTGCGTTCTTCTCATTAAAATAGGAACTTGATTAACTCATTAGATAACCATGCTTAAGATTACAAATATTTATAATTCTACATATTTATAATAACTATCAGCATACTTATTTTATTCTCAGCCGTTTAGATCCTAATAGCTTGAATAAGTTCACATTTTTTAGTAGACATAGATAACTCATACACGGACATATAAACTTTAAATATCCATCTCTACATGAAAATACATGTTGACAGTTAGTTTTAATACCAATTCGACTTTTTTATGAAGTTATTTCTTCAATTTATTATTTAATTGTTATAGTAATAATAACCATACCCACCAATTCATCATTAGAAGACCCCTCCCGACCTCTACTTTATGCCTACTACCTTTACAAAGAGTCCAAAATCCGTAAAGCCTACTATCATTGATTATAAAGATTCATATGAAATCAATTAAGCCAAAGTATTACACTTTACAGCTCTAAAGCAGTAGTTTGAAATACCATGATGAATATGACAAATCTCGACTATATACAGCCATCAAGGCGGATCAGTGTACACAGTGTCTTATTCGTTTATGCAGTTTGACATAGGCATATGTACCCTTAACCATTCAGAACATGAGTGTACACTCACCTAATACTAATTTATTATTATTAATTTATTAGTACAATCATAGCCAAATAGATCAAACACAGCTGATTCGATGCTTCTTACAAAGCCACATATCATATTTGCACTCTAAGCTCAAAGCATCAAACTTGATAATAAACACCCAAAATAATAATAATAATAATAATAATAATAATAATAATAATAATAATAATAATAATAATAATAATAATAATAATAATAATAATAATAATAATAATATCAAAAGCAAACACAAAATTAACATGGGAAAAAAGAAAACTACCTTGGATGCTTGGACTCGGTGATGAATTAATTCAAATAATGAACTGGTTCGCTGCTTAATAGCTTGGAATTTGCAATTCCTATGAATGGATATTTTGTATGCTCCATTCCTGAAATTATATAGACACAATAAACATAACAACACCCAATCCCCCATGAACTCCTTAGGATAGGAATATAGGTACGAAGGTTTTTTTTAATCTTTCAGGAGTGAACGATTTTTATGGGAGTCGCTATTTGAGTTGGGGGTGGATTTACTCCGGGTTTTTTTTTATAAATTACATTTTTCACTCACAATTATGAAAAATACCATTTAGGCCCATGTGTATTTTCATGGTTTTTGTACATATGAGTATAAAAACGATTTTTTAAACTTTTTTAGGCAAATTAGGAAATAATTAGGTTTAATTATTTTTCAAAATTAATAAAAAAATTCAAATTAAAAAAAAATATTACTAAAAAAAGTATGATTTAATTTTTTTGAAATGGAAAAATCCCTAAGGTTTTATTTTATTAGGTAAAAGATTTACAAATTTGCACAAATTGCCACTTGTATTTGAACCCATAACTTGTGGACCGTTTTAAAATTGAGCCCAAAAATATTTCCATTTACCTATTAAATGTCATTTATCATACTCATTCCCGCGTGTTTCAAAACTTTGGATCTTCAATGGCAACATCTCCTAAAATCCAAAGATCATTATTATCCCAAATCCCATCTCAAATCCTTGCAACAATCACTAGTTTACTCCAAACCCTAAACCCGAACAACGCTTTTAATCCAAACCCATCAATCCTTAACCAGTTTTCGCAACACTTAAACCCTCATTTCGTTATTCGAGTTATTAAAAACCAACAAAACCCTTATCATGCTCTCTTTTTTTTCAACTGGGCTTCAAACCCTAACCCTAACCCTAATAACTACTCACACAACCATTTCACTTACATTGCTATTACTGATTGTCTTGTTGCTAATAATCTATTCTCTTTAACGACTGAGTTACTCGAGTGTAACGATAAGTTGTCGGATTTCATGGTGGGTAAGCTAATAAAAGCTCATGGTGATCTGGGTCATATTCGTTGGGCTATAAGGTTGTTTGAGCGTTTTAGGGTTAGGTATTCGGGTCGGTGTTTGTTTTCATATAACGCAATTTTGGGTGTTTTGGTGAGAGGGGACCGTGTTGATTTGGCGGAGAAGTTGTTTTATGAGATGGTTGGGGAGGGTGTTGTTAAACCGGATGTTGGGACGTGTACTGTAATGATTAAAGGGTTTTGTAAAACGGGTCGGATTGAGGACGCGCGGAAGGTGTTTGATGAAATGGATGGAATGCGGAATTTGAGGAGTTTTAATACTTTGGTTAGTGGAATGTGTAAGAAGGGTTTGATGGATGAAGCGTTGGAGATTGTTGAGAGGATGACAGGGAGTGAGGATTGTTTGCCGGATATTGTGACTTACACGACTTTGATTGATGGGTATTGTAAGATTGGGGATTTGGATGAGGCAAAGAAATGTTTTGATGAAATGGTGAGTAGGAATGTTGAACCTAACGAAGTAACTTATAATGCTTTGATTAATGGGTTGTGTGTGTGCGGCGACGTTGATGGTGCAAAAAGAATGATGACGAAGATGAGATTAAATGGTTTAAAGGATACGATCACAACACACACAAGTTTATTAAGGGGATATTGCATAGTAGGAAGGGCAGATGAAGCGTTTAAGCATTTCAAGGACCTAATTAGTCGTGGAATGAAACCCGACACCAAATCTTATGAGGTTTTAGTTAATGAGTTATGTAAATTAAGAAAACCAAATGACACTATTGATCTCCTAAGAGAAATGAATGGACAGGGGATACGTCCTCGTGTTTGCAGTTTTAACAAAGTGTTTAAAGTTCTTGTAGAGTTAGATCAGCCCGATAGAGCTGTTGTTCTTTTTAACCAGATGCCTCAAATGGGTTGTCGTCCTAATTTCTTATCCTATAATGCTGTGATTTGCGGTCTTGTTAAAGCTAAAGGAAGAATGAAAGTGGTTGAAGGGCTAGTGAAAGACATGGTAACAAATGATTTTGAACCTGATGCTACGATGTACGGTTATTTGCTGGAAGGATATTGGGATGATGGAAATGAGGAGATGGTGAGACGAGTATCTCAAGAAATGGCCGACAAGGGTTTCGTGACGAATATAGATACTTTCTCAGCCAATTGAAAAGGATTTATATGCCTGCAGTAAGATTTTTGAGGCTGAGAATTATTTTGTGGAGATAAGCTCATGTAATTGCACTTTCAGTGATTTTGGAAGTGGCTTTTAGATGACAAAGGTGCATCAGTAGATGGGAAAATAATGGTATAACATAGATGTGCCATATTGGGAGGTCAGGCGGGTTTGGTAAGGTTTAAAACATGTTCGGTATGAATGAGTAAATTAAGTGTGGGATCAGAACGGGTTGAGTCAGGTGTCCTGAAAACACTTTTGCCTTTCTTATATTGAATTATATGAACATGTAATTTTTTAGGATTTGATTGAATAACTTTATGATAGAACAATAGTAATGATAAATTGATAATATAAGCATAAGTTATTTGTTGCATAAAAGTACACTTCATGTAACTTCCAACATATTTATCCTCTTAACATGTACAACATGTTTGCATTATCGTAAATTAGTTTCTTATAATCTGTTTAGCTCGTCATAGGCAAAGTATTTACTTAATCAACTTGGTTTACTTAATCAAAGTAGTTTCTTATACATCGAAAGAGGTAAAACTACAATGTTATAGAACCAAAAGTGGCTTCGGGGATCATCCTGTCCTACAAAAATCATGCAAATTCTCTTGCATCTCCAATTATTACATTTGGTTTTAAATCACAAACTTGGTTAACTCTAACCTTACTTAAATTGTCTCGATAGATGGCCTTCAAGTGTTAGAAACACCTTTCAATTAAAATTGTCAAATACTACTATAAGATTCAGGTTAGGGTGCCTGGAACTTATGCCCAGTCACCCAGACACCTTGCAGTCGCTAAGTTGTTTGAGACTTTCAGGAACTAACTTCTATAGCTTATAAATAAAGCTCCAAGCTGTACACAAATTTTTTAATGGGGGTGACTTCTATGCAAGAGATGAGAAAACATGTTTTAGTCTCATATCTCAGGTTTGTTGTTTAGTTTTGAATTTCTCAGATTTGTTGTTCACTTGTTTATAATTTTAAGAGGTGTTGAGAATAACGATGGTTACTGGAAATCACACAACAGACAACTAGACAGAGATATGAAGACAATGAAGTAACTCTTTTGGACTGATATACGAAATTAGTCAACGCATTAGAGTTGCAGATTTAGGCACATATCAATTTGGCAAAAGTTAAAACACAGCCATTTTGATCACAAATGATAGAGCCATGAATTTGTCAAATATTAACACGGTTTAGAATAATCTGCCTATAAGATAATCAAACTCATAACAGCAACATAGAGGCTTCTGTTATTACTAAAAACTTGCAGCATGCAAATATAAGTTAATTATTAATATGAAAAGCCCATAAAGCAAATACCTACTATGAAAAGAGAGAGACAAGCCTTTAAGTCAAAAAAATAAAATAAGACTTTCCATAAGCGTATCCAAAAGCAAGAGCAAAAACAAAAACAGACCGAATCCATAATAACTCCAGAACCCATAGGTTCTTACACAAAAACAGAACTCAAGACAAAATAAATGAAAGTAAGAAACCTAGTAGCTTAACGGTGTGATCAAAATCTCAGGAGCCAAAACCAATGCCAATAAGATGGAGTCGAAAAGTATTGATTACGTTCTGACACCCCTATTCAGACTGACCATGCGAGTTGAACCATCCTGACCTCCCCTAACCATTGAACCTCCTTGATACCGTGAGCTCTGATACCCACCTCTTGTTTGATTTCCTCGGTTATTCTGATAGTTCTGACCCGGTCCAAACGGTCTACCACCACCATACCCTGAACCTGACCGCCCACCACTGCTGCCCAATCGTCCTTGTGAGTAATTTGTATTGTCTTGCCATTTTGTACCACCAGTAACAGACGCGTAGTCCTGACCTTCCCTCCTCCTGGTTGGTAAACTCTCTAAGCCACCTCCACCAAACCTAGCCTCTGTCGCTCTTTCATTGCTTTCTGCAAGAACAGTTAGCTTCTCGGTAAACTGGAATGCCAATGCCTGAACCCGACTGTGTTGGACCTCATGGAAAACAATGCACTGTGTTGGTTGATCCCAGCTTGCATGAAGCTCATCATTGATCATCATTTTGCAAACTGTGCAATGGGTTTGATTTTCCGGGAGGTCAAACATCTTTGAAAGCTGGTCAAGTTTTAGGGTTTCGTAGCACGAGGAGTAAGTGAAAAGGTAGGTTCGCAAAGCTTCTTCCTTGATCTTGTCTTTTAGCATTCCCAAGACCTTTTCACGGTTCTTAAGTAGCTTCCAGACATCAAGTGAGTTGATGACATCGAATGATTTTTGAAAGTCGCCTTTGGTTAAGGCTCTAGTGGCTGCCATAACATGGTCCCGAACGTTTTCAGGGGGACCAGTGAAGGTCTGCCTCTCACTGACTTCAAGGTGCCTTCGTAGAGTCTTGCTTATGACTTTGCGTCTAGCATCGTGGCTGTTTGCAGCCATGTTTGGAACCTCGAGCAGCATGGCACAAATTAAATGAACAGCTTCCAGAAGTTCAAGATTGATGTGAGTGTGGTATGGCATCTGCCTTCTCCTTTCAAGGCGTTCCTGAATAGAAATATAAATAGTTATCGAGATTTGCAGAATACCAATAAAATTAGCAAAAAAGCAAACGCATTCTTATTGGGATTCAAATGGTACCAATAAATAAAAAATGGGCCAGACACAATCTTGTACCAACGTGGAGTCATGAATGGTTCAGTTTTTTGTAGATCTCAAATTATCAAGTTCAATGATCTCATAACCAATAAGATAAAGGCAGTCTAATGTTATTATTTAACTTCTTTCTTCATCCCAGTAAACAATGAAAAACCAATAAAGAGCCCATAGCTGATATGTATGACAGTAAAAAGCTCCTAACTAAATGTTCTTATTAGTAATATGCCTATACAATGTCAATTTCATATGTATTTTCTGAGCTTACTCTAGTACTACACAGTAATCACGCTTTCACCATAAAAACCAACAGTTAATTATTAGCTAGTTTCTAAGACTGCAAGAATGATCATTATTGTTCATGATCATACTGATACGTGTTTACTGGTACAACTTGCAAAAACTGATTAAAAACTTAACTTGTTACAGAATAACAGGCATACATATGAACGCCACATTGTGTAATCTCCCGAATCAGAAAATCTACTATCTAGATACTTTTTTCTTTCAGACTTTAAGCTAATATTTACATGATTCGATTGGCCTAACAAGTGACGGTCAGCAATGTAGCATAACAAGATAACATCACTAGAACTAAAACAAATATAATTGTTTTGTACCTGTTCCGGAGTCTTCTCATGGTAACGACTTTGAGACACACCTTGTGCAAGCAGTTCTTTCACCCTTCCACCTGAGTATAACTCAGAAAGGCAGCCATGTCCTTCAGTAATAAGTCCCGCTCTAAAGGCACAAAGACCAAGCTGAGCCATGGATCTATTGAACAGTATCTGGGTTGATATGTCCATATGCTGAACGTTATCTTGCAAGTGGCTCATAAGCAGCAAATCACGTGCTATAGAAAACTCATCCAAGATCGCATGGTGATAAATGTCACAAAGCATTGCACGAGCCTTTGTTCTTTCATCCCCATGCTTGTAGATATGGGAAACTAACATATCCATCAATGCCCTACTACTTTCCGGGAAACTAGGCTTTCGTGTCACAATTTCAGGAGTGCTTACAAATGACGGTAGGGTCCGACTTTCCTCCACAGCTTTTGTATCAGGTCCCGACTCATCACCCTCTCCAACATCTTGCTCTGATAGTTTCCTCATAGCATCGTAAACTTCTTGCGGTTTGTAATAGACAAGTTCAACAAGCTTTAAAGCTACCTTTGCTGCAGCTCTAAAATCCCCCACACGTTCAAGATATTCCTGAACATTTTGAGCAAGAACAAAAAACAAAGGTTCATCACGAAGCCTCTCCACATACTCACGAGTATGAGGATCAATAACCTGTAAACTCTTGAAAAATTCAACATCCACTTTCTCAAGAAAAGCAGCCAAGTTTCCCCATATCCGTATAGTATCCTTGTAATCAACGCCTTTCTGAGTCTCATTCTCATCAGGCTCCACAGAGTCATCAACCAAAATATTTGGATACTGTGCTAAAATATCCAGTGCGACAAGCATGTTCTGAACACACTTTTTCCAAACATTAATCGGCATATGTCCACTAAGACCAGGATTAACATCAAACTGAGCAGATATCACACTGAACAAAATCTCGAGCTTTTGGGCGGGTGTTTTCGCCACCCTAGTCAAGAAAGTCAACTGCTCAACAAGCTCAACTCTTCCTGTCCCCTTTCTACCACGAGCAGCAACAATCTCCTTAAACTTCTTGTTAACAATATCCCAAGTAACCTGAGTCGGATCCTTAAACTGTTTCTCCATTAACTTATCTTTCTTATTCATCATTCTCTCCCAACCTGGCTCATTCTCATCCTTCTCATCATCGTTATCATCTTCATCTTCCGACTCAGTATCATCTTTTGCCAGGTCATCAACATCAGAACCGGTCTCATCATCCTCATCCTCATCTTCCGACACCTCATCGGCATCTTCTTGATCCTCAAAACTTTCAGGATTAGCCCTACACTTATTAATATCGTCCTCATACACCTTATTATTCTTCTTCAACTTCTGTTTCATTGAATTCAACGCTTTCGCATTACTACTACTCATCTTCTTCTTCGCCTCCTTATTCGCCATCGCTTGAACCATAAAGTCCTCCAACATAACCAACGCCTTAATGTAATTATTAGGCGCCTTAACAGATTCCGTAACCCTCATAACCTTCTCAAGCTGCCTATTGATCTTATCAAAACTTTCTTGCAGACTAACAAAATCGTTAATCTTCATAGCGTTTTTCATCTGATCAATAGTAGCAGACAACTCCTCAAATCTCTTATCTTTGGCTGATTTGATAACACGCTTACGACCGTCACCATCATCACTATCACTATCACTATTGTCGAGATATTTGTTACCAATAGGAGCACTGATAGTGTTTTCTTGCCCCTCGTTAACATCTTCTTCGGAATCAGTCACTTCTTCCTCAGTGTCACTGTCACCAGCCTATTAAAAGTTTAAACAATTAAATTAAACCAGAAACTTCAACAAATTATAAACAGACTATATTTATTACTCCCTATGTCCCATAATAGGATGTTTGAGATTGCTTTTGTTTCCTGCTTATCGAACTATTTATTAGCAAAAGCAGATTTTTTTATAATCCAAACTCCTGCTTATCTTCTTACGAAACTAAAACTTTAGTTTCAAAATAGATAGCCTAACACTTTATACAAAAGAAAATGATTGAAATTGTCCACCAAATAATTATCATTTCGAGTAAAATTGCATCTTTTTACAAAATAAGCAACCACAAACACTATTTCCAGTAAGCTGTTATAAGAGAATATGACTTTATTTTACGGGGTGTTTGTTTAAGCTTATATGTGAGCTTACGAGCTTATCTGATTTCGGCATAAGCCCCGATTTTCATGCTTACTTTGTAACCTTTGGGCTTATATACGCTTATTATGTCATAATAAACTTATATTAGCCAATAAACATCAAATTAAGCCGGAAAATTGAGGCTTATGAAATATAAGCCGAAACCAAATAAGCTTAAACAAACACCCCCTAATTTAATTTAATTTTTTTTAAAGGCTCTTTTTCTAATTTTAAAAAGACCCATACGCCCAAATAATAAGCTAATCCAAATATTCCCTTATAAAAATTACAATTTTTTTTTATATATATGTTACGATACGAACCTGGTTACTCCAAAACTTAGACGCCATGTTGTTATGTCGATTTGGAATCAAAGCAATTAACGAATCTGCAAGATTAAAAATAACATAATTATTATGTATAGATATTATAATACACAGATGTGCATATATGTATGATAATAATATAGGATTGATGAATATGTGTATGTACCTTCAAAAGTATGAATCTGGAATTCTGGATGATGGTGCTGGTAACTGGTAAGAAAGACGGCGATTCGGGAGAGTTTTGGTTTTAGGGTGAGATGATATAACTTAACTGGGCTGACCCTTTCAATTCATGGGTTTGTTTTGGGCTGAGTTTGGATTTCTTTTGTGGTTTTCAAGCCAGTTCGGTTTTCATTTTATTATTGTTACCTTTTATATTTTTACCGCTATAGCTTCTTTACGAAACATATACATACAAGTAATATGAGAAACCATGGACTTGCTAGATATGTCAACTTTCTGTTCTATCTATTATCCTAAAGTTTTTAAGATAAATATCTTCCTCAAGATTATTTTCGATTTTGCAAGATCAAAATCGTAAGTTCGGATCGAGATCTTTACATCTTATTATAATGTCATCTTTTTAGTAGTCTTTATAACATTATTCAATTCTACAAATTATTATCTATACTATCTATAATGGAAAAATAGTCAAAAGTGAAATGTTGAGTTTTCAACAATGGTTAAATGAGAGAGAAAGTGAAATATAATTAATACTCTTATTAAAACACCCCAATATTTAGAAGTACAATTATTTATCCACATTGTACAACCAAATTAAAGCATATCTACCAAATTAAATACAACCAATCAAAAAAAATTCGGGTTGACCCGGGACGCTTCAAACCCGGGGGGTTGACCCAGTTTAATTTGACCCATTTTCGACCCAACCTAGCAAGTTGACCCGGTTTAAATCGACCCATTTTTTGACCGGAACGGTTTAACCAATTGAACCACCCGGGTCGCACCGGGTTTCAAAACATTATCCATTACTTAAAAGTACAATGATTTATTCACATTGTACAACCAATTAAAACATATCTACCAAATTAAATACAACCAATTAAAACACAAACCGGGTTGACCCGGGACGCTTCAAACCCGGCGGGTTGACCCAGTTTAATTTGACCCGTTTTCGACCAAACCTAGCAAGTTGACCCGATTTAAATCGACCCATTTTTCGATCGGAATGGTTCAACCGGTTGAACCACCCTGGTCGAACCGGGTTTCAAAACATTATGTTTAATTCCCAAATCTTCAAACTTTTATTATTTTTCGTTTATAACCTATATAAACTTTTTTTTATCAATAAACTATTTGTCGCTATAAAATCCCGTTGCTATGCACGGGTACTCGTCTATACTACTTATAATGGAAAAATGGTAAAAGTAAAATGTTGAGTTTTCAACACTTGGTCATATGAGAGAGAAAAATAATATAATTAATACTCTTATTAAAACACCCCATTACTTAAAAGTACAATGAGTTATTCACATTGTACAACCAATTAAAAATATATCTACCAAATTAAATACAACCAATTAAACAATTAATACAAATGACAAACCGGGTTGACCCGGGATGCTTCTAACCTGACGGGTTGAACCCGTTTAATTTGACCTGTTTTCGACCCAAACTAGCAAGTTGACCCGGTTTAAATCGACAAATTTTTCGACCGGAACGGTTCACGCTTCAAACCTGACGGGTTGAACCGGTTTAATTTGACCCGTTTTTTACCCAACCAAGCAAGTTGACCCGGTTTAAATCGACAAATTTTTCTACCGGAATGGTTCAACCGGTTGAACCACCCGAGTCAAACCGGGTTTCAAAACATTATGTTTAATTCTCAAATCTTCAAACTTTATATCTACCAAATTAAAGACGACCAATTAAAACAATTAATACAAATGACAAACCGGGTTGACTCAGGACGCTTCAAACCCGACGGGTTGAACCGGTTTAATTTGACCCGTTTTTGACCAAACCTAACAAGTTGACCCGGTTTAAATCGAAAAATTTTTCGACCGGAACGGTTCAACCGGTTGAACCACCCGGGTCGAACCGGGTTTCAAAACATTATGTTTAATTCCCAAATCTTCAAACTTTTATTATTTTTGATTTATAACTTATAAACTTTTTTTTATCAATAAACTATCTGTCGCTATAAAATCCCGTTGCTATGCACGGGTACTCGTCTAGTATATTATAAACAAAAAATTATATAAATGTTTCATAGAAATTTTGTCCTAACTTATGAATATAGAATTTTTAACAAGATTAACATGTTGATTTTTAAATTGCATAAAACATAATTAATAATTTCGTAGATTTTTAGTTTGCGGTTCGAGAAAAATAAGATTATGTCAGATTAGTACTTAAGATCCTATAGTAAAGATCTGGATCTTAAGATTGCTAAGATCTTACGTAAGATCCGAATTGTTTTTTTATGTAGTATTGTAAAATTGCAAAATTCTAAATGTAGAATCGAAATCTCAACGACCATGATTATCCCTCAATTATTATTATTATTTAATTAACAATTTGGTTGTTTTGATATCCATGTTAACACGAGTCACACTAACGGGTTGTTTCTTTATTTTTATTTTTTTCCTTTAGAGGCCCGGGTACAATGGCTGTTGGCTTGAGCCATATCCTTTGGCACGATTCTTTGGCGCGACAATCCACACCGGAGCCGGGCTGGTAGTGCCTGGCGCCGTGGCCACCAGCTCACGCCGAGCAATTTTTTCCTTTTTTTTTTTTTTTTTTTTTTTTGGTTTGTTTCTTGTTTGTTTGTGTTTGTGACGTTTTGTGTTTGAGTGATGATACAGTGATGTTTCTTATTTTTTTTTCTTCTTTTGCGTGTGTATAGTTTTTGTAGGTTTTGAAGACTTGGAAGGAAGAAGACGTTATGATGCAAAGTTGGAAATTAGGAAGTAGCTTTGGATAAATATAATTATATAAATGACAAGCAAAATACATGTGGTAAAAGCAATGTTTTGAAAACCGGGTTCGAAATCGACCCGGTCGAGTCACTAGGCACCGGATCAACCCGGTTTTCAATATATATATATTTTTTTTTATTTTTTTGACCGGGTTAACCCGGGTTTTTATTAAAAAAATTTGAAAAAATGAAACCCGACCGGGTTTTGAGAACTGGGTTGACCCGGGTCAATCAAAACCCGGCGGGTCTAACTGGTTAACCCGGTTTTAGAAACCCGGGTTTTTTTACCCATTTTTTAGGCCAGAACCGGTTAACCCGGCCGGGTCGACCCGGGTTTCAAAACACTAGGTAAAAGGCATAGCCACGAAAAAAGTAGCTTTGATCAATATATTTGAGGTTACTGTATAAGTTACTACTACTATTTATTACACTTACATATTTCTTTAGGTTACACTTAGGTAACTATTTGTGCTATTATATCATTACACTTATCACTTATATATAAACGTTTGATTTATGTAATATTTTTTTATTGTCTTTTTAATTTATGTATTATTATTATTATTATTATTATTATTATTATTATTATTATTATTATTATTATTATTAAATTTTAGTTATATATATTGTTTATATTAAATGGGAAAAAAAATCAAAGGTACCAAAAAAGTGGTGTTATAGCTAAAGAGGGATGTTTTGGTGCCATAGAGAAATCTGGTGCCATGAGAAAAAGATGCTGAGGTGGCACTATTTTTTTTCACGGCACCACCAACGGCACCAACGATACCTAACGCTCTTATACATAAGGTTCCTGATTGAAAAAGGAATCTTATTGAAGAATGCCATATGATAAAATCTTGTTTCTATTTTTCCCTTAAGGATCTATCAAAATGACCACTTTGCCATCAAAATCAATTGCAATTTATGTCATGAACTTCATGTCATCGTATACAGTTCTATGAAAATCTTTATAGCCAACCAATTTCACCGGTATCTCATATCAACAAGGTTTAACCAAAAATACACGAGTTGTAAATTAGTTGTGTTTACTTTCATCAAAAAAATTCATAAATATACCATATCAATTAAAAAATCATATTGATAAACAATAATGACAAATAAACAAAAGTAGATTCATCAGTTGGCACTATTTTCTTCATAACCATGTTTCTTCCATTAATTTTTCACAAATAAAGGTTTTAATTAGTTCCATGTATGAGAATAGTAGAAAACCAGGGAAGAAACGGCGGGGACAAATCGCCGGCGGTAAAAAGCGCCGTCGAAAGGAGCACCGACTGGAAGGTCACTGGTGAGAAGAAACGTAAGGGGGTGAGGAGCTAGAAAGGGTTTTATGTGATGAAGATAGTGGATGAGTGAAATAAGAGAGCTAGGTATATTTGGCTAATAAGTTTCCTGTTTGTGAAGGGGGTTGGTTTTGTTAGGCTTCCACATCTAGGATCCTACTCTAGAATAAGCTGAAAAGAAACATGATAGATTCCTGTTTGTATGATGTTTTTTTTAGTAGTCAGGACAATAAGCAAAAAATAAACGGGCCCTTAAAGCCTTCTCACAATCCTCCTGCCTTTAATTTACTAGCAAAGTCACAACTGTACGAATGGCATGTACGAAGACGTAAATTAAGGTGCAACAAAAATTACTGCAGACCCCCTTTTCAGGGGTCTGTGTCTCAAAATACCCAACTTTTAGCCATTTTCAAATCTACCCAAACATTTCGGTTAAAAATATACGCGACATACTTGAAGGACACGTGTCAGCATTTCGAGCTCGAAAAAAAATATAAAAGTTAACATGTCGCGTATATATATACGCGACATGTATATAAATGTGCATGGGGAAGGAACACTTTGAAGTTTTACTGAAAAGCTTACATGAATTAATTTTGAGTTGACGGATCGAGTGTGGTTCGCTTGTATACATTTAAGTCGCTAATAAATTTTCACATAACCTAAGAAAAAATCTTTCCATCTCTCTAAATTCTTCTTTTCCCCTTTGGTGTTTTGGTGGTGCTGCTGGCGTGGTGTTAGTGGTGGTGGCGTTTGGTTGTTACTGGTGGTGTTGTGTTGGTGGTGTGGTGATCTGGTGGTTGTGCGGTGGTGGTGTGGAGGTCTGGTAGTGGTGTGGTGGTGGTGTGATGGTCTGTTGGTGGTGGAGTGGTGGTCTAGTGGTGGTCTGGTGGTGACGTGGTAGTGGTGTGGTGGTCTGGTGGTGCCGGCGTGTGGTTGTTGGTGGTGGCGTTGTGTCGGTGTGGTGGTGGTCTTGTGGTAGTGGCTGGGGTGGTGACTAGGCGTTCATTATGGCGGATTATCGGGTAATTTCGAATATAATTTTGTTTTGTCATTATAATTATTGTTTATTTCTTACGTATATGTTTTGTAATATATATTTATTATGCGTTTTCGTTATTTTAGGATTATCCTGCGTAAGTTACATGTAAGAGTAGGTTGCCTTTAATTGGTGACATTAGAAAATTGATATTGAACACCCCTAAGGAAAAATTGTTTAGAGATACATGTTTTGGTTGGATGTTAGACATGCCAGAAATGCAAGAGAGTGGGGTGTTAGTACATTATTTTATATGCCACCAAGTTGCTTGTGAAGAGGGAGACACAAACATAGTTCCATTAAGATATCGTGTACGTGCTCTTGATCGTTTAGGTGAGGTTGAGATTCAATTTGGGAGGGAGGAATTTTGTCTAGTTACGGGTTTAAGGTTTGGGACTGATTTTAGGGAGTCGTATAAAGATGGACCTAACTTCTTTAGGAGACGAGTGTTCCCTTCTTCTACCGATTCCCATAAAATACATGTTGGTACGTTGTTAAAAATGATAAAAAAGCAAAGACTTTAATAAGTTAAGCGACATAGATGGTGTTTGTAACACCCTAACCCAGAGGCGGAGCCAATAGGGTGGCAGGCAGGTGCTCAGCCACCACCAACCGCCCAACTTCTCCGGCTTATAGTTTGGATTTCAGGCCATGTTTCATGACTTTCATCTAGTTTGGCACCTGCTAATAGGCTCAAATATGTTAGCGACAGACGACAATGATTAAATCTCCCCTAATCCCTCATCACCATTATGCTTAGCGGTAGATGTCCTTTGTTGCAGCACCGCCGTTAGATAACCAGTCATGGTTAATGGTTTAGGTATGTTTCTCTTCTTTCATGGACCGGAGAAGTATATGTTGGTAGAAAAACAAAAGCAAGAAATAATTACGTTCATACCGGAGAAGTATGTGTCGGTAAAAAACAAAAGCAAGAAATAAAACATTATTTGTAAGTAGATCTTGATGTTTTTTAGGAAGAACGGACTGAGTGATGAAGAATATCTTTATCAAGAGGAATTGAGGTAGTACAAAAAGTATGCTTATGTAAAAGTACCACGTGAGTGTACAGAGAGAAAGGTCAAATTAAGAATGGGAAAATCATATGGTGACAAATGTTTATTTTTAATCATTTACTATACTATGTTGATTTAGTTTTTTTTAAGTTGTGATACTTGTTTTCTTCTAAGAATTTTAGCCAGGTATTTTAGCTATGTTGATAACAAGTTATTTTAGCATCTTTTATGGAGAATAAAATTCTTAACGGAAATTTTTTAACATTATATACCACTTATCTCACAAATGTTTTTGGCGAGACTTGAACCCAACTATAACTTTTAAGTTGGTGGGCAACTTACATGTCACTAGACCAAAAGCTTTGGATTTATCAAAAATAAGTTGATTCGAGTAATTGACAATTGCTCCAAGTTTTATAATTTTTTGTAAAGATAAAGATATACTTCAAATTGTGAAAGTATCATTTGACCTCAAACAGGTTTACCGGTTCGATCACTCGTTCGTTCGCAAAGAAAAACATTAAACGTTATTACTATCTCGAAATATCCAAGCCCCCCCTAATAAAAATTCCTGGCTCCGCCCCTGCCCTAACCCGAGAAGGGCTAAAGTATCATATTATGGTGACATATCAGAACATACAAAGAATAATACGCAAGCAGAAGACTTCATAAATAACATAAGTCATGAACATCAAGACTTAAACATTACAAAAATCCAACGTAAGTCTAAAGGAAATAATATGAAGTAAATAATCCAACATAAGTTCCATGATCATCCAAACAATGGGGAAACTAAGTAGGGTAGGTCCGCTATGCTCTTACTCTCAACACTCGAGCCCAGATTCCCGCTTATTACCTGCCGCATGGAAAAGAAAACGCGGCTGAGCATAAAAAGCCCAGTGAACAGATATATATGCAAAGCAGTAGTAATAAGCAATTGAAATAAGAAGGATTATAAGAATGAGCATAATGTATCACAAGTCATACGAATGAAGCATAATAGAGATATCAAATGTAAGCTTAATCAGAATCATAGAGCACGTATCAACAAAGGCGCGTCTAACGAGATACTCGAATAAACATAAGAAACATAGGAAAGCCACGAGCCGACCTAACGAGATACTCGAATAGGTCTCAAATCACATAATCACATATCCGTCAATTCATAAGGTGTACATAGAGGGGCGACCTCCAAGTACCAGACGTGAAAGGGGTACAAGGCACGTACAGCCAGTCACAAAATTAAATCATATCATATCATATCAAACATACCTAGGATGCATCCATACGCCTCCCACAAACAAATCATATACAAAGTGGCCAAGTGATCACATATCATATCATAAACAGACGGGGACGCCGGGGACTAATCACACCGCCCCAGATAGTGTCATGCCATTGGTGCCTCAATGACACGCCCATGGTACCTCCATGAGTAGACTAAAAACTCAGGCATCAGAACAGAACATATCAGAACAAACAAAGCAAAGCTATCTATAACCAAATGCTCCCAGAGCATGACATAACAGAATGCTCCCAGAGCATAATATAACAGAATCTTGCAATCACATAATCATAATCAAAGTGGATAGCAAATCAGAGGTATCATAGCAAAGGCTCATATCAAATAGTTCATATCAAATGGATCATAGCAATCATATCAAATGGGGAACATAGTAATGGCATAACTGAAGGGAATCTTAGCAGTGTCAAGGATCGAAAGAAAGTCATGAGAAGTCCCTACTGAAAAGGGATAGAATATCTGTACCTTAGTAGAGCAAAACAATCGAAGAAGAAAACAGAGACCGAAGCTACTCCCTCTTCACAGAATCTACACGGATTAATAATGATGAATTACTCATAAATCCATTTTAATCAAATTTACTCATTTTAGTTTTATTTCTATCTTTAGAAACTTCCCATTTTTAGTAACTTGCCATATTTAGTAAGTTCTCATATTTAGTAACTTTTCCGAATTAGTAATTTAATACTTTAAGGTTGTTATTGACGATTTAATAATATTTAAGGTTTAGAATGACTAATTTAATAACTTAGGGTTAATTACGATCATTTAATAAAGTTTAGGGTTATGAATGTAAATTATCAAAATTTAACATTAAGGATGTCAAATAAATTATTTAAATGTTTATACTATAATTTTATATTAAAAGGATAATTTTAGATCCCGTAGTTCATAATTAATTTATGGAGGAAACTGCAAAATACATCCCTATGGTTTACACATTTTGGCATCTTACATCCCTGTCAGAAACTTTTGGCAATATACATCCCCCGTTAGGCAAACGTTTGCCACAATACATCCCTCGTTAACAATGAGGACTAACGGTGCAAACTTTTTCTCCGTTATCTCTTAACGAAACTGAAATTATTACACCGTTAGCCTTTGTTAGCCAACCATTTGCACCGTTAGTCCTCTTTTTTAGTTTTCTTTTTTTTCGTTTCTTACGTTTTATCAGTTTTTTGTCAGTTTTTTTTTCCGTTTTTTGTACGTTTTATCAGTTTTTTAACTTTTTAATCCATTTTTTGTACGTTTTATCCATTATTTGTCAGTTGTTTTCCGTTTTTTTTAACGTTTTATCAGTTTTTTTTTGACATTTTTATCCATTTTTTGTACGTTTCATCCGTGTTTTATCAGTTTTTTTACGTTTTTATCCGTTTTTTGTCAGTTTTTTTTATGTTTTTATTCATTTTTTGCACATTTTATCGGGTTTTTTATGTTTTAATCTGTTTTTTGTACGTTTTATCCATTTTTTGTCAGTTGTTTTCCATTTTTTGTACGTTTTATCAGTTTTTTTTACGTTTTTATCAATTTTTTGTACGTTTCATTCGTATTTTATCAGTTTATTTACGTTTTTATCCTGTTTTTGTCAGTTTTTTATGTTTTTATTCATTTTTTGAACATCTTACGGTTTTTTTTTTATGTTTTAATCCGTTTTTTGTACGTTTTATCCATTTTTGTCAGTTTTGTTTACATTTTGTCTATTTTTTGTACGTTTTTATCCGTATTTTGTACGTTTTATCCGTTTTTTGTCAGTTTTTTTAGTTTTTGTACGTTTTATCAGTTTTATCCGGTTTTTGTACGTTTTATGCTTTTTTTGTCAGTTTTTTTAACGTTTTATACGTAGAAAAAACAAATAAAAACGTTCAAAAATGGAAAAAAAAACCGATAAAAAATTGATAAAACGTACAAAAAATGAATTAAACGTAAAAAACCGATAAAAACGTACAAAAAAGAGGAAAACTGACAAAAAAATTGATAAAACGTACAAGAAACAAATAAAAACGTACAAAAAAGGGACAAAATGTAAACAAAACTGACAAAAAATGTATAAAACGTACAAACAACATATTAAAACATTAAAAACTGATAAAACGTACAAAAAATGGGATAAAACTGACAAAAAATGGTTTAAACGTACAAAAAATGGAAACAACTGACAAAAAATAGATAAAACGTACCAAAAAATGGATTAAAACGTTAAAATACTGATAAAATGTACAGAAAACGGAAAACAACTAACAAAAAATGGATAAAACGTACAAAAAATGGATAAAACGTTAAAAAACTGATAAAACGTACAAAAACAGAAAAAAGTGACAAAAAATGGATAAAACATACAAAAAACGGATAAAAACTGATAAAACGTACAAAAAACGAAAAAAAACTGACAAAAAACGGATAACAAAGTTAAAAAAACATTAAAAAAAATCTGATACAACGGACAAAAAACGGATAAAAACGCACAAAAAACGGATAAAACGTAAAAAAAAACTGATAAAACGTACAAAAAACGAAAAATAACTGACAAAAAATAGATAATTCGTACAAAAAACGGATAAAAACTGATAAAACGTTCAAAAAACGGGAAAAAACTAAAAAAAACAGATAAAACGTACAAAAAAGGGGAAAAAATTCAAAAAGAGGACTAACGGTGCTAATGTTTGGCTAACGAAGGCTAACGGTGTAATATTTTCTGTCTCGTTAAGAGATAACGGAGAAAAAATTTGCACCGTTAGTCCTCATTGTTAACGAGGGATGTATTGTGGCGAACATTTGCCTAACGGGGGATGTATATTGCCAAAAGTTTCTGACGGTGATGTAAGATGCCAAAATGTGTAAACCACAAGGATGTATTTTGCAGTTTCCTCTTAATTTATGTGTATACACGACATCCATTTATACCGCGACTACCCCAAAGACACGTTTCAAGCACTCACGAGCGGACCCACACGACTCTTATGTCAAAATAATACAACCGACTCACCTATGTATATATATTTGACACAACCATATGCCTTATTCCTATATTGTTACCAGTATTTTAGCCGTGTCAAAAAGATTAAAACCAACATGCATGACACCTTTATCCCATATTAACCCACATTAACATGCTATTACACAGATTACATGCAAACCTGCTCTCAACTCTTACTATTCTATATCTGCTATGCATGCTTTTCCCTTTCTAAAATAGTTTACACAACCTTTTTTTATATATATTATTATGTGATTCGAAATAAAATAGAATAAGGATGTTCTACACCATTCTTATAATACCAAAACTGATTCTTTAGTTATATTATTAACATATTTTACATGTAGGTTTCGGATTCAAAAAGCCAAAAGGATGCAAGATAGATACATATACTGTTCATTCTTTCATGCGATTACTATCACCTTACGTATGCATGTATCACTAGTCGATTATATTGATTATTCATGTGACATAATATACGTATATATGTGATAACCAACAGAAGAAAACAAAACAAGATTTATAGATTGATTAGTTTAGATTACAAGCTGTTATTTCATGTGTGACTTAAGATTTCATGTGAGATCAATTCGTAACATGCATGCTTAGTTATATCATATTCTTAGTTTGTGTCATGTAACATATTATTCGACAAGCATGAGATCAAAACGAAAGATAGATAGGTAAGGAGGATATGATACCCTCGTCGCGTGATCGAAAAGAAGAGAACAAGAAATCAGAACCCAAAACCAATCGGACTAACACCAACTGAAACCAGCAACCAAAACCAAACGGAGTCCCAAGCTAACCAACACCCTTCTCGAATCAGTACACCACGAACCTCAAACTGAAAAGGACCACGATTAAACTTCCTTAACCAGCCTCCTTAGAACCACCTTCCAATCCTCCTTGTCGTACACCTTCACTAGCTCGAATCAACCAGAAAACAAGAAGCCGATTTGTTGGATTGTTTAGGGTTTTGTAGGTGTGAATGAGTGTGAGAATTTGTTGAAGAAAAATGAGAGATTGAGGGGAGGATATAGGGAATTTCTGGCCGAGCTTATGGGAGTCAAAGAAGACCAAAGAAACTTTCCAATTTAAATATTTTTATCCTATGTCATACGTTATATTTAGTGTACATTTTTTTTAATGTGCATTTTTTTAAAATTCGGCCTATGTGGAAACTTATAGACACGTGATAGATGACTAGGAGATCAAGGGTGATGCATTTTATGTATTTATAAGATACATGATTAATACTTGGTAGCTTTCATACTTTAAAGTTCTCATTCTTAGGTTATGTTCGAGATCAAATGGTTATAAGACATGTTACATTACGGGTGTTATAATTCTTCCCCTCTTAGAAAGAAAATTTCGTCCGCGAAATTGAAATAGGAAGGTCAAAACAAACATACCGAATCACAAAAAGAAGTGCGGATAACTAGCACGCATGGATTCCTTGGTCTCCCAAGTAGCCTCACTCTCGGGATGGTTCCTCCAAAGAATCTTAACAAACGGAATAGTTTTGTTTCTCATGACTCGATCCTGACGCTCCAGAATAGCCTCAGGCTCCTCAATAAAAGATAAGTCTTCTCGAATTTGGTCAAATGGATATGAAACAACATGGAGAGGATGATAGTTATATCCCCTCAGAAGTGATACATGGAATACATTATGCACATGGGAAAGCTGCGGAGGTAATGCCAATCGATACGAAACCTCACCAACACGATCTAAAATCTCAAACGGACCAATATAACACGGACTAAGTTTCCCCTGAACACCAAAACGTCTAACACCACGGAACGGAGAAACCTTAAGGAACACACGATCACCAGAACTGAACTCTAAGGCACGACGATGACGATCAGCATAGCTCTTCTGTCTAGCTCTAGCTTCCTTGAGCTTCTCTCTAGCCATAGCAACCTTCTCGTTAGTCTCCTCAATCAATTCAGGACCCTCAATGAGGCGTTCACCAACCTCATTCCAACAAACAGGAGCCCTACACTTCCTACCATACAACATCTCAAAAGGTGCCATCTTAATACTCGCATGCCAGCTGTTGTTATAAG
The DNA here is from genome assembly GCA_030686995.1 of Artemisia argyi. Classification (NCBI taxonomy): domain Eukaryota; kingdom Viridiplantae; phylum Streptophyta; class Magnoliopsida; order Asterales; family Asteraceae; genus Artemisia; species Artemisia argyi. Next base: position 92,244,369 of record CM060678.1, read on the forward strand.
CAAACTCTACCAAACACAAGTATTTATCCCAATGCCCCGTCCACTCTAAAGCACAGGACCTCAACATATCCTCCAGTGTTTGAATGGTGCGTTCCGACTACCCGTCAGTCTGCGGATGGAAAGCTGTACTGAACTTGAGCTGAGTACCCCAAGCTTTTTGTAACCCCCTCCAGAAACGTGAGGTAAAACGCGGATCTCTATCTGATATGATGGCTGCCGGAGTGCCATGTAAACGAACGATTTCCTGACGAAAAATTTCTCCCAACTTACCAACCGAATGTTCTTTCCGAATAGGCAAGAAGTGAGCGGATTTGGTTAAACGATCGACAATCACCCAAATAGTGTCATTCTTCTTAAGAGTACGAGGTAACCCAGTAACAAAGTCCATCGAGATCTGATCCCACTTCCAGGTAGGAATATCTAATGGCTGCAAAAGACCACTGGTGCGCTGATGTTCGATCTTAACCTGCTGACAGGTCAAACATTTAGTTACATATATCGCCACATCCTGTTTCATACCATTCCACCAAAAATGTTGCTTCAAATCTCTATACATTTTGGTAGAACCCGGATGAATCGTGAAAGGAGAACTGTGTGCTTCGGACAACACAGCTTCACGAAGAGAAGGATCGTTAGGAACACATAAACGATTACCAAACCAAACAACTCCATCATGATCAACCCGAAATTCTGTCTGCTTCCCTTCCTCCACATTCTGAACAATCGACCATAATTCACCATCATCCTTTTGAGCCTCTTTGATCCTTAAGATAAGGTTAGACTCAACCTTTAGACTAGCCCAGTAACCATCATATCTCCGAATACATAACTCCACCTCCATTAGCTCCAAATCATTTAGTATCCTAGGCTCGATCTCAAAACTAGCAATCATACCCGACTTCCTACCGAGAGCATCCGCCACAACATTGGCTTTACCAGGATGGTACTGAATGTTAGCATCATAATCTTTCAAAAGTTGTAACCACAGTCTCTGCCTCATGTTTAATTCCTTCTGTGTGAAAATATACTTGAGGCTCTTATGGTCTGTGAAGATGTCACATGTCTCACCATATAGATAATGCCTCCAGATCTTTAGAGCAAAAACTACTGCCGCTAGCTCTAAATCATGAGTCGGGTAATTTTCTTCATACGGTTTCAACTGACGAGATGCATAAGCAATCACCTTTCCATGCTGCATGAGAACACATCCCAAACCCTTCTTTGACGCATCACTGTATATCTGATAACCACCTGTACCCAAAGGAAGAGTAAGGATAGGAGCTGAGACTAATCGTTTCTTCAATTCCTCAAAACTTTGTTCCCTCTCATCAGTCCATACAAACTTCTCACTTTTCCTCATCAGCTGTGTCATGGGCAAAGCTATACGTGAGAATCCCTCTACAAACCTCCGATAATAACTAGCAAGCCCCAAGAAACTCCTGACCTCAGTCACATTCGTAGGTCTTGGCCATTTTGTGATAGCCTTAACCTTTGCCGGATCCATTTTGATACCATCAGCGGATACGACATGACCCAGAAATGCTACTTGCCTTAACCAAAACTCACACTTAGAAAACTTGGCATACAAATTCTTTGATGCGTGGGAATTGCACCAGGCTTTACCCCTCGAGGGATCTCGAGAAGCTTACAACCCCCACCAGGCAGTGTACCTGATTGTTGTAGTATAGTATAGTGACAAGTACCGGGGGATTGATCGTTCAACTTGGGAATAGTGTCGCTAGGATTAGAAAAACTAAGAACTAGGTCTAGAGGTGAGGGATGATTCTTTTTGTATTTTTATGTTTTATGAAAAGCAAATAAAAATCTCGGTTTTTGAAGGAGTGGGCGGAATTAGTTGCTAATCAACTAACCCAATTACTAAGATGCAATCAAAATGAAAATAAACTAAATTATACTAGTGGTGTGAGCAATATATGGGAGAATTGTGTTTACTTAGATTTCACTACTCCCTAGATATCTTTTACAGGTTAATTACTTGTTACAGTTGCGTGGATGACAGATTGTATTCCTTAATACCATTCATGGGGTGGCGTGCTTACTTCCCCAATCCTATAAGCGCCTACTTCACTCCTATGTCGAGCCGGCTAAGAAGCTCCTAACATGGGATCACTAGAATTTGCTTATGCATTAAATACAACCATTAAAACCTAGTACACATCATTTCATATTTCTTAAGACGTTCAAGCAAGTTACACAATGGAGATCTGCCAGTTTTCTTAAGCCTAACATTGAAATCATTCATCCATTACAACTATAAACAAGCAATCAACCTATAATTAACATCTAGGTTTCATTACATCTAAGCAAACACATGATAGATCTAGCCTAGCATGTTAAAATCAAGACAAGCATAAGATATATTCAAACAACACATAGACATATTGAATGAATTGAAAGAGGACTTATCTTAATTGAACATGAAGGGTTTCAAGGGGTGAAAACCCTTGAAAATACTGTTACAAACGACCTAGGGTTTATTAGGTTCGACCCTAGTATTCTCCACACAAGTTTCTCTTTTAATGAATGAAAAATAGAAAAGTATATATAGATTTTGTGAGGTGACGGCGTCAAGAGTAAATGTCTGACGCCGTCATCTCGCCGCCAATAAAGTTCTCGGACTGCCTAGATCTGGGTTTGACGCCGTCATGTGTAATCCATCTTCAGGCCGTCACCAAAATAACTCTTGACGCCTTCAGGTTTTCTCTGGGTCGTCATGGATTTTGCTCCTGACGCCGTCACATTTCCCTTCTTGACGCCGTCAGGTACTGTTCTCAGCATGAAAAATTAAGTCTTTGCCGTTTTCTTCACTTTTATGCTCCAAAAACGTCCAAAATGCTTCCTTTTCCAGAATTCACTCCCAAAGTACCTAAAATCACAAAAGGAACGATTTAGGGCAATATTTGATCAAATAAATTCAATTCTGGGCTTAAATGGCCCCCTAAAAACGGTTCATTTTTCGCCTCATCATTCTTCTGCCGTAGAATCTCCAAAACAATGCGAAGATGCTGCTCATGCTCCTCCTTCGTCTTAGAATATACCAAAATATCATCAATGAACACAATGACAAATTTATCAAGGTACTCGTGAAATACACGGTACATCAAATCCATGAAAACGGCCGGAGCATTCGTCAACCCAAAAGGCATCACGAGAAATTCATAGTGACCATATCTAGTGCAGAATGCTGTCTTAGGAACATCTTGCTCCTTCACCCGCAACTGATGGTAACCTGATCTCAAGTCGATTTTAGAGAAGAATTTAGCTCCCTGAAGCTGATCAAATAAATCATCAATACGGGGAAGCGGATAACGGTTTCGAATGGTAATACGGTTCAACTCACGGTAATTGATACATTACCTCATACTTCCATCCTTCTTTTTTACAAACAACACCGGAGCACCCCAAGGAGAAACACTAGGATGAATAAAACCATAATTAAGAAGATCATGCAACTGTTCTTTCAATTCCTTCAACTCAATAGGAGCCATACGGTAAGGAGCTTTAGATATGGGTTCGGCACCCGAAATCAGATCAATGCTAAATTCAACCTCTCGCTCGGGTGGCATACCCGACAATTCATCAGGAAAGACGTCAGGGAATTCACAAACAACGGGATGATCATTAATACAAGGACCGTATAAAGAAGTATCTTTAATTGAAGCCAGAAAACCCTCACAACCATGAGAAAGTAGTGAACGAGCTTTTAGAGCAAAAATGATCTTAATAGAAATACTAGGTTTGGAACCTTGGTAAACAAATTCCGGAGCATACAAATTACCAAATATAACTCGTTTGGTATGACAATCAATTGTCGCCCGATGCTCGGACAACCAGTCCATACCCAAAATGATATCAAAATCGTACATATCCAGCGGAAGCAAATTGGCAGAACGGATTTTATCGTCAAAACGAATAGGGCAGTTTAGATATTCATGATCAATAATCACACGGTTTTTCATAGGAGTAGAGATAGATAGAGTTTGTTTTAATGGTGTTGCAAATATATTACTATGTTTAGCAAATGAGTTAGAAATCACTGAATGTGTAGCGCCCGTGTCAAATAAGGCAAATGCTGTACGACCAAATAAATGAAGAAAACCCGAGATGGTACCTGAGGAGTTCGCGGCTTGATGCCTAGTCATCGAATGAACACACCCCTGAAAATTCTACTGACGGTTTCCACCATTTCCCTTGTTGTTTCTTCCATTTCTATCACCCACCTTGGGACAATCCCTAGCCATGTGTCCCACCTGGTTACAAATAAAACAAGCTCCCGTAACCCTGTTGCACTGCCCAGAGTGACGCTTCCCACAAGTCTTACACTCCTCAGTTCTGACATAACCATTCTGACCATAAGAACTTGAACCACGTGAATCCTGCCGCCCTATGTTCTGCCTATCCCTCTGTTGGTGGTCTCGATGCTGATAATCGCGTCCAGATCTGTAGTTACCCTGATCCAATCTACCATAACCCCGATAATCATGTCCCCTATGATCACCTCCTCTAACATTGCTCCCTCTCTGACCATTACCCTGACCTGACTGCACTGGCTCTCCCTCATAGTTCCTCTTCACTCCCTGCTTGGCCCTTTCTTTCAAAATCTCCAGATTACGAACCGCATTCGCCACTTAAGCAACATCATCAAAGTGTGTGTTGACAATACCCTCCAGAACCTCGTTCCTTAACGCCCATTTGAACTTTTTCGCCTGTTCAGCCTGAGTGCCAGCTCTTGCACCCATAAAACCAGCCAACCTAAGGAACCTCTTCATAAAATCTGTACTAGTCTCCTTTTTGTACTGGTAGATATTATGGTACTCATGCTCAAACTTCTCTTGTTCGAACACTGGAAAATAATGAAGAAGGAAGATTTCCCGAAAACCAGCCCAAGTCAAAGTAGTCATAAAGTCATCACCTTTGGCCGCCTTGTAGGATTTCCACCAATTTAGGGCATCGCCCTCAAACTTGTAAGTCGCCAACCTTGCTTTGAACTCGTCCCCGCATCCCAACACTTCAAACAACTTTTCAATGTGACCAAGCCAATCCTGCACCTCAAAAGGAGAAGAAACGGAACTGAATGATTTGTGTTTCTGTTTCGAGAATTTCTCTAACCATGTAGCGATAGTAGATGGTGGGTTACCACCACCCGAACCACCACTAGAACCTGGGTGGTTGCGATGCATCTCTTCAGCAATACGGGTAGAAATGTTGGGAATCAATGCATCTACCCGCCGCTGAACTGCTACTTCAAAGGCAGGGTTGGAAGTGAATTCATCGGTGAAACGAGTGTTAACCATCTGAAAGATCATAAACGAACCAACGAAAGAAATTAATGGTTAGGAATCAAAATACGAAAGGAAAGATCGAATAAGAAGGAAGCCTAATGTCTACCCAATCCTCACATGTCATAGTTAAAGTCCTACAGGTCAAAACCTAGAGCTCTGATACCATAATTGTAACACCCTAACCCGAGAAGGGCTAAAGTATCACATTATGGTGACATAACAGAACATACAAAGAATAATACGCAAGCAGAAGACTTCATAAATAACATAAGTCATGAACATCAAGACTTAAACATTACAAAAATCCAACGTAAGTCTAAAGGAAATAAAATGAAGTAAATAATCCAACATAAGTTCCATGATCATCCAAACAATGGGGAAACTAAATAGGGTAGGTCCGCTATGCTCCTACTCTCAACACTCGAGCCCAGATTCCCGCTTATTACCTGCCGCATGGAAAAGAAAACGCGGTTGAGCATAAAAAGCCCAGTGAACAGATATATATGCAAAACAGTAGTAATAAGCAATTGAAATAAGAAGGATTATAAGAATGAGCATAATGTATCACAAGTCATACGAATGAAGCATAATAGAGATATCAAATGTAAGCTTAATCAGAATCATAGAGCACGTATCAACAAAGGCGCGTCTAACGAGATACTCGAATAGACATAAGAAACATAGGAAAGCCACGAGCCGACCTAACGAGATACTCGAATAGGTCTCAAATCACATAATCACATATCCGTCAATTCATAGGGTGTACATAGAGGGGCGACCTCCAAGTACCAGACGTGAAAGGGGTACAAGGCACGTACAGCCAGTCACAAAATCAAATCATATCATATCAAACATACCTAGGATGCATCCATACGCCCCCCCACAAACAAATCATATACAAAGTGGCCAAGTGATCACATATCATATCATATCATAAACAGACGGGGACGCCGGGGACTAATCACACCGCCCCAGATAGTGTCATGCCATTGATGCCTCAATGACACGCCCATGGTACCTCCATGAGTAGACTAAAAACTCAGGCATCAGAACAGAACATATCAGAACAAACAAAGCAAAGCTATCCATAACAAAATGCTCCCAGAGCATAATATAACAGAATCTTGCAATCACATAATCATAATCAAAGTGGATAGCAAATCAAAATCAAATCAGAGGTATCATAGCAAAGGCTCATATCAAATAGTTCATATCAACGAATCATATCAAATGGATCATAGCAATCATATCAAATGGGGAACATAGCAATGGCATAACTGAAGGGAATCTTAGCAGTGTCAAGGATCGAAAGAAAGTCATGAGAAGTCCCTACTGAAAAGGGATATAATATCTGTACCTTAGTAGAGCAAAACAATCGAAGAAGAAAACAGAGACCGAAGCTACTCCCTCTTCACAGAATCTACACGGATTAATAATGACGAATTACTCATAAATCCATTTTAATCAAATTTACTCATTTTAGTTTTATTTCTATCTTTAGAAACTTCCCATTTTTAGTAACTTGCCATATTTAGTAAGTTCTCATATTTAGTAACTTTTCCGAATTAGTAATTTAATACTTTAAGGTTGTTATTGACGATTTAATAATATTTAAGGTTTAGAATGACTAATTTAATAACTTAGGGTTAATTACGATCATTTAATAAAGTTTAGGGTTATGAATGTAAATTATGAAAATTTAACATTAAGGATGTCAAATAAATTATTTAAATGTTTATACTATAATTTTATATTAAAAGGATAATTTTAGACCCCGTAGTTCATAATTAATTTATGTGTATACACGACATCCATTTATACCGCGACTACCCCAAAGACACGTTTCAAGCACTCACGAGCGGACCCACACGACTCTTATGTCAAAATAATACAACCGACTCACCTATGTATATATATTTGACACAACCATATGCCTTATTCCTATATTGTTACCAGTATTTTAGCCGTGTCAAAAAGATTAAAACCAACATGCATGACACCTTTATCCCATATTAACCCACGTTAACATGCTATTACACAGATTACATGCAAACCTGCTCTCAATTCTTACTATTCTATATCTGCTATGCATGCTTTTCCCTTTCTAAAATAGTTTACACAACCTTTTTTTTATATATATATTATTATGTGATTCGAAATAAAATAGAATAAGGATGTTCTACACCATTCTTATAATACCAAAACTGATTCTTTAGTTATATTATTAACATATTTTACATGTAGGTTTCGGATTCAAAAAGCCAAAAGGATGCAAGATAGATACATATACTGTTCATTCTTTCATGCGATTACTATCACCTTACGTATGCATGTATCACTAGTCGATTATATTGATTATTCATGTGACATAATATACGTATATATGTGATAACCAACAGAAGAAAACAAAACAAGATTTATAGATTGATTATTTTAGATTACAAGCTGTTATTTCATGTGTGACTTAAGATTTCATGTGAGATCAATTCGTAACATGCATGCTTAGTTATATCATATTCTTAGTTTGTGTCATGTAACATATTATTCGACAAGCATGAGATCAAAACGAAAGATAGATAGGTAAGGAGGATATGATACCCTCGTCGCGTGATCGAAAAGAAGAGAACAAGAAATCAGAACCCAAAACCAATCGGACTAACACCAACTGAAACCAGCAACCAAAACCAAACGGAGTCCCAAGCTAACCAACACCCTTCTCGAATTAGTACACCACGATCCAAACTACACCCTCTTGAACCAGTAAGTACCTCGACCAAAACTCCAACCTTAAACTGAAAAGGACCACGATTAAACTTCCTTAACCAGCCTCCTTAGAACCACCTTCCAATCCTCCTTGTACACCTTCACCAGCTCGAATCAACCAGAAAACAAGCAGCGGATTTGTTGGATTGTTTAGGGTTTTGTAGGTGTGAATGAGTGTGAGAATTTGTTGAAGAAAAATGAGAGATTGAGGGGAGGATATAGGGAATTTCTGGCCGAGCTTATGGGAGTCAAAGAAGACCAAAGAAATTTTCAAATTTAAATATTTTTATCCTATGTCATACGTTATATTTAGTGTACATTTTTTTAATGTGCATTCTTTTAAAATTCGGCCTAAGTGGAAACTTATAGACACGTGATAGATGACTAGGAGATCAAGCGTGATGCATTTTATGTATTTATAAGATACATGATTAATACTTGGTAGCTTTCATACTTTAAAGTTCTCATTCTTCGGTTATGTTCGAGATCAAATGGTTATAAGACATGTTACATTACGGGTGTTATGGTGTTCGACTTTGTTTGTTAGGCGTTTTGATGTTGGTGTTGAAAGGTACTGAGCATGGGAATGTAGTGGACGGATTTTTGTTTAGGCTAGTCGAGGATTTAGATAAGTGGAATGTGTATTCGTGGGGGTCGTATGTATGGCCAACTTTGTACCAACATTTCCGGAATGCAGCAATTGAGCGTAGGGAAAAACACTTTGCCGAGGGGAGGGATCCTCGTAAACCTCCTAAATACACGTTGAACGGATTTGTATGGGCTTTCAAGGTATGTCATTTATCTATTTCTACAGTTCATGTATATGTATACTGTTAAAGAGTATAAACGATTTTTTTTTTTTTTTTTTTTTTTTTTTTTTTTTTTTTTTTTTTTTTAAGATTTGGATATTGGAGATGTTCCCGAAAGGTGCTAGCCCTTATTTTTTCCGTCGTCATCGAGTGTTGCATCCCCGGTCCGTTGCATGGGATTTTAACAAATTGGTCGTTAGAGAACGTATTGACAAGTTTTTGGATGACGAATTGATTGTGAGTTTGAGATATCCACTTTTTTTTTTAACTATTATGAATTTAATATTGTTTTTGTTTTTTTAATGTCAGATATATTTTCCATGTTTTTTTAAAAGGTAAAACCACCGTTGCCTAGGCTTACACAGGATGAGTATGAGGAATTGACCGAGTGGTGGCGTGATAGTAGAGCGTATTTCGAAGGGGATCCGGTCGCACCTCCGGTGATACAGCCACAAGTATACTATTCTATGGATGATGACATACAACCGGTTGTTTTACAGAAGTTTAAAGCGTATGATGCTATGTTCAAAGAACATGAACTGAAGTTAAAAGAGATTGAACTGAATGTAAATAGTTTTACATCAATTTATTTTGAGTTTTTGTATAAATATCATTGAAGGCTTGTTAATCGTTTCATTAACATTTTTACTGCAGCAAAACCAACTTCACAATAAACAACCAGTACATAGAGAATCAAGCTTTGTTGCTGATGAAAATGTTGGTTTTAGTGACTTTAGTGTGATTCAAAACACACAGGTACTTTTTTTCTTGTGTTTTTATGTTTAGTAATTTTTAGTGACGAAAAGGTTGTATACTAACATTACGTTATAATTTAATATCTAGGGATTACCACAATCCCTCCGTCCATATACTGGGCCACCAAATGACTCTTTCTTTGATGGACTTCATGTTCCTACACCGCCCGTGACGTCTAAGTATCCATCCCCGTTTCCCTCAACCGGACATACTGCTAACCGTACACCCATGGGGTTCACCTCATTTGCCACTCCTATTGATCACCAGGCTGGTCCATCTTTCTGCCCTAACGTTGCTGCTGACATCCAGGTAACCTATTATTTATCGATTATTATTTTAAATTTTTTTCATTATTTGTAATTGATTACTGATTGTCTTTCTTCCATCAATTCTATGTTTAATAATGTTAATGACATTAAAAATTTATTTGGTTAATCTTTTTTAAGGATGCGATCGAGCGACCAAGGAGGGATTGTCGTCCGGGTAAATATCAGCAATTTCCTTGGACCCAACAGGGACCCACTACAATCCTCCCTAAGAAACGTGGTGCTAAGACTAAAAAAAAAAAAAAAAAAAAGTGTACAGCGAACATTCCACGGTTTAACCTAGAAGATGAACCGGTTGATGATGATGTTACCTGTGTTGGTTGTGATTTTAGCGCACCTCTAATAGTTGATAATGTTGATCCTACAAAGGTACTACTAAAAATGTTTTAAATTTATTAACATTTATTTTATATAATTGACAAACTTGTAACGATATTGTATCTTATTTTTTTTAGGTAAGGCGTAATAATTATGTAAGTTTTGAGCAATTCCTCATGGACCCATGTGACATATACCTTGACTGCCATCCAAAGGGTTGGGTAGTAGATCCTACGTTCTTTCAACAACTACTTCCAGATTTATACAAGATGGGTAATGATCCGGGTCCAGAGGCTAAAATTGGTTGGTTGTCTGACGATGTAAGTCTATTGTTCTAAATTGTTAGAGGTTTAGATTATTTAAGTTTCAAGAACATTAAATGATTTAGTTTAATCTTTTGAATCAACATATGAATTGTTGGATAGAGATATTAATCAGAAATTGGGTAGACAAACGTCCATGGACAGTGGCTAAATCATGGACTGCATCTATTTACCCGACCGAAAATGGTAACATGTCCATACTTTCGATAGCTCCTTCGCTTAGGGGAACATTGGATGGTAGCACACGTCCATACCCGTCATGGGATGAAGTACGTTGGGTAAGTAAACATCTTTCAATGTTTATTTGTTTTGTATAAATTACTCTTTACTAGACTATGTAATTGTGTATACATAAATAAATTTTATATGTAGGTGGTGATGCCGATGAATCCGACAGGGAATCACTGGGTGACAACAATTATCGATTTACATAATTCCAGGTTCTTGGTTCTCGACTCTATGCATAGCATCGATGATGAGTGCTCAAACACTCATCATTTTTGGTCAAATCTGAGCTGCAAAACATTTAAGAAACACTCAAAAAGGCATCAAAATACTGAAAATATTTCAAGGTTTGTGTTTTATATGTTTTAGATGCAAAATGAGTAAAACAGTTGAAAAACGTACAAAGTTTGCATAAATGGCAGTTTCAGTCCCCCAACTTTCAAAAATTGGCAAAAATAGTCCCTGAGCACTTATTTTAAAAGAAAAGTCACCAAAGGTCCTTTTGAAATCATAAATTGTCATATTTAGTCCTTTGGTGAAAAATCTCAAAAGTTTTGGAAAATTTACAAGTTTGGTCCCTGTACTTTGAAACTTGGCAGTTTTGGTCCCTGGGAAATAATTTTTGGATAAAAAGTCAACTTAGGACCTTGGAAAGTCACAAATTATCAAAAACAGTCCTTGGAATGAAAGTTTGAAAGAATTTGCATTTTGGTCCCTCAAGTTTCATTAATTGACAGTTTTAGTCCCTGAAGGAACCAAAGTGAAAAATCTCATTTATTATCATGGATTATTCATACTTGGCCGGATTACCCTTGAAATAAGTTGGAAACTTGGCAAAACAGCCCCTTGGATTTTCAGAGTTTACACAAAAGGTCCTTGTGTTTTATTTAAACAAAATGGACTTTTGTTATTTTTATCCAATCCAACAAACAATCCAAACAAATACCAGCCCACCATCCACTACCCTACCCAATTCCCTGGCCCAAGTTCAAAAGCCCATCCCCTGTTTAATACCACCCCAGGGTCAACAAAAGTCAACAGGTCAATACCCAGGGTCAAACACCATCCCTAACCTCCTGAATTCCCTCCCCCTGCTCCCTCCTTTTCACCAAACCTCCAACCCTCAATTAATATCACTCACCTACACCCAAACCAACCCTCCCCCTCATTAATACCCCAACTGCCACACCAAACCCCACCTAATTGCTCCAAAACCCTTTCCTGCCAAAACGTGCTTAAACGGCCAAGATTTGATAGAGCCATCCAACGGCCAAGAAAAGAGTGGGAAAGTCAAGGAATTACCTCAGGGGACTATAAAGATGGAAAAAGAAGGCAGAAGTGAAGTTAGTTAGTTTTTAGAGTAGTTAACATAATTTAGTTAATGTCGAAATAATTAATTTTCAAGTTTTAGTGTATGTTTAAGTTCCTAAGCTGTGACTTTAGCATTCTCAGTGTAATTTAAATTTGCTTTGAATATCAATTTCAGTTTTTCTTAAGTTCCAAATCAGTTTATGCTTTAATACCTTGAAAAATCTCAAATTCTTATTGAAGTATTGAAACTTGTTGTTTCCTGTTTGTTTAAGCTCTTTTTAGCTTAATTACAAGTTTACTTAAGTGCTTGAAGCTTAGGAATCACCTGGTACTCAGTTCACTAAAAATACAAAAAAATTCACTAAAAATTAGTAGAAAATAAAAAATTAGTACAAATGATCAAGGGGAGCTAAGGAAGCAATGGATTGTAGATTTCTATGGTTTATAACTCCCTGGGGAGTGATTAGGAAGTGTTGAAAGGCTTTGGGTTTCTTACTCTCATCTTGGAAGTCATCTTGTAAGCTTACTGCCTCCATTTAATTCTTTATGCCATATTGTGTTCCCTGTATCTTGGGTTGTATTGTAATGATCACTAAGCTTGCATTGTGTATATTGAATCTGTTTCAATCATAAGAAGTGAGTGTTACGGTTTAAATCTCACAGTTGTAGTGTAAACCAGGTCTCTAAGGTGTGTTTGGTTTAAGCTGCAAGTCTGTGTTCCACTCAGGTTTAGGAGTGACATATGGTTTCAACAGCTTCCATTAGGTCAATGTAGTGTAAGTTAAGCATAAAATCTAGAGGGTTAGTGTAAAAAGTCAAAATTGTCTTTTAAATCCCCCCACGGCTCCACTATGGGATTTTTAGCATTCAAATTCACTCATATCAATTCATGGGTAGATGTTTTAGCTTAATTGAATCCTATCTTAGTCTAATATAACACTTTTAATCAGTAAATTGGGATTCAAGTTCACCAAAGTCAACTTATCTAAAAATCTCAAAAAGTCAAAAAGAGTTCCTTTGGCAGAAAACCATTTCTTGCAAGAATTTTGTGTTAGGTTTTAGACTTTGAAATTTCTAGGGTGTATACTATCCCAGCTGAACTTGTGAATCCCATCTTTAGCTTATTTTTGCCATTTTTTGTGTGGCCCCCACAACCCCTCAAAGTAACCTGCAGGGGGAGTGACCTCCCCTGCACCACCACGCAGTCCCAACATGCCATCTTCAATGGCATCCCCAGGGCTCATTATTGGACCCCATGCCCTTAGTCCTGGCTTATTTTGAAGCTCTCCACCCCATCTTTCCATATCAGGTCTCACTTTGGACCCTTGATCACCCTGGTGGGCCCCACATTGGCCTAAAGGTGGCCTAATTGGCCTGTTTGGTATTAAGGTTTTAGCTTAATTGCTTATTAGCTTATAATTGCTTATATCTTTTGTTTTTCTATTTCAATTGGCTTATTCCAAGTTACTTTACATCTGTTTTAGCTTATCTACCCATGTGATAGCCTGTGGTCAGCTTTTTCAATACCAATAAGTCCTTATTAGCTTAAACATCCAACTGTTAAGCAATTTGGTTCACAGAGTGCTTATTTTTAAGCACTAGCCAAAGTGCATTTGTTAAAGATAGTTATTTTAAGTTTATAAATAGTTTTGAAAAAAGAACATAAAAAAAAGACAAAATTTAAAATAGTGATAGCTTCTATTTAAGCCATTTGGCTTATTTCCAGCTTATTTCATAAGCAATTTTCAATTTTATAATTTTCTTAGGTTCCTTATATCTTAAAATAATTTTATTAATTTTTTCAGATTTTTCTCTTTTTATTTAACACTTTTCATAATTTAATTTAGTTTTTAATAATTAATAAATAGTTAATAATTAATAATAATTAGATAAATAGTGTGAAAAATATAATTCCAGTTTTAAAATAAGTTTTATAATATTTTAGATTTTTCTAAGTTATTATTTTATTTTTCTAGGCTTATTTTACATTTTCTTATTTATTAGTGTATTATTAAATAGTTTAAATTAGTTAATAATTAATTATAATTATTTAAAAAGTTTTAAAAATATATTTTCAGTTCTAAAATTAGTTTTATATTATTTTAGATTTTTCAAAATGTAAATTTTATTTTTCTAGGTTAATTTCCTAATTATTTGTATTTAAGGGTATTTTAAATAATTAAAAGTAAATAGGAAAATAGTAATTAATTAATAATAATTATATAAATAGTGTAAAAATTAATTTTCTTTTTCTAAAAATTTTATTTTATTATTAGGATTGTAAAAAGTTAATTTTCATATCAGTAGGTATTTTACTTCATAAATACCCACGTTTTATTTTGTACGTTCACGTAACTTTAATCTGAACGTACACGCTTCAAGGTTTTAAACGTTTCTGAGTTTTCCAATTTTACAGTCTTGTTCATATAGCTTATTTAAGCTATTTCTTCTTATATTCCTTAGTTTAATCAATCACAAACCCCTTTCTCTCCAAATTCACCCGATCACAAACCCGTTTAATTACCATCACACCTCGTCGGGACATAACGACCCGGGGAAACCCTGTACTTCCACGGAGATTGACTCTAGGCTGTTTGACTTTGTTGACCATTCCTTGGTCAATATAAGGTTGACCGTTCAGAGCTAATCAAAATTTTGGCGCCGCTGCCGGGGAGGTTGTGCGCGTTATTCTAAACGTTTTGCAGATTAGTGATTTTGGAATTTAATTCTTTGTAAATTTACCATCCTTGTGTATATTTTCATAAAAACAAAACTGTTCCTGAAAACATTTTAAAATCAGTTTTCAACGAACACAAAAAAAACCCAAAAAAAGATTTTCTTTATCATTTGTATAAAATGTTTTCCAAAAACACAAAAAAATCCTTCTTCACCTTCCTACCCTTTTGATTCTCCATTCCTCACCCTCTATAAACCTTTGATTCTGTCTATGTCGTATCCACACCATTTTGGTTGCCATTGGTGTGGTGGTCCTCATAATGGTGGGAATTGTCCCGGCTGTAGCATGGTAGAGTCAGGAGATGGGTCTGTCTATAACCAAGCTCCCTATCCTTACCATGACACATCTGATTCATTCTACCAGCCACCACACCATGAGATACTGACATATTCATGTGAGTATTGTGGAGGTCCTCACCAAGGATTTGAGTGTCAATCCGGAAACACATTTGTCTATGAACAGTTTCCTGATAACACTCAGAATTTTGGAAATGACCAATATCCATGTTATTCACCAAACCAGTCACAATAATCATATTGTTGCGAGTACTGTGGAGGTCCCCACTTCAGCTCGGATTGTCAAACAAGGAATCCATTTCCTTGTAACAATTACGACTATTCGTATCAAGACCAACCTCCACAGTACCAAATGAGTCAAGCAACTCCTCATGATACTGAGCAAGACCTTTTACTAGAGGCTCTTGAGATATTGCAAGAACTTAAGGAGGAGTTGGCTACTACATCGTTTCAAAGCTCTCGTGAGAAATCTATGGCAGAATTACATGCTGAAGAACGAGAGGCTAGAAACAAAAAGAGTATGGAGGAATTACTTGTCGAAGAACAAGCAGCTATAACACGTGCCAAATTTCGTAAAGTTGCTCTTCTCGATTGTGATGATGATAGTGATAATGAAGATACCCTTGATATCCTTCAATTTTATAAGGGTTCGTCAGATTCATCAATTGTGATTGCTTCCATTGAAAATCAGGGAGAAAATAATGTGACGGAGAAATTATTAGCAGAAGATCAAATGGAACTCGTACAATCCATGAATGCTAGCTCCTCTCAACTCCCTCAGTTTGTTATCACACCCGAAGTTCACACTCACTCTCTAAACATGGGGGATGAGCATCTTAGCACTATTCCTGCAAAGGAATCAGATGAATTCATAAAGTCTAGTGCTGAGAACCTTGTCCCATTCCCAAGAGAGTCACAAGGAACTTTTGATCATATGTGTGATTTACCTTCCCCTCTTGAGTGTCCAAAAGATCAATTTGAGACTTTCTCCGATTGTAGCGAAGATTGTGCATCTTATGGAGACATTGAGTATGTTGAGGGATCAGTTCCACATTCTGATGCTAATCATCTTCTTGAGGAGTTCGCCGATGAACTCACTCACATCAATCCACTTCCAACGGGAAGTGACGATGATCTCTTTGACTTTGAAGCCGATCTAGGAGAAATTGAATGTCTCTTATATCATGATCAGTCACTCACTTCTTATCCTAACAGTCCACAGGAGAATGTTAATCACCTTGTTCCCGAAACATTTAATGCGACTTTCACCAATCCTCTATTTGAATTCGAATATGAATTCACTATGATTTGTAATAATCCAATCTTTGATGAGGAGAGTGATGAGTCCATAATGGAACAAGAGTTCACAGATTCACATCATGTGAATGATTCTCTTCATCAGGAGTTCTCCGGTGAACTCACTCATATCATGACTCCTCCGGAGTATGATAGCCCGGGGGGAGATGCACTCAATCGTGAGGATTTGCAAATTCCCACCCTCCCTCCCGGGACGTTTTCAAACCCAACGAGCTTAACCCTTGAAATCCAAATTCAGGCTAATGAGCCTGCTCTCGAGGAAGAAGATCTTATCATGATTTTCATCATGGTTTTCTTCCTTTTCTTCACTTACCGGGTGACCTCTCCTGTTCTTCACTCCTTTGGGAATGAAGACATTATCTTTGACCCCGGCATCATCGCTTATAGTTTATACTATTCAAAGCCGGGTACTTATCTCGTCGGTGTAGAACTTTCACGTGCTACAAATGTTAGTCCAAACATCTTGAATGAAAGTCCGATGGAGATTATTTCTTCCACATCTTGCTTCCTCATGAACCAATGAATTCGGGGCTGAGTCAAGCTAGCGACTCGGTAAACAAAAACAGTAGCATGCATATGGGGTTTTCACCCTAAGTGTGGGGGCGTTGCCCCTGCCATTGTTACCATGTACATATATCTCAAAAAAAAAAAAAAAATGTGTATGTATACAAATAAAGTGAAAAATTGTATTTCCACATTTAGCTTGTAATGTTGCCCTTTTACGTTCAAAGAGTCGGCATAATAGCCGGGATTTTGAATATTGAGGACAATATTCAATTCTAAGTGTGGGGGGGAAATTCTCGTGAATTTTATCACATTTTACCATCTAGTACCCCCGTTTTTGGCAAAAATTTTAATTTTTTTTTCACTTGAGCTTCAAATTTTTTTGTGGTTATCAGTCCACCATGTTAAAACGACAAAAGGATTGGCTAATCCAGGAGCAAACGGCTCTTGGTAAAGATATGTCAAATCCGTTGATAGCTGACAATTTGCCCAAAATTGTATGGTACTCAACTCACCATATCCTAAAAAGTAAAGAGTTGGCTAGCCCGCAAGATTATGGCTTGTGATAAAGGCAGTGGAAAACCATAATTGGTAATCAACTCACCAAGATGGTGACTATGTCCATCAAGAGTTGGCTAGTCCAGAAGCAAACGGCTTCTGGTAAAGACAAATCAAATCCGTTTACAGCTGGTGATTTGCTCAAAATCACATGGTTATCAGTGTACCATAGTTCTTACTTGAACTAAAACATTTGGCTACTCCAGAAGTAATGGCTTTTGGTAAAGAGATTAAAATCCATTAAATTTTCAAAACAGTTTATTGCTAAGGACTAGTAATAGTTTAGTGTGGGGGATTGATGAGTGCTCAAACACTCATCATTTTTGGTCAAATCTGAGCTGCAAAACATTTAAAAACACTCAAAAAGGCATCAAAATACTGAAAATATTTCAAGGTTTGTGTTTTATATGTTTTAGATGCAAAATGAGTAAAAACAGTTGAAAAAAGTACAAAGTTTGCATAATTGGCAGTTTCAGTCACCCAACTTTCAAAAATTGGCAAAAATAGTCCCTGAGCACTTATTTTAAAAGAAAAGTCACCAAAAGTCCTTTTGAAATCATAAATTGTCATATTTAGTTCTTTGGGGAAAAATCTCAAAAGTTTTGGAAAATTTACAAGTTTGGTCCCTGTGCTTTGAAACTTGGCAGTTTTGGTCCCTGTGAAATAATTTTTGGATAAAAAGTCAACTTAGGACCTTGGAAAGTCACAAATTATCAAAAACAGTCCTTGGATTGAAAGTTTGAAAGAATTTGCATTTTGGTCCCTCAAGTTTCATTAATTGACAGTTTTAGTCCCTGAAGGACCAAAAGTGAAAAATCTCATTTATTATCCATGGATTATTCATACTTGGCAGGATTACCCTTGAAATAAGTTGGAAACTTGGCAAAACAGCCCCTTGGATTTTTAGAGTTTACACAAAAGGTCCTTGTGTTATATTTAAACCAAATGGACTTTTGTTACTTTTATCCAATCCAACAAACAATCCAAACAAATACCAGCATACCATCCACTACCCTACCCAATTCCCTGGCCCAAGTTCAAAAGCCCATCCCCCGTTTAATACCACCCCAGGGTCAATAAAAGTCAACAGGTCAATACCTAGGGTCAAACACCATCCCTAACCTCCTGAATTCCCTCCCCCTGCTCCCTCCTTTTCACCAAACCTCTAACCCTCAATTAATATCACTCACCTACACCCAAACCAACCCTCCCCCTCATTAATACCCCAATTGCCACACCAAACCCCACCCAATTGCTCCAAAACCCTTTCCCGCCAAAACATGCTTAAATGGCCAAGATTTGATAAAGCCATCCAACGGCCAAGAAAAGAGTGGGAAAGTCAAGGAATTACCTCAGGGGACTATAAAAATGGAAAAAGAAGGCAGAAGTGAAGTTAGTTAGTTTTTAGAGTAGTTAGCATAATTTAGTTAGTGTCGAAATAATTAATTTTCAAGTTTTAGTGTATGTTTAAGTTCCTAAGCTGTGATTTTAGCCTTCTTAGTTTAATTTAAATTTGCTTTGAATATCAATTTCAGTTTTTCTTAAGTTCCAAATCAGTTTATGCTTTAATACCTTGAAAAATCTTAAATTCTTGTTGAAGTGTTGAAACTTGTTGTTTCATGTTTGTTTAAGCTCTTTTTAGCTTAATTACAAGTTTACTTAAGTGTTTGAAGCTTAGGAATCACCTGGTACTCAGTTCACTAAAAATACAAAAAAATTCACTAAAAATTAGTACAAATGATCAAGGGGAGCTAAGGAAGAAGTGGATTGTAGATTTCTATGGTTTATAACTCCGTGGGGAGTGATTAGGAAGTGTTGAAAGGCTTTGGGTTTCTTACTCTCATCTTGGAAGTCATCTTGTAAGCTTACTGCCTCCATTTAATTCTTTATGCCATATTGTGTTCCCTGTATCTTGGGTTGTACTGTAATGATCACTAAGCTTGCATTGTGTATATTGAATCTGTTTCAATCATAAGAAGTGAGTGTTATGGTTTAAATCTCACAGTTGTAGTGTAAACTAGGTCTCTAAGGTGTGTTTGGTTTAAGCTGCAAGTCTGTGTTCCACTCAGGTTTAGGAGTGACATCTGGTTTCAACAGCTTCCATTAGGTCAATGTAGTGTAAGTTAAGCATAAAATCTAGAGGGTTAGTGTAAAAAGTCAAAATTGTCTTTTAAATCCCCCCACAGCTCCACTGTGGGATTTTTAGCATTCAAATTCACTCATATCAATTCATGGGTAGATGTTTTAGCTTAATTGAATCCTATCTTAGTCTAATATAACACTTTCAATCAGTAAATTGGGATTCAAGTTCACCAAAGTCAACTTATCTAAAAATCTCAAAAAGTCAAAAAGAGTTCATTTGGCAGAAAACCATTTCTTGCAAGAATTTTGTGTTAGGTTTTAGACTTTGAAATTTCTTGGGTGTATACTATTCCAGCTGAACTTGTGAATCCCATCTTTAGCTTATTTTTGCCATTTTTTGTGTGGCCCCCACAACCCCTCAAAGTAACCTGCAGGGGGAGTGACCTCCCCTGCACCACCACACAGTCCCAACATGCCATCTTCAATGGCATCCCCAGGGCTCATTATTGGACCCCATGCCTTTAGTCCTGGCTTATTTTGAAGCTCTCCACCCTATCTTTCCATATCAGGTCTCACTTTGGACCCTTGATAACCCTGGTGGGCCCCACATTGGCCTAAAGGTGGCCTAATTGGCCTGTTTGGTATTAAGGTTTTAGCTTAATTGCTTATTAGCTTATAATTGCTTATATATTTTGTTTTTCTGTTTCAATTGGCTTATTCCAAGTTACTTTACATTTGTTTTAGCTTATCTACCCATGTGATAGCCTGTGGTCAGCTTTTTCAATACCAATAAGTCCTTATTAGCTTAAACAACCAACTGTTAAGCAATTTGGTTCACAGAGTGCTTATTTTTAAGTACTAGCCAAAGTGCATTTGTTAAAGATAGTTATTTTAAGTTTATAAATAGTTTTGGAAAAAGAACATCAGAAAAAGACAAAATTTAAAATAGTGATAGCTTCTATTTAAGTCATTTGGCTTATTTTCAGCTTATTTCATAAGCAATTTTCAATTTTATAATTTTCTTAGGTTCCTTATATCTTAAAATAATTTTATTAATTTTTTCAAATTTTTCTCGTTTTATTTAACACTTTTCATAATTTAATTTAGTTTTTAATAATTAATAAATAGTTAATAATTAATAATAATTAGATAAATAGTGTGAAAAATATAATTCAAGTTTTAAAATAAGTTTTATAATATTTTAGATTTTTCTAAGTTATTATATTATTTTTCTAGGCTTATTTTACATTTTCTTATTTATTAGTGTATTATTAAATAGTTTAAATTAGTTAATAATTAATAATAATTATTTAAAAAGTTTCAAAAATATATTTTCAGTTCTAAAATTAGTTTTATATCATTTTAGATTTTTCCAAATGTAAATTTTATTTTTCTAGGTTAATTTCCTAATTATTTGTATTTTAGGGTATTTTAAATAATTAAAAGTAAATAGGAAAATAGTAATTAATTAATAATAATTATATAAATAGTGTAAAAAATAATTTTCTTTTTCTAAAAATTTTATTTTATTATTAGGATTGTAAAAAGTTAATTTTCATATCAGTAGGTATTTTACTTCATAAATACTCGCGTTTTATTTTGTACATTCACGTAACTTTAATCTGAACGTACACGCTTCAAGGTTTTAAACGTTTCTGAGTTTTCCAATTTTACAGTCTTGTTCATATAGCTTATTTAAGCTATTTCTTCTTATATTCCTTAGTTTAATCAATCACAAACCCCTTTCTGTCCAAATTCACCCGATCACAAACCCGTTTAATTACCATCACACCTCGTCGGGACATAACGACCCGAGGAAACCCTGTACTTCCACGGAGATTGACTCTAGGCTGTTTGAATTTGTTGACCATTCCTTGGTCAATATAAGGTTGACCGTTCAGAGCCAATCAATCGACCGTTGTGAACAAATAAGAAAGTTTGTATTGGATTGGACCGAAGTTATGAACAAGTGTTTAGAAGAGCTAGGAAATTTCACCAGGAGAGGACGTGGACACTACAATTTCGAATTCCATTACAACGACGAACCATATTATATCCCACAACAAGGAAATTTAAGTGATTGTGGAGTAATCACATGTTGGCTAATACATGAGTTTGTTACGGGTAGATGGCCACCACAATTTGATATTAATAATGTCGTAGGCTTTTTCTCCAATATTAGATGTAGCCTTGGTAGCATGTTTTACGACTGCAGGTGTGAGAAAACTAGTTTGTCTGGATATGATTAATTAAGATGACGCTTCACGTTGTTAGTTGTACGGTTTAACCAGTATGTAATGCTATTCTATGTTGTAGTATTTTTTTAAACTTTTATTTGATTTATTTTTCAAGCATTTATTCAAGTATTATTCGACTACATAAAGACACAATACAATAACCGTACATAGACACAAAGCAATTAAACAAGACGACGCTGTGTTTCATAAACACTACATAGACAATATTAAACATAAACATAGGGTATAAATATGTAAATATTCATCCACTAAAAATGGTATTCTTGTCGATAACCTCAACCAAGTTCCTTAATGTTATGTTAAGAGCAGGCGGTGATGATTTCGGGGTAAACACCGAAACATTACGAAGTACCAAAACGGCTCCGACTTTGAGGGATTTTTTGTAATTCAGCTCTTCTGCAAGGACTTTGTGATGAATTGTACCAGCCATAGTCCCTGTTGGATCTTTTAGTGTACATGTAAGGTCACCCAGTATGTTAGGAGTACAAGACTTGATTACAGTTACAACAAGTTCAAGTTTCCCTTTTACACAATGCTTTTTTATATCTCCAAAACAGCCAGTTACGATGACACCTTGAGAATTAAACAGCTTATGAATCGCGCTCAACCATGGCCCACTAGTAAAATGTTCATCCTCAGTGACATCCTCTTTTACTTTCGCTATATAATCTTGTGTTGGCACAACACAATATTCGGGGCCACCCTCCCTGATGTCTGCATTTTTGCGAAGAATAGCTTGTTGAAGAATACCAGCCGGACCGGGTATTATCCAATCTTGGTCGCTCATAGATGTTGAAGAACCCACAACCTTATGTGTTGGGGCGTTGTTGTGTCCTTTTTTTGTTTGGGTGGAACGAATTGGGAATTTTGGTATCGTTTTGCGTATCCGGTTTTGTTTTGTTGGGACATTGTGTGAATTTTTCTATTTTTGTAGAGAGTAGAAATGTTAATATCTGGATGTGTTTAGAGAAATGGAACTACACACTAGTATTTATAGGAGAAATTTAATGGAGATGTTTAATCTATGTCGGTGTAAATAAAATATTATTGCCATATTTCGTGTAATAAATTACACGTACCCGTATGTGTCATGCACTTGTCAAATCAGTGTCATAGCATACTTGAAATAACTAGTAATAACGATGACAAATTTATTTTTGTACACATACATAAAAATGTAGTACATTAAACATAAAGAAGTAACGTTACAAGTCATGAACTAAACAACTAGTACATTTGTAGAAACGTTGAAGACATACATTGCTAAGGTTAAAGACCCAAACTATAGCATATAGGTAATATTTGGTTGATCAAGCAGAATTAGTGATTCTTCGTATGGGCCAATGAAGAATGAACCACCATTTGCTTCAATACCCATGTTTTGAAACAATTGGGATGTACACTCATACACTTGTAGTTGTTTCGTTACCATTTGGTTGATCTTAGATTCAACAATTGGTTCCTCATCTTTGGTAAATCCAACTAATTTCGCCACATTCTCAATTGGAAATGGGATGGTGAATAGCACTGTACACGATGATACAATACCACCAGCAAATTGCAACTCCCATGCGTACATAATCTTGTACTCCTCTGCAAGGAAACTTCCTGACATTACAAGAGAGTTTCACAATTGTGATATATAGAATGGAGGCGGAATCATTGATGTTATCTCTTGAGGTATGTCTAGTACTTGAAAGTTGTGAGTAACCAAATCAAACGAAACAATCATGTATTGTTTGTAGTAATTACCATCATTGTAAACAAATTTTTCAGAACCCACCCAAAATTTTTTCCACTCACACATGCTTGACCAGACCGTTTTATTCTAATTGTTTCCCGTGGCAAATGGTCATTTTCAAGATTATTCCAATGTCTTGAACTCAATGTATACACTGACACATACCATGGTCCTTCACCGTGATAAGGGTAATTAATCTTTATAAGGGTTGGGTAAAGTCTCTGGACAGACACCAAAACCAATGACCATTTTTGGCGAATCAGGTTGATTCAAGAAACTAGGGACGAATATTCCTACAGATCTTTTTATTGATGGGTTCCAAAGAACAACCATCATGTTTGAACCGTATGAAAAGCACCAGACACCTTCAGAAGTAGCAACTGGCTTAAGAGTTGCAAGATTTAATGGTGTATCTAGATGCGTGAACGCTAAACTTTCATTAATAGAAAACATGAAACCTACATTACCTTGCATATATGTCAAATTAAAACAACACATATCTGACTCACGAAAACCGTATCTACGGATGAAGTTGGAAAAGTCTATGGAAGACCTCCAGCTCTTTGACACGCTACGAAACTATAGGAAAGACTTTACTGGAAGTTTATTCATGATATCAACTTGAAGGTCGAATGGTATGTTGTCCGACATACTTTGAATATGGAAAAGAACAATGTTAATGGAGTTGTCACATCATTGCCATATAATTGTCAAGTCTGTGTCATATTTCGCGTAATTAATTACACATACACAAAGCTAGCATGGAGTTGTCAAATCCTTGTAAAAGAATTGTCTCGTCACTATCATATTTCGTGTAAAAAAATTACACATACACCCAAATGAAAAGTACTTTTGTTGCAGCATTGTATGTATTAATGTATATATTTAGTGTTTAGGGTTTATTCTTCCATATCAAACACTTTCATCCATATCAAACACTAAAAATGAGTTCAGATTTTCAAAAATTCAAATGTGTTTTACATTTTGATAATACCGAACGAGGTGTGATTATGTATACTAATATCACTTACTCATGGTTAGATGAAAGTGTTTGGCTTAATTTTAAATTTGCGCACCCCTCATTTGATGTTCGAATGGATATCACTGACGATGATGAGGTAACTTTCTTTGCTGAATACGCTTCTTCGAATCAAGAAATGTCGCATCTTTATGTTGCTAAAGCGAAAGAATGTGAAGAAATTACATATTTTAGGTCAAACCAAGAAAACCCGACATTTTATAACTTTTTTGAAACAAACACTAAGAAAGAAATTGGGTATTCTGGTTATGAAGATAACTCAGCTTGTTTCAATAATAAAAACCATAGCAACTTTTTTTTTAATGAGGGCCCATCACAAAATTTTGAATCAAATGATCCTGAGATTTATGAATCCGGTTTTAAAGATGAGGCAAATTTCACAAAACTGGGATCATCATTTGCTTTCGGGTCAGATGACAATGTGAAAGATGATGAAGATGATGGTTTTGTTGGGAAAAGCGAGAACCCAAAACCAATCCATCATAAATGGAAAAATATTTTTTCACTCATGCTTGACGTTCTAGAAACCCCACTTTACCAGTCCAAACAAATGATTTCAAACCAAAATAATAGTGATACAGGTTTTTTCAAGGGAAAGTTTTTTTTGACACAAGAGATGAATTAGACAGAGCAGTTAAGATGAAATGTTTAGAAGAAGGTTACCAGTTTTTAGTCGAAAGGTCAGAACCTATAAGATATTATGCTAAATGCTATCATTTTAACGAATGCAAATGGAGAATTAACTCTAGACGCGTGAAAGGTACATCTGTGTTTCAAGTTACAAGTTTGAATGATAATCACACGTGTGAAAAAACTTAAACATATCCTAACCATCGAAATGCAAATGAAAAAGTTATTGGTCACATTTTTAGTGAAAAGTTAAAAGATGCTATTGGGAATTCTGCTGAATAAGAATTCTGCTGAAGGATACTACTGATGGTTTCTGCTGAAGAGCTGGATTCTGTTGAAGTAGTAATTCTGCGAAAGTAGAGATTTAGCGTAGTTTGTTTCTGCGGATATAGATATTCCGTGTATTTTGTTATCTAGTTAGGTTATGCATGAGTTTTCTTAGGAAGTGATAATGCATATCTTTTTAAGTTTATAGAATATACGTTTCTTGTGAAACGGTTTAGGGTTCCTTGTCTATTAAAGGAACACATTATTATGTATGAGGTACACGCTTTTGAAAAACAAGTTTTAGTATTATTAAAAGATCCATAGAGGATCAAAGTATTCTTATTAATCTGTATTCATACTTGTGTTTAATTTCCGCTTTAGAATACAAGTAATAGAGACTTTCTATTAGTGTGTTTGTGATTACATAAACATTACTAACGATCCACGAGTGCTCAAAGATCTATCAAGGTCTAAGGTTCAACAAGTGGTATCAGAGCCTCGGGAGAGTCTCTGTGATACTAAGAACATTTTTCTTACACCCTCACAACCAAAACAACCGAAACAATGCCTGGATCAGACGATGAGTCAGAAGTTACTCAAAATCAAAACACCACATCTTTCCAACTACTAACTCTCACAAACAACAATGCAAAATTTCCATACTTTAAGAAAGAGGAGTATGAATTGTGGGCTATGAAGATGCAAAATTGGATCACCAATATTGACTGGAATCTTTGGGAAGTTGTCCGTAAGGGTAACAGTTTGAAGAAACACGTCAAAGATGCTGATGGGGTTGTTACCATCATTGGTCCTAAAACTGCAGAAGAAATACTAGCTATTCAGAGAGAGAGAGAATAAAGTTAGAACTATTCTCCTTCAGGCTATACCTGATGATCACATGGGTGACTTTCACTACATGGAGGATGCTAAGGACATCTGGATGGCAATAAAGGCTATGTTTGGTAGGAATGATGAGTCAAATAGGATGAAGAAATCTATGCTGAAACAGCAGTTTCAAGAATTCCAAATCTCTGAGGAAGAAGGTATCCACAAGGGATATGACAGGTTCCGTAGGATTTTGAGCCAATTGAATCAGCTGAAGGCAAGGCCAGACAATGAGGATTGCAATGCAAAGTTCTTGCGATCTTTGCCACCATCTTAGTTGCAGGTAAGCATTGCACTCAAAGCTAAAGGTGGATTGGATATGCTCTCTTTTGATGATCTCTACAACAGACTTAAAACTCTTGAGCCTGATGTCAGAAGTCCTATTCGTACATCCACTCACTCATCTTTTGTTAACACCTCATCCAATCAGATGACTCATGCCTCAAGCCCATTTTCCTCAGCATCATCTTCCCACATCACCACTAAATCAAATTCTCAACCACAATCCAGTGGTGTATTGTGTTAGGAATACGTTTATTCATATGAAGACTCGGTCACCCCGAGTATAGTTTAGCATGTTGTAGCTCGTAGTATTTATCTTATTAGTTAGTACGTAGCTTAGAGTGAGTTAGTATTTGTGGAGTCGGGTCGGGTCTTTACCCACTGTCAGCCCGCTCCACAGCCCGTTTCAGGGGGCGTTGTATTGTAACTATAAATACCCCTTCCCTAGCTTGGAAGGGGTTGGAGCTTCTAATCATTCAACTAGTTTTTCCTTCACTTTCTCTCTCTAAAGTTCCCAACTCTCTCTCTCTTTCTCTCTCTACTTCTCCTACATCTCTTCTCTTAATTCGAATCATAATCACATAAACCATACATGTTATCATTATGAATATCATACATATTGGAAGATGTTCTTCACTCCTTTGTTGCTGATTATGAAAATCAGCAGCAACTAGCTTATGAAGATTTTGAACAGTTGGATCCACTGGATATGGATGAGATGAACTTGAAGTGGCAGGTGGCCATGCTTTCAGTGAACATCAAGAGGTTTGAGAATAAGTCTGGGAGAAAGTTTGGTTTCAAGGGAAGAGATCCAGCTAGAATTGACAGAAGAAAGGTCAAGTGCTATACTTGTGGTCAGATGGGTCACTTCTCAAGAGAATGCAAGGATAGGAAGGTTGGTGATGAGGTTAGATATTCTACCTATCAGCAGAGTCAAGTGGAAGCTGAAACCTCCAAAGTTGGATCTTCCAAAGCTTTGGTCACTCATGATGACCATGTCAACTGGACGGTTCATGAGCCTGTTAATGATGAAGCTTCTCGTTTTGAGCAGATTACTATGCTAGCAAGCTGTACTATATAGGATCAGCATGATCAAGTTGCCATGATGGGCATCTCTCAGGTACATAACTGTGTTTTTTATTGTAGTGAAAGATATAATGAACTTAAGGAAGCTTATGATGAATTGAAACCTAAATATAATGAATGTTATGTAGAAGTTGAGGCTTATAAACAGGCTTTAAAAACTTTAGAAAGACAAAAAATTTGGTTTCAAAAGAATCAGCTTGCTTATGATGAAAAGATAAGGGTGTTAGAAAGTGATTTAGAATGTACTAGAGTTGATTTAAAGCGTACTGAGAAAGAAAAAGCTAATGTAGTTTCAGAAAACCAAGTGCTGAAAGAGAAACTAGATGAGGAAGTAGCTAGAAATAAAACATGGTTAATATCAGGTGACAATTTAGCTAGCTTACTCTATGGTAGTCAATCTGTAAACTCTGGAATAGGTTTAGGTTTTAAGAAGTATGTTGGTTTAGAAGCTAGGAATGATCTGGGTAAATCAACACCAGCAGGATTAGCTAATTATGTAAAAGAAGGAAGCTTACATGCTGTATCTGGACCTATTAGAGTAGAACATATGCCCACTGACCTTTCCATCTCTATAGACTTTGATGGATCACACCATCTATATGGCAAAAAGTTAAGTGACTTGCCAGACCCTGATTCTAAATCTACTGACTTTGTCTCTTGTTCTGACAGTGACAAGTCCTCTGACCAAGGATCTACTACATATACCAGTTGTGATTCAAGTGAAAAGTCAGACCTTCCCAAGACCTCACCCAAGACAACACCCAAGACTCCCTACAAGCCTGTTAGAGTTACTGCTGATTCAAAGACAGTTTCTTCTGAAGCCTTGTCATTTAATTCTTTGCAAAACAATGTTTTTAATTCTGTCAAAAACAATTCTTTTAATGTTTGTGGTTTGAATGCTTTTGCATGTAATGGAACATCTTTCACTTTGAATAAATCTTCTAAAAAGAAGAAATGCTTTGTGTGTGGAAGTAAACTTCATTTAATTAAGGATTGTAATTTTCATGAGCAAAGAATGGGTGTATGTGCTAGTCAAAAGAAACCTAGACCAATGTGGAAAAATGTTAATGATATACCATCTTTTGTTCCACAAGCAACTCATAAAACCAGCAAACACAATTCTGCTGATAAACTTTCTCCATCTGCTTGGAGAAGATCTGTTGCTAGACCATATGTGAGACCAACTAGTTCTTATTTTCAAAATGGTTATTGGCCTAGATATTTTGACTCAATGTATGTTGGAAGAGGATATTGGGATACTGCTGTGAAGCCCTCAGCAGGTTGTTCTTGGACTAAAAAAGGACCTAATTTTCAAAGAAAGCCCAAGAACAATGGTGGATCTTATACATCTACATGGCCTAACTCTTATGATCCACAAGGCAGGCTCAAGTCAGTAATGACTTGAGTCTCCAATGTGTACTAACATTTTGTATATATTTTTGTTGTTGTTGTTGTTGTTGTAGGATCATCCTCTGAAAAGTAAAGAATTAGGAATAGTAGATAGTGGTTGTTCCAGCAGCATGTCAGGAAACAAGGATAAGATGCATGATTTTGTACCCATAGAAGGAAGAGGCAATGTAACTTTTGGTGGAGGAGATGGTAGAATCACTGGGTAAGGCACCATCAGAACACCTCTGTTGGATTTTGAGAATGTATACTATGTGAAGGAACTATAACATTTCAACTTGTTCTCAGTATCACAAATTTGTGACACCAAAAACAAAGTCTTCTTCTCTGAGGATGAATGTCTTGTGCTCTCTAAAGACTTCAAACTTCCAGAAGATACAACCATTCTGCTAAGAGTTCCCAGAAACTACAATTTGTACACATTCAACTTGAATGATGTCCAACCTGAAGGTGATCTAACATGTTTGGTGGCTAAAGCATCCCTGGATGAATCTACAAGATGGCATAGAAGGATGGCTCATGTGAATTTCAAGACCATTAACAAGCTTTCTAAACTTGGTCTTGTTCATGGACTTCCTTCCAAAGTCTTCACCAATGAACATAATTGTGTTGCCTGTAACAAAGGAAAGCAACACAGAGCCTCATACAAAGCCATTACAGCTGTGAGCACTATCTCAGAACCTCTTCAGTTGCTGCACATGGATCTATTTAGTCCAACTCAAATCAGAAGTATTGATCATAAGTACTTCTGCCTGGTAATCACTGATGACTATAGCAGGTTTTGTTGGGTATTCTTTTTGAAAACTAAAGATGAAACATCTCCAATTTTAAAAGAATTCATTACCCTTATTGAAAACCAGCTAAACAAAAAGGTTAAAGGTATTAGGTGTGATAATGGGACAGAGTTCAAAAATGTTGTATTAATTGAACTGTGTCAGTCTAAAGGGATAAAAAGGGACTATAGCAATCCAAGAACCCCACAACAAAATGGGGTTGCTGAAAGAAAGAATAGGACCTTAATAGAGGCAGCAAGATCCATGCTTGCAGACTCTAAATTACCCACTATGTTCTGGACTGAAGCAGTAAGCACCGCTTGTTATGTTTTGAACAGGGTATCCATTACTAGACCTCACTTCAGGAAACCTTATGAACTTCTGACTCCTCCCAAACCAACCAGTCAGCCGTGTGCAGCTGTTAGGCCCACCTGGGAGAAAGTGCAAGTTAATATTGACCGTGGAAGTACAGGGAAATCCCCGGGTCGTTAAATCCCAACGAGATTGAAATTGTATTTGTAAACGAGTATGAGAGTGAGTGGTACTGAGGACAGTAACAAAGATGATTTGAGGGTTGATTACACTACTGATTGCTTGATATTTGGAAAATATGAAATTATAACAGAAATACAGATATAAGCACAAAATCAAATAATCAGATAACAGACAAAGAAAAGTGGTATTTAACAAGTTACAAACTGCAGGGGTAAAAAGTGAAACTTTTGAAAACTTAAAATTAAAGAAAATGGAAAATGAAATTGAAATTATGAAAATGATTATTATAATATTTAATTACTATTTAATTAATAAAACTAATTAAAATCTAATTTAAAACTTAATTTAATTTAACTAAAAAATTACAACTATTACAAATTAACCTAAAAACTTATAACAATAATTTCTAAACCTAAATAAGAACTTGAAGAAAGTATAAAAAATGAAAATAAACATTTTTGTCTTTTTATGAGTATTTTATTAATTATAAACTATTTAACTTAATTAAACTATTTTAAATATTTTAAATTACTATTAATACTAAATTAGCTTAGAAAATTATGATAAAATTTATAAAACTAATTAACCATCACAGGAATCCTATAAAATTATAAAAACTACTAAAAATTATATTTAAGGTTATTCCACTAATTAATTACCTTTTAATTATTTTAAATCTAATTTAATTAAATTAAATAAAAAAATTAGAAAATGAACAGTGGAAATTATGAAACTATTTTTAAAAAGTCTTAACTACTTTATAAAACTCAGGAAAAATATAAAATTCTACTTTAGTTGATTAAAATTAAAGAAATCTATTTAATTACTAATATTACCTATTTAATTATTTAAACTAGTTTTAAATCAAATAAATAGTAAACTGCTTATGAAAATTCTAAGAAAATTATTTTAACTACTTTAAGGTACTAGGTAATTTATAAAATTATAAATTTTGGACAAGTGCTTATTAATAAGCTAAGATGAAAATTATTTAGATAATTTCTATTAAATAGAAGCTCTCACTATTTTTATATTTGCTTTTTCTGGTTTTTCTTTTATAAAACTACTTAAATACTTAAATAATGAAACTTTAACAATGACAACTACTTTGGAAATCAAGAATAAGCACTGTAAGTGCTTATTAGCTTATACAGTTGACTATAGTTGACCAAATTAAGAAATAAGCTAAGTTGAGGTTATGTGGGGTCCACTATGGTGAAATCTGGTTTACGTAAGTTACTTATACCTAATTAAGCTAGATGTGGTGAGATAAGCTCCTAAGATAAGCTGGAAAGCTCAAATAAGCAATTGCTTATTTGGTTTCTGACTCAGAAGTGGGACAGACTTTAGGGACAAGTCCAGGTGGGGTCCACTGATCTAGTGGTCAAACTAAGGGTCAAGTATTTAACCTGGGTAGGAGGGGGGTTGTAAGAAGCTAAGTTTGAGGTGTGGGACCTACTGGTGTGGGCTGCAGCCACCACTAAAGTTGGTGGTGTGGTGGTGGTAAGCTGGTGCAAAGGGTATTGGTTTGCCCTGCAGTCCACTTTCAATGAGTGTGGGGTCCACAAAAGTAAGAGAGGGTTCAAACTAAACCTAGGGGTTCAAAGATGGGTTGATAAGCTACAAATTAAACCAAGAAGCTAAGCTTTTGGCTTACTAATAAGCTCTGTATGAGCCTTTGAAATGGGTGTTGTACACTGAGTGATCAGTGTAGCTTGTTTTGGGTAGGGCACAAATTGAATCCTAAAAGCTATGCTACAATAAGCTAATGGCTAAACTAAACCTAAATGTGAAAAGGTGGACTAATAAGCTATAAATTAAGCTAAGGGTTGGGGTGTGGGGTCCACTAATGAGCACACAAGAGGTCTTGGTGTTTTACTTAAAACCTGTGCACAGGGCAATGTTTTTGCCCTGCAAGGTACTTTGATTGAGCTTTTTAATAAATAAATGAGTTTCAAACCTAGATTTTCTTTTTGACAGATTAAGTTAAGCTACCACACAACACAATTCAACAACTGGTTTGGATTTCCAATTATTAATGAGTCCTATAGATCATGAAGAAAAACTTGCTAATTTGACACACTTGGAATTTTTGACTTTTTGATTTTTATGAACAATTGACTTTGATGAACTTTGAGCTTAATCTACTTACTGAATATGTTGTAATAAGTTATAATAAGACTTAATTAAGTTATTCTAATAACTTATGAGTAGATATGATGAGTTATGGACTCAGATTTCACCACAGTTAACTGTGGTGAAGAAATACTTGTGATTTTGACTTTTACCTAATTAAGACTTTGGTATTTTTGTTTTTCTGAGCTAGTATTACACTATAAGACTTAAAGCAAGCAAAAACAATAACACAAACAACCTTGAACTCAGATGAACAACCTGATCCAAACACACCTTATACTTAGACTGTTTTGAAATTTAAGTAGCTAAAGGCTATAAAAGCTTATCCTACTGATCCAACATAACTTATTATGTTATATTAAGTATTAATAAGTGCTCAGAAATAGATAATGACCACAAATACACACTAATGCTAATTATACTAAGTTGACTGTGAAACTTTGATTATTTAGTAACTATTAATTCCAACATACAAGGTATTAATTTAAGGTTATATTATAACTATATAAAACTGAATAAGCATGAAACAACTAAAAAATAAGCAATGAACAAAGCTACACTACAAAGACAGTTATGAGAATTTTTTAAGAACTTACAAAATGCTTTCCTGCTTGAAACCAAGAACCAAGAACAACCTATTTCCTCCCCTGAGGATCTAAACCAATACTCCAAAGCTGCTTTATGCTTCCAAATCTCTTCTGAAACCCAGAAATCAAAACCAAGTGCCACAGTTGACTTTCTTTGACCAAATTTGTATATGATGAATTTTTTTTTATCTTAAACTGATTTGTAGATTACTAAAAGCTTTATTGAGCTTATGGGAGCTTATATGAGCTTATTCAATCCATATAATCAAACAATAACAAGTACACAGCTTAATGAGATTTTTAATATGAAATTGAAAATGGCATTACTTGAGATAACAACACAAACTTGAATTTTATTAACTAAAAAGATCACTAGTACACTGAGGATACTTAAACTGAAATTTGAAAGCTTAGATTACACTTGAACTTCTAAAACAAATTATACGACATACACTTTTTAAAATTAAACTAGATAGCATACTCCTCTGCTTCTCTTTCCTTTTATAAGCTTCCATTAGGTTTAGGAACACCTTCTGAGCTTTTCCCACTTCATCTGAGCCATCCATTTCTCTGAATTGATCAAGACTGTTTAAATGAAAAATGGCGCCAAAGTCCTCCACGTTAACTTGGGGCCAAAGGTCTTCAATTAAGAATCATTGGAGTGTTGTGGAGGTGTCAGGAGGCAAATGAGAGTGTTTTAAGGACAAGTTGGAGTATTATGATGAAAACAGAGGTTTAGGAGTGGTTTGGAGTATGAATTGCATTAAATGGGGTGTGGGTTTGTCTGTGAGGTGGAGGTATGAGGTGAGGGGGTAGGTGGTGAGGTGGAAAGGTGAGGAGGTGGTGGTAAACCACCCTGGTTTCAGGTAATCAGGGGTGAGGGTGGAAGGTGAACAGTGGTGGTGGTTTTGCCGGTATTTGGATGGTCAAACGGGGTTTGACCTGTTTTAAATAACAAAGGGGTGTTGGACTGGGCTTATGTTGGGCTAGGGGTGTGTGTAGGTTGGGTAGTTTAGGATTGGGTTTGGTTTGTGGATTTAAATAAATAAGGGTCCGGTTGGTTAAGTGTACACAAGGACTAATTTTGTAAACTTGGCAAAGTTAAAGGGCTGTTATTGTGATTCTCCCAAAATATTTTAAAGGACTTAACTTGCCAAATATGATAAACCAAGGACCAATTTATTTATTTTTTTCATTTAAAAATATCCAGGGACCTTTTCTGTAATTTTTCAAACTCCAGGGACCATTTATGTAAATTTAGATTTTTAAGGGACTGTGGTTGTAATTTCTCAAAAGTTTATCAAAATTGTTCCATTTTGTCATTCATACATAGTACAAGGGTATTATTTGTAAATTTCCAAGTTTTGAATACCCAGGGACCATTTTTGCCAATTTTGTAACTTGAGGGGTAAAAGTTGCCAGTTTGTGTAAACTTTCATCCAGGGATAATTTGTGAATATTTTTGGTTTCCCAAGGACTTAAGTTGACTTTTCATTTATTTTAAACCTTCAGGGACTAGTTTTGACACTTTGTGAAACTTGAGGGACTGAAACTGCCAATTATGCAAACTTTGTACGTTTTTCATTTGTTTTTGCATATTTTGTATTTGAAACATATAAAACACAGTTCTAAGATATTTTAAGTATTATGATGCATTTTTGAGTGTTTTTGTATGTTTTGGCAGTTCAGATTGGTATAAAATGATGAGTATTTAGACACTCATCAACTTCTCACTGGGAAACTTCCTGATATTCATTACCTCAAATCTTGTGGTTGTCAAGTGACCATTTTGAACACTAGTGATTCACTGGGAAAATTTGATGAGAAATCTGATGAGGGGTATATTGTGGGTTATTCAGCTCATAGTAAGGCTTATAGGGTTTACAATTTAAATGCTAAAAAGATTGAGGAGACTATTAACCTGAGATACCTAGAAGATAAGCCTAATGTTAAAGGACAAGGTCATGTTTGGTATTTTGATCTGGATTACTTAACTGATTATTTGGGCTATACTAGACATGTTACTAATCAATCTACAGGTCCACAAGAGTCTCCCACTAACAATGCAGGTACCCTGGATGATGACTCAGATAGTGAGTCTGAGCTAGATGAACAAACCATTGTTGTACCTTCTTTTCCTCCTAACCCATTTGCAGGTGATAATTCTAAAGAAACTTCTGATGAGAATGAAGATGAGTCACACTATGTAGAGGACCTTGCTAGACTCAAGAAGCAAGAACATGTAGCCACTCAAGAAGCTGAGGGGCTAGGTGTGAAGTTTGCAAGAGATACTGAGGCACTACTCAGACAATCAACACAAGCAGTCAGTGGAAACCAGGATTCTGCTGACAGTTCTACTGATAGTTCTCCTGTTTCTCCTGACATCATCATATATGCTGACAGTCCTGCTGCACAAACTACCATACCCACTAGTGTGTCCACAGACTTTGGAGAACCATATACACAATTTCCAAGTCCTTCAGATCTTGGTCATCACCAACCCAAAGCTAGTATCTTCACCTCCTCTTCCTATGACAGTGATTTTGGACCCACAGTGAACAATCTTGACGCCACAATTGATGTCAACCCTATTGCAACAAAAAGGATCAACATTGCTCATCCTCAATCAAAGATTATTGGAGATCCACAAGCACCTGTTAGAACTAGAAGTACTGTGAAAAGTACTAAGTATGATGAAATTGCTTTTATTTCCTATGTCTCAAATCAACAAGGGGACAATCATACAGACTTTAAGCATTGTCTGTTTGCTTGCTTTCTTTCTCAAATGGAACCAACCAGTGTTTCTCAAGTTCTTGAAGATTCAAGTTGGCTTGAAGCAATGCAAGAAGAGATGCTACAATTTAAGAATCAGCAGGTTTGGATATTGGTACCTCTACCTGATGGGAAAATTGCAATTGGGACAAAATGGATTTTGAAGAACAAAAGAGATGCAAGGGGTATTGTGGTTAAAAACAAAGTAAGATTAGTGGCTCAGGGGTTCAGGCAAGAGGAAGGAATTGACTATGATGAAGTTTTTGCACCAGTGGCTAGAGTTGAGGCCATTAGAATCTTCTTGGCCTATGCATCTTATATGGGTTTCATGGTATATCAGATGGATGTAAAAGGTGCTTTTCTGTATGGTGAAATTGAAGAGGAGGTATATGTCACTCAACCCAAAGGTTTTGAAGACCCAAACAATCCAAAGCATGTCTACAAGGTTGTAAAAGCTCTCTATGGACTACATCAGGCACCAAGAGCTTGTTATGCTAGGCTTTCTGCATTTCTGCTGAAGCATGGTTACAGAAGAGGTGCCATTGACAAAACACTCTTCCTAAAGAAAAATTCAGAGATATCATTCTTGTACAAGTTTATGTGGATGACATCATCTTTGGCTCCACTAAAGAAGAATGGTGCAGGGAGTTTGAGGAATTAATGAAGGGAGAGTTTCAGATGAGTGCTATGGGGGAGCTTACTTTCTTTTTGGGTTTACAAGTTAAGCAGAAACCTGATGGTATATTTATTAGTCAGGATAAATATGTGAGAGACATTTTGAAGAAGTTTGATATGGAAAATGTCAGAACTGCCACTACACCTTATGCTGCTCCAAAACCAAAGAACAATCTTGAACCAGATCCTCCTGTGAGTGTTCATCTATACAGATCCATGATTGGTTCATTGATGTATTTGACAGCTTCAAGGCCTGACATTACATTTGCTGTGAGTGCTTGTTCTAGACACCAGGTTACTCCATGTTGGGATCATACTTTAGTATTTAGTCAAGTCTCGGTCATTACATTTTGTAATAGGTTGCATAAGTATTATTTATCTTTATTGTTTAAGTTAATGGGCAACATGTAAAAGCCCATAAGGCCTTAAAGCCCACGAAATTAAGGATAAGGGAGGAAGGGAGTGTTGCCCTAACTCCTCCCCTATAAATAGAAGGCTTATGTAACATTTTCATTTGTTGGTTATTTGATTATCTTAAGGAAACTCTTGCACTCTCACCTTTCATATTATCTCATAATCAACCACCTCTCATTCTCATCTTATTTCTTTATCAATCATACTTGTGTTTACATAAATGGTGACCTAACAAGTGGTATCATTCGCCTACTAGAAGTTTGAAGTGAGTTTCTTTGGTTAACGTGGGGATTGGTGCTTATTTTTTCATCTTTTTGCATTTTTCTTTGTTTCTTTCACTCAAATCTTGAAGCTTGGATAAGTTTCAAGGTTGATATAGTGATTTGAAGCTTAGTTGTTGCATAAAGTTGTGATTTTTAAGGTTTTTTTTAGGTTTTATAGCTTCTTTGATATTGGAAAACTAGTTTTTGGTAGCTACATCTTCTAAAGTTAAGGTTTTCTTAGTATTGGTGAAGTTATTTGATCAAAAGTACCTTATTTCTAAGCATTTTTTCATCAAAAAGTCATTATTTTGGATGAACAGTACGGTTTACGCGTAAAGTGGTCGGAAAAAAGTACTATTTCCAGCTGTCTACAGTGTTTTTTGGTCGGTTTACGCATAAGTCTAGGCCAAAACCCTTTTCTTACGCGTAAAAGTAGTCTAAACCCTTTTCTTACGCGTAAAATAGGCCAAAACCCTTTTCTTACGCGTTAAATTGGTTAAAACCCTGATCCTACGCGTTAAGTGCTCTTCTACGCCTTAAACCTACGCTTAAGTTTGATTCTACGCGTAAGTCAGAGTTACGCGTAACTTGCCAGAGTTTACGCGTAAGCTTCATCAACGATCTTCTCCTCGTGTAACGGTGACTCAGTACTTCCCTAGCTTGGATAAGTTAGTGGAATACTTCGACTACGGTTATCTTTCACGCTTGGATAAGTTTGAAAGATTTGTTTGGTTGTTTAAACCTTACGCATAAGTCTAAACTTACGCATAAGCCTAAACTTACGCGTAAAGAGAAAACTTACGCCTAAACTATTAGTTTACGCATAATCTACTCTTTACGCATAACTTAAAGTTTACGCGTAAGATTAAGTTACGCGTAAGAATTGAACTTACCCCAAGGATTTTGCAACTTACTCAAAGGAACGTGCATTTCATTCTTCTACAAAGATCCATTTCTACACAAGTGTTCTAAGATGTCTCAACCACCTAATCACTACTTCCCTCACTCTTATCCTCAGCAACAACAACCTCAGCAGTATCAGCAACAACAACCTCAGCAGTATCAGCAACAACAATACCTTCCGCACATAATGAATCAACAACCTCCTAAATACAATCCACAACAACATTACCTTATGATGCAACAACAACTCATTCCACAACAACAACCATATCAAGTGCCACTACAAAACACTCAGTTTTCCTCCAAACAACCTCACTGGTTTGACAGAATGTGTGAAGTTATTACAACTCAACAATCCCGACATGAGGCAGGATCACTTGAAACACCTCCAATGCTTACACCTGGAAACTATGTGCAATGGTCAAGTCGATTCTTACGATTTCTTGAACTAAAGAAACCTCATGGGAAATTCTTGAAGCAAGTGATACTTGAAGGACCATTTGAGTGGCCAACAAGATTTGAAGCTGGTGATCCAAATGCTGATCCTCCACATCCTCCTGGTGATAGACCCCTTGCAGAATCTGCACTCACTGAAGAACAGAAACTACATCGTGAAGCTGATCAGTATGCAATGGCTTATATACTTCAAGGTATACCTAATCCGATCTATCGAAGTGTCGATGCTCAGAAAACAGCCAAAGCTATGTGGGAACATGTTCATCTCCTAATGGAAGGAACTCAATTGAACAAAGATGACATGGAATCCAAGCTTTACATGGAATACACTGACATCACAATTGAACCTGGAGAGTCACTTGAATCCTACTATCATCGTTTCACAAATGTGGTCAATGATCTGGAACGTCACAAAATCACAGTACCAAGGATCGCTGTGAACTCCAAATTTGTTGGTAGTCTTGGCCCTGATTGGCATAAATATGTGACATTTGTTTGTCAAACGAAGAATCTTCATGATGCTCCATATGGTTTGTTGTATGACTTTCTGAAACACCATGAACCTGAAGTGGAAAAAGATCGAGCTCTACGAGGAGGTTACACACCCACATCAACACCAAATTCTTTGGCTCTCGTAGCTCAATCTCCCTATGCTCCACCACCACTGTCAAATCCTGCATATGTTCAAGAGCAGAACTACTTCAGTTATCCACAATCTTCCACCTCGAACCAAATGGTCCCTTATGATTCATCTCCACAAGATACTTCTACTCAACTTGTTCCGTCAAACAACAATGATGCTGTGTACTACTCCAACTGCAATGATGATGACGATGATGACTTTAATACGTTGAATCAGGGACTTGCTCTTATTGCTCGTGCTTTCAGCAAATTCTCCAACAAAACGAACAACCGTCAACGTTCATCTTCTAATACCAGGAATCAAGCTGTTGTAAATGATGGAAGAGTGGAAATTCAGAATCGTAACTATGGTAGATCTGGTTCAGGAAGTTCTTCAGGAAGTTATGGGAATGGTCAGAGGTTTGGTAACAATGGAGGGTTCAGGAACAACTCAGGATCTTCTCAACAAAGGTCTGACTCAGTTGCTACAAGGAACTCCACCTCAGGGAATGCAGTTTGGTGCTACAATTGTAATGAACAAGGTCATATTGCTACAGCATGTCCCAAACCGAGAACTCGGGGTAGTAAGTTTCACAAGCAGGCATTACTCATGGCTCTTCAGGATGAAAAAGATGGACATTTCCCTGAACAGGACAACAACTTCATGGCAAATGTGAACAACGATGATGACATGGAAGATCTGGAAGCCAATGCTGCTGTGATGCTTATGGCCAACATGCAGGAACTTAAGCTCAATGATTCAGGTCCAGTGTATGACACTGACGGCTTGTCTCAGGTACATGACCTCAATGAATGCTTTATTAATGAAATAGTCTCACCTTCTGCTTATGAATCAGATATGGCGCAAGTTGTTCCATCTAAATCATCTTCATCATCTCATACAGATGAACAAATAAACACAGTTGTCATATTCGATGATGACACAGTTGTTTCATTTGATGATCCTATTGAGAATGATAAACATGATCATTTCGAACAACATGAACCATCATTTGATCCAGACCCTGATCTCATATTGTTATCAAAACAACTGGATGCTCAACAATTGCAAATAATAAAGTGCAACGAGAAAAACAAAGTTTTGAAAGAACAAAATGCGTCACTTGCAAGAGATATTGAATGTTATAAAATTCAGCTTTCTAATCAGGAAGACAAGATTAAACATGCAAAAAGTTTTGAAAAAGCTTTTCACGATTCCTACAACAAAGAACAAGATCTTCAACGCAAAATGCAAGATTTAATCGAGTCAAACGGAAAGTTGATTTCAAAACTCGAAAGTGAAAAGAGTGAATTGAAAATGCAAGTCGAACGTCTTCAAACAGAACTTTCAAAAACAGAAACAGAATTGTCAAGTTGTCAAAAAGATTTTTGTGAACATAAAATACGAAAAAGGAAGTATATAGATAACTTACTCGGTGATATTGTTGATCTTGAAAAACAATTGAAAGAATTTTGTAACATTGTTTACAAACACGGGAACTCTGTCACAACAATTCAGAAATTTACTTTAAAACCGAGACCCGGTACTGGATTTGCACTTGGCGATTACAATTCAATGTTTCTTCACAATGCATTCAAAGATGTTCCAAAAATTTACAGTATGGACTATTTGCTTGATAATACGATTGTGCGTGCTGTTGTTTTTGATACTGAGGAAGAAGAAGAACTTGAAGACGAGAGTCGGTCAAAAATGAGTAATGTTCAATATTGCACACCATATGACTATTCAAAAAATCCAGTCAAGTTCGTTACTCAAAAGGATTTACCTGAGAAATCATGGTTTATCGAAGAGTCGTATGTTTCATCTCACAATGAGGCCCCTGTCCAAAC
Organism: Artemisia argyi; assembly: GCA_030686995.1. Taxonomy (NCBI): domain Eukaryota; kingdom Viridiplantae; phylum Streptophyta; class Magnoliopsida; order Asterales; family Asteraceae; genus Artemisia; species Artemisia argyi. The sequence goes on from CM060678.1 coordinate 92,285,538, forward strand.
TGTAGCACAAGTAAATGGTCCTTTACCATCATCCGGTGAACTTTCACCCTTACCAAATAGTGTTCGTGTCTTAAATTATTTCAAAACTTTTATGGAAGACATCGAAATTTTGGAGGAGACAATTGAACGTAATTCTGAAATAAAAATTGAAACGTTTCAATCCGCTTACGAGCGCGAAAAGAGAGATATTTTTCAAAAACAAATGTTGCCAATTGTCAAACACCTCCGTCTCTGTGCTACACGTTGGGATCAGGAACTTCAAAAGGAGGTCAAATATATGATAAACGTTTTCAATAATAATAAAAATGAAATTTTGGTTCAAAAGCAACGAACTAGAGTTTTCAAAAATGATGTTGATCGACTCTTAGAACAAGTTCTCAATGCTGATATTTTGTCTGTTATCATGAATGATCTCTATAATTCTGGTACTTCTATGCTTAAGCATGATCATTGTGTTGATAATAACTTGTTGAATGTGGAAATTGAGACACTGAAACATGAGAATGATAATCTGAGGAAAAAGAATGATGATGTGACAAAACAGTTTTCAAAAGAAATTTGTCAACTCAAACAGAGGCTTGAATGGTGTCAATCTCAGAGTCTTAAAATGGAATTGAAACTTCAAAGTCATACCATTTCAAACTCTTGTCAGCTTTGCAAAAACAATGAGTCTTTCAAAAGTTTGTGTCTCAAATACGAGCAAGAAATTGCGGATTTAAAAATTGAAAACGCCGAATTTCTACAAAACCACATCGACAGTAAATATTGCAATGGCATACTTGAGTCAAACATTCAGGATAAGAATCACATCATCATTGAGTTAAAAGAGAAAATAAAAATACTTGAAAAAGGTAAGATGGTTGACACCACGGTGATTGCACCAGGAATGTATAAATTAGACAAAACTAATAAAGGAAAGGTTATTCAAAATACTAATGTTGATACCTCCACTTCTACAGGACTAGTCTCCCCTAATAGCGTTAGCAGACCCAAGCGACAAAGTAAAAAGAAGAATAGGCTCTGGCAACGTAAGAGAGGATCACTAGAAGCTCAAGGAGTAGAAGATCACCTTAGGAATTTGAATAATACTCATGTTGCATCGGATTTAGATTCTAATCTGGCAAATTCTAATCAAAATCTAAATGTAACGAATGATGTACCTTTAAATGTTTTGAATATTAATGCATCTTGTGTGTTTTGTCGTAAAAGCGTTTCATCTGGTGATCATACTAAATGTATAGCTAATTCTCTTCTTCATCGTCATAAGAAACGTAGGACACGCATTCCTTCTAGGCCCACTACTGCCTCTAAGTCTATCTTAGGAAAGCCGCCTTCTACGGTTTCTAATGAAGTTCAGGTTAACCCCATAGGTGCAGAGAACAAGTCTAGGAATCAGCCAAACACTAGTGCATACACCATTAAGAAAGCTCGAACCAGTTGGAATTGGCAACGTTGGTTACAACACAAACCTGATTTTAAATGGATTCCTAAATTATTGAATACTTGTGCTTCTAACCAATTGGAACCCGCAGTTTTTTTGGGTTCCACCCTTACTTCTGTTCCATCCGTGTCCTCTTCTTGTGATGCAGGTGGTGCAGATTGTTCTCTGGATTGTTGATAGCGGATGCACCCGACATATGATAGGCAATCTCAAACTGTTACACAACTTTGTCTCAAAGTTCATTGGTTCTGTCAGATTCGGGAATGATCATTACGCTTTAATCATGGGATATGGTGACTTTATCAGTGGGAACATCGAAATAAGCCGTGTTTATTATGTGGAAGGCCTTGGACACAACCTTTTCTCTGTTGGTCAATTCTGTGATGGGGATCTAGAAGTTGCATTTCGTGAGAAAACTTGCTTTGTTCGTGACTTACAAGGAAACGATCTTATGTCTGGCTCCCGTGGCTCCAATCTTTATACAATTTCAATGTCAGATATGATTGCAACATCTCCGATATGTCTTCTCTCCAAAGCAGAATCAACTAAATCTTGGTTATGGCACAAACGTCTTTCACACTTGAATTTCAAAACTATGACTGACCTTGCTCGTTATAAACTTGTTGAGGGATTTCCAAGATTCCGTTTCACCAAAGATCACTTATGTCCTGCCTGTGAACAAGGAAAAAGTACTCGCGCTCATTTTCCTTCAAAACCTGAGCACAGTACGAATCATGTTCTACAACTGCTTCATATGGATTTGTGTGGACCGATGCGTGTTCAAAGTATCAACGGTAAACGCTACATACTAGTAATCGTCGATGATTTTTCCAGATGGACTTGGGTTTATTTTCTACGAAGTAAAGATCAGGCTCCTTCTATGATCATCACCTTTCTCACTAAAATTCAAGTTCAGTTACGCAACACAGTCCGAATAGTCAGAACTGACAATGGAACTGAATTCAAGAATCAGACACTTAGGTCTTATTATGAGAAAGTGGGAATTGAACATCAAACATCTATTCCTAGAAGCCCAGAACAGAATGGAGTTGTTGAAAGACGCAACAGGACGTTAGTGGAAGCTGCTAGAACTATGTTGATTAATGCTCAATTACCTGATTACTTGTGGTCAGAAGCTGTTTCAACCGCATGCTATACTCAAAACCGTTGTATGATCACAAAACGTCATCGCAAAACACCATATCAAATTGTTCACAAAAGGAAACCGAACATCGATTACTTTCATGTTTTTGGAGCACTCTGCTATCCGAAAAATGATCGTGATGATTTAGGTAAACCTAAAGCAAAGGCTGACATCGGAGTGTTCATTGGATATTGTGAAAATTCTAAAGGTTTTCGGATTTGGAATCGTCGTACTCGTGAAATTCAAGAAACCATTCACGCTAATTTTGATGAGCTCACACAGATGGCTTCTGAGCAACACAGCTTAGGACCCGAATTTAACCGTCTTAACTCTCCGGCATCTTCGGCTGCACCATTGCCACTCAACCGCAAAGAATTGGAAACCTTGTTTGCTCCACTGTTTGATGACACAATTGAATACCGTCCTACTGAGTTTCCACCGATTTCCGCTGCTCAACCTGACAATATTCATGTACCAGACTCACCTCAACAAACTTCAACAACTGTTGAAAGAGACGGTCCTCCAATTGCTTTACCATCTACAGTAGAAAAAACTGTTTCTAACTCCCGCCACTCAACTGAAGATCCAACACCACTATCAGTTCCACAATCCGCGGAGCATGATCCTGATGCGTTCTTCAATCCGTTTGCACCAGCTACTACAGTTCCTGATATAGCTGAGTCGTCAACACGCAACTTGGATCCTGCCAACATGCGAGATACATATCAACTACACCCTTCAACACACAAATGGACCCGAGACCATCCTCTAGTTCATATTATTGGCCATCCAGATGCACCAGTTATGACAAGACAACGACTTCACACAGATGGAGAAACTTGCATCTACGCACTCACAGTTTGTCATGAAGAACCCAAGAACATTAAAGATGCAATGACTTATGACAACTGGATTGAATCTATGCAAGAGGAATTTCAGCAATTCATAAGATTAGAAGTCTGGGAATTAGTTGAAAGACCTGACGGAGTCTTTGTCATTGGGTTAAAATGGATATGGAAGAATAAGCTTGATGCTGAAGGCACTGTCATACGAAACAAATCACGTCTGGTAGCGAAAGGATACTCTCAACTGGAAGGTCTAGATTTTGCTGAATCCTTTGCTCCAGTGGCTCGACATGAAGCTGTTCGAATCTTTTTGGCCTATGCCACACACAGGAATATGGTAGTCTTCCAAATGGATGTCAAAACAGCATTTCTTAATGGAGATCTCCGTGAAGAAGTTTATGTTAGCCAACCTGAAGGCTTCGTTGATCCTGAGCGTCCTAATCACGTTTACCGACTCAAAAAGGCACTCTACGGACTCAAGCAAGCCCCACGGGCGTGGTATGACAAACTGTCGACTTTCTTATTGGCCAATAAATTTTCTAAAGGATCGGTGGATCCCACACTATTTAGAAAAACCTACGGGGAGGACTTACTTGTTGTTCAAATATATGTCGATGACATCATTTTTGCCTCAACAAACAGAAGTTACTCTAATGATTTTGCAAAATTAATGAAAGATAATTTTGAAATGTCCATGATGGGTGAACTTTCGTTCTTTCTAGGACTTCAAGTTCATCAATCACCCCGTGGAATTTTTATAAATCAGTCTAAATATGCTCTTGAAATTTTAAAGAAACATGGAATGATGTCTTGTGATACTTATAATACACCAATGGGCTATACCACAAAAGTAGATGCTGATTTACATGGGACTCCAGTTGACCCTACCAAATACCGAAGTATGATTGGGTCCCTCATGTATCTCACAGCTAGTAGACCTGATATAGTATTTGCTGTCTACATGTGCTCCCGCTATCAGTCCAGACCAACTGAAAAACACCTCAGTGAGGTCAAGAGAATCCTTCGATACATAAAGGGAACCATTAACTTGGGGATCTGGTATCCGAAGGATTCTGGCTTTGAACTAATTGCTTTTTCAGATGCTGACCATGCAGGATGTTTAGACACACGCAAAAGTACATCTGGTGGATTACAATTTCTCGGAGACAAACTTGTGTCATGGCAATCTAAGAAGCAGGACTGCACTTCACTGTCGTCTACAGAATCTGAATACGTAGCCATGTTTGCTTGTTGTGCTCAAGTCATTTGGATGAGATCACAACTTAAGGATTATGGCTACCTATTCAACAGGATTCCTATCTAATGTGATTCAAAGAGTGCAATTGCTATCTCTTGCAACACTGTGCATCATTGCAAATCCAAGCACATCGATCTCCGATATCATTTCATCAAAGAGCATGTGGAAAGGGGTACAGTTGAACTTTATTTTGTTGGAACTGAATACCAATTGGCGGACTTACTTACCAAATCCTTGGCACCATCCAGGTTTGCTAGTTTAGTTCACCAAATTGGTATGCGATGTTTGACTCCAGAGGATCTGGAAAAGTTTTTAAAACACAACTGATCGTCAAACATCAACACTATCTTTGTAAATATTTTTCTCAAAAACAAAATACAAAAATATAAAACCAATCAAAAACTCAAAAAGATTTTTGGTCTTCTCATTTACAAAAAAAAAAAAAAAAAAAAAAAAAATGCAAGTATAAAACTCTTTCAACACTATTTTTTTTTTCTCTAAAATGTCTTCAATCATTTAAAATTAGTGTTGAGGGGGAGGAAAAGTACGTTTTTTTAATTACCAAAAATTATTTTTACCTTTTATACTTGCATTTTACCAAAAACATTTACGTTTTATCTACTAAGTTGATTCAAAAGGTTTTCGGGTTACTCTCCTTGATCAAAACCAATTAATTTTACCATGATCTCAGGTCGAGGGGGAGTACGACAAGTTGTTCTTATCATTTCTTGGAGTTAATATGCGAATACTATGTGTGATAATGTGGTTAGGCTTTGGTTTGAATGTTTTGTTAGGTTAAGGGACTAATAATGTCAACTTACTAAACTTTCATTAACCCTAGTCAAAACTACTTTTGACCAACAGTAACTCATTTTTTCCACCAAACACATTTATTACTACACCTACTTGATCAAACGGCAACAAATCATTGTACTAATCCAAGAAGTTTTCATCTAATCTGATAAAGGTAACATGTTTTGATCATAATTCTAAACAAGGGTTTTTAATTTTATAACAATCCAACGGCTCAATCAATCACAAGTGTTTAATTTGTTTTTGAGTTATGCGTAAAAATCAAACCCAGAAAGATGTGATGATTTGATTGAATTTGGTGATGGGATTTGTTCATATGATGCTATTAAACATGTTAGTCAACTCCAATCTCACCCAGAATCATCAATTGAGTGATTTGAATGATTTGGTTTATTAGGGTTCATGCGTATAGATTAGGGATTCTTGATTGTGAATGTTTTGTTTCTGATTAATGATAGGGATAGGGCATATTAGTGATAAGGATCATATCCCAGTAGATTAATTACATCACATATGTGTTTGAATCATTAATCGATGATCTAGGGTTCGAATGTCACTAGCAGATTCAATTTTAAGATTTTGTGGATAATTTGTGTTGTTATTTGGAATATATGATCCTTATGATGTTTGTATCACTTGCCCCATGTTTATTCCTACCCAGAATCACGTTTGATTAAGGTTGTGATTAGGTGTTCATGCGTGTTTACGCGTTAAGTTGTGTTAGGCATGTTTACGCGTTAAAATGTGTGAATTAAGTGTATTGGATTAATTATTGATCAGTGGTAATGTTTGTGCACTTTCAGGAAACATCCAACTCGAATTTCTAAGGTGAATTTCTGGAAAATGGTGTCTTTACGCGTTAAATGTTCATCCTACGCGTAAGATTGAATCTTACGCGTAAGATTCGACACGTGGACAAATTGTGTCTTGGATAAGACATAGTTTACGCATAAAATTGTTCTTACGCATAAGTTCTGACCTTACGCATAAGTCTAGAACTTACGCGTAAGTCATTACCTACGCATAAGTTGCAATTTACGCCTAAGGGTAATCCTACGCGTATCTTCAATTTCTACGCTTAAGACTTATCTTACGCGTAAAATTGATCTTACGCGTAAGTTTCACTTTACGCGTAATATTCTAACTTACGCGTAGATTTTTCACTTACGCATTATTTCTATACTTACGCTTAAGTCAGGTTACGCGTAAAGACAACAAATTACGCGTAAACTTGTCAAATTCCAAAATTTTCTAAGTGTTGGAAATTTTCCAATGTGTAACTTGTTGTAAATGATAAACTTATGTTGTAACTGAATTGTTTTATGTTTCTAACAAGTAATATAACTCAAGTTTGTCACATATCAAAAGTTTTCACACACACAAACCCCCACTGATCAATGTCAAACATGCAAATGTAAACATGTTCAATGAATGTCTATGCTAACATCATCAACAATTGCCATGTTTGTGTGTTTATGATCTATTCAGATGGCAGAACACAATGACATCCCATACGGACCAGAACCTGAACCCATTCGTGCATGGGAAGCTACCTTTCCTGAAAACTACTCCAGAAAGATAGGAAGGAACAACCTGAGAGTCAACTTCAACAAACTTACATGCAATGAGTCTTCTTGCCTTGTTGCAGTTGATGCTCTCATCTATCACCCGTGCAAAGTTCTACTCACCAAATCTGCTGCAGTGGCATGCTTCTACATACATCAGTTTTGGCACACAATCCACCTGGACCTCCTGGAAGAGTCCTTTACTTGTATGCTTCACATGAGACAAGTCACGGTCGACAAGGATCTTCTCCGTAGTGCTCTTGGACTTCCCGAACTTGAACCGAATGAAGAGTATGACCAAGTTCCCACTGAAGAAGAATTGATAGAATGGCTGAGAGATATTGGGTATGATGAGTCTGAAGGGGTCATTACTAGTCACTCTAGGGTCAATATCAGATTTCTTCCACAGCCTTGGAGAACTCTCTACATCATAATTGCCAAGTCACTATCTGGCAGAGACACAGGCCATGAACACCCTAAGCTCCAACATCTCAAGCTGTTCTGGGCTATTGCTAATGTCAAGAAGGTTGATTATGCCAGCATTATCTGGGAAGACATTGTGTGGCACATACACCGCAAGACGACCAATATTCCATTCGTCCGTTTCACTAAACTTCTTATTGCAAGCTTCCTCCATGAATATGATGACATTCCTCAAAGATTGAATGATGAGTTTCAGCACACATACAAGAATGAGGACACACTGAAGGTCATCAAGAGAATGGATACAAGTACAAGGAAACAGGGAAAGAAACTTCCAGATAGCCTCTTAACTGACAAAGTCAAGGCTGGCAATAACTACAAGTACTACCTACAAGCCATTGAAGCAGAGAAAGTTGGGTTCTTGGACGAAGCTGCTCTACCTTCATACATGCAGAAGAAAGGTAAGAAAGGTAGCAAATCGGGCAGCTCAGAAAGTTCTACTAAGTCCAAACCTAAGAAAAAGCCATCATCTAAGGTCAGAATTCCTGCAAAGAAACCTACTGCTGAACCTGGCTGGTTTCCCTCACCTCCACCTTCTCCAAAACCTGCTGACTCTGAACAAACCGAATCCAACGAAGGTCCTATTTACAGTGAAGCCTATGCCAATATCACCAAGAAAGTCAATCTTGATGAAATTGACGATAAGGATTTGACGTTCGAAGATTGGGATAAGATTATTGACGACTCTGCTGATCATGCTGAATCCCCCGCACACCTCTATCAACGTCCATTCACCAAAGCTCAGACGATTTTGGATGAGGAAAGGATTAGAAGAGAAAAGATGAAGGAACTAGTTTCAGCTGTACAAGAGCCTGAAGACCCTTCAATCGAAGAAGAAAATGAAAGGGCTCTCAAACTTGGTCTCCTCCACAGCCGAATTGATGCATTCAATACTGATATGCCTCCACCTCCAGTCTTCTCTCAGACCACCGAAGCCGGCGGCTCAAGTAGCATTCCTGAGCCTACCACAGGAATCACTTCAGACTTAGTTGTTTATGATACACCCTCAGTATCTCCCACTGACGTTGAGATGACTACAGCAATGGGAGAGGAAGAAGAAGATGATCATATGGATACCAATGCTCCAAGACTTATGTCTATGGAAGAAATGGAGATCAGAGAAAGGGCTCAGGAAGAGGAACTGAAAAGAAAACAAGAAGCTGAAGAGGCCAGACTTGAAGAAATTGCTCAAGCTAAACTGGAAGAAACAATCAGAATGGAAGAGAGCAGGAAAGCAGAGGAGGCAGCCAAACTGGCTGAAGAAAAATCTAAAAAGGAAGAAGAAGCCAGGCTGGCTGAAGAACTAAGGCTTAAAGCAGAAGCTGATAAGCTGGCTGAAGAAAAGCTAAAGAAGGAAGAAGAAGCCAGGCTTGCTGAAGAGCTTAAGCTTAAAGCCGAAGCTGATAAACTAGCAGAAGAACAAAGGTTGAAAGAAGAAGCAGCCAGAGTCAAAGAAGTTGTACAACCCGAACCACAGAAAGGAGATGTCAAAGACACTACCACCATTATTGAATCATCACAGTCATCACCTCCTGCATCTGAATCAACACGTGACAAATCAATCAAGAAACCAAGCTCCAAAGCCTCTGTTGCATCCAAACTACTCAAGTCTGCTTTCAAAAGAGTGCATGAGAAGAAGAGAAGCAAACTAGAAGATCAGGTTGCTACACTTGCAACCCAGGTTGCTGAACTATCTAAGCTGAACTCGAACGTCAAAGAGCTACAAGATAAGGTTGACATTTTCTTAGCTAAAGACGTAACAGAGAACTTGGAAGCCGCACTAGCAGCTCAAGCACAGGAATACATGGCACAACACTTAGTGGCTGAGCTGAAAGATCGGCACCAATGAGAGACGAACTCACCAAGTTCGCTGAGCAAGCAGTAAAGAAAGTTATCCGATCAACAACCTTCACTCTTCGTGCCGATAAGTCTACTGCTCCTCTACCAGGACTTTCTCTGGATGATTTGGAAGCTCAACTCCTCGAAAAGCTTGCAAACAAGTTCACCTTGACTCCTGAAGAAGCAAAAGTCCTGGAAGCACTGAAAGACAAAATGAACAAAGAGTCTTGCAGCACAGAGGCTGATAAGCTGAAACGTCAAAGAGATGATGAAGACAAGGATCCTAATTATCAGGCAAAGAAACAGAAACAAGCCGAAGGACCCTCATCTCAGCACAAAACACCGGTAATCCCTCCTACCACAACAACTTCCTCACAACAACCGAAGGCATCAGGTTCTGCTCCCAAAGCACACGACCACTTTGAATACACCGGTGGTGACGACATTCCTATGCCCGATGAAGTTCCAGAACCATCCCCTAAGAAGAAGAAGAAAGTAAAGAAAGGAAAGCATCATCAACCCCAACCGGACATCTCACCTAAAGGCACCGAACCAAAGAAACCCAAAACCGTCCTTAACTGGCTAGACCAAGACAATAGTGCCGAATACTCCTGGTTTGAGAAGATGATCAAGTCGCAACCACCACTGGAAGACAATCATGAACCTCAAGATGGTCGAACGGTGGAATATGCTCAAATGATTCAGCAAAAGTTTAAGATGAAAAAGATGAATAAGAAAGAGCTGCGAAGAATCAAAAATGATGCTTTCAATCTTCTGAAAGATCGGTCTGCTAACTCAATCGAGCTCGAATACCATCTGGAAAATATTGCTCGAGCTATGTCAAGCAATATTGACTGGATCAATCCTGAATCATATGTCGATCCGGTCACAAAGAAAACCGCACCTTACATTACTGACTGGTCCAAACCACTACCAATGATTGGGAAGCCTAAGGAACCAAAGATCCCGTTCAAGTTCTTCTACAACACAGACTTGGAATTTCTGAGACTTGGCAGCAAGATCGAAAAGAAGTACGTTACCTTACTCGCCTTTCTCCCTGCAGCTCGATATCTCAACAATGCCATCGAAGAAGAAGCTTCAGCACTATTCGTCGACAAAATTGTTGAATATGACCGGAATGCACTTTATGGTATTCATCACTGGCCAGACAACCGGGCACAATACTATCGAAGCAGCAGACTTAACCAAACGATGGGCGAAGTGACCAGTGATTTGAAGATCGTCTCGATTCAATTTATTTCGACTGTCACTCACTTTGGGTACCCCTTCCTCAGCAAAATCACACTTAAAAGATTTGATGAAAAGGAGTACGATATTTCCGAGTCTGACTTTCCACGACTACGTCTCAACGACATTGAAGACATGTACTTGCTCAAAGTTCAAGGAAAACTCTGTGGCTTGCCCAAAAAGATGCAACTTGCCTTTATCCAAGCTCTACTCATCTTCATCAGGCAGATAGTCATTAGAGAAAGAGTCGAAGATCTTCAGTTAGGAGTGGAAAGTTACCAGAAGAAGCTCAATCTCACCAAACCAAACCTGTTTGACATCCCCGACCTTCAACATCTACCTCAATACTCCTTGATCAGACGACCGTTTGGGTTCACCTACCGAAGTGTTAACGGTCGCAACTGCTTTATGGGTTATGAAGAAATTCATAAGTTCTGTGATGAAACTCTTAAGTTCGTCAGAGATAGGATCAAAGGCAGAGTCAATGACATTGAACTGGGAAAATCCAAAAGGTGGAACACCAATGAAGCCCGGGATGCTCGCAGATTCATCTTAAGGATTGAGAACAGATTGAAGCGCAGGGATCAGTTCCGAAGGTTGGAGAGTTATGTGGGAGGCAGATCCAAATTTCCGGTGCTGACATTTCAGAGGCCTGATTGGTAGATCATTGTAAGAATTTGATTTGATTTGTCAATAATTTACTTCATAATGGTTTGTGCACGCATCAGTGTACAACCCGTACTTGTAAAGAAAGGACCCTGAGGTACGCATCAGTGCCTCAATCCTGATATAAGGAGCGAAGGCTTCTTACTTTTGAGTATAATTAATCAAACATTTATGATTTTTCAGAATTCTGCTCAAAAGGACAAGTATTTCACCTCAATAAGACCTAATCACTTGTTGAGGGGGAGCACTTGTCAAAACAATATACTTTGTTCAAAATCAAAAGTTCTTGGTGAATCTCCCCATACGACTCAAAAGCATATTTTAATCAAAAGGTTTAACAAAAACAACATCTCATATGCTATTTTTGAGGGGGAGAAAATGAAAAAGTGATTAAAATATATGAAGTTAAAGCTGAAAAGTTGTATCTTGTGCGAGCTAGACTCAGATTCACCCAGGAATTGACGAGATAATTAAAGTCTGTAATATCGAAAGGACTTATCCTCGACGGGTAATAACATCAAGTTAGTTCCTAGAGCTAGTTGTCACCTAAAAGCTGACAATGTATCTCTTTAACTAACCACGTAAGCGTGTCTCGAAAAGGATTAGTCTTAGTAGAAATGTACCATCTCGAGAAACTTTCTGTGGACTTGACCAGGCCGGGTAATAACTTCAAGCTAGTTTAACTAGTGATGTAAGCGTGTCTCGAATCGGTCTTGTTCACTGAAAGTGGATCAATTCAAAAGTGATTGCTCCTCCCGCATGTGCAAATTTATTTAATACTTATGAGCACATGTGCAGGGGGAGCCCTTCAAAAGTGTACACAAAACTCTCAAAGTGTTAACCAAAATATTTGATTATCACAAACACTTTGAGAGATTTTCAATCAAAGGTTTCTTGGCTACTGTCGGAGTTATAAGGTGATTAAGATAGGAATATCCGTCCTATGATCCGCCAGAGCCGGAGGGATCTACCCAAGGACATCTCCCATAGTTAGAATTAGAAGTCCTTAGGTATGATACGAAAAAAAGGAGAAAAGAATGAAAGGGAAAGAAGGAGTTGAAGAATTAAAAGGAAAAGTAAAGAAAAGGGTGAAAAGAAATAGCCCTCCACATGAATCAACCTTAGGGCAGACACCGGGTTCAATACGTATGCTACTGGTTGTTGCTAAGGCGACGCCGGTATTGAAGATTAAGTCATCATGGACCCAGTGACGCAATGCACTAAACCTTCTTAACCACTCAAGTTCTCTTAAAAGAGCTTGTTTCATTCTCACGGGGAACCTGCGTTATCTATCGACCTATCTCTTAGAGACGGTTGATATTGAAGCAGGAGACTCATCCCCAGTCTCCGCATAGGAAACCTAGGTGAGCACTTATAGAGTCTAGAGCCTTGAGATACATCAAAGATCTCTTAGGAACACTTAGTATTTCTACAACTGGTGTTCTACATCAATGGGCATCAGTTGTAAACTATCGAGTCCTTCGCAGATCTTAGCAATCTGCCGAGAACGTTTATGAGAGGATTACTTATGTATTTCTCAATGATTGAACGGAAATCCTGCCAGGGTCAACATCAAACAGCCCTGACAGCAGGTCACTTCGGTAACCCCACAAGGGTTACGCTTAGTGTTTGCGGTGGTTCCATTACGGTCTACAGTCGTGGAGTGATCCCCAGCGACTCACCCAGTCATTGAGCTACTCAGTAGGTCTCGTAAGCTCCTTCGGGAGTATCTGATATGGGAACGGCCTGGATAAGGATTAGAAGGAGTCTTCACAATATGCTGTTGATAAGCTCTAATTCCTCATCCGTAAGTACCGGTTGTTTTATTGCTAACTGTTTACTCGCAGGTACCTCACTTCCATGATGGTAGATTCCAACATGCTCATACATACATCTTGAAGCAAAAGATAGCTCCCCCAAAGATCTTAACTACACAAAGTTCCAAGAAAGATTCTACGACAATAAGAAGAATCTACAAAGTATAAAGACAAAGATCTCAATGTATCAAAAGGAACTTCTTGCACGTGAAAAGTCTAAGTCCAAAGATGTATGAGTATGTTGGAATGGCGGACAACCACCACAGACGCAGGAGTGACGAACGGCAGACAACTTCATAACCTAATCACTACATCATCACCAAAGAACAAAGACAAAGAGCAAAGTACATTCACTTTCATTCAATCATTTTGAAGACGTCTAGAGTTTTACATGTCACAAGTCAACGACAAAGAAGAAGACGTCAAGCAACCGTGATGACCGACCCTTAGGGGGAGATTGTTGGGATCATACTTTAGTATTTAGTCAAGTCTCGGTCATTACATTTTGTAATAGGTTGCATAAGTATTATTTATCTTTATTGTTTAAGTTAATGGGCAACATGTAAAAGCCCATAAGGCCTTAAAGCCCACGAAATTAAGGATAAGGGAGGAAGGGAGTGTTGCCCTAACTCCTCCCCTATAAATAGAAGGCTTATGTAACATTTTCATTTGTTGGTTATTTGATTATCTTAAGGCAACTCTTGCACTCTCACCTTTCATATTATCTCATAATCAACCACCTCTCATTCTCATCTTATTTCTTTATCAATCATACTTGTGTTTACATAAATGGTGACCTAACACTCCACTTACTTCCCACTTGAATGCAGTCAAAAAGATCTTTAAGTACCTCAAAGGCCAGCCCAATTTAGGTCTTTGGTACCCAAAAGAGTCTCCTTTTAGGTTGGAAGCATACAGTGATAGTGATTATGCTGGTGCAAATTTGGATAGGAGATCCACAACTGGAGGTTGCCAATTTCTTGGAAGAAGATTGATTTCTTGGCAATGCAAGAAACATACTATTGTTGCTACCTAAACTACTGAAGCAGAGTATGTTGCTGCTGCAAATTGTTGTGGTCAGGTTCTATGGATACAAAATCAATTGCTCGGTTATGGGTTTAATTTCATGAACACCACAATCTTTATTGATAATCAAAGTACCATATGCATAGTTAAAAATCCAGTTTTTCATAATAGAACAAAGCATTTTGAGATCAGGCACCACTTTATCAGAGATGCATATGAAAAACATTTAATAAAAGTGGTAAGATTCACACAGATGATAATGTGGCAGATTTATTGACTAAAGCTTTTGATGGGCCTAGGTTTCAACACTTAGTTGTTCATATTGGGATGCTTAACCCTTAACTGCCAAGTTTGAGGGGAGGCATAAGCCTCAGGGGAGGCATATGCCTCAGGGGAGGATTGTAGTTGTAAAATTTGTAGATTATTGTTTATGTTTTTGTTTGCTAACACTAACCAACTAATGTTCTTGTAAGTTTTGGTTTGTTTTGTTTGCTACTTTGTGTCTGTTTTGCAGAATGCCTTTATGAGTAGTTGCTGATCTTAAGTTGAAGTTCACCAAGATTGTTTCAATGGGAAAGTGGTCATGTAAGCTTAAAGCTTGTTTCTACTAAAGAGTAATATAAATGATACTAAGTGCTTCTACTGAAGTAAAGTTCAAGTGATGTTCATTGAGAAAAGTTGTTCATTCATTCAAGAAACAATTTACAGCTAACTTCAAATGAAATACAAGACCATCCCTATACAATATCTACCAAACATGTTCTAGCTCCTATCATCTATTACAAAAGGCTGGTGGATAAGCATGACCAGTACGATGAAGAAGGTAAAGATGAAAATGGAAAGGATGGATTGATGAAAATGATGATGATGCTCAAGAACCTAGTTTTATATCTTTAGCCCTTGGCAACATCACACCATCTTCTACTCCACCTTCCCTTTTCCCTTTCACTTCACCTCTGCCTCCTTGCCCTTTCCCCTGCTTCCATGGTATGAAGCACCAGATTCTGGAGCAGGAAGACCAATCACCACTTCCCGTGATTTTGGAAGTGAAGGGTGAGACTTCCTTGGCCTTGGTTGGGATCTCTCCGGTGTGGAAGGAGGGATAAATGATGGATCTTCATCTTCATCCTCTGAAGATTCCTCATCAGAGGTACAAAGAAAAGGAGAGACATATTCTCTATCAGCAGGAATGGGGGCTTCGCTTGGTTCCCCCACATCAAGTTTCTTCCATGATTGACCACTGGGTGGAAAGTAAGTGCTCCAACCAGCACTTGATGATGATGATGATGATGATGATGATGATGATGATGATGATGAGGTGGAGGAGGTTAGATCAATGATTTCTGGTTTGGAAGACATGTTTTCAGTGGCTAATTGTGGTATTGTTGAGAAATTAGGGTTTTGATGTTAATTGGGGTAATTGATATATGTAAAGTGTGATTTGGGATTATTTTATAGGCGGAGTCAAGGATTGATGGTAATTAATGCGAGTTGGGTGGCACAGTAAAACTCAAGATATTTACTGAAGATATTTTTACTCTTGAGTTGATTCTGCTGATTGACTTTTGATCAGCAAGGGTTAATTTTGAAATTTGATGGAGTTACTTTACACGTCAGATATGGTCAACGAATTGTTCCGATATTCTTGACCATGATTGGGTAACTTCCATTTATAACCTATTTCGCATATCTTCGCCCAAAATTAACTTATTCCCTCATCAACCAATTTAAGCACATTTCCCATTTGCTTAATTCATAACCGTTTCTCACAAATTATTCAAATGGAACCACTTCAATTTAAGAAAGATCATAACAAGATTGCCTTTCTGAGTAAGACAAAAGACCATGAACTGTATGATCCAATGGTGGAGTTTTTGACGCGTTCCAAGATTCATTATGCTCTAACACATTCTCTAAATGTGGTATATGAATCAATGGTGAAACAATTTTGGGCATCTGCTACAAAAAGTTCTGACACAGAGATTGTAGCCACTATTGATGGAACTGAGTATGTGGTGACTGAATCTTTGATTAGGACACAGCTTTGTTTGGATGATGAGAATGGTGTCTATCACTCCAACACTGAAGTGATACTTGCTGGGTTACGGGAAGCTGGTTATCAAAGCACTGACACCAGTAAGTGGCTTAAGAATCAGTTTTGCCCCAAGTGGAGGTTCTTGGTGCACACTCTGCTCCAATGTATCAGCAACAAGTCTGGTGGCTGGGATCAATTCTCTACCCAATTGGGTTGTGGTATTGTATGTCTTTCAAAGGGTTTAACTTATAATTTTTCTAAGTTTATTTTTGATAATATGTTAGAAAACATTGAGAAGAAAAAGCATAAGTTTCTAATGTACCCTAGGTTTCTTCAAATGATTTTAGACATTACAACCCAAGACAGAGTCCATATCCCCATAGGGGGTCTTAGTGCTAAATTGTTTGCTTCTATGAAAACACATTATGTGGGGATACATCACCCTCTGTTAGCTGCTATGCTGCCACATGATAATGCTAAAACAGGTGAGGGTGATGCTGCTGGTGTTACACCATCTCCAAATGCTGCTGATGATGATAATCCATCATCTTCTGGTGTTGCTGCTGATGGTAACCCATCAGTTGTCAATGATGGAGGACCCTCTACAACTGCTGAAGCATTAAATGTTTCTTCTGACCAGCCTCCACCTTCCCCTTTACCTCTGTCACCTAGTTCTTTTCCATCACCTACTCATGTTGCTCCTGGTGAGCTTGTTCCTGAGGTTGAGGAGTCAATTCAGTCTCTTGGTACCCAAGTACCTACACCTCTTGAACCTGAGATTACTAGACTGACCTTACCTAGTCCTGTTCGAGAGCCAATTGATGAAAGCTCTCCCATTTTTGAACATGTGCCTGTTTCTCCTGAAAGGCCCAATGAAGCTCCCATTACCACTGAGCAATCTGCTGGTGGAGCCGAGGACCCTATTACTCTCACCTCTGTATATGAATTGCTCAACAGGTATGTTAAAAAGGTTGATGGTCTTCAAAAGGAGCTTGCAGACACCAAATCCTCACTTGGTGGTGAGATTGAGTTGTTGACTAAGAGGGTTCAGGAGTTAGAAGATCAGCTTAGACAGCAAGGGAAAAGAAAGTTTGTGGTTGATTCTGATGAAGTACATGAGGATAGGCATTTGGATCCACTTGAGTTCTTGGCTGAAGTTGCTCAACAGACTCATGCTTCTTCTCCCAATGCTGCTGAATCTTCAAAACAAAAGAAGCCTATTCAGTTCAGCAGAAGAAAGAGAAGACAATATTTGAAAAAGAATTCCACTGAATCTTCTAAGGTATCAAATGTTGATGATGTTCAAAAGACAGATGCTGGTGATTATCTTCAGGCTGATGAACCAATAATTGATGTTGCTGCTGAGAAGGTCACTGTTGGGGTTCACAGATCAGTGGATACTTTCTTTGTTGCTGGTAAAGAGTATGTGGTTTCACCTAGCATTAATCCATCTATTCCAGAACATACATCTCATGAAGACACTGATGCAACTCCCTACACAAGAGGATCTACTGATACTCCTATTGATTCATGTGTCCAAGATTTACCTGCTGATCCACTGGAGGAGTTAGTCATTCCTCAGGATGCTTCTGCTGACATTACTAGAGTTTGTGATGATGATCTTGTCTCAGAAGAAGAAAAGCTTGAGCAAGAAAGACTTTTGAAGGAATGGGCAGATAAGAAGAAAAGTACAAATTTGGCAAAGGCATTACATGCTAAATATGACTCAGAGTTCCAATCTGCTACAAACAAGTATGTTTCTACTTTGCCTCTTGCAAGACAAAGAGAATTAGATGCTGCAGTTCCAAATTTTGATGAAGCTGATTGGATGCATATTGGGAGGCAAGTGGTTTCTAATCCTGGTCTAGCTAAAGAGATTCTTGGAGATGATGTCAATGAAGTTGATTATGCTCCTAGAATGGTTGAGCTCATGAAACTCAGGAGGAAAGATGAAGCTGAAAGAATTGCTAAAGCAAAGAGGGATAAACCTCTTACCCAAGCACAACAAAGGAATTTTATGAGGGAATTTGTGAAGAATCAAAGCAGTGCACTCTATAATCATTCTTGGACTAGGAAACAAGTTTGGTCTTTCTCAGATGAACAATTAGTTTATCATTATAATAGAATTAAGACTAGATTACAAAAGTATGGACTTCTTACTCCTAAGCTTGTTTCTACTCTACTTTCTACTGATGCAGAACCACATTCTAAGAAAATAAAGATGGATGAAGTTGATTCTGTTAATGTGCTTGCTACCTCTTTATCTCATTCTGCTGATGCACCTTTGCCTATTGTGTCTATTTTTGCTGATCCAACTACTGTTGTTGCTCCATCTGTTATTGACAAAGGTAAAGCAAAAGTTGTAGCAGAAGATGTTCCTTTTAAAAAGAGGACCAGAAGACAAATGGAGGAGGATAGATTGGGCGAAGAGACAAGTTAGGATGGAGATGGATGCAAAAGCAGAATCTTTTTCACTTGACCAACCTTCTGCTGAGGTTTCTACTGATATTCCACTAGTTCCTCCATCAGTGGAAACACATGAGTCAGAGGGTGTATCTGCTGAAGAACCTTCTTCTCTTCATTCTTCTATATACATTCTTGGTAGAAGGGCCAAAAGAATGGCTAGAATGAAGGTCTCACAATCTCCTCAAGTGCATAGGGTGGTGGATGTTCATGCTGTTGATTCTTCTTTTCTTAAAGAAGGATCTCCTGATGATTGGCCAGAGGGTTTTAGGGATGTTTTGGTTAGATGGGAGCTGTCTAGTAATGGACAGGTTAATACTATTTATAGGCTTGATAGAACATCTCTGTCCTTCACATTTCTCCAAGAAATTTTGCATCTTGTGGATCATCAGGATTTACTCACTCTCTATGACTTGGTTACCAAGTATTATGCTGTTCTGGTGCGTTGGGATTGCACCAGGCTTTACCTCTCGAGGGATATCGAGAAGCTTACAACCCCCACCAGGCAGTGTACCTGATCGATGTAGTATAGTATAATGACAAGTACCGGGGGATTGATCGTTCAGCTAGGAATAGTGTCGCTAGGATTAGAAAACCTAAAGACTAGGTCTAAAGATGAGGGATGATTCTTTTTTGTATTTTTTAGTTTTTATGAAAGCAATTAAAAATCTAGGGTTTGAAGGATTTTGGCGGAATTAGTTGCTAGTCAACTAACCCAAAACTAAGATGCAATCAAAATAAAATACTAAAATGAAAATAAAACTAAATTAAACTAAAGTTGTGAGCAATATGTGGGAGAATTGTGTTCACTTAGATTTCACTACTCCCTAGATATCTTTTACACGTTAATTACTTCTTATAGTTTCGTGGATGACGGATTGTATTCCTTAATACCATTCATGGGGTGGCGTACTTACTTCTCCAATCCTATGAGCGCCTACTTCACTCCTATGTCGAGCCGGCTAAGAAGCTCCTAACATGGGATCACTAGAATTTGCTCATGCATTAAATACAACCAATAAAACCTAGTACACATCGGTTCATGTTTCCTAAGACATTCAAGCATGTTACACAATGGAGATCTGCCAGTTTTCTTAAGCCTAACATTGAAATCATTCATCCAATACAACCATAAACAAGTAATCAACACATAATTAACATCTTGGTTTCATTAGATCTAAGCAAACACAAGATAGATCTAGCCTAGCATGTTAAAATCAAGACAAGCACAAGATATAATCAACCAACACATAGACATATTGATTGAATTAAGATAAGACTTATCTCAATAGAACATGAAGGGATTCAAGGGTTGAAAACCCTTGAAACCACTGTAAAATATGACCTAGGGTTTACAAAGTTCGGCCCTAGTTTCTCCACACAAGTTCCTCTCCTTATGAATGAAAAATAGAAAACTATATATAGAGTTTGATAGATGACGGCGTCAAGAACAAATGTCTGACGCCGTCATCTCGCCGCCAAATAGTTTCTCGGACTGCCTAGATCTGGGTCTGACGCCGTCATGTGTTTCCCTTGTGTAGGCCGTCACCAAATTAACTCTTGACGCCCTTGTTGTGACGCCTTCAGGTTTGCACTGAGTCGTCATGGTTTTTACTCTTGACGCCGTCAGGATCTTCCTCTTGACGCCGTCAGATACTGTTCTCAGCATGGAAAATTAAGTCTTTGGCGTTTTCTTCACTTTTATGCTCCAAAAACGTCCGACTTGCTTCCTTTTCCAGAATTCACTCCCAAAGTACCTAAAATCACAAAAGGAACGATTTAGGGCAATATTTGATCAAATAAATTCAATTCCGGGCTTAAATGACCCCCTAAAAGTGGTTCATTTTTCGCCTCATCATATACCCTTACACTTGAGATTTGCTTGTCCTCAAGCAAATGCGCTTTTATTCTAGTCAAAATACAAGTTAGGGGTCATTTAACACTAATATAAAAGTAATTACAACGAATAATCGTTCCACTAAAGACCAAAGACAAGCACGAAGGTCATACACTAGCACCTCACAAATAGTGTTTAGATACTCACATCTCTCGGGTGTAATAAAGTAATATCACAATATGGAAATGGAAAACATCTCTCACTACCTGTCATAGCAAAATAGATTACCATAGGCTTGGGAAAGGATCAAACCTCCACCACATGGCGTAAGCACCTAGGATAAACTATCAAAGAGGTCTTTTAAAAGGTTGTAACGTTAGGTGTAGGGATATGGAATACACGGTTTTGTTGGATATAGGCAGTCTTTACTGGTGGCGAGTTAACAATCTTGGTTAATTACATGTACAATATGGCGTTACTAAGCCAAGACTAGACTCGACTTAAGCTAATAAATGAAAAATAACAAAAACATAAAATGAACATAGAATAAAAAGGGATGGTAGTCCATATGTTTTTCTCTTTTTCTTTTTCTATTTTTTCGATTTGTTTTTCTTTTTTCTTGATATTTTCGATTTTTTTTTATTTTTATTTTTTTTTATTTTTTTTGCATACACTCTTACCCTACCATCCAAAATAATACATCATAGGGAATGAAAATTCCCCTTACACTTGAATTTTTATATACTTTACAATAAACTAATCTAATGACTCGAATTAAGATAATCAAAACACTTGGAGTACTTTTAAGATTAACGCACATATGGGGGTAATAAATGATGTTCTTCCCCATTACTCCATAACATTAGTACTTTACCCATGAGTCCCAATCGTCCCAAAACAATATGTACAAGGATATGACTCGACTTAGCAACCATGTAATCAATTAGATAATTAACTTAAGGTTTAACAAATAACAATAATGCACTAAAGATGAGTGCATACACGGAAGGCAAAGGCGATTTGGGTGTACATTTAAGTAGGGTGTAACAAATTCTTCCTTTAAGTAAAATGCTTAAAGTTAGAAACGAAAAGATAGGCTCGGAGGGGTGTACTAGGGGTTTCGTGTACTAAAAATGAGTACAACGCTAAGGTGTGGGAAAAATTAGTTGACTTAACTAGCCAAGTAATATGACTTAAAGTGTCAAGTAATTATGATACGGGTTTAACACAAGGGTGATCCTAATGCCTCTTATCATGTAGTAAATCCTACTACACGAATGTAGTCTTACTAGCGGTCTCGGGATGCATCACTAACGCAAATTCTAGAATCTAAATGCTACCGGTACACTCATAAGCACTAATAGTAAATGCTTTTCCTATCAAATCTAAAGGCGAAACTCACATATTTGGGTGGAAAATTTTTCTGAATGGTACGGTTTTGTGCTAGTCATACAATCTCCTATTGATGAGGCGAAAAATGAACCACTTTTAGGGGGTCATTTAAGCCCGGAATTGAATTTATTTGATCAAATATTGCCCTAAATCGTTCCTTTTGTGATTTTAGGTACTTTGGGAGAGAAATCTGGAAAAGGAAGCAATTCGGACGTTTTTAGAGCATAAAAGTGAAGAAAACGCCAAAGTCTTAATTTTCCTTGCTGGGAACAGTAGGTCACGGCGTCAAGAAGGAATTTCTGACGGCGTCAAGAGTAATTTCCATGACGATCCAGTACAGATTTGAAGGCGTCACGAAGTAGGGCGTCAAGAGTAAAATGCATGACGGCCTGGAAATGCATAACACATGACGGCGTCAGATCTGGATCAAGGCAGTCCGAGAATTATTTTGGCGGCGAGATGACGGCGTCACAAGATTTGTGTTGACGCCGTCAGATCCTATTTCCTATATATAGTTTTCTAATTTTCACATTAAAAAGAGAGAAGTTTTGGAGAAACCCTAAGTACGAACTTGGTGCGAATTTTACAGGTTTTTCAAGGGTTCTAAGCCCTTGATACCTTTCATGTGTAATTGAGATAAGTATTCTTTTAATTCAATCAATATGTCTATGTGTTGGTTGTCTATATCTTGTTCTTGTCTTAATTCCATCATGCTAGGCTAGATCTATCTTGTGTTTGCTTGGATCTAATGAAACCTAGATGTTAATTATGTGTTGATTACTTGTTTATGTTGTATTGGATGAATGAATTCGATGTTAGGCTTAAGAAAACTGGCAGATCTCCAAATGGTAACATGCTTGAACGTCTTAGAAAACATGAACTGATGTGCACTAGGTTTTATTGGTTGTGTTTAATGCATGAGCCACTGTTTACAATCCCTATGGTTGTGCTGGGCATGGCATAGGAGGAGATAAGAGCTCATAGGATTGGGGAGTTAAGTGCGCCACCCCATGAATGATATTAAGGAAAACAATCCGTCATCCACGCAACTATAACAAGTAATTAACGTGCAAAAGATATCTAGGGAGTAGTGAAATCTAAGTAAACACATTTTCTCCACTAATTGCTCACAACCTTAGTATAATTTAGTTTATTTTCATTTTTAATATTTTATTTTGATTGCATCTTAGTATTGGGTTAGTTGACTAGCAACTAATTCCGCCCAAATCCTTCAAACCCGAGAATTTTACTTGCTTTCTAAAAAATATAAAAATACAAAAATAATCTTCCCTCACCTTTAGAACTAGTATTTAGGTTTTCTAATCCTAGCGACACTATTCCTAGCTGAACGATCAATCCCCCGGTACTTGTCACTATACTATACTACAACGATCAGGTACACTGCCTGGTGGGGGTTGTAAGCTTCTCAAGATCCCTTGAGAGGTAAAGCCTGGTGCGATTCCCACGTATCACCTATCCATGAGACGCTTGCTATGGCTAAAGTTTCACTCCTAAATATTGTAATTTTTTTTAATATGGCGCTAAAATTGCACTAACAAGTATTTCTCATATTTTTATTACACATCTACTATCAAACAAACAAACTCAAGCGAAAGTGTATCTGTAAGGTATCATCATTTTACCCTCCCCTTACGCTTAGGATGAACATTGTCCCTAATGTTCATGTAAAGAGTGTAAAAGTGAAATAAGTAAAACGAATGAATTCAAATACTCCCCTGATTCGCTCGGTATGGATTATAAGGTGGCCAGGTTAGATCTTCCTCCAAGAAAATGAACAATCAAAGCTTCCCTTCCAGAATAATAGTCATCTTCTTGTCATACATAACCTGTAAAACCTGAGAAAACACACAAGGCAACCTCGCATAAAATCGGCGGCAATCTACATATGCTAATAAATCCTAGAAAACAAAATAAGATATAATGCTTGTGGAATGATGTTTGCAGATTTCCTGGAGATTATAAAACTAATAATTCAACAAAAACTTTAAGACTCCGTTAGAAAAACAAAACTGGTAAAATTTCCAGATTTTTACACGTGACGCCGTCAAGAGTAAACTTGTGACGCCGTCAGAAGTGATCTGCAGAAATTCTTATGTTAAGTTTCCGGAAAATTTCTGGAAAAAACTTCGTCCTACTTCCTGGAAAATCCTGTAAAACATCATTATGACTCGATACAAGCATTTGACTCTAACAAATACGAATATACATGTTCACTTAATATTGTGGAGAATCATGATCGAGTTTGTTTCTTAAAAACATATTTGTGGTTTCCCCTTACACTTATCTTTTGCAAAATACCTTTGGATGAAGTTAAGACAAAGTCAAACAACAAAATAAAGTATTTTCACCATTTTAGTTTGAAACATGATCTACCAACAATAAAAATAAAGCATGCATACGGAAACAAATAACAATCAAACAAATAAAAAAATCACACAAAGCATGGGTTACCTCCCAAGAAGCGCTTGTTTTTGTTCAAGTCACGAGCCTGACTCTACCCTTATTTAACGGAAATAGGGGAGGTTTTTCCTACACTTAGGATTAAGTGCGGGTGGAAGTAGCGATACACACCCTTAGGGCGGAAATATGCCTCGTGAGGAAAGAGTGGTGGATGAATTATATGCTCAAAGGGGTGTGCTCCTATCATCATAACCTTACCTAATTCAATCGGGTTAATGGGTGGATTAAGAATTTCTCCTAGAAAGGGATCATTTTCAATCAACTTCAAGAGATTACTAGTTGGGGATCCATCTTGACCTAATAAACCCGGTTTATACCCATAATGTTTCTTGTAATCAATCATAAATGGGTGATGTAAGCATGTAAGGTCATTTTCCACTCCTATATTGGTTCCTCTCTACAAGGCTTAGAGTCCACTACCTTTATCCTAAGACTACCCGGACTACATGGGTTGATGGGTGGGTCGGCTCCTATTTTGTCTCCTAGATGTATATCTAAGGATGGAAAGTTGTGTGAAGATTGAGGTTCTGGTTCATCAACACTAGGTAATTCCCTAGAACTAAGAGTAAGGTTATCACTACAAGTATTCAAACCTATATCCTCTAGTGGTGTTTGGTGCAAGGGTTCTACCTCTATTGGGGCTCCTATAGTCTCTTCTACTTCTTTCGGGTAAGTCACGGGTGGTGTGTATTCCTCAAGTGATGGTGGGAGTTGTGGGGTACTTTGTAGGTTTGTGTTATTTACCTCATCCTTCCTTTTCTCAACATTACGTATATCCTCATCACGTTTTTTAGTAGAATCTAACCTAAACATGTTCCTAAGTATCTCAAATCCTTCTCTAGCCATTTCAAGTTCTAAGTCTGATTCATAAGAACCTTCCTCAATAACTTGATTACAATGTTTAATTTGCCTAAAGGATTCATCTTTTTGCTCAATATGATCATGTTCGGCTAAATCCTCCTTAATTGTTTCCTCAAGTTGTGATGTATACAAACCCATCAATTCATTGAACTCATGGTTCACGGTTAGGAGGCTTTCCTCAAAATTTTTCCAAAGGGTCTTACTAAAAGGAATTGATCCTAACAATAATTGTTTAATATAGGCCACACATGCGCATAACTCATCAAACCTATCAAACTTTACACCTATCTCCTCTTGTATATAGCTAAGATCACTTAAAAATTCATTGGAACAACAGGAAGCAAATCTATCCAAGTAAACTAATTGTTCCTCTATTGTTAATGATCTAAATGGAATCTCATCTGCCATGAAGACAAATGAAAATGGTTTTACAAACAAAGGGCACAAAGATAAAAAATAGACTAAAGGAATCCTATAAAAATAAAAATAAAAATTTCACTAGAAAGGAATCTAGCAAGTAGACCTAATAAAAAGAAATTCTAACCTAGACAATAACTATTCCCCGGGCTGGGCGCCAAAAACTTGGTGCGTGGGGATTGCACTAGGCTTTACCTCTCGAGGGATCTCGAGAAGCTTACAACCCCCACCAGGCAGTGTACCTGATCGATGTAGTATAGTATAATGACAAGTACCGGGGGATTGATCGTTCAGCTAGGAATAGTGTCGCTAGTATTAGAAAACCTAAAGACTAGGTCTAGAGATGAGGGATGATTCTTTTTTGTATTTTTTAGTTTTTATGAAAGCAATTAAAAATCTCGGGTTTGAAGGATTTTGGCAGAATTAGTTGCTAGTCAACTAACCCAAAACTAAGATGCAATCAAAATAAAATACTAAAATGAAAATAAAACTAAATTAAACTAAAGTTGTGAGCAATATGTGGGAGAATTGTGTTCACTTATATTTCACTACTCCCTAGATATCTTTTACACGTTAATTACTTGTTATAGTTGCGTGGATGACGGATTGTATTCCTTAATACCATTCATGGGGTGGCGTACTTACTTCCCCAATCCTATGAGCGCCTACTTCACTCCTATGTCGAGCCGGCTAAGAAGCTCCTAACATGGGATCACTAGAATTTGCTCATGCATTAAATACAACCAATAAAACCTAGTACACATCGGTTCATGTTTCCTAAGACGTTCAAGCATGTTACACAATGGAGATCTGCCAGTTTTCTTAAGCCTAACATTGAAATCATTCATCCAATACAACCATAAACAAGTAATCAACACATAATTAACATCTAGGTTTCATTAGATCTAAACAAACACAAGATAGATCTAGCCTAGCATGTTAAAATCAAGACAAGCACAAGATATAATCAACCAACACATAGACATATTGATTGAATTAAGATAAGACTTATCTCAATAGAACATGAAGGGATTCAAGGGTGAAAACCCTTGAAACCACTTTAAAATATGACCTAGGGTTTACAAAGTTCGGCCCTAGTTTCTCCACACAAGTTCCTCTCCTTATGAATGAAAAATAGAAAACTATATATAGAGTTTGATAGGTGACGGCGTCAAGAACAAATGTCTGACGCCGTCATCTCGCCGCCAAATAGTTTCTCGGACTGCCTAGATCTGGGTCTGACGCCGTCATGTGTTTCCCTTGTGTAGGCCGTCACCAAATTAACTCTTGACGCCCTTGTTGTGACGCCTTCAGGTTTGCAATGGGTCGTCATGGTTTTTACTCTTGACGCCGTCAGATACTGTTCTCAGCATGGAAAATTAAGTCTTTGGCGTTTTCTTCACTTTTATGCTCCAAAAAAGTCCGAATTGCTTCTTTTTCCAGAATTCACTCCCAAAGTACCTAAAATAACAAAAGGAACGATTTAGGGCAATATTTGATCAAATAAATTCAATTCCGGGCTTTAATGACCCCCTAAAAGTGGTTCATTTTTTGCCTCATCATGTTCATACTCCTGAAGGTGCAGGATTATATCTTTTTGGGGATCTTCAAGTGCTCATGGATTCTGATTCTCCCACTAGTTCTGGTTATGCAGTCTGGGAGAATAATCATAGGTGGAAAGTATTAAGTTGGAAATTTTATCCTCTTCCTTATGTTCATGTCTTGGAAACTACATCTGGTATAAGGGTGATAATGTTCATTGATAAGGATTATCCTCTGACAGTGCCTCTAATGGAGAAAATGCTTCTACATCAGTTAGAGATTACTCCTGATCCAATTGGGAATGCTAAACTGTTTGCTGAATCTTTGATTCGTTTGTTCAAAACCAGGATCAGGGTGGCCAGAGCTAATTGATATTGGTATGATATTTTGTTGTATATTTCTTAATTTCTTAGTAAAAAAAAACAGGAAAAAATGAAAAAATAGATTTGTATAGTGCTATATTTTGTATGCAGGTTTTGATGTTGGTTATTTCCACACCTTATCTGGTTATCAACTTACCATGATGTTGACTATTTCATCAAAAAGTTGGCTAGTCCAAAGGGTACAGCTTTGGTAAAGACAAGTCAAATCTGTTGATAGCTGTAATAGTTTGCTAAAAACTATTGGGTACTCAACTCACCCATGCTTAACAGCTGAGAGTTGGATGGTTGTCAATTGACCATGCACTTTTCCTTATGGATTCCCAATAATTGGCCAGCCCACAAGTTTATGGCTTGTGGTAAAGGCAGTGGAAAACCATATTTGGTGTTCAATTTCCAAGGTGATTTAATCACCAGAATAATTGACTAGTCCTGTGCAAACGGATACAGGTAAAGACAACTCAAATCCATTTATAGCTGATGATTTGCTAAAAATCATATGGTTATCAGTGTATCATAGTTTTCGAACTTAAACATTTGGCTACTCCAGTAGTGATGGCTATTGGTAAAGAGACATCAAATCCATTGTTTTCAATGATTCACCTCTCACAGGAGTTAACACACCTGGATGTGATGAGAATAGTATGAAACTAATATGTTTTGATGTACACTTTGTCATTTGTTGTTGCAAATGCCTGAAGGTTTCATGTTTGCCATTCATAGAGATGTGGCTATTTTGATTCTTTGCTACTGATGTTCGAATTCAATCCTCTTGGTTTGCAACTTTAATGATCTATCAAGAATCTTGAACTTAACCATGTCAAATTCAAGATTAGGGGAGGATTGTTGGGAATTCTGCTGAATAAGAATTCTGCTGAAGGATACTGCTAATGGTTTCTGCTGAAGAGCTGGATTCTATTGAAGTAGTAATTCTGCGAAAGTAGAGATTTAGCGTAGTTTGTTTCTGCGGATATAGATATTTCGTGTATTTTGTTATCTAGTTTGGATATGCATGAGTTTTATTAGGAAGTGATAATGCATATCTTTTTAAGTTTATAGAAGATACGTTTCTTGTGAAACGGTTTAGAGTTCCTTGTCTATAAAAGGAACACATTATTATGTATGAGGTACACGCTTTTGAAAAACAAGTTTTAGTATTATTAAAAGATCCATAGAGGATCAAAGTATTCTTAGTAATCTGTATTCATACTTGTGTTTAATTTCTGCTTTAGAATACAAGTAATAGAGACTTTCTATTAGTGTGTTTGTGATTACATAAACATTACTAACGATCCACGAGTGCTCAAAGATCTATCAAGGTCTAAGGTTCAACAGATGCTAGAAGAGATTTAAAACCAAAAGATATGCAAAGAGACATGTTAGCGCAATATAAAACAAGTGTATCTTACCAACAAGCATGGAGAGGAAAGGATTATGGGTTACAAATGATTAGGGGTTCACCAACAGAATCGTTTGAAATGTTGCCGTATTATTGTCACAACCTAGTAAAAAAAAACTCAGGCACTATCACACGTATCAAGACAAATGAAGAAGGAGTTTTCGAGATGTTATTCGTTGCCATTGGTGTTTCGGTAAGTGATACTAATTTTCATGATTGGTTTCATTGTTATTTAGGGTTGGTTTACATAGTTTAACGTGTATTCAATTTTATTGATTCGAACTTTCTTACTACATCTTTGACCATTGCTTATAGTTGACGGGGCACATCTGAAGGGTGTGTACAAAGGTACAAATTTGTTAGCAGTAGGCATGGATGGAAACAACCAAATTGTGCCTATTGCTTACGGTATATGCAGAGGGGAAACTGGTGAATGTTGGTCATGGTGGTTTTCATGCCTTAAAGAATGCATAGGCGATAGACAGGATTTGGTTATCATATCTGATAGGCATCCTTCTATCTGATTAGCTGTACAAAATGAATACCCATTGGCATTTCATGGTATATGCTGTCGTCATCTAATGATGAACCTTTCTTTAAAAAAGGACACAAAAGGCGCTATTTTGGAGGATATACAAAGCGTATACACCTGACGAATGTAACCCCCAGTACTTTTTCTAAAACCTATTACTAGCCAAATATTTATTTTCGTACCTGAGACACATTAAAACTTTTATTTCGTGATTATTTGGGCTTGAGAAACGTGAGATATATTGGAAACGAGAACTTTATTCCTTGATTGACCCAGCACAACCTAGAAAACTCGAATTGTATTGCATTTGCCAAATTATTTGAATTATTTTGAGTTTGGGAAAAACTCTGAAGTTTATGCTTGATTTTATTGGAAAAATTATTTCGTGAACAATGGCGCAAGTTACGTAATTTTTCGAGTCCGTTTGCTATGTCGTTTTGGACCCCGGAGCGTTTATCGTTAGAAGTTTACTACGTTGGAAACATTGGTCCCTTAACTACCCTTTTCACTTTACCTTACACTTTCTTTTATTACAAAACCCACTCTATACTTTTTAATTAATATACATACTCCCATTAACCCCATTTTTTTTTTCCCATTTCAATATATTAAAAACACACACACACACCTCACCCACTCTCTCTCTCTCTCTCTTTGATTTTTCCGGCCGCCACCCCTCGCCGTGCACCAGCAGAATCCAGCGACCACCTCGCCGGAATAATTTTCCGGCCACCCTTTTTCTTACACCGATCGATAGAGCGGGACACCCTCAACACCCCCGTACAAACCCCGCACCCCCAATCACCTCCTACGCGCTCTCACGCGCCACCACAGCCGACACCATCACCACCGAGAGTCACCACCACCGCCGCCGTTCTACTACCACCGGTAAAACACCACCCCGCCACCCCTTTTTCTTATTTTGATTTTTTGATTTTCGATTCAAATTTGATTTTTATATAAAAATCTTTTAAAAAAATGTTTTGATAATGTTTTTAAGCTCAAAACTTGTGTGGGATTTCTTCTTGACCAGTTTTGGCCGCGACTCGGTCTCGACTCACCGAGTCAACTCGGGACTCGGTGAGGGTTGTGATTTATGGTTTTTGGTTTGATGTTTTGATGACGAAGAGGAGTGTATTTTGGTGTTTGGGATTACTTTCGAGGGTCCGTTTGGTCTATTTGTGCTCGACAGCCGAGAACCACCACCACCGAGGCTTGGGTGGTGGTGGGGGAGAGTGTTATTATTATTATTATTATTATTATTATTATTATTGTTGTTGTTGTTGTTGTTGTTGTTGTTGTTGTTGTTTTGGGTGTTTGGATTAGTTTGGGTTCGGTGTGGAGTAAGTTTGGATCGAATTTGGTTGAGCCGAGACGGAGTATGACTCGTTTTGGTTTTGGTTTGGTTTCAGATTTGATTTGGTTTGACTTGGGTGATTTGAGTATTGGTTGATATTGTTGCATGATTATTTTTGGGTATTGTTACTAGTCTCGGGATATATTATTTTTATATATAAACGGTAAATAATAATAATAAAACGGATAATAATAAATATGAAATCTAAAATACAATTGTTATAGTTAAGTGGATTGATATCGGACATATTTCCGTTCTTATTGCATTGTGAGCTTGAATTGGACGTATTGGATTTACGGCCTTGGTTATTTGGATATTATGGACCCTTTGGTACACGAGACGGCAGGGTACGTTAGGCCATAAAGATCTTAACGTACCTGGAACCCGAACAAATACAAAATGGTCGATAAAACCTAAACAACTAATGGACTACGTGAATGATATATCCAATCATATTATATAATATATTAACGTTGTTTAAATTAAAGAGTCATTGACTCGGGAAAACGTTATATAAACGGGCAGGCCATGCCGAAATTTTATAAAAATTCTTTATAAACTTTAAATTATTTTACCAAACGTTATTATTTCAAAACCCTTTTTATTTCAACGTTATTTTGGGAAAACAGGTAAAATCCGAGACTTGTTGTTTACGTATTGTTATTTATTATTTATTTGAGTGTGTTTTCCATTTTCATTTCTTTTTTTCCATTTCTTTTCGACGACTTTCTTCGAGGAGTTCTTTCGTCTTTTTTGCGTATTTGGTCGTTTTGCCGACTTATTTATTTTCTAATTTTCTTGTCTCCCACACGAGACTTTTCGAAACCTATTTCTTTCAAATGCCATTGTATTTATAAAACTTTTATTCAAGCATTGTTTATTGAGATATTCGAGTATAGTTCTGAGTTATGCCATTTATATTGATTAGGTTGTGCCGAGGTTCATTTGCTGTGATGCATTATTGATTGGTTACTATATCTCGTTTCCTGCTACTGCTATTGTTAAGGTGTGATTCGTAGCCCCGCTTTTTATATTTTAATTGTTTATAAACCCATGGGGTGAGACACATGCTTTAAATGTTTTCTGAGCACAAGTATTTTTGGTATGCTTTTCCTGAATGATATAATTTCCTGACGATGTGCTAAGTAGCTTGTCTTGCCTGAAAGACCCTCAGATCATGAGCCATCAGTCACTTGCGAGTGAACGCGAACTTAGTTTATAGGCCTATAGGACTGACCATCCCTCCCGGTTGACCAAGGGCTTGGCAACGCGAGTGTACTACTTTCGATTTTGCTGGGTATTGGCAAGTACCCGGCCTTGGGGGCATTTTATATTATGAAATTCCGCGGTTATTGTTTATGCCAGTACAGAGTTACTGATGATTGGTTTGGTTAACGTTTTGCGTGTCATGAGCTTAGTACCATCAATCGTATGTATGCACGTGTTGCCTCTACATATTGGGTGTTACCTTGATTTCCCTGATATTTGCATTTGTTGCTTATATCGTATGATTAAAACCTTGTGCTCAACTTTATTATTTTAAACCTATGGATTACACTCAACCTTTGTGTTGACTTTTAAGCATGTGTTTCTCAGGTACTACTACTAATTAGTTTTGGAGCTTTATGACATGGGCGTGGTGGAGTGGCATGATCGAAGGAGTCTTTCTGTCAAGGCAGCTTTATCATCTTTACTATCTTTATTTTCATATCATTCGTAAAACCTTGGTGTGTCTTAATTATTTTCCGCTGCTAAACTTTGTTAAATTTCTGCTGCAAACTGTATTTACTTTTTCCGCTGCTACTTTGATTTAAGAGTCCTTGTACTCTAAACGGTTTATAATTCGAATGATATGTTTTGCAACATTTATAAACGTACCGTGTTGTGGTCGTTAGCTATAAATGTGCTTGGTTTCTATTTGAGTAGTGCCCCCAGCATGTCAGCTGCCGTATTTTGAGTTGGGGGTGCTACAACGAATTTGATAGTAAGATGCAAATACTGCTGGCTATTCAGCCTGAGGCGTACCACAAGCTAGTAGAAGCGGTGTTTACAAGTGGTCCAGAGCATATTGCCCACTAACTCGCTACAATTATTGTACATCTAACAGCGTCGAGTCTGTTAATGCTTGTACTGTAAAATCAAGGAAGCTGCCTATAACAATGCTGACCGAGCAATATCAAAAAATGGTGCAAGACTGGTATTTTAAATGGCGACAAGTTGCTGGTATTTATTGCCAAACAGAATATATTTATATTTTTAATAGTTATGTTTAATATAAAGTCACTTCTTAAAGCCTATGTGTTTATGCAGCAAAAATGAACTATGAAATAACTGATTGGGCATCCCATAAAGTGGAAAAGAGAAAAATCAAAAGCGCAACCTGGAATGTATATGGGGTTAACCAACATCGGTTCTAGGTTTTTGATGGAGATACAATCGGGAAGTGAACTCCTTGTGGTCAAAAGTATCCCAAAAAGAAAAAATCCGTTAACGAGCAACAACAAACTCCTCCTTTATTCGACTCATACCCAAGTCAAACAGATCATCACACCGTTCCTACTTATGACACATACCCATCTCATGTGTTTGGACATAACACATTCCCAACACAACCATATAATCAAAATTTTTACACAACAGGCCAATATGACCAAGGGCAAGCAAGTCATGAATAACATGCTCATCATAACCCGGCACACGGCTATGAACAATATGACTCCCAAGCATACCCCTCACAACATTTAAATGATCTAAACACTCAACAGTCTAATAATAGTTGGTTTAATTTGTTTGGTTAGTAACCAGTTTGCACTTGTTGGTTATGTATTTTAATGTAATTGTATTAATTTTGTAACATTTGTTACGAAGCTTGTAATAAATTCCTTTTTTATTTATAGCATGTATTTCCAGAAAACCCTAATAAAATACTAAAAATGACAACTAA
Source organism: Artemisia argyi (assembly GCA_030686995.1). Taxonomy (NCBI): domain Eukaryota; kingdom Viridiplantae; phylum Streptophyta; class Magnoliopsida; order Asterales; family Asteraceae; genus Artemisia; species Artemisia argyi. Next base: position 92,319,323 of record CM060678.1, read on the forward strand.
GAAAAAAGATGCACCACGTCAGTTTCACTATTCATTTTCCACTGTTGACATGATAGCACAAACAATGTCCTTGGTGAAAGTATTAAATACGAGTTCATTACATTCTATATAAGCCACATTGGCGCACTTGAAGTTCAATACAACATTTCATTCCTTTTTCAAATATTACTAAACTTGAATACATGACATTCAAAGTTCTACTTCATCATTACGGGAGGTTTACTTCCCTACCTGGAAGAAAGTTTGAAGGTGGTTTAATTGCTTGCGTAGATCCGGTCGAGTTTGAAACTTTCTCGGCCGATCAATTGAAACTAATTTTAACAAATTGTTTAGGTTACGATGAAAACTCCCCAACCTTTTTTTATATACAAAAACCAAATTGTAGTCTTGATTCAGGGCTAGTACCATTGGCTGCTGCAATTGAAGACCGCGAAGGTCTGTTATCGTACACACAACTTCAACAAAACAAAATTCATGTGTACGTTTCAAGAGTTGAGTTGTTCAAAAATGTTATTTGACTAATTTGTAGTTATGGGTGTTCTTTTGCCTTTATTGTCGTATTATGCTTTTCATTGTCTATCGTCCAAGTCACAATTTGACTAGTTTGTAATTCTAGGTATGTTCTAATAGTAATGTCCTATTATGCTTTCGAATTCTTATTATCCAATTCTCGATGTTATCATTTTCTTTTTATGTTTTCAGCTTTAATATAAAAATAATATTAAATTGATTACTCGTAAACCACTTCTGACAAAGAAATGACTACTCACCTTTGTGGTGTATATATATATATATATATATATATATATATATATATATATATATATATATATATATATACACTTGGGGTATGTGGTTTCAAGTTATCAATACCAATTGTGTCTTCGTTCATTCACCAAATGTCAACATCTAATAACCATACATTCGAATTCACTATCAACTACAACAGAAAATTTATACTTAACCCACTAACATATGAAGGTGGTTCACACATGAATATTATTATTCCACAATTTGATTTTCAAGATATGGTTACCTATCTGAAGAGAAAATTACCATCAATGGTCCAAAGTCTATATTACGTGTTGCCACAAAACAACATGTTAAATGGTATGAAAGCAATTAAAAACAATTATGATATTGATGTTATGTATGACTTCGCAAAAGTTGCAGGAAAGATCCAAATTTTTGTTTCTGACAATCGCGAAGATCTAACCACAATATTGATTCCAGATGATGGTTGTTTGGAAGAATCATTTGCATGTGTAATTTCAGAAGAAACAAAATTAAAACGTGAAGAACGTGTCCGGTATCTACATCAAATGGTTGAGAAAAAAAACAAACGTGAAGAGCGTGTTCGGTTTAACCTTGAACGCAAGAAAAAAATGAAACCTACGGCGCCGTATTCCCAAACCATTTTCAATTTTATTGTTCACAATAATGGTCAATTGGTTTGCAATGAAGAAAATCTGCAGTATGTAAACGGTTGGAAGATGAACATCAATATTCCAAGAATGAAGCTGGATGAGCTGAAACAATATTTGTCTAACATTGTCGATAGGAAGATTGCCGCTCTTTATTATGAAGTTCCGCACACTGGGTTTTCAATCACCATCAAGCTAAGAAACAACTATGATATGCATGTGATGTTTGATATTTCAGCATCACAAGGCGGCCAGTTGGAAGTTTACATTGACCATGGCGGTGTCAATTTTATTATTTAAAAATATGTGTGCCCAAATGCTACTTTGGCAAAAATGATGGATCATGTGATAACAGACTACACAAGTGACAATGAGGATGGAAAAAAAAATCATAGGACAATCAGATTACACTTTAGATCAAATGGTTGAATGGGCGGAACAAGAACACTTTGAGAATGAGGATGCTAAAGCAGATGAGCGTCATAAAGCCCTATGGAAGAATCGTTTCAATTATTAAGAATATTAATCAATAAGTGTCTTGTATACTTTAAGAATGTCATCTTTATATGATTTTTGTTATCAGTGTTACAATAAACATTAGCATATGTATCCAAATTAAAATTTTATTCAAATAAGAGTACACACGTTCATTAGTAAAATACAAACCACTTAACATAAAACAAGATAAGCGCAATCATCTTATTTGTTAGGTTGAACAACATACAATTGTGCCACCCCAGCAGAAGCAGTACAAGAACATTCAACAAAAAACATTACCTCATCATCCTCAGTAATGTCAATACGATAGTTAAACGAAGCCAACTTACAGGACAAATTAATCGGAAAATTTGGATCTAAATTGAATTTCTTCAACACCAACCCAACTAACCCTGAGTATGTCAAATCATTATACATAATGACACCTCGATGCTGATCATCATAATGTAACACACATTTAAACTTCTTAATGTTAGAATCCATGGATACTGTAAAGAGAAGTAGCAAATCTGTGTATATATCAAATCATAGCTAGCTTATAAAGCAATTGAGGTCAGACAATTTTTTAAAGGTTCTGAACAATGAAATGACAACTCAATGACAATGTCGTGTACGCTTAAAATTTTACACGAAATATGACACTTTGAAATGAAAACTCACTGACAATGTCGTGTACGCTTAAAATAACTGATTTTACTACTCAATGACACATATAAACTTTGTGCGTAACATTTTGCAGTTGGTTCTAAAGTCTTTTTCAGGTAATACCAATTGATACTACTATAAATACCCTTTTTATTATGTCTCTCATAGAGGATCACAAAACACAAACATTCCACACAAAAATCTAACAAATTTCTCTAAAAATTAAAACGAAACAATGTCACACAACAATTCACCACATAACGCGTCAGTTTACAATACCCCACCTGAAGATTTGTTTCGCGTATTCCCATATGACAATCCACCACAAGACCTATTTCCATTCGTATATGACAATCCACCACAAAACAATCCACCAGATGTTTTGTTTCCACCGTTTAACAATCCACCACAAAACAATCCCCCACAAAACAATGCACATGCTTTAACTGATGAAGAACTTTATGTGCAAGATATGCAAAACTTGTTAGCGGCTGAAGCGGAGGAAGAACGTGAGGCAAGAGCTCGTGAAGCGTACTTAAAAGCTAAACAAGATCGAAGAAATCATCGAGCAGAATGGCGATGGGCTATGGGATTAGACCGTGTCCCATCTAGTGAGGACGATTCCAGTGCCACCTATTCGAATGACGAGGGCTATGTCACAGACTGAATCATTTTCTTGATTCATAGTTAATAGTGTTATCGTAGGTTAATCGTATCTTGTTTAATATATTTGAATTTTATGTAATGTGTGTTTTTTTATGTTTTTTTAGAACAGTTTGAATGTGTGTTTTTTTTAATGTAATATGTGTTTTTTAGTTAAACAACTTCATGCCAACTAAGTTACCGTTGCTCAAAAAATTCTTCACAACCATTTCGTTTACACCATTTATGTGTAACCACTAAATAAGATGTCGTGAATGCAAGATATATGACTGATATTTTGATCCTCGACAATTTTTGCTAAATTTATAAAACAAACCAAAAGGCATTTGTTTTTCTTTATATCAACTAATTTTAATTCTTGTCATTGATTTCAACAACCTAGAGCCGCATTTATATAAAGTTTCAAATCTCTTGATTAATTTTATACAAGTAAGCTCATGAATATGTATAAAAAAACGGAATGAAATTTTTAATAATGGCCTACAATCCCAAAAAAACCCTAGATTTTTTTTTTTCAACTTTGGCAGTAAGCTTTTTCAGTAAAACTTCAAAGTGTTCCTTCCCCATGCACATATACATACATGTCGCGTATATATATATACGCGACATGTTAACTTTTATCGAAATGCTGACATGTGTCCTTCAAGTATGTCGCGTATATTTTTAACCGAAATGTTGAGGTAGATTTGAAAACGGCTAAAAGTTGGGGTATTTTGAGACACAGACCCGTGAAAAGGGGTCTGCAGTAATTTTCGCTAAGGTGCATCTTGGACGGCAAAGTGTTCAAATCCCTGACAAAAGCAATATGATAGGGAATGATTAGTGCAAAGTTTATATAGTTGGGTGATAATTTTATAATATTATACATACAGCATAAATGCAGGAAAAGCCAATTCAGATGTATTTCTAATTAATGGGTTAAATAAAAGACTAACATGTAAAAAAATAAATTCATAAGTGTACAAAAAACATTTACATGAAAAACACTTCATTTTCCAAGCTCACTAACACATTTAATAGTAGTGTTGAATTAGATACTATGATGAAAATACGTAGTCCTTAAATAAAATCATTGTTTACATAAGGTAAGTACACTGATTGACAAACCATGAATTAAATATGATCATATGATACATGTATAACAAAAATAGAACAAAATCCTAGAAGAATCAAATTGACCCCTATGCCCTCCAAATGTTAACTGACCCCTTCCATACCAAATGGCAAAAAAAAAAAAACGCTTGGCCGCAAAATCTATTTCCGCCCCTTTCTTTCACTTATAAGTATCAAATCTTTCAGTCACCACACTTGTCAGTTGTCACTACTCGAAACCTCCTCCAAAAATGAGTTTACGGGTAGCGGAAGATGATTCAAGGATCGAAATAAATCTTCCTGCTGACATTAACTGGGACATGCTCGACAAATCCAAGTTTTTCTACCTTGGTGCCGCTTTGTTTTCAGGTGTTTCAAGTATGTTATATCCTGTTGTCGTGTTGAAAACACGGCAACAGGTTCTCTTGAAAGACACACCATGTTTTAAGATGGCTGTGTCGATATTAAGTCACGAGGGGTTTAAGGGTTTCTATAGAGGGTTTGGGACATCACTAATGGGTACTATTCCTGCTAGAGCTCTTTATATGGGTGCTCTAGAAATGACCAAAAGTAATCTTGGTAGTGCAACTTTAAAAATGGGGTTTTCTGACGTTAAAGTGACTGCAATCGCGAATGCTGCAGCTGGACTAAGTGCAGCCATGGCTGCTCAGTTGGTTTGGACACCAATTGATGTAGTTAGCCAGAGACTAATGGTTCAAGGTGGAAAGGGTATTGTCAAGACGACCATGATGTACAATGGAGGCATTGATGCTTTCCGTAGTATTATTCGAAGAGAAGGTGTTAGAGGATTGTACAAAGGATTTGGTATATCAATCTTGACATATGCTCCTTCAAACGCTGTGTGGTGGGCTTCTTACTCAATGGCATATCGAGCGATTTATGGTGGTGTTCATTCTTACAGTCTGAATAAAGAGGGACACTTTGGAGGTGGTTCTATGATAGCGGTGCAAGGGTTGAGTGCAACTATAGCCAGCGGGCTATCAGCGCTGGTTACAATGCCATTGGATACTATCAAGACAAGAACGCAAGTTTTAGAAGGTGACCATTGTAACCGGAAGGTAAGTGTTGGACAGACAGTAAGGAATTTGGTTAGGGAAGGTGGATTGAGTGCTTGTTACAGAGGGCTAGGGCCGAGATGGGCTTCCATGTCAATTTCAGCAACTACTATGATCACCACTTATGAGTCACTGAAGAAGATGTCTGCTAAGAACCAAGATTTCTATGGTTTCCTTAATTGATTTGAGGATCTTAGAGGATAAAAATGTGTACGATTAAGAGCGTGTAGGGACAAAGATCATTGATTGTAATGTAAATACGTAGGTATAGCTATATGGATATTAGTATTATTAGGATATACTAATCTTTGATAGTCTATCCTTTTCTGATAAATGATAAGTTACATATGCAACAAGGTTATAAATAGCGCGAGCCGTGACGTGACAACATGATCAAGTCTCACGCTTTAGCGGCTAAAACAAAATTATTGCATTTTTAAGTCGTGGCATAAGCAGAACAAAATTTGAAAATATTTATATATTTATATCATATTTCATATATCAAGAGTTTACAAAAAGTGTTGTGCATAATGAATAACGTTAAAAAACTATCCTCACACGTAATATTCTTCATTTAAAAAAAATTATCAAAGTTGAATAAAAAAAAAAAAAAAACTAGTCACGCCTTACGCCTTATTGTGCATTTTCTCGCCTCATCTCACGCCACGATTGAGTCGACGCCTTGATCTATTTTGTAACGTGAATGTCAAGCTTTAGCGACGTTTTGGTGCCGCTATGACTCGCCTTTTAGAACCATGCTCGTATGGCTAACTAACTATCTCTCTAATAATAAAATGAGAAGATTAAATGTCTTATCTTTGAAGTGTGATACTATTGGTACCATGAGATGAGATCAATATAGAATTCATATTTGCCATATAACCAATGAACCAATCATAGTCACCCATTTTTATTTTTCACATTTTTTTTAAAACAACATATCTTGCAAACGGTAAATCTTCAAGCTACAAAAAAAAAAAAAAAAAAAAAAAAAAAAAAAAAAAAAAAAACCCATCGCGACAAGAATTAAATCATCTTTCTATAGATATGCATTGTTATATACTTTCAACGATTTTTTTTTTAATTTCTGCCCCAGAAAAATCATATATGATTCGTAAAAATCACATATGATTTGAATTTTACAAATCACATATGATTCTTACAAATCATATATGATTTGTAAAAATCATATATGATTCGTAAAAATCACATATGATTTGATTTAACGAATCACATATGATTTTAGCGAATCATATATGATTTTTACAAATCATATATGATTTTTCTGGGCGGAAATTTTTAAAAATAAAAGTTCGTCGAAAAAAAAGTTCGTCGAAAGTATATAACAATGCATGTCTATAGAAAGATAATTTAATTCTCGTCGCGATGGTATTTTTTTCGCGTAACGATTTATGGTTTGCGAGATATTTAATTTTTAAAAAAAGGTTAAAGTTTATTTTTTTTATTTTGATAAAAAAAAAAATGAGGAGCTAAGATTGCTTGATTGGTTCTATGGTAAAAAATGGTTCTACACGGATCTTTTGGCTTGGTACACTTAAGCCATCTTTCTACACGTTTTACCCCATGGATCATCATTTAATTTGCTTAGTAAGAGTACAATACAAATTTTTCGTCTTTTATCAGTTTCTATCATTTTTTCTATCAAACTTTATATTTTCTGTTTTATGCTTTCCGTTTTATAGTTTTACAATAGAAAAAAAAGGGTTAGGGGTTGAGTTATCAATTTAAGAATGGAGTTGATATCCACACCACAATCATGCATATATCATATATGGTATTGTTGTATGTACATAACTAAATTAAGAGACAAATGGGTAATAAACAATAAAGGCTTACGGGTTACAAAAGGTAGGATAGAGACATGTGATAACATAATAATTGGTGCTAAATAAAAGAATCAAACAAATAGGTATAAGTCTATAGAATTCACAAGAGTCATTTAATAGTATGACACACATTCTAACACGAAAATACACACTCAAATATAACTACTTCTTTTGGTCCTTATTTTTTTCTTTTCTTTCTGATTTTTTCTTATCTAAACTACAATGCTTTCACTAGTACAAAAAGTTGTATTGGTCACGCAAAAAATGTATGACGATATGCATATAGCCACACACGTTTTTTCGTTGTGTGTCACTAAAGGTCCCGCCACCATAGGTGGCATATGGTCACATTGTTGAGTTCGTGGCCTTTTTCATCGAAAAAGAGTGACCAAAACCCCGAATATGTGTGACAAATTAGGCACAAGTTTTGTTGGATTAGTCATTATCAGTGACCGTAAACACCTTATAGTCACAAGAATGTTTTTTGAGAGTGACTATTGTTCGTCCTTTGGCCACATAAATATATAATATATAACATTTGAGATAATATATTCAAGTAAATGTGTATTTTGTGTGACTATTGATAATCCAATGGCCACATGAATATACAATAAATGTGACGTTTGTGATGATTTAGTCACACAATGGGTGTTATTTTTTTGGAGTTAGTCACATACAATTTAACATAAAGTGGCCAAAAGTGTGAATAAGTGTGACCATATGCTGTTTAAAGTGAAGAAATGTGTATTTTATGTGACTATTGATCATCCAATGGCCACATGAAGTTTATGTTTGCGTGGCCTTTTGTAATATTTAGTCACACAAAGCATGTTTGTTTTGGGTATTTAGTCACATACCATTAAGCAAACAGTGGCCAAAAGTGTGAATAAGTGTGACCATATGTTGTTTAAAGTGAAGAAATGTGTATTTTGTGTGACTATTGATCATCCAATGGCCACATGAAGTTTATGTTCGCGTGGCCTTTTGTAATATTTAGTCGCACAAAGTATGTTTGTTTTGGGTATTTAGTCACATACCATTAAGCAAACAGTGGCCAAAAGTGTTAATGAGTGTGACCATATGCTGTTTAAAGTGAAGAAATGTGTATTTTGTGTGACTATTGATCATCCAATGGCCACATGAAGTTTATGTTTGCGTGGCCTTTTGTAATATTTAGTCACACACTGAACTAAGCAAACAGTGACCAAAGTGTTAATAAGTGTGACTATATGCATCTTTTAGTCACATTTAGAAAATCAATATATATCAAAACAAATTCAAATACAATAAAATCGGAATGTATATAACTGAACCAAATATAAAATTGGACATCCTTTTATACACCAAGGAGTCCTAGTCAGCTTATAATAGTTTCCTAAGTATCTATAATCTTCTCCATAAGCAACTAGCAACTTCGAGCGGTCTTAATCTCTGAGCAGTACCAACTTTCACTAGCAGTAGTAACTTTTGTCCTAGAAGTAGTAACTTTTGTACTAGCAGTAGTAATTACTTTTGCACATCTTCTTTGAAGTTCATGAGCAGAACTAAATTCATCTAAGCAATATTAACACAAACATGATCAGCAGTAATTCAAACAACATCATGAAGACTTTTAATCCAAAACAATGAACATAATAATAAAATTTGCAGTTAAACTTACAAGTTTTTCTCCCATTGATCTAATCTCATCATATGGATATAAAACCCTTGAAAACGTAGGCTGCTGCATATCAACAATAACCACATCAGGATTAGAGCAGAACTAGAACATGTCAAAGCTCACAACATAACAGAACTAGATGAGCATACTGGAATAAAGTTCTTGATTAGATGCTAGAAAACCTTCCTTTGTAAAAAGTATGTGGTTATATATATTGTTGACGGGTGCATCTATTTCTTGACATTTGACAGACACACTATTGCCTTGTCTTTTGTCAGGTGCATCTAGTTTGTTAGGTGCCACTAGTTCAAATATCTGCTGTTTCTGTGGTTTTGAGTCGCTTGATTCGCCACTGATTCAACTATCTGCTTTGGTGGTTTTGAGTCGCTTGATGCGCCACTGGTTCAACTATCTGCTTTAGTGGTTTTGAGTCGCTTGATGCGCCACTGGTTCAACTATCTGCGCAAACACGATAGGAATAAAACGCATATCAGATCTTGTAACTTTGTCCCAACCACCCAATTAAAAATAAGGTATAGATTAAACTCTAGGAATGGTTTAAAAAGGTACAAGTAACTTTGTCCCAACCACCCAATTAAAAATGGAAAAGATAAGCTGGAAAAATCAAATAGACCAACGCGACTACTTGATTAGAAACAACTATATTTTTTGATAATCAAATCTTGCTCTATTTCCGATTTTAGGCTTTCTTACAATCGATTCTGCATCTTTTATTTGTAACTTTTATTCAACCTTCCAAAGCTATATACATTTTAGATTATTTTTTTCAAACTAGAAAAAAGTAAAGATTCCAAGGTAGCATTTGCTTTTGGCCAGTTTGGTTATGGTCAATCTAGTTTTTAAATTAGTCCCCGCATAATGGGTGCTTAAAAACATCTAAAAGATGAATTCAAGGATAAAAAACCATTTTCAGATGTGAATGCACTTTCAAAAATAATAAAAGATAATACCACATAAAAAATCTTGTTATTATAAGATAGCAAGGAGGTATATGAACCTTGAAATTGTTTCAAAGCTTCATTGACAGCATCATCAACCCGGTTTAATATCTGCACACATTACATATAGCTTTAGTGAAATCAAAATCAAGGAGCTTGAACCACGTAGCTCAATAACCATGTAAAAGCAAAGTACCAATCAAGAACAGGGCAAAGTTGGAGTGTTCCTCGCCAGTAATTAGGATCAACCAAACCGGTGAGCTAAATACCGAGCCGGACTGGACCGACAAACATAGTGAGCTGAATACCGAGCCGGACTGGACTGCCAAACATGTCATTAGATCGGGCCTTAGCGGTGGTCTTGGTGCGAGTGTGGTGTTGGTGCGAGCGGTGGCGTTGGTGAGGAGAGTGTTGAGGAGATAGAAGAAGACCAGATCTAGATTTTGTGGATATTAATTGGGAACGAGTATTGACAAACATGGGTGGGTAAATGAAATATTTGGGTGGAGGGCAATTTAAATTTGGGGAAAATTTTAAGCGGGTTGGGAAAAAGTTAAAATTTCGGATGGAGTATTCAAGCTCAAGCCTATCAAATGAAGTTAAATATTTAATGAGTTGAGCTCAACCTTATAAAAGTTCGACTCGAGTTATTGTTGAGTTTTCGAGCTTGTAAGTGATATAGCATATGTTTATATATATATATATATATATATATATATATATATATATATATATATATATATATATATATATATATATATATATATATATATATATATATATATATATATATATTGTATGTAAGCGTACTAAGTGTAAATATTTAATTATAAATGTATCGAGCATGGTTGTCAGGACCCCGATCCTGATCTTAGGATCTTACGATTTTACGATACTGCAAAGCAAAAACGATCCGGATCTTATGTAGGATCTTTGAAAGCTTAAGATCGTATAGGAACCCGATCCTGACCATAGGATCTTAGGATCTAATCGGATCCGATCTTACTTTTCTCGAACTAGCAAACTAAAAAACTACAAATTTGTGAATTGTGTTTGTAAAATTGAAAAAACAACATGTTTTAATCTTCTTATACATTTCATAACCATAATTTAGGACAACATTTCTATGAAACATTTATATAATTTTGTGTTTATGTATATAATAATTTATAAATTTGTATAATATTACAAAAGATACTTAAAAAATGCATTATGGTAGGATCTTAAGATCCCGATCCGATCTTACGATCTCGATCTTGCAAAGACAAAATCGATCCTAAGTAGGATATGATCCCGATCTTGAAAACCTTGGTATCGAGATTTTCGAGCCGAAGGTGAACCGAATTCGATTATTAGATTATATTTCAATTTTAATTTGTGTAAGACACACACCTTTCCAAATAAACCGAGCTTTTCGAGTGATCAAGCTCAAACCGAGTTCAAACTTTCTCGATCCCTGATAACATGATCGGGAGGTCCTTGCATACTTGCTTCTTATTAGTTTCTGTGACAAACGGTACACCTACCAAGCCGGTGTAACCCATGCATGACCGCCTTTATTAACTTCAAATACAATTCATATAACATTCAATTCACACTATATATAACTACTATACACCTACCAAGCCGGTGCAACCCATGCATGACCGGTGATAATGGCTAATTCACATGGGTCATAGGTCATACGCATTAGGTTGTCACTGGTCACATTCAATAATGGGTATTTGACATCATATGGGTCATATGCATTAGGTTATCACTAGTCACATCCATGACTGTTGATCATTGGGTAATTAACATGGGTAACGGGTCATGTGCATTAATATTGGGTTGTAGTGGCATGTCACATATGTTATCGACCAATACATGATTGGTGATCGACAATGGGTAATTAACATGGGTCATGGGTCATGTGCATTGGATTTTGTTAAATAAGACAAATACTATACAACATTTTATACGTTTTATATTTTTTTACGTTTTAATCCGTTTGTAACGTTTTTCGTCCCTTTTTGACCGTTTTCAATCGATTTTGATCGATGTCGCTAGTTTTCGACCGACGTTGACAATTTTCGACAGATTTCGATGGATTTAGACCGTTTTAGTCCGACTACGACCGATTGCGACCCTTTTCGACCGATTTCATCCATGTTGAATGTTTTAGGAAATTTTCACTCGTTTTCATATGTTCTAAGCTTTTCTGAATGTTTTCCTCTGTATTAAGATGTTATGAAACGTTTATTACATTTTCGTACATTTTTGTACAATTTTTTCATTTCCATACGTCCTTCTCCTTTTTATTCGGGTGATTCGGGTTGAAAATATTTGGCTAACTCGGGTACGGGGTCGGCCCGATTGACCCGAATAAGAATTAATGGCCGTCAATTTTTGATCTTCTGTTATACCTATGGCTAATGATTTGCACACTAAAAAAAGTTATTTGCACACTCAATGTACAAGCGATTGAAGCACAGTGTTTAATATTGTACAAGTATTTAATGCACAGATGGAGTGTCCCAATCAATTTATAAAGTGTGCAAATCAATTCCCTTTAACATAAACCCTAATTTGACACACTCTAAAAAATCATAACAAATCCCAAATCAAAATCAAACTAACTCATGTCATCTTATCTTTTTGAAGATAACTGCAAATGTGACAGGCCAACAATGGTGGTAACATCTTGGACACCATCCAACCCTGCTCGACGTTTCATTTGCTGCCAAAATCGATGGGTAAGTTATCATATACGTTTAGTTTAAAGATTATTAAGTTTAATGTTTAATATACTACGTTTTTTTGATTTTAGAAACCTGGTATGAAGAAATGTGAACAATTTGATTGGTATGATCCAGAGGAGGAATGTGATTGGTACAAGATGCATTTGTTTGAGATGTATAGCAAACTGAATCCCAGACAAAGGCGTGAGGTTCAAATTGAAGTTAATCGTCAAAGAAGGATTGAAGAATTGGAGGCAGAGTTGACAAATGCCTTAAAGAAAGTCAGTTTTTGGAAGTCAACACTTTGTGTTTTTGCAGTTGTCGTTTCTTTGGTACTTGCACTGAAGTAGTATAGTTTTTATAGCTAGATTGTGTGGTTTGTAGTGGCTCATGTACCCCATATTTATGGTGAATGGTTAAGTGTTTGCTTGTAAATTTAACTGATCTTGATCTTTTGGCTACTCGATATCTTTTGGCAGTAATTACCCAAAATAGCACAATTTGACTATCCTGTTTGACCTTATGCAAATGAATATACAGGCACAAAACTACCAAAAACTACCCAAAGTGACAATCATGATTGGCTATTAGTTATCTTTTGATAGTAATTACCCGAAATTGCCCAAATTCACTTGAAGACTCTTTGACTTTTGCAAATTACAATCAAGTTTGACAATCTTTGTTTGACTTTTAACAAAGCATCATAATATAGTAATCGATAACTTGATTAACAAAGAAACATAACATAAGTTTTCTTTGAACACAAAAACATTAAACTTCAAAGAAACATAACATAAGTTTTCTTCGAGTCACGGTCAAACTTTTATTCCCTCGGGTCAAAACCCGATCCCAAATCATTGTTGGAATTATTGAGTTTGGAAGTTTATTATTCATAAAGCATGAGATGTAAGTAGTTATTGCATCAACTCATTGTACTTGGTAAGTCAAGAATTGGTAAAAGGAAAGTAGAGACAGTCAATTCCTTATCTTTAGGAACAGTTTTAAAATATCTTCAATTCACAGTATGATTTAGGCGCCTTTGGTCAATCCCTTTTCCCGCCAAAAGTCTTGGGAACCGTTCATATACCTCTCCAGCCTATTTATACCTCTCTATTGTATATATACCAAATAACACACACAAACACATATTCACTTTCAAAACTTCAACAATGGCAGCAAATGGTAACTTTCAAAATGATGCAGAAGAGTACGAGTGGGTATTAAACAACAGTTTGCTATGGGACGCAGTGTTTAATCATTTCAGGTATGATCCCGTTTAGGCAGTTAGATACGTGGATGAGGTCAATAATTTTGAAATGGCTGCATAGACAAGACTTTTACTTGGATGAGCGTTGGGGACTGAATGATGTGGAGGTGGAGGAAGAAGATGAAGAGGATGAGGAGGATCAATAGGATGCGCAGCAAAATGTGGTGGAGCAGCAAAATGAAGAGGATGCGCAGAAAAATGTGGTGGAGGAGCAAAATGAAGAGAATCAGCAGCAAAATGTGATGGAGTATCAAAATGTGGTGGAGCATCAAAACCAAGGGGGTCAACAAGATGGGTTTGCATTTGCAGACCCGTTAAATATGGAAAACAGGATTACCGATCTTGAAATTAAGTTTCAATATCTCTTAGAAAGGAAAAGGATGCAACGCAGGGAGTAGAGCGCTCTGGTTTTAACAAGTTGGTGTGAAATGGAGTGAAGCAGTTTTTAATGATGATGTTTTTATGTTTCTAGTATCTTTAGTATTTAGGTAGGATAATTAATTATGTTTATGTTTGCAGCTTTTTATGAATGGTTGTATCTTTTAAAAAATATCAATGAAAATTTTGAGACCTTGTATGGTTGCTTGTGATGTCAAACTGTAAAAGGTGTGTTTGGTTTCTTGGATAAAAGCAGTATGTCAAATTGTTAAAATCCAGAATTGATGTGTTAATGTTGCTAGTTATAAATAGTATTGCTAAGTGTAATTGATGATGTGATTATTGTGATTCGGGTAATGATTTAGGTTTTGTGTTTTTGGGACTAATATTTTGCAGGATAAGCTGAGAAAAGTGCTGGAGTCCTAAAAATAAGCCGTTTCGAGTGGAAACTGACTTAGTGTTGCTAGGCATATTTTAGTGCTGCTAAGCCTAACTTAGTCCGGCTAAGGGTTGTTCTGCTATTTTTGAGAGTGCAGGGTACTGTTTTAGAAATATGAACGGTTAAGGGTTTGTACACTTCAATCATTCACAGTTTCACACAAATGTTTTTATCCGATCAAAACTCTATCAAACATAAAACCACTGCTTGATTTTATCAATTAATTGCAATTCCCAGCAAAACCCTACACAAATTTTCAAATTTAACAATGTCGACTCTGTCTTTTTCCAACAAGCATAACATGATTGCATTCTTGCAAAAGCCCACCAAGGAGAATGAAGAGTTCACTAAAGTTGTTGATTTTCTCAATGCTAATCATATTAGGTATGCATTAACAGTTAACCCTACTGTATATGTTTCCAACATCAAACAGTTTTGGGCTACTGCAAAGGTCAAAACTATTGATGAGGAAGTACAGATTCATGCCCGTGTGGATGGGCAGAAGATTATTGTTACAGAGGCATCTGTTAGAGAAGTTCTTCATCTAGGAGATGTTAATGGAATTGAGAATCTTCCATACTCCACAATTTATGAAAACCTTCAAGAGATGGGGTATGTAAGAAAAAATGATTCTTTGAAATTTAATAAAGGTGGCTTTCCCCCACAGTGGAAATTCTAAATTCACACTTTGTTACAGTGTCTTAGCCCAAAGACTACTGGTTGGAATGAGTTTAGTAGTAACATGGCTTCTGCCCTTATATGTTTGGCAAAAAATAAAGAAAAATTCAATTTTTCAAAATTAATTTTTGATCATGTGGTTAAAGCCTTGGATAATTCTTCAAACCAACATTACTTTCTGCAACTTCTTATGGACAAACAGTTTACAAATAAGAAAGTTCACGACAAGGTTTATCCAGTTTACTCTTGTCACAACTCACCATTTCAGGTCATTTCTCAAACTTTGGAAAAACACTATTCATCAAACACTATTCATCATTTTACTATTCATCATTTTTGGAGTCAGTTTGACATTCTAAGAAACATTTGAGAATTTTACTATTCACTGAACACTATTCATTGCCGGAAAAATTTTCACTATTCACTTGCATTACTCATTTCATCATAAATTTGGTTTACGGGTATTAAAATTCGCGTAACCGGATTGGTTTAGGTGCGAATTCATTTCATTATCAGTAAGGACACTGCATACAGACTAGAGACAGTCTGCATATCATCATAATAGCATTTTCATGTTATACAACTCTTAGGATTTTCTAATTTATATATTTGACAAATTTAACGTTTTACGTATAATTATTTATAAATAAACGTTAACACCCGGTTAATAAACACGACGAATATATCTAAATTTCCCACAAGGGTCCCGACATATTTTTATATCCATTATATCATCATAAAAGTTATAATATTCATTTACCCAGTATTTTGGAAATTTATTTTTATTTATAACGTAAATTTATAAATATTATACGGTTTTCGTGAAAACTAAACAATAATCACCCGAACACTCAATACTTGTACCCAACATATTTTTAACATTTTTACAACTTTATTTTATTCCGAATAACTTCGTTAATATTTATTTCTAGCAAACCCGGTATCCGATTATAACTAAATTAACAAAAACCACAACTAATACTACACTAACTTATCCTAAGCAACTCAAAACTCATTTTGCTACTCTTTTGCACATTGAAAACCGGCCACATGCCCCCCCCCCCCCCTAGACACCATGTGCTTTCTTTTTAACATTATGACTTAAGTGCTTATTATACATTATAACCTTACATGTAAATATCTACAAAAACACCTTTTACACTTTTATACTTAGAATCAAGAATCAAAAGCTCTCATCTCTCTTTCTCTTCCCCACAACCCACGGCCAAACCACAAGGACCAAGAAATCCATGATCAAGCCATTGTTTTCCAAAATTTAAAGCTACAAAGTTGTTCCTTTTGTCATTCTAATCAAGATTCTTGCAACATAAACACAAGTAACACAAAATTTCTCATCATCTAATCATCTATTATTTCAAAGTGAGTTATCAAATTTATTTTCATGATTTCATCTAATTAATACTTGTATCTTATGGTTTTCATGCTTAATTTCATGTACAAGTTAGCTATACCACATTATTTTTGTTAACTTTTTGAACATACAAACCCTAGATTTTGATTTAGGTGTTCCTTTGTTAAATTAACATGATTAGTAGTGATTAGGAACCCATGGCACCCTAAGAAGGTGTATGGTAGGATTAGTATAGCTTTGTGGTGTTTGCAGGAGATTTGGTTGAAGTAGAAACTAGTTTTGAACATGAAAAATGGATTTGTAACAAGTATTTATACATTCTGTCCCATTTTTGTAAATCCAGGAAAATCAGTAAAGATAAAGGAAACTTTGGCAAAATTTTTAGAAAATACTTTCAAAAACGAATCCGTAGGCGAAAGAACGGATTAAAAAGAGTTTATAACGAAGAAGTTATGATTTTTGCAAGTTTATTGACGAAAAGTATATTTCTGAAAATACATGCTGTTGGAGGTTTTTCGTCGGACAAAACGAGGCTTTAGACGTAACCCGGAGGAGCCAAGCTTTCCAAAATATATTACTACATACTAAGACGTAACCGTGGATATAAAGAACAAGTAAAACGGACTTATAATGACAAAGATATTCACGTTTCAATATCGGCAAAACTTATATTATTTTGACAACTTTTGAAAATAATAACACTAAAACTACGTAGTAACTCTAGATTTCTAGAAATAATACCAAGTACCCAAATTCATAACTAATGAAGTATTAGTGATTACAAGTATATTTTTATCACTACAAGGCGTTATATCAAGGATTTCAAACCGAGGATTTCAACATTAACATTGATACATACGATATATATATATATATATATATATATATATATATATATATATATATATATATATATATATATATATATATATATATATATATATATACATCTCAACTAGTTTTATTTTTCTAGTAGCCATATTTTCTTAAGTCTTGCAAATGTATATTTTTGATAACAACAAGTGTTTTCCAAAGAGTAGAGTGGTATAGGAAACATGTGCATGGACATTCATAACATCATTTTGTGATCTAAATTAGATCGTTCATCATTCATATTAGGTTGAGGCAGCTAACCGTTCATTGTTGTTCATTTCACTTCCTCACAGTATCATCAGTTTAAGGTGAGTTTTCATAGCCCCGTTTTCAATTCAATATTTTGATTTCAAATCCCACGGGGGAATACATTGCATCAACCATTTTTGTACGAGCCCAAGTACCAAAACATATGTAAATTGCTTAAGTTGCCTTACGAACCTGTTAAAGTCCCCTATTTATTATCATGGACCGTTAATTTATCTATTAAGCGAGAGTGAGTGGATAGATCTATTGAGGGTGACGCCTCCATCCGTGGTAGATATTACCAACAGTAAGCGGATGCATTTCATGTCTGATATTTTGGGAGTGTTCTGGTAAAACATTCAGGAGGGGCATATAATTTTAACAGTCTAGCTTCGGGGTCATGAGCTTAAGGTCTATTGTAGTATTTTACTTGACTTTTATCTTGTACTTATACTTGTGGTGGCCGTACAACATTACATTTTATAAACCTATGGAATTCACCAACATTCGTGTTGACGTTTTAGCAATGTATTTCAGGTTATTAAGGTAGCTCATGTGACATGCATTTGGACCTTCATGGAGTCGCGGGGTCGACGCGTCTCACCGTTATTTGATGCACTTATGTAAACGTTTGATCTAGTATGACTTGTTTTTCATAAACATGCAACAGCTTTTGGGGACCTCATTTTGTATACTCTGAATAATTTCAATGATCAAACGAAGTATTTTCCAAACGACACTTTAGGTCGTTCAATGTAACCGTAACTGTGATGCTATGACAGACACCCCCAGGTATTCCATTCCGCTGCAAGTCAGGTAAATTGGGGGTGTGACAGATTGGCATCAGAGCTAAGGTTATAGCGAACTAGGATGTATCTTGGACCCTAGACTATAACCGCATCATCATAGCATCTCATCATTTCATCATAAGTGCATAATCATGATACATGTTGTTTCATGCATACCCTGTGCGAGTTATTTATACTCATATTTGTATATATATATATATATATATATATATATATATATATATATATATATATATATATATATATATATATATCATTTTATTGACCTGGTTCATAAGTGACATGTCTTCAGATACTCACCCTGACATCCTTTTATCGGATTCCGACATTGAAGATGCCTTGTCATCTTCCACTACCATTATACCACCAGTTGCACTTACACCACCATTAGCACTATTGATTTGCCATAGGAACAGGGTTTTCCTATCATTCAGCCTATACATGGAATGCCTTTTGGTAGAGTATTCAGACTTAATCTTAATGGACTTATTAGGATGTTTATTGCAAGGAAGATAGTATGTTTCTTTCCATCACTAGTAGAGCACCCACTACTCAGGTACTATCACCACCGTCAGCTACTTATTACACTGTTGGTCGTCCTATAATGCGTACTTTAGTTTTACCTCTTAGATGTCGCGAGGTAGCGCGAAAGAGGGTAGTATTCCATTCACTGGTACCATCATTGTCGTTTTCCTTTTCCATTCCCACTTGCCATGAACTAGATAACACCTAGTAGATAATACCAATATCACAGACTCAACAGGAACATCCGCAGATTCTTCAGGAATGGTTCAGAACCTACATTATCTAAGATTTGATCGATGCACAACTTCAGTCACCACTTCAGGACTGTCTCGACCTTATGATGCCACAAACCTGATTTCACTCAGAGGGACACCAGGAAGTCTCTAGATCAGACTCATATCCTCACTAGCTTTTACTATTATCCTAGCCACGGAAAGTAGGAAACATAGTCTAAAGAACTTGTCGTCTTTTGGTTGTTGTACAAACAAATGTATCAAGTGTGACTCTACTATGTAGGAATGGTTGTGCTATATATGATATTGATCCACGTAGACCGAAATTTTCATGTATTATATTCAGGTGTTGTGAATATGATAAATTCTATTACCTATAGATTCTCATGGTCTCTTATGATTTGATGAGGATAGATTTAAGCAAACCACTCCAATTAAGACAATAGGATTAATAAGGACGAAGACATCTTTACGAGTAGATAGTCATGTTGACCAAGATAAAAATGACTACCCTAGTTTTCGTGTTTCGGAGATAATAACAATTCAATTAAGTTAAATTCTAAAAGAATTTTTGTACAAACAAAAAGATTTCTTGCAAACCTTACGAAGTACAACAAATATTGAATTACAATGGTTGGATTAAAACTCATTTTCTTCGCAACAATCTCTTGAATTCCCTTTTTCAAAGACATATATATATATATATAGGAGATATTATTACTATCAAAGTACAAAATATTTCATAGTCACATCTTTTATATGACAATACTCACTACAAACTTCAAATAAAGTCACTCCAAAATACACTTATAATCAGATTTTCATAATGTTTCACTCAAACAAATATTGTTGACGAATTTTAGAACCCATATCTCCAAGAAGGAACACGCACAACTCATGAAAGAATCTCGAAATCAACCACTATACCTACCTACTATTTGACATTAGAAGCGAAAGAAACACCTCTACCAGAGATTGCTAGTATAGATATACCGTGCCTTAACACCACTGCTTCAAATTACAACGTTTTCGCTCATTCCATGTTATCAGACCCTCACACTATTATAAGCTCGTTGGATTAAAAGATCAAGGTACAATGACTCAACAGAATTTATATCCTTTTCAGAGATCGATATAGCTTAGTCACATTGGAACAAGACCTCATTTTTATGAAAGGACATCGAGAAGTTTCGCCTGACCAAAAGACATTTAGCTTTCATTCATGGTACATCAAACATCATACGATGGGGTACCTACTTGATTCAGACCACCAGTACAACAATTTCCATACTTTATACGTTTTAGTCATGCTTAGAGGGATTAAGCATTTGAACCTGCGAACTTTACCTAGAATAAATTCTCTATTACTTCAAATCATTGGCACCGATTTCTTCCATATATTCTTAACACGTAGACTATCGTCTTCACTTGACTATAGATGCCTTAACGACACGTTTATC
Source organism: Artemisia argyi (assembly GCA_030686995.1). NCBI lineage: Eukaryota > Viridiplantae > Streptophyta > Magnoliopsida > Asterales > Asteraceae > Artemisia > Artemisia argyi. Next base: position 92,340,187 of record CM060678.1, read on the forward strand.
CTTCATGCTCTCAATATCACTACCATATTCTCGACCACTTCATAACCATAAACCCCTATCCTGTTATAGACTAAGATATTTATATTCTCTAAATAAATGGATTAGTAGACTATTACCATTCGATAAGATTCACCCACGTATCCAATACACCATTCAAGCTATTTTACTATCATATCAGGAAATTGTTTTACAGAAAAATTTCTGAAGTAAGCTATTTTATTACCATCCTATAAATTGATTTTTCTGTCATTACACCAAGTATTTACTATTATTACGCGAGGCAATTTTCATGTTACTTGAAAGAAAACATCAGGATACCATTTTTAATAACAATGCGTTGAACACCATCTAAAACTTTTGAGAAAAGTTATGATATTTTGACAAAATCTAACATCGCATCATTAGTCCTCAATTATACATAGCCTGATCACCTATGTAAAATTCAGGAAGGATTATGCCATGAAGGAAATAATTACCTTTTCAAAGGATTGTTAATAACAATCTTCATTTAAAAGTTTTGTAAACAAAGGAACTCTTTCATAAACATCCCTTTTGCCGAACTATCCCTGGATACTTACCCCACCAGTCACTCATTCAGCCATTAAGTTGGATTTTCCCATTGACTTCCCTAGGAGAGACTTTCCATATCAATTACATGCAATTCCTCAATACAATAAAAGCAATGAAAGGATTACAGAACTACTAACCAGAACTAGAAGTATATAGTGAGAGAATTCATAACTCAACAACAATCCTAAGATACTGCGAGACCATCCGAATCATCATCTCTGACTTAGTTGTCAAATTCTATCATTTAAAGGTACTAGCTAGACTGAGCTACAGGTTTGAACTCAATAAAAATGTCCGCAGGACAACACAATAGAAATAAACCAAGCTTCTAATTGAGACTGTAGAGCATTTCATTTAAACATTGCCTCATCCATACATAAACTTTCCTGCAGTAAGTTTTCACAAAGGACAATTGTTTAAATCAAGAATATCGATGTAGATTCCTCTAAGGCATTATGTTTCTAGAAATTTCAGATAACCTCACCTTCATACCAAGAAAGGGATCAAACCAGAACATATCTCCTCATCTACATGGGAAAACAGAATAGACATTCATCGACACAACATCAAGTGATACCTTCGCCTTGCCAATTACAACGATAAACCATTTCAGGACTTAAGTTAGTCTAAATATCTACGCTTATGGTTTTGCCTAATACCCACTAATAGACGTTATCCAACCTCAAGAACTAAATGTTAGACATCTATGCATTTAAGCGAACATTTCCTATTCTACCATTTTATCCTTGTTAGTGTTTTCACTTTTAAATAAAGTTGATTTGAAAAATCGCTTTTACATAAATCACATACCTTGTAGAAAATGATTTCTGGAATTCCTATTTTGAACAAGTACGATCCTTTTTGGTCAATATTTAGCAAAACCATCGTACAATGAGAAATATATAGATATCAAACTTTGGAAAACAGTCTTAATCACAACATGTTTGAAAATAGTTTCCTATTTCATAACTACTGGATTTTGAATCATCAAGAAAAATATTACTCAGTAAATCATCTGCTCCATTTTTTTTTATTTCGTTATTTAGAAAGAGATTTCAACCAAAACTCACAATCGCAAGACAAATTTCCAAAACTAATCACTCTGCTACATCGCTTATGCATTTAGGATTTTGTGACTTGACAATAAAGAATATTGGTATATGTGATGAAGGAATTAGGAGGAACATCACAAATTAATCACGAACTTCAGTAGTGGAGACCAAGCCTACTAGGAAAAGAAAAACATATGTCTTACCATCCGTTGGAACAAAACACAAGGAATCAAATTGTTACCCATATTCTATCCCTTTCGGATAATGCCAAGTTCGAAGGACCGAACGTTGTGAAATTAGTCACAAAGACTTATTGTACCCATTTCAGTTATTCCTGATAAGGAAATCGATTCACCTTGGACTTCAAGCAATCATTTTAGGATTTCCTTCAGAAACCCATTTAGATGTAAACATCACCTATCATCCTCAGACCGATGGTCAAGGCGAGAGAACAATTCAAACATAGGAAAGTATGCTCAGAGCATGAGTGATTGACCCTAGAAATGGTTGGACTAATCATTTAACATAAATCAAATTCATCTACAACAATAGTTATCACACCAACAGCGAGAAACTGGCAAAGTTAGGTTGGTACATAACATACATCATTTGGATTGGGTATCCTGAACAACAAACCATCCAGATTCAAGTGGGAGAACAAATTAAGTTAAAAGCATTGCCTTGGATTGGCATGATACAAATTGGATAACAAGAGAGGTTGAACCTTTAGCATATTGAACCATTTAAGATTCATTTTAGCATCGACCAACTAGCATACAAAACTTGAGTTCTGGCAGAATTCAGCAGTATATATTACCAGTATCACATTTAAAACATTAAGAAGTGCAGACCATATATTGATGGGCCAAACTCGGAAAAAGCTCAACTCACTAGTCCAGTAGGCATTCATGAAATAACCAGAAATTTCCTACAAGTCAAGAATCAGTTACAAGTTCAATAAGTTGTAAACCATTAAAACTTCAAGTTGGTAGGCAGAGTTATGTTGAAAGTTCTGCTTAGGAAAGGCATGATATCATTCAGAAAACTTGGAAAGTTAAACCCGATATACACTGGACCATGTAATATTTCAGACAGAGTAGGCCTAGTGGCCGTCAAACTTGAGCCTTGTTAGAGAACAACAGGATTACACAACCATGTATTATCATCTTTTCAGATTAGTCACTCATAATCCCATTTGGAGAAGAATCCAACACAAAGTGAAACATAAACCTTGTAGGAGAACCAACAGAAATCATGGACCATGTGGTCAAACAGTTGAATCAGAGTCGAATTCCTATCGTTAAAGTTCGCTGTAATTCTCGAATATCATCACCTTTTCACCAATACGTCTTCAGAGACCAACATAAACTGAACTTCGGGACGAAGTTCCTTTTAGAGGGGAAGACTGTCACAACTCACCATTTCAGGTCATTTCCCAAACTTTGGAAAAACACTATTTATCAAACACTATTTATTGTTTTACTATTCATCATTTTTTGTGTCAGTTTGACATTCTGAGAAACATTTGAGAATTTCACTATTCACTGAACACTATTCATTGCCGGAAAAAATTTCACTATTCACTTGCATTACTCATTTCATCGTAAATTTGGTTTACGGGTATTAAAATTCGCGTAACCGGATTGGTTTAGGTGCGAATTCATTTCATTATCAGTAAGGACACTGCATACGGACTAGAGACAGTCTGCATATCATCATAATAGCATTTTCATGTTATACCACTCTTAGGATTTTCAAATTTATATATTTGACATATTTAACGTTTTACGTATAATTATTTATAAATAAACGTTAACACCCGGTTAATAAACACGACGAATATATCTAAATTTCCCACAAGGGTCCCGACATATTTTTATATCTATTATATCATCATAAAAGTTATAATTCATTTACCTAGTATTTTGGAAATTTATTTTTATTAATAACGTAAGTTTATAAATATTACGACGGTTTTTGTGAAAACTAAACAATAATCACCCGAACACTCAATACTTGTACCCAACATATTTTTAACATTTTTACAACTTTATTTTATTCCGAATAACTTCGTTAATATTTATTTCTAGCAAACCCGGTATCCGATTATAACTAAATTAACAAAAACCACAACTAATACTACACTAACTTATCCTAAGCAACTCAAAACTCATTTTGCTACTCTTTTGCACATTGAAAACCGGCCACATGCCCCCCCTAGACACCATGTGCTTTCTTTTTAACATTATGACTTAAGTGCTTATTATACATTATAACCTTACATGTAAATATCTACAAAAACACCTTTTACACTTTTATACTTAGAATCAAGAATCAAAAGCTCTCATCTCTCTTTCTCTTCCCCACAACCTACGGCCAAACCACAAGGACCAAGAAATCCATGATCAAGCCATTGTTTTCCAAAATTTAAAGTTACAAAGTTGTTCCTTTTGTCATTCTAATCAAGATTCTTGCAACATAAACACAAGTAACACAAGATTTCTCATCATCTAATCACCTATTATTTCAAAGTGAGTTATCAAATTTATTTTCATGATTTCATCTAATTAATACTTGTATCTTATGGTTTTCATAACTAATGAAGTATTAGTGATTACAAGTATATTTTTATCACTACAAGGCGTTATATCAAGGATTTCAAACCGAGGATTTCAACACTAACATTGATGCATACAATATATATATATATATATATATATATATATATATATATATATATATATATACATTTCAACTAGTTTTATTTTTCTAGTAGCCATATTTTCCTAAGTCTTGGAAAATGTATATTTTTGATAACAACAAGTATTTTCCAAAGAGTAGAGTGGTATAGGAAACATGTGCGTGGACATTCATAACATCATTTTGTGATCTAAATTAGATTGTTCATCATTCATATTAGGTTGAGGCAGCTAACCGTTCATTGTTGTTCATTTCACTTCATCACAGTATCATCAGTTTAAGGTGAGTTTTCATAGCCTCGTTTTCAATTCAATATTTTGATTTCAAATCTCACGGGGGAATACATTGCATCAACCATTTTAGTACGAGCCCAAGTACCAAAACATATGTACATTGCTTAAGTTGCCTTACCAACCTGTTAAAGTCCCCTATTTATTATCATGGACCGTTAATTTGCCTATTAAGCGAGAGTGAGTAGATAGATCTATTGAGGGTGACGCCTCCATCCGTGGTAGATATTACCAACAGTAAGCGGATGCATTTCATGTCTGATATTTTGGGAGTGTTCTGGTAAAACATTCAGGAGGGGCATATAATTTCAACAGTCTAGCTTCGGGGTCATGAGCTTAAGGTCTATTGTACTATTTTACTTGACTTTTATCTTGCACTTATACTTGTGGTGGCCGTACAACATTACATTTTATAAACCTATGGAATTCACCAACATTTGTGTTGACGTTTTAGCAATGTATTTCAGGTTATTAAGGTAGCTCATGTGACATGCATTTGGACCTTCATGGAGTCGCGGGATCGACGCTTCTCACCGTTATTTCATGCACTTATATAAACGTTTGATCTAGTATGACTTGTTTTTCATAAACATGCAACACCTTTTGGGGACCTCATTTTGTAAACTCTGAATAATTTCAATGATCAAACGAAGTATTTTCCAAACGACACTTTAGGTCGTTCAATGTAACCGTAACTGTGATGCTATGACAGACACCCCCAGGTATTCCATTCCGCTGCAAGCCAGGTAAATTGGGGGTGTGACAACTCTCATATTAAAAAGGTCTTTTCTAACATGAAGAGAAAGGGTAAGGACTTTCCTGTCATAGGTAAACCATTGTTTCAAGCAATGTTGGAACTAGGTCAACATAAGAAGGGTGAAGGTTCAAGAAATTTTAATGAATCAAGTTCCAATGGAACTGATTCAGGTGAAGGAAACCGCAGGTGCCAAGAAACCAAGGGGGACAATGCAAGTGATGAGGATAAAAGTGGTGAGGAAGAGATGGAACTTGTTAAAGAATTGATGGTTAAATATAAGAAACTTAAAGAAGAGGTTCTTGGCCTACAACAAATCACAGATACTCAGGGGGATGTAATTACAGGTTTGAAGCTGAGGGTTAAGCAATTGGGAGGTCAGAAGGGGTCAAGAACCAGGTCATTCAAAAGACTGAAAAAGTGGGCACAAGACAAAGGATTAGTTCATCTGAAAGCATAAGTTTAGGGGAGCATGATCCCAAACAGGGGAGCAATGAAACCAAGGATACAGGGGAAGCTATGGAAAATTTTGATAGTGCTGCTGCTAGTGATGACATTGGTTTGGATATGGATGTGGATTTTGATGAGAATGATGATGAGTATATGGTTGCTGATAATCAAGGTAATGAGGTTGTTATGGAAGCAGCAATCAAAGGCATGGGAGATTCTACTGCTGGTGCAAGTGCAGAAATGGCCAAGGAAGATACTACTGCTGAGGAAAATGTTCCTATTGCTAGTGATGATGATGAAACTTTGGCCGAAGCAATGATTCTATTGAAGACACGATTTAAACAAGCAGTGCTACAATCACCACTACCAACAGAATAATTACAACCACCACCACAACAACCAAGAGTACCTGTCAAAGGTGTGGTGATTAGAGAAGCAACTCAAGAAATCAAGAAGAGTGTACAAGAGCCAAGTTATAAGGGCAAAGGCAAAGGTATTATGGTTGAAGAGCCTAAGCATGATCCTTTAAAGGATATTCCTTTTGTATACTGGCCCAAAGACAAGCAACTTGAAGTAGATGGAGCTGCTGCAAGAAAATTGGCTGCTTTGTTTGCAGAGGAGAATCAGATGATACTTGAACAAAGAAGGAAACACGCTGAAGCTGAGGCCAAAACAAAAGCACTCTTGGATTCTTGGGATGAAGAAAGGATTAAAGGTGATGCTGATATTGCACTGATGAAACAAATAAAAGAAGAAATGCAAGAGTACACTCAAGAACAAAAAGATGAATGGAAGTGGAATTATGAAGCTGAGAGGAAGAAATTTTATCTCAATCAAAGAAAGAAGAGAAAAGTGCTCAGTCGTCCAACAGTTAAGCAAAAGAGGAAGTACTATGAGTACTATCTAAACAATATGAGGTTGGAAGCTTGTTCAATTAAAGCGATACTCAGATGATGAGATCTTCAAAATGTATGAAAGAGCCAAAAACTCAATGTAACTAATATATATCAAGGTTAATGATAACTGACTTCACATTTTGCTATAAATAATAGTCACATGAATATTTCACAATGTGACTATTTTGAATGTATTGGTCACATATAATACCCATTAGGATTTGGCAAACAAACAGACACTAAACTTTAGACACACATATTAACTTACGTGACCATATGTATCGAATTTTAGTTACACTTAATCATGTTTCTATGGTTTAGTGTGACCATATATGACATTTGGTCACACTCTTCAAGTGTGTGACATATATTTGTCACTCTTAAACGCATTTCGTGACTAACGCTTCAAACTTACTTTTCTGTTGTCACACATTTCAAACGCTACGTGGCTAAATATTCAGCAAAGAATAGCAGTCACGTTTAAATAATGCGTGACAAACTTGACTATATAATTTAGCCACATACACAATTACCTCATGTGACCATATATCTATTTTGGTCACACTTTTCAATTGTGTGACATATATTTGTCACATATGTATATCTATAGTGTGACTAATGTTTCGAGCTCATTTGTATCTGTCACACGTCCCGAATTAAAATGACTAAATAATCCAAATTTTTTTTCCAGTTACCTCTAGTCACATAAATATTCAAATGTGTGACAATAGAATTCCGAAATTGTCACACAAGTCGGATCAGGTATGGCTGTTTATTTTATTCTGGTACGTTTAGTCACGTATAAATGTTACAGTGTGACATTTCAAAATCGACCATGCGTGGCCAATAAAACTTTTTGTACTAGTGTTTACAACTTCAGAAAAATATAAAACCACCAGAAATAATTCTAAATTGTCATCCCTTCTAACTCCAATGAAAATACTTAAACAAACGATACTTCAACCATCATTATAAACTGTTACATATTTTTACATTTCCATGGTTAATGAAAATCCCGAAAAAGAATTAACACAAAACACAAAAATATAACCAATACGACTACAAGTACCTAACAAGCAACCATAGACTTCAACAAATAGGGTAAGTTAAAGTGCAATTGCGTAACAAAATAATAAACATACATTGATTTAACAAATGAACAAAACGACTCAACATGTTGAACTAGGGGTATCTTGCACTTAAAGTGAGGTAACAAAAGAGTTTCATAGGGGATTACCTAACCAGTGTAGTTAGTTAATATACAATAACATATACACAAATAGGCCATTTGGGTGAAATCCTAAAACATGTCTCCTAACTAGATACATCGATTATACAAAGTTACCTGATAACATCAAATTAAATCACTTTTTAGTTATCATTATCCTATGTCTATTACTTCATTTATATCGAATTGGTACTAATTGCTTCCTATTTGCGTAATGACCATGTGGGTCTTTTTTGGAAGAGTGTTGTATGCAAGCTGACATGATGCACTTCCCCCAGTGATTTTCTTTTGAGGCTTCTAGCTTACTGGTGTTCCTCATTTTTGAGTGTTTGTCGACCTTGCTCCAAGTGAGTGAGGTCGTCCTGGATGGGTCCAAGGTGATCGTTGGTTATATCCGAAATTTGAGGAGGTTGTTCACCAGACATGTTTGGTTAAGAAGCTCATGTAAGAAAGAAAAAAAATTGAGATTTTTGAGTGAAAATGAGTGAAAATAGGTGAAATTTTTTGAGAAATTTGTGGCTATTTTTTATCATGTCCCCATGGATAGTGCCATGTTTACGTATGGTATGTAAATCAGTTTAAGATAAGGGATGATGAGTGCTCAAACACTTATCATTTTTGGTCAAATCTGAACTGCAAAACATACAAAAACACTCAGAAATGCATCAAAATACTGAAAATATTTTAAAATTGTGTTTTATATGTTTTAGATGCAAAATGAGCAAAAACAAATGAAAAACGTACAAAGTTTGCAAAATTGGCAGTTTCAGTCCCTCAACTTTCATAAAATGTCGAAACTAGTCCCTAGTCATTCAAAATATGAAAAATTATCACCAAAGGTCCTTTTGAAATCATAAATTGTCATATTTAGTCCTTTGGTGAAAAATCTCAAAAGTTTTGGAAATTTACAAGTTTAGTCCCTGGAGTTTCAGATTTTGGCAGATTTAGTCCCTGGTGGAATATTTTGGATAAAAAAAGTAAACATTGGTCCTGGGAATTCATAAGTTGCCAAGTTTAGTCCCTGGGTGAAAGTTTTGAAAAAAGTACAAGTTTAACCCCTCAAGTTTCAAAGTTGGCAAAACAAGTCCTCGGGTATTTTAAAAATGGAATTTAACATATATTACCCCTGTACTACTCACAATTGACAATATAAGTCCTTTGAAACTACTTTGGGAAGTTGGCACTTTCAGCCCCTAATTTTCAGAAAACTACAAACTTGGTCCTTGTGAAATACTAATAAACCATACGGATCCTTTGTTATTTTTAGCCCAAAACACAAAACCTTCCACCCTTTTTACTCCAAGCCCAAACATACCACCCCTAGCCCATTCCATCCACCCAGCCCACTCCACAAATAAAACAAACCCCCCCGTTTTTATAATAACCTTGGTCAAACCCAAGGTTGACCCTTCACCCCTCCCAACTTACAACCTGCAATCTCACCCAACACTTCACCTCCCCCCTCCTCCACATCAGCCTACCCATATCCTGTCCCCCCAGCTCACCACAACCTTCCAAAACCAATTAATTAACCAGAATTTGCTCCAAGAAACCATTACCTGCCAAAACACCTTTTCCCGCCAAAATAGAAATTAAAGGCCATGATCATTTCCAAGCCATCCAAGGGCTTGAATTAAAGTGGGAAAGAGATAGGGAAATGCCAGGATATATAAAAAGAAGAAAAGAAAGAAGAAGGGCCAGTAACTAGGAGTAGTGTAAAAAATAGATCATCGTACTTAGTATAGTTTATGTTTCAGTTGTAATTTTAACTTTAAAAATTGTTGTACTCAGTTTCCTTATTGTAATTTGAACTTCCTTTAACCTTAATTTCAAGCTTTGTTATCAAAATTCAGTTTTTGGCAATATTTAGTGAAATTGACAATCTCATTAAATATTGGTAAATGTTATTGTTTCATGTTCCTTTCATCTCATTTAGGCTAATTTATCAGTTGTCTCAAGTTTCAATGGTGTTCAAATCAGTTTAGTATAAAAATCTAAAAAATACTCAAAATACAAATAAATTAGTCATAATTCAAAAAATCAGTAGATAATGAAGAAGAAGCTTGGAGCAGGGTGGATTATGGATGGAATTTGGTTTAGAAGCTTATTGGGAAGCTTTAGGATGTGAATTTGATACTTGTTTCTAAGTTCTAAGCTTGGATGCAAATTGTAAGCTATTCTCTCATTTTTTGGGTTGTTACTGTAGTACTTCTTATAAACTGCTTATTGTTGTATTTCTAGACTTACTTGGTGTATATTAGTTGTTTTAGTGCTTAATATCAAATGCTTGTTCAATCAAAACATTTTGTTACTCAGATTTCATTTTCAATGTCAACTATGGTTAAGGGTGATTTATTAGTGTAGGTGTTATTTTCTGTGTATTTATGTTTAAATAAGCTCATGTCATCATAATGAGACATTGTGGATTCAAATCTTAGCCTAAATCTGTCATTTATATTGAAAATCAAGAAACAACCCCTCTTAAAGGAGTGTTTGGATGATCTAGTTTAAGGGACTCAGAAGGTGTTTTGATTGTTTCTTCTGGTTCAAATAGGTTACTTAGGACCCCAATAGCATAGTTCAACTTAGTAACTCAGTGGTATTATACAAAATAGTCAAAATCACCCTCAACTTCCTCCAATAGTTAACTGTTGGAGAATTGTGATCCCATTTCCACCCATATCAGTGCTATAGTGTCTGTTTTAACTTATTTTAGTTTTCTTACAACTTGTATTAACATGTTCAGTCATTAGATTAAGCTAGAATCTCAAATTAGTCAACCTAGTTAAGTTTTACAAAAAGTCAAAATGTGCACACCTCAAATTTTCCTAAATTTTCAAGAATATTTTAGAATTTTGTGATAGGTTTCAAGATTTGAAATTTCTTGGGTGTTGAGTCTCCCAACTGAACTTCATTGTCCCATATTCCTTTTATTTTTGTGAATTTTCTGGTGGGCCCCACACTTGGCCAAACACAGCTGCAGGGGTGGCCTCTGCCCTGCTGCAGCAGACCCCTCCACCATCACCACCACTTTGGTGGTGGCTGCAGCCCTCTACAATGTTCCCCAATGCCCCATTTTTGATCCACTCAACCCCCCACCTACCGCTTTTCAGGTTTTAACCTTTGGTTTGACCTCAAACCCCCTGGGACCCACTTGGAATTGCCCATGAACCTTGTCCCTTTTTTGAGTTTAATTTAGTTTGGCCAAGTGCTTATTTTGATCTTATAGCTTATTCTGAGGACCCCAATTGTTTTTTCTTACTTAAACATGTTCCCTCAACTCATTTGAACCAGAATCACCCATAGTGGGTCCCACTTAAGCTCATTTGAGCTTATTTTCCTCTTTGGTCAACAAAAGTCATCTGTGGAGCAAATATGCTTCCACAGTGCTTAATTTTAAGCTACAAAAAAAGTTGTTTTTACAAAAGTTAGTTGTTTTTAAGTATAAAATAGTTTTCAAAAAGAAAAATCAAGAAAAACTAATTTAATAATAAGTGATAGTTTCTATTTAATGTAATTTAAATTATATTTTTCATTTTTACATTTTTATTAAGTAATTAGCTTTTTTATATTTTTCTTAAATTCCTCTTATATTAAAGTATTTATAGTAATTTTATCAGATTTTTATATTATCATTTGGTATTTATTACATTTAATATTAGTTTTATTTATAATTAATTAATAATTAAGTTTTAAATAGCATAATTAGTTTTTATTAAGTAAACCCTAGTTTTTATATTTTTCCTAGCTTTTATATAACATAATATAATTTTAGAAATTTTTCTAGAATTTTTACTGTTCATTTTCTATTTTTAATAATTTAAAATAGTTTAATTAGGTAATTAATATTTAATTAGTAATTAATTAATAGAAAAATCCCAAAAAGACAAAAATACATATTTTTAATTTTAAAATTTGTTTTTAGTTATTTTATAATTTTAGAAATTTAATTTTCATTTTTCTAGTATTTAAATAGTATTATATTGTATTTAAGTATTTTAAATATTAATAATTAGTATTAAATAGTTTTTAATTAATAATAAATAGTTAAATAGTGTAAAAATTTATTTTCTTTTTCCAAAAATTTTCTTACATCCTTAGGTTTGTAAAAAAGTCATTTTCACCCCCTGTCAGTTTTCACTTTTTATTTCGTACGTTCGCGTAAATTTAAATTGAACGTACGCGTTTTTAGATTTCAATCGTTTCTAAGTATCTAGTCTTCACGTAATCACTCATATAGCTTATTTAAGCTATTTTATTGTACAAATCAGTAGTGTAATCAATCTCAAACCCTTTCCGTCCAAATTCACCCGATCACAGAACCGTTTGAATACAATCCACACCTCGTCGGGACATAACGACCCGGGGAAACCCTATACTTTCATGGAGCATTGACTCTAGGCAGTTTGACTTGGTTGACCATATCCTTGGTCAATTTAGGGTGACTGTTTGGAGCCAATCCATTTTTGGCGCCGCTGCCGGGGAAGTGTGCGCGCTATTCTAAACGGTTTTGCGTATTAGTGAATCGGGATATACATCCACTGTATATTTACCACCCTTGTTCATATTATCTTCTTATTTTCTTATAAAAACAAAACAGTTCACGAAAACATTTTAAATCAAGTTTTCAACGAACACAAAAACACAAAAACATTTTCTTTCCTATTTGTACAAAATGTTTATTCAAAAATCCAAAAATAATCACCTTTACCCTCTCACATCTTTGATTCTTCATCCCTACCCCTCTATGAACTTTTGATTCTTTCTATGTCTCATCCACACCTTCTGATTTGCCAGTGGTGTGGTAGTCCTTATAATGGTGGCAATTGCCCCAGTTGTGGCATGGTAGAGTCAGGAAACGGGTCTGTATATAACCAGAATCCCTATTCCTACCATGATACCACTGATTCATTCCATCAGCTACCACACCATGAGACTCAGCAGTTTTACTGTTGTGAGTACTGTGGTGGTTCACACTACAGTTCTGATTGTCAATCAGGAAACACGCTTGTCTATGAGCAGTTTCCTGATTACGATTATAACTCTAGCACATACGACTCACAGCCACATCAGTTTTACTGTTGTGATTACTGTGGAGGTCCACACTTCAGCTCCGATTGTCAAACAAGGGATCCATTTCCTTGTAACACTTTTGACACATCGTATTATGACGAACCTCCATCTCCACCAATTCCTCAAAGTCTTCTCCTTGATATTTTGGATTTAGTGAAAGACTTGAAAGGAATCATACACACCCCTGATAATCCAAACCAAAAATCGATGGAAGAATTGTTAGCTGAAAAACAGGCTGCTAAAATAAATTCCCAAGATGCTTATGAAAGATCTATTAGGGAATCAATAGCAAAAGAAAAAGCAGCCAGATCTAGCTCTCGATTCCGTTTCATTCCTGATGATAGTGATGATGAGGATATCCTTGATATTCTTCAATTCTATAAAGATTCATCTGATGAGATACCATCAGTTGAGATTCCATCTCAACCCACTCTTATCACACCCGAGATTCACACTCACTCTCTGAGCATGGGGGACGAGCATCTTGACACTGTTCCTGATAAGGAATCGGACGAATTCATAAAGTCTAGTGTTGAGAACCTTGTTCCAATCCCAAGAGAGTCACAGGGAATTCTTGATCATATTTGTGATATCCCTCCTCCTCTTGTCTTCCCAACTGATCATGTTGAGATGTTCTCCGATTCTACTGATGACGATTCGTTATCTTGTGGAGACATCGTTTTTATGGAAGAATTACCTTCGAAGCTAGTTAGCTTAGAAGAAGAGAATGACGAGATTGACACTGAAATCAAGGATGAAGCACTTCGTGCAACATTATTGAATGTCGATCTCCTCATTTCTAAAATCGAGGCTTTCAAAGAGAAATCTATTTCATCTCCTATCCTAATTAACGATAGTGACATTTTCTCCGATGATCTTATTCCGGAGTTTGAAGCCTTTACCTTTGATCATATAGGAGAGAAGATTAGTGGCAGTACCACTTCTCATTCTCAAATTTCTCTCCCCGAGTATGATTCATTCACCTTTGAGGAGTTCTCCGGTGAACTCACTCATATCATATCTCCACCAGAGTATGATAACTTTCACTTTGATCTAGACAAAGATGATCTTTGTATTCCGGAGGGAAATATTCTCAACCTTGAGAATTTGATTGATATCAAAATCCCAACCCTCCTACCCATAATATATCTAGATCATACGAGCTTTACTGATGAGATTCATGATACACCAATTATGGATTCTCTTTTTGATGATGATGACTTTATCTTGATTGTCATCAAGATCTTTCTACCTTTCTTCACCTATCGGGTGACTTCTCCAGTTCTTCATTCCTTCGGGAATGAAGACATTATCTTTGACCCCGGCATCACCGCTTATAGTTTATACTATTTTAAGCCGGGTACTTATCTCATCGGTGTGGAACTTTCAGGTGCTTCATATGTTTGTCCAAACATCTTGAATGAAAGTACGATGGAGATTGTCTCTTCCACATCATGCTTCCCCAAGGACAAATGAATTCGGGGTCGAGTCAAGCTAGCGACTCGGTAAACAAAAACAGTAGCATACTTAGGGTTTTCACCCTAAGTGTGGGGGAGTTACCCCTACTGTGGTTACTTATAAAGTGAAAATACAAAATGGTGTTTCGACATTTAGATTGTAATGTTGCCCTTTTACGTTCAAAGAGTCGGCATAACAGCCGGGACTTTGAATATTGAGGACAATATTCATTCTAAGTGTTGGGAGGGGGGGTATTCTAGCAAATTTTATCACATTTTACTATCTAGTACCCCCGTTTTGGCCAAAAATCTTAAAAATTTTAAAAAAAAGTTCACTTGTGCTTCAAAATTTTTGTGGTTATCAGTCCGCCATGTCTAAACGACAAAAGGATGGGCTAATCCAGGAGCAAATGGCTCTTGGTAAAGATATATCAAATCCGTTTATGGCTTGCAATTTGCCCAAAATTGTATGGTAAATCAACTCGCCATATCCCATAAAGCGAATGAGTTGGCTAGCCCGCAAGATTATGACTTGTGGTAAAGGCAGTGGAAAAACCATAATTGGTAATCAGCTCACCAAGATGTTGACTATTCCATCAAGAGTTGGCTAGTCCAGAAGCAAACGGCTTTTGGTAAAGACTAATCAAATCCGTTGACAGCTGGTGGTTTGCTCAAAATCACATGGTTATCATGTTAGCATTAAAAATTATATTAAAAAGTGACGGTCATTCTCATTTATTGTAACGTTGTAATGTGTCGTAGTTTATGTTATTAGAATAGTCAATGGGCCTTGGTCTTGGTAAGCTAATATGTTATGTGTTAGTTTATCTAAGCCTTTTTATCAAACATGTAATCCAAGCCCAAGACCAAGCCCATGGAATGCCTCTTAAGGCATCATGTTAAGAACTATATAAACACCTCAAAGGCTCATTTGAGGTGTGTGCTTGTGTGTGTATTGTGTGTGTTCTCTTTAATAAAAGCTCTCTTATTTCATCTCTTATTCTCTCATATCTAACGCCACATTCATAACATCAAGTCACCATCTTTCCTTCTTCTAAGCGCTTATATTTGTGATAAAGTTGATAGATTTAATGTCCTACAAGTGGTATCAATCACCTAACAATGATTTAGGAGTGTTTTTATCAAGTTTTTTGTTAAAAAGTTACACGTTTCATTCATTTTGTGTACTTTTTCTTCAAAAAGTTTTGATTTTTACAAGTTTTAGTGTTAAAGTTGTTGTTTTTATTGAAGTTTTAGTGATTCTAAATGTTTTGGGAAAGATTTGATCAAAAGAAACAAGTGGAAAAAGTGTTTTTGGTTGAAAAAATCGGATTATTAGCTGTTTGGGACATCTTACGCGTAAGTTTTCGTATTCTAATACTGTTTACGCGTGAGTTTTGGCAAAAAACCCTTTTTCTACACGTAAAACAGCCTCCTACGCGTGAGTTTAAGCAGAAAAACCTGTTCCTACGCCTAAGTCTGATTTCCTACGCATAAGTGAAGATCCTACGCTTAAGTTTCTACGCAGAAGTTCTATGCAAAAGTTCCTACGCAGAAGTTCTACGCGAAAGATTCTACGCATAAGATCCTACGCATAAGTTTTCTTCAACGATCAGAGACTACTCAGTACTTCCCTGACTTGGATAAGTTTGTGGAATACTTCGACACGGGATATCTTTCAAGCTTGGATAAGTTTGAGAGATCAATTTGGTTGAAAAAAACCTTACGCGTAACATTCTTACGCATAAACTCTAAGTTTACGCGTAAAATCAAAGTCTACGCATAAACACTATTGTTTACGCATAACTTTTGATCTTACACATAACTTAAAGGTTACGCATAACATCTTACGCGTAAGATTGTTCAAGGTTTACGCGTAAAATCAAGTTTTACGCGTAAGTTTTTGACTTTTGACAACCAAACTTCAAACGGCCATAACTTTTGAACCGTAACTCCGTTTTCGACGAATCAGCTGTCAAAACGACCGTGAGACCAAGAAGAAGGACACGTTGAATCGTCTAAAGATCATTCAAGCCAAGCTTCAAGGCCCAAATCCACTCCGAACGGAAGTTATTGAGGTTTTAAGGTTTCAGATCAAATTTTTCACCATAAAAACTTGCATCAACTTACACTAAACACAACTCCTACTTCGTTGGAACGATCCAAGAATCAACTTTATCAATCTACACTTCATCAATGGCTCCTCAGCAAGATATTCATGCAGCCGGTGCGGAAAACCGACCTCCAATGCTTGAAAAAGGTGGATATCTCCCATGGACAAGCTGCATGCTTCGTTACATCAAAATAAAGCCTGATGGTAAATTAATGATCAACTCCATTACAAATGGTCCATTCAAGCCACGACAAGTTCAAATTGAAGGTAATCCAAATACAACACCTCCTACTCAACCATTCGTGCGTGAACAAATAGAAGCAGATTACACAGAGGAAGACAAGAAGCAGATCGCCGCTGATGATATGGCAATGCATTTAATCCAACTTGGATTACCACGGGAGATCTTTGCTGCGGTCGACAGTTGTGAAACTGCTTATGCTATGTGGGAACGTGTTAGAAGGATATGTCATGGAACAGAGATTGGACAACAAGATGTTGAGAACAAACTTCTTACTGAATGGGAGAACTTTACATCCACTAAAGGTGAACAGATTGAATCCTACTACACAAGGTTTTGCACTTTGATGAATGAGTTAATCAGAAACAAGTTGACACCTCGAACAATTGCAACAAACATCAAATTCATCAATAACCTTCCAGAAGAATGGGGTCGTTATGTTACAATTGTCAATCAAACAAAGGACTTACATAAGGTGAATTATGATCAACTCTATGACTTTTTGAAGCAAAACCAAGCTGAGGCTAATGAAGTAAGGAAAGAAAGATTGGCAAAGAATCATGATCCTCTTGCATTAATTGCTACTACACCAACACCGCTACCAGTGAACACACAACAACCATCATCATCTTCCACTAACAACTACATGCAACCATCATACATTCAACAACCAACACCGGTCTACCAACAACAGTTCTACCCACAGCAACAACAACATGTTATTCTACAATAGCAATACCAACAATTCCAAGAACCAGAATTCACTGAAAATGATGAAGCTACTGCAGCATTGACCCAAGCGTTTGCTTTTCTGTCAAAGGCATTCCAAGGACGTTATTCTACACCAACAAACAACAACCAAAGGATTTCATCGAACACTCGCAACAAGCAGATTGCTCAGCCGAGTTTCAATATGGGCAACGGAGGCCAAATGGTTAGAGTTTATGGGAATCAGCAAGGATATGCTACTGGAATTAACATAGGGAATCAAAATATGCTGAATGCAGGGAATCAGAATGCAGGAAATCAGTATGGTCAGTATGCAGGGAATCAGTTGGGTCAGTTTGTTGGAAATCAGAGGGGTCAGAATGTTGGTAATCAGGCAATGGGTAATCAGAATAGAAATGTTGCAGCTCCAGTACTTGGGAATTTGGGAAATGTGAATCAGGGTAATCCGGTAAAGTGTTTCAACTGTCAGGGTATAGGTCATATGGCAAGGAACTGTCCTACTAAGCCGAACAAAAAAGATCTAGAGTACTTGCAGAAAGCAGTGATGTTGGCACAAAAGGTTCAGGCAGGGTTTCAGTTGAACGCAGAGGAGAATGATTTTATGGCTCTTATGGATGACATGGAAGATAGAGAGGATATCAATGCGAACTGCATATTCATGGCGAATCTTCAGGAAGCTAAGTATGACACGGATTCTGATACACTTCCTGTTTATGACACCAATGCACCATCTGAGGTATCAAAATTCAACACATGTCACAATAATGATATATTTGATATGTCTCCTCATGAGGAACAACATTTTGAGAAGCAAGCATCCACTTATGATACATTCCTAGACACGCCAAGCAGTAGCAATACTCCTTCAGCGACTCCAGATGTGAATCATAATGGAGGCTTCGTTTCACAGCATGCTGAGAATGATGAGGAAACACGTGCTTTATTTGAATCATTATTAAATAATTGTCGTATTGAAATTGAGAATGTGAAAAAGGTCAATCGCGATGTTAAGGCCGCGAATGTTAAATTGACCGCTGAGCTTGAGAGTTACAAAGAAAACGTTAAAGCTTTTGAATTTCATAACAAAAGATTGTTTGAATTAGAAACTGTTATCAAAATTCCGTTTCAAGGGAAAAACAATTGCAACTCAAGTTTGATACACTTGATGTTAATTCTTTCAAAAAGATAAAATCTTTAAATGCGGAAATTTCTGATTTACAAAACCAACTTTCTAAACAAAAATCAGCTTATACCAATCTTGAAAAAGAAAGGGACGAGCTGAAAAAGGACTTTGCAAAGAAAGAAGACAAACTTTTGGCCGAAATCGTAGAGTCAGAACACATGATTGCACATTTAGAAGAATTAGTGGTTAAGTTGGGTCAGTCAAGTCAAACAATGAAAATGATTTCAAATCAAACTAATCCGATTTACCATACGAAACATAAAGTGGCTCTTGGTAACAACACCCCCAGTAATCTCAAGAAAGCTCAGCAAGAACAGAATGTTTTGTACAATGGTAATGTGATTTACACCAAACATGATCCTCTCGTCGTTCGGGATTCTGTGCTAACGATAGAACATGTCGAAGAGAGCATAAATAAAATGAAACAAAAGGATTTGAAACCCATTGATTACAACAAATTGAACAAACTTTCGGGAGTTACTTTTGTTCCACAAAAAGAACCATCTGTGTTTTCCATAAAACGACCATTTTCAATAATGTTTTCTAAGAAAGTAATTGCTTCCAAATCTCTTTCAAAAATAGAACAAATGTCTTCTAACAACACTTTTAATACAAGTGAGGCTAGAGACATTTTGGATGACGTTAAAAAGAGAATTCAAGAACTTCAAAATATTGTTGCTTCTAAAACTACAATCAATATTAACAACTGGCATTCCAGTTTTCATATTGAGCAGAAAAAAGTTTTTGAAAACGAAATTACTATCCCACTGAATAACATAAGTGCGAGGGTAATCCATTTTGAACAAGCTTTCTTAAAAGAAACGGCCGACTTTGTTAACGACCACAAATCCCTGGTAAACGAAGCTAATGATACTCGTGAAAACATGAATGTTTTGGAAAACCTAAATGATTCTCTCTTCGAAGCTGTTATGACCACTGACATTATGTCCATCATTTTACAAACATATTCTGTTCAAGACGATGAACGACTAAGAGCTGAGACCTCCACAATTGTTTCAAAATATGAAAATGCTCTTATAAAGCTTGAAAAAGAAAATGTGTCATATTTTAAACAACTTGATCGAAAAAAGGAAGAATGCAAGTATGACAAATTGTCGTATGAGCGTGCCTTAAAGAATATGAAAGAGCAAAATGATCTTTTGAGGGCTCAGCTTGAAAGTCAAAAAGGAAAATGTGAGGAAACTAAGTTTGCAAAACCATTGACTTCGGAGAAACCAAATGTTTCAAACACGGTTCAAAAACCAAAAATGTCAATTTCAAGGTTTGCTCCAAAAGTCGATGAGAAAAAGGATTTTACAAAACCAGTAACTCCAACACCCTTGCCTAAGAAAAGTGAAAATGTTAAGATTGTTGATAAAGGAAAAGCGGTTGTCGAAACACCAAAAGTGAGCACCTGGCCTTTTTAGGATTAGTCCTACTAGTGCGTCTGCCTCAACATCTAAGACAAATGACAAGTGCATAAAGGCTAATTCTAAAGAATCTAGGGATGCTAAAAAGGACAATAATATAAATCCTAATGTGTGTGCCTTACCTTCTACAGGATTAGAAAGCACCTCTAGGAGCAGCAGACTAAAGCCTAGGAGCAATACAAGGAACAATAGAGTCTCGTCTGCCTCTACGAGTAGTAGCAAGAATAAAGTTGAAGAAGTAGAAGAACACCCTAGGAATTTATCGCTTTGTAATAAGAAACATGATTCATCTGAATGTAATATCGAAAGTACTGGTTCTAATGCATGTAATGACTCTGTTTGTTTAATATGCAAGGAATGTTTAATTAATGATGTTCATGATGAATGTGTTTCTAAGAATGTGTATGTTACGCCTGAACAGAAGAATGTTCCAAAACGACCTAGTGCTAGATCTAGATCTATTGAAAGATTAGTTGCACGCTTTAGGTATACCACTATTAGTCGAATGCCTAGGAACTACCTTAAGTTTTGTATGTGGATACCAACGGGTAGAGAGTTCATTCTTCAGAATGGCAAATTAGAAGTTGTTCAAAATAACCATGTAGCAACCTTTGATGTGTGTGATTCGGAATTTACTCCTAACCCCATGGAACCAAATTTAAAACGGTTTCCAAATACAAACTCTTCTGTTCTTGGCAGGTTATCGAAATATGTCTTTGGATCGTCGACTCGGGTTGCTCCAAGCACATGACCGGGAATTTAAAGTTGCTGCTCAATTTCGTCTGGAAATTCATGGGAACTGTACGCTTTGGAAATGATCATGTAGCAGCTATTCAGGGTTATGGAGATCTTCAATTTGGGAATTTTTTAATCACTCGAGTTTACTACGTCGAAGGGTTGGGACACAATTTGTTTTCAGTTGGGCAGTTTTGTGATGCTGATTTAGAAGTTGCATTCAGGAGAAACACGGTTTTTATAAGAAATTTGGTTGGTGATGATCTCTTAACTGGTAATCGTGGTACAAACTTGTATGCTATCGACATCAACCAAATGGCTTCTACATCACCAATTTGTCTTATGACAAGGGCAACCGAAACTAAGTCCTGGCTGTGGCATAGGCGTTTATCCTATCTCAATTTCGACACGATCAACAAGTTAGCCAAAGACAACATCGTCACCGGACTTCCTAAGTTCAAATACACCAAGGAACACCTATGTCCATCATGCGAACAAGGAAAAAGCAAAAGAGCATCATATAAACGCAAAACCGTACCTAGTTCGGAAGCAAGGTTACATATGTTGCACATGGACTTATGTGGCCCAATGAGAGTTGAAAGCATTAATGGGAAGAAGTATATTCTCGTTATTGTTGATGATTATTCACGATATACTTGGGTAAAGTTTTTGAGATCAAAAGACGAAGCACCAGGCATCATCATCACCTTTCTGAAGCGTATTCAAGTTCTACTCCAAGCTCCAGTAAGGATTATAAGAACAGATAATGGCACAGAATTCACAAATCAGGAGTTAAGAACTTACCTCGAAGATGTTGGAATTACACATCAAACATCAGTTGTTAGAACTCCACAGCAGAATGGGGTAGTTGAAAGAAGAAACCGAACTCTTGTGGAAGCTGCTCGCACAATGCTGATTTTCTCTAGTGCACCTCTATTCTTATGGGCTGATGCTGTAGCCACTGCTTGTTTTACTCAAAACCGATCCCTAGTCCATCCGAGATTCAATAAAACCCCATATGAGCTAGTGAACAACCGTAAACCTGACATCTCTTACCTTCACGTGTTTGGCGCTTTGTGCTATCCGACGAATGACAGAGAAGATCTAGGGAAGTTAAAAGCTAAGGGTGATATTGGTATCTTCATTGGATATTCAGAAAACTCGAGGGCATTCAGGGTGTATAATAGAAGAACAAAAAGGATAATGGAGACGATGAATGTGAAGTTTGACGAGATTTCACAAATGGCTTCTGAGAGATACGCTCTAGAACCCGCGCTTAATCCAATGGCTTCTAATCAAAACGGATTAGGACCCGAACCAAACCAGCAGACTTCTGGACACATCAGTTCAGGACTCGTACCTCAAGGAGCTCAGTCAACAAACACGGATAAACCTTCAGAACAAGAACTGGAAAATTTCTTTGAGTTAATGTTTGATGAATACTATGGTGGAACTTCGACAAATGCATCTCAACAACATTCCGCTGCACCCGCTCAAAACCATCAACCACCACCACCATCACAAGATGCATCTACCACAATCGAAGCTGAAGCACCAACTACATCAACATCATCTACATCTACTCAAGTAACTCCAGTACTTGAAACTGTTCTACCAAGCGTTGATGAGCAAAACCAAAACACAAATTTTCAAGAAGAACCAACAAATAATTCAAACAATGATGCGTTAGAAGAAGTAGAAGTATTTGAAAACCCATTTGCAACAGACTCTGCTGAATCTTCTTCAAGGTTACAAGAACCATCTAACACACATTTGTTACACCCAAGGTACCCTTCTACGTTTCAATGGACAAAAGACCATCCAATAGAACATGTTATTGGTGAAACTTCAAAGCCAGTTCAGACAAGGAGACAACTTTCCACCGATCTCGAATTGTGCATTTACATTTGCTCTATCAGCCTCAAAGAACCAAAGAACATTCGGGAAGCAATGGCAGCATACCCTTGGATAGAAGCGATGCAGGATGAAATTCTTCAATACGATTTACATGACAGTTGGGAACTTGTTGAACGACCACTTGATATACGTGTTCTTGATCTCAAGTGGTTGTGGAAGAACAAACTGGATGAGGAAATGACTGTTATTCGCAACAAAGCTTGTCTCGTGGCTAAAGGTTATCCACAAGAAGAAGGGATAGATTTCGAAGAATCATTCGCGCTTGTAGCTAGACTTGAAGCAGTCCAGATTTTCTTAGCCTATGCCGCTCACAAAAACATCACAGTCTATCAGATGGATATTAAGACTGCTTTCTTGAATGGAACTCTGAAAGAAGAAGTGTATGTGAGTCAGCCAGAGGGATTCATCGACAAAGATCATCCAGACTACGTCTACAAGCTTAAGAAAGCCATTTATGGTTTAAAACAAGCTCCAAGAGCGTGGTATGATGAACTATCATCTTTCTTGCTCAAAAACAATTTCACCAAAGGAACGGTTGATGACACCTTGTTTATCAAAAAATTCAAAGATGACATTTTGATCGTTCAAATTTACGTGGACGACATAATTTTTGGATCAACCAATCCTAACCATTCAAAACATTTTGAAAATCTCATGAAAAGCAAATTTGAAATGTCTATGATGGGGGAACTAAAATTCTTTCTTGGTTTATAAATACATCAATCCCCACGTGGTATTTTTATCAATCAAGCTAAATATACAATAGAGATTTTGAAAACACATGGAATGGAAAATTGTGATTCTGTTGGTACACCAATGGTCACTTCACCAAAAATAGGTGCTGATTTGTTTGGGAAACCCATTGATCCGAAGAAATATCGGAGCATGATCGGTTCTCTCATGTACCTAACTGCTAGTCGACCTGATATTCAATTTTCTGTTTGTTTGTTAGCACGGTTTCAGGCAAAGCCTACCAAACTTCACCTCAAAGAGGTTAAACGGATCTTTCGGTACCTACGAAGCACCATTAACATGGGACTTTGGTATCCGAAGGATTCGGGGTTTAATCTAACAGCATTCTCAGATGCAGACCATGCTGGTGATCAAGTCACAGCCGAGTATGTGTCTCTATCCGCGTGTTGTGGCCAAGTTCTTTGGATGCGGACACAACTCACAGATTATGGCTTTACTTTTGACAAAATACCTATGTATTGTGACTCAAAAAGTGCCATAGCCATCTCGTGCAATCCTGTACATCACTCTAAGACGAAGCATATCAAAGTTCGCTACCATTTCATCAAAGAACACGTGGAAGAGGGTACTGTTGAATTATTTTTCGTTAAGACTGATTACCAACTCGCCGATCATTTTAATAAAGCCCTTCCAAAAGAACGGTTTGACTATTTAGTTCGACGAATTGGCATGCGAAGCCTAACTCCTGAGGAGCTAGAACGTCTTCTCGAATCTTCTTGAAAAAGTTTTCAAAATCGCTTCGCTGTAAATATTTTTGAAAAAAACAAAATACAAAATTTTAAAAACCAACAAAAACAAAATACAAAAATATAAAATTTTCAAAAAATACAAAAACAATATAAAATCAAAAAATCCAAAAATATTCTTCTCACGACATGTCTCTCGTATAAATCAATATTCTGTACGTTTCTAGAAATGTCATTCAACAATGATACGGACATGTACAGATGCTTGAGCGGGAGTTCTTTAAAATGTTTTTCTAAAAACATGTCGTTTCTCAAAATTTTCTTCACTATGGCTTTCGTATACTTTAGTACGAAACCCGGACTTCAATGATGACTTCTGATTATTTTCAAATCAAGGACTCGTACGTTCAAAGATGAAATCACTTGCAAAAAGTTCGAGTATAAACAAACGAAGAGGATTTCAAACATAAACTCGTTTTTCAAAATACAATTCTTGAGCACTTTTTCAAGATTGTTCAAAAGATTTCCCAAAATCTTTCAAATGAGTGCTCAAGATAACTCCCTCAAAACCCTTAATTGATTTTAAAATGTGCTATCATTAAAGGGGAGTACAAAAACAAAAATGTTCCGTATTAATTCAAAATGGAATCTGTCTTTCTCTCCAAAAAGCATTTTCTTAATCAGTTGATATCAAAAATATCACAATATGCTATTTTTGAGGGGGAGAAGACATGATTAAAATGTGATCAAAGATGTTTAAAGATTGTGGCTGAATCTCAAAAGAGATCGACTCAGATAGTACTAACGAATTGACGAAGCTTAAAATGTCAGTAATCGAAAAGACTTGTCCTGGACGGGTAATAATTTCAAGCTAGTCTAACTAGTGATGTAAGCGTGTCTCGAATAGGACTTGTCTGAGTAGAATGTACCATATCGAGAAACTTTCTTTGGACTTGACCATGACGGGTAATAATTTCAAGCTAGTCTAACTAGTGATGTAAGCGTGTCTCGAATCGGTCATGTTTACTGAAAGTGGATCATTTCAAAAAGTGCAAACTCCTCACGCATGTGCAAATTTCTTAAATAATTCATGAGCACATGTGAAGGGGGAGTCCTTCAAAAGAAATGCAAAACTCTCGAAGTGTCAACAATGTGTTTTATTATTATAAACACTTTGAGAGATTTTCAATAAATGGTTTCATGGCAATGATAGGATAGTCATGGAGTTATAAGGTGACTAAGGTTAGGAAAAACCGTCCTATGATCCGCCAGAGCCGGAGGGATCTACCCAAGGACAAATCCAATAGATTAGAATTAGAAGTCCTTAGGTATGATTGAAAAAAGGAGAAAATGAGAAAGGAGAAAGAAGGGGTTGAAGAATTAAAAAGAAAAGTTATGATAAAGGGTGAAAAGAAATAGCCCTCCAAATGTTCAACCTTAGGGCAGACACCGGGTACAATTCGTATGCTACTGGTTGTTACTAAGGTGACACTGGTATTGAAGATAAAGACCATGGACCCAGTGACGCACTGCACTAAACCTTCTTAACCACTCAAGTTCTCTTAAAAGAGCTTGTTTCATTCTCTCGGGGAACCGATGTAATCTATCGACCTGTCTCTTAGAGATGGTTGATATTGAAGCAGGAGACCTCTCCCTAATCTCCGAATAGGAAACCTAATGTGCACTTATCGAGTCTAGAGCCCCGAGATTCATCAAAAGATCTCATAGGAACACATGATATTTCTACACTGGTTGTTCATCATTAAGGACGCCAAATGTAAACTTAAGAGTCCTACGCAGATCTTAGCAATCTGTTAGAACATTTATGAGAGGATTCACATTTGTGATTCTCAATGATTGAATGGAAATTCCTGCCAGGGTCAACATCAAGCAGCCCTGACAGCAGGTCACTTCGGTAATTCTTTATGGGTAACACTTAGTGTTCGCGGTGGTTTCAAACGGTCTACAGTCGTGGAGTGATCCCCAACGACTCACCCAGTCATTGAGCTACTAAGTAGGTCTTGTAAGCTCTCTCGAGAGTATCTGACATGGGAACGGCCTTGGTAAGGGTTAGAAGGAGTCTTCACACTATGCTGTTGACGATCTTTAATTCCTTATCTGTAAGTACCGGATGTTTTATTGCTAACTATTTTCATGCAGCTACACATCACCCCCATGGCGACAGATTCCGCATGCTCATACATACATCTGGAAGTTAAAGAAAGCTCCCTCAAAGATCTATACAACACAAAGTTCAAAGAAAGATTCTACGCCAAAAAGAAGAATCTACAAAGTATAAAGACTAAAGATCAAAGTGAAAGAAAGGGAACTACGTGCATATGAATATCAAAGTCCAAAGATGTATGAGCATGTTGGAATGGCAGACAACCACCAGAAAAGCAGAAGTGACGAATGGCAGATGACTCCTTATCACTAAGGAACAAAGAACGATGAAAAGTCAGTCATCAAAGATCACAAAGCATGAAGGAACAAAGACTTAAGACTATTCTACTATGACACACAATGGTCAACAACAAAGAACAAAGAAGACCTAATCACGTGGAGCATCATTCGAATGACCACCCCTTAGGGGGAGATTGTTAGCATTAAAAATTATATTAAAAAGTGATGGTCATTCTCATTTATTGTAACGTTGTAATGTGTCGTAGTTTATGTTATTAGAATAGTCAATGGGCCTTGGTCTTGGTAAGCTAATATGTTATGTGTTAGTTTATCTAAGCCTTTTTATCAAACATGTAATCCAAGCCCAAGACCAAGCCCATGGAAAGCCTCTTAAAGCATCATGTTAAGAACTATATAAACACCTCAAAGGCTCATTTGAGGTGTGTGCTTGTGTGTGTATTGTGTGTGTTCTCTTTAATAAAAGCTCTCTTATTTCATCTCTTATTCTCTCATATCTAACGCCACATTCATAACATCAAGTCACCATCTTTCCTTCTTCTAAGTGCTTATATTTGTGATAAAGTTGATAGATTTAAGGTCCTACATATCAGGTGGACCATAGTTCTTACTTGAATCGATACATCTGGCTACTCCAGAAGTGATGGCTTTTGGTAAAGAGTTTAAAATCCATTAAGTTTTCAAAACATTTTATTGCTAGGGACTAGCAATAGTTTAGTGTGGGGGATTGATGAGTGCTCAAACACTCATCATTTTTGGTCAAATCTGAACTGCAAAACATACAAAAACACTCAGAAATGCATCAAAATACTAAAAATATTTCAAAATTGTGTTTTATATGTTTTAGATGCAAAATGAGCAAAAACAAATGAAAAACGTACAAAGTTTGCAAAATTGGCAGTTTCAGTCCCTCAACTTTTATAAAATGTCAAAACTAGTCCTTGGTCATTCAAAATATGAAAAATTATCACCAAAGGTCCTTTCGAAATCATAAATTGTCATATTTAGTCCTTTGGTGAAAAATCTCAAAAGTTTTGGAAATTTACAAGTTTAGTCCCTGGAGTTTCAGATTTTGGCAGATTTAGTCTCTGGTGGAATATTTTGGATAAAAAAGTAAACATTGGTCCTGGGAATTCATAAGTTGCCAAGTTTAGTCCCTGGGTGAAAGTTTTGAAAAAAGTACAAGTTTAACCCCTCAAGTTTCAAAGTTGGCAAAACAAGTCCTCGGGTATTTTAAAAATGGAATTTAACATATATTACCCCTGTACTACTCACAATTGACAATATAAGTCCTTTGAAACTACTTTGGGAAGTTGGCACTTTTAGCCGCTAATTTTCAGAAAACTACAAACTTGGTCCTTGTGAAATACTAATAAACCATATGGATCCTTTGTTATTTTTAGCCCAAAACACAAAACCTTCCACCCTTTTTACTCTAAGCCCAAACATACCACCCTTAGCCCATTCCTTCCACCCAGCCCACTCCACAAATAAAACAAACCCCCCGTTTTTATAATAACCTTGGTCAAACCCAAGGTTGACCCTTCACCCCTCCCAACTTGCAACCTGCAATCTCACCCAACACTTCACCTCCCCCCTCCTCCACATTAGCCTACCCATATCCTATCCCCCCAGCTCACCACAACCTTCCAAAACCAATTAATCAACCACAATTTGCTCCAAGAAACCATTACCTGCCAAAACACCTTTTCCCGCCAAAATGGAAATAAAAGGCCAGGATCATTTCCAAGCCATCCAAGGGCTTGAATTAAAGTGAGAAAGAGATAGGGACATGCCAGGATATATAAAAAGAAGAAAAGAAAGAAGAAGGGCCAGTAACTAGGAGTGGTGTAAAAAATAGATAATCGTACTTAGTATAGTTTATGTTTCAGTTGTAATTTTAACTTTAAAAATTGTTGTACTCAGTTTCCTAATTGTAATTTGAACTTCCTTTAACCTTAATTTCAAGCTTTGTTATCAAAATTCAGTTTTTGGCAATATTTAGTGAAATTGACAATCTCATTAAATATTGTTAAATGTTTGATGAGTGCTCAAACACTCATCATTTTTGGTCAAATCTGAACTGTAAAACATACAAAAACACTCAGAAATGCATCAAAATACCAAAAATATTTCAAAATCGTGTTTTATATGTTTTAGATGCAAAATGAGCAAAAACAAATGAAAAACGCACAAAGTTTGCAAAATTGGCAGTTTCAGTCCCTCAACTTTCATAAAATTACAAAACTAGTCCCTGAGAACATATTTCAAAAGAAAAATCACCAAAGGTCCTTTTACAATCATAAGTTGTCATATTTTGTCCTTTGGTGAAAAATTGGAAAAGTTTTGGAAATTTACAATTTAGCCCCTAAAGTTTCAGATTTTGGCAGATTTAGTCCCTGGTGGGATATTTTTGAAAGAAAAATCATTCTTGGACCTTGGGAAATCAAAATAGGTCCCTGGGTGAAAGTTTTTGTGGAAATTATATGTTTGGTCCCTGGACTTTGCAGAAATGACAATTTTGGTCCCCGTGAATTTCAAAATGGAAAAATATCATTTTTGATCATGTACTAATAAATTGTGGCATATTTTACCCTTGTAGCAATTTTCAGTGTTTGGCAAAATCAGTCCTTATATTTTTGAAATTTACAATAATGGTCCTTGTGAATTAAAGTTACAAATGCCAAATTGGACCCTTTATTACCCAACACCAAACAAGCCTTGGCCTGATTCATCCCCAAGCCCAATCAATAAACCCGGCCCACTCCCACAAAATATTTACCCCGTTTAATATTTCAAAGGGTCAAACCCAGTCAACCTTTTCCACCCTTCCTCACCACTTGCCCTGGTAACCTACTGCAACACCCCACATCCCCCCTCCTCCACCTCACCTCTACCATCCCTTGTCCCCTCCACCTCACACTACATACCAAGAACCAATAATTACTTTGAAATCTCTACAAGCAATCCCAACTGTCAAATGTCCCTTTCCCGCCAAAAAAATAATCAAACGGCTGTGATCAACCTAGCTCATCCTACGGCTCAGATGATGGTGGGAAAGTCAAGGAATATCTCCAGGAGCTATTTAAGGAAAGAAAAAAGAGAAGAAGTATCAGTAGGTAGCTAATACTAGTTATAGTTTAGTTTTAAAATTTTGAATTAATGTAATATTAATCTTTAGTTGTAATTCTTAGTTTAAGGAAGTTGTAATCAGTTTCTCAAGTGTAATTTCACCTTTCTTTAATCCTAATTTCATGTTTTGAGTTATAATTTAGATTTTTGGCAATTTAAGTGAATTTGACACATTTGCTTGAAACTTGTTAAAAGTTGTTAAAACTGCTTTGTTTAAGTTACTTTAAGCTCACTTACAAGTTTTCAATGGGTTACTAAGTTTAAAACTAAGCTTAGCTTACAATTCCATAAATTACTCAAAATTCCAATTAAATAATCATAAAAAAAAATTCATTGAAAAAGGGAATGCAAGCAGAAGCAGGATTAAGGATGGATGGCATTTGGTATTAGAACCCCAAGGGGGGTGTAGGTTGTGGTTTGGGTACTTTGGTATCTCTGTCTCAAGTTTGATCTCATTGTAAGTCTTTTTACAAATTTTTGTGAATCACTGTAGCTTAGGTAAATTAGTTCTTATTTCAGTTTAATTGTGTCCATTTAGTGATAATATAAGATTAGATTTCAGGTTTGAGGTGTTAGTTGCAAGTTTGCTGTGGAAATCATTTTAACTGTCATAAATAGGGGTGTTTGGATTTGCAGGTTTAAGTGTGTTGTTGTTGTTATTTTGTTGTCACCTTGGTCTAAACACATTGCATTAAGTGATTTCAGGGTGAGTTAGGCTTTAATAGTTCACCATTTAGCATCAAAAGTCAAAACAATAAAAATCTCATCACCACAGTCCACTGTGGTGGTCATAGAGTCTTAATAACCACCATTTCATTAGATAAGTTGTTCTTTTAACTTATTTTAGTTTTACTTTAACTTAAAATCATGTTTTCATCCAATTAGATCCAACCAAAATCAACAAAAGTCAAAGTTTAAAGTTTTCTTCAAAAGTCAAAATGCATGTTTCCAGTTTTTTACCAAACTTCAAAGATTTAAATAGAATTTTGTATTAGGTTTCTGAGCTTGAAATTTGTTCCTAAATGTAATCTACCTGCTTAACTTTGAGTTCCCATCTTCAATATATTTTTGTGATTTTCTTGCTGGGCCCCACATCACCTCAATCTCACTTGCAGGGCAAGGTCTGCCCTGCTGTAGCAGTCACCACCCTACCACCACCACTTTGTGGTGGTTTTCTGGCCACTACAGTGGTCCACCATCTCCCCTCTTTGTTCCTAGCAACCCTCCCCATGGTAGGCTTTCAATATTGACCAACCATTTGACCTAGGACCTAGTGGACCCCATCTGTTTACCCTCCCCAAGTCTGTCCCAGTTTCAGTAGAGTTTCAATAAGCCAAGTGCTTATTTTGTGGCTTATAGCTTATTCCGAGGTCCAATTGTGCTTTTTCCAGCTTATACATGTTTTATTAACTTATTTGGACCAGACTTAACCATTGTGGGTCCCACTTTAAACCATTTGAGCTCATTTTACCCTTTGGTCAACAAAAGTCAACTGTGGAGCCAAAAAGCTTCCACAGTGCTTATTTTTAAGTTCTAAAAAGTTTGTTTTTGCAAAAGTTTGTTGTTTTTAGTTGTAAAATAGATTGGTAAAAGAAAAATCAAGAAAAAACAAATTTAATATTAAGTGATAGTTTCTATTTAATTTAATTAAATTTTATTTTTCATTTTTAGATTTTTATTAAGAACTTAGATTTTTTATATTTTTCATAAATTCCTCATATATTAAAGTATTTATAATAATTTTTTCAGATTTTTATTTTGTCATTAAGTATTTATTAGATTTAATCTTAGTTTTATTTATAATTAATTAATAATTAGTTTTAAATAGCATAATTAGTTTTTATTAAGCAAAACCTAGTTTTTATATTTTTTATAGCTTTTATATGTTATAAAATAATTTTATAAATTTTATTAGAATTTTTACTGTTCATTTGCTATTTTTCTTAATTTAAAATA
This sequence comes from Artemisia argyi, assembly GCA_030686995.1. Taxonomy (NCBI): domain Eukaryota; kingdom Viridiplantae; phylum Streptophyta; class Magnoliopsida; order Asterales; family Asteraceae; genus Artemisia; species Artemisia argyi. The sequence goes on from CM060678.1 coordinate 92,371,953, forward strand.
GTTTAATTAGGTAATTAGTAATTAATTAATATAAAATTCACAAAAAGACAAAAATACTTATTTTTAATTTTAAAACTTATTTTTAGTTATTTTATAATTTTAGAAATTTTATTTTCACCTTTTTAGTATTTAATTAATATTGTATTATATTTAAGTATTTTAAATATTAATAATTAGTAATAATAAGTAGTTAATTAATATTAAATAATTAATTAGGGTTAAAATTTGTTTTCTTTTTCTAAAAATTTTTCTTTTACCTTTAAGTTTGTAAAAAAGTCATTTTCACCCCCTGGGTGTTTTCAGATTGTAGTTTTCACGTTTTATTTCATACGTTTACGTTTTATTTAAACGTGAACGTACGCGTTTTAAGTTTTAAACGTTTCTGGTTTTTCTGACTTTCCAGTCTTGTTAATATAGTGTATTTAAGCTATTATCTTTCATATTCCAGTAGTGTAATCATCACAACTCACTTATATCCATTTCCGTCCAAATTCACCCGATCACAAACCCGTTTTGATTACCATCCACACCTCGTCGGGACATAACGACCCGGGGAAGCCACTACACTTCAACGGAGATTGATTCTAAGTTGTTTGACTATTATAGTTGACCATTCACAAGTGGTTGACCAATAATTATCTGACGGTTTAGCATCAATCAAATTTTGGCGCCGCTGCCGGGGAGGCTGTGTGCGTATTCTAAACGGTTTTACAGATTAGTGAATCTGGATATACACTCATTGTATATTTACCATCCTTTGTTCATATTTTCTATCTATCAAAACAAAACCGTTCAAGAAAACTTTTTAAATCAAGTTTTCAACGAACACAAAAAACACAAAAATATTTTCTTTCTCATTTGTATAAAATGTATTTCCAAAAACCCAAAAATATTCACCTTAAACCTCTCACATCTTTGATTCTCATTCCCTCACCCTCTATACACATTTGATTCTTTCTATGTCTCATCCACACTTTCTGGTTTGCCATTGGTGTGGTAATCCTTATAATGGTGGCAATTGCCCCAGCTGTGGCATGGTAGAGTCAGGAAACGGGTCTGTCTATAACCAAGATCCTTAATCCTACCATGACACGACTGATTCATTCCATCAGTTACCACACCATCAGCCTCAGCAGTTTTACTGTTGTGAGTACTGTGGTGGTTCACACTACAGTTCTGATTGTCAATCGGGAAACACGCTTGTCTATGAGCAGTTTCCCGATAACGATTATGACTTTAGCACATACGACTCACAGCCTCAACAGTTTTACTGTTGTGATTACTGTGGAGGTCCACACTTCAGCTCAGATTGTCAATCAGGGAATCCATATCCTTGTGACAATTTTGACACACCTTATTACGACCAACCTCCACAGTACGATATGAATCAAGCACTTCTTCCAGAAATGCAAAATATGATGAAAATCGTTGATGAGCTTAAGGGTTTAGTTCAAGACTTTGCCCAAAGTGTGGAAAACTAGAAGGGGGGTTGAATAGTTTTGCGTCTTTTTCGTTTAATAAGAATTTGCTTTTCAAAGAATTGATGGTAATTATAAAAACCTTTGAAGCTAAAGTATAGATACAAACTAATTCACATATATCATATATACACTACTTATTTAAAGTGTTGAATAGAAATTATAATTTCATATATCTCACTTAATTCCAAGTTTGTATTAATATAGATATATGTGTCTTAGTAATTGTTTATACTTATATTTTACTAAAGTATAATTAATGTTTTAAATGGAACCTAGTTTGATCTTTATGTAAAATCAATATATGCACAACACACAATATTAACAATATATGAAAAGCTAGTAAGTAAGCAAGCAAAGAGTGAGAGATGGAAAGATCAAACCGAGAGACAAAGGATTTATAGTGGTTCGGCTACAAGGACACCTTCCTTGCCCTACTCCACTCCCCGAGCACCGAACTCGAGAGTTTTCTTCACTAAGTCAATAACCTCCCTTATGGCGGAGAAAACCGTACACACCAAAAGCTTACACCAATTAACGACACCAAGCAAGATGTCGAGTTCTAATCGTAGCTAGAACCAATCTCACACCAAATATCACACCACTTCTTCTTCACACCTTTGCACTACTTCAATACTTGTTCACACCACAAGTATCTTCACACCTTCAAGGCACTAATGTCTTGACACCTTCAAGTCACTAATGTCTTCACACCTTTAAGCCACTAATGTCTTGACACCTTCAAGTCACTAATGTCTTCACACCTTTAAGCCACTAATGTCTTGACACCTTCAAGTCACCTTCAAGTCACTAATGTCTTCACACCTTTAAGCCACTAATGTCTTGACACCTTCAAGCCACTAATGTCTTCACACCTTCAAGCCACTAATGTCTTCACACCTTCAAGCCACTAAAGTCTTCACAACTTCAATCTACTAATGTCTTCTAGTCTTCTTCACTTGGAACCCTCAATATCTTCACAACAAGTCCCTATTGCTACAATCTCCTATCACCAACACTATCTAACCCTTCTTCTTCACTTCAAGTTCCACTTTACACTTACAACAATTCTAGATTCTTCAACTAAATCTAGCTAACTAATACATACACCTTATTCACCAAAGAATGAAAGATTTACAGGTAAATATAAACAAGCAACTTAGATAGCAAGATGATACTAAGTTGTAATACTTCTAATAGAAGTATTCTTCTCTTTGCACTTTGAATGTTGAGGCTTGAATCACTTTGAAACAAAGATCAAAGTATATAAGATCAAAGGATTTTTAGAGAAAGGAAATGGATGTTTAGATCAGAAAGTTTCTAGTGCAAAAAGGTGAGAAAAATATGTGGAATGATCCAATATTTATAGGGCCAGAAAATACTGTTTGGGAGCGTGCCGGTCCCCTTAATTATAGGCCGGTCCCCTTAATCATTAAGGGGGCCGCCTAGTAAAATTAAGGGGGCCGCCCTCCTGAACATTGGAAAAGTTTTTCTGGATAAAATTTGCCCTTTTTAGTTGGAAATTTGAAATCATATCTTTGTGGTTTAATATAGCATTACCAAAAATGATTTACAAATATATACAAAATGTTTATATCATTTTATAAGATGTTATGTCTTAAGACAAAATTTCCTTTGATCTTGTAATACATTAGACACTTTGTTTATCCATACCTTAAGTGATTTAATGGTAAAGATGAGTATTTATTACTAAATACTCATTTATGTCATAATCTTTGGTTTGATGAGTTTTCGTTTTGTGATTATCAAAACATAGAGATATCGAAAGATATGAATAACGTTTTTAGTCATTTATTTATATCAACAATCTCCCCCTTTTTGATGATTACAAAACCTAAACTCATTAAATCCAAAAATTAATTTTTAGACAAGTATTTAGTGAGTTTATATTCACTTCTCCCCCTTTTTGTAAAATCAAAAAGGTTTAAGCCAAAAGAAAGGAAGCTCCCCCTTGATGTATGCTCCCCCTCGTTCGAGAGCACCAAGGGTTCAAAAAATGGGATTCTTGCAAGAAAAATATTAGAAGCACAAGCATAGCACAAGCAAACACATATCTTATAATACTAACAAGTAATAAGCATGGCAAAAGATAATGAGGAACACATATTAAGTCATTCATTGATAGAAAATGATTATGTCAACCCATAATCATTGTTACAAAAGCCGTAAATATAGAATACTAAGACTAAGTATAGCATCCTATTGTGCTAACAAGGAGTGTCACCAAACTTTCTTGAATCCCAAAATGGTTGAAAGGTTTTATTTGAAAATGAGAAACATAAGCATGTAAAATGCTTAGTGGTTTAGTGGAGATAAACTTTTGGTTGCATGGATGTTGGTGAGTTTGGAGATGTGGAACTTGTAGGTGGTGGGTTAGAGATAGGGTTTGTTGATTGAGGGTTTTGATGTTGTTCAAGTGATGATGTTTGTTGAGATCTTGTAAGAAGATACTCAATCCAAGTGAAGTGCTCATTCAAGGCAATGGTTTGTTGTTGAAGGAAGATGCAACAAGGGCAATTATTGACATGCTTCTCAACTTGGTTGATGTAGTGTGGTGATGATGGTGAGCTTGATTGGGTTGGATCCAAATTGCGTTGCGCAAGATGTAATGCTAAAAGAGCACTAAGCTCATGAGCCTCTTTTAGCTCCTCAACGAACTTCAAGTGTTCGGAGGAAGGTGATGATGGTGGAACATGGTAGTTGTCTTGGGTGAAGGTTTGAACATGCAACATAGGAATGGCATGTGAGGTTGTAGGATGTGGTGGTGGTACTCTTGGTGGTGGAGACATGGTTGAGCTTGGGTAGTCATGAAAACATGAAATGGGTGGAAGAGGTTCTCCAAGAGTGAGTGGTGTTTTTGTTGAATGAGCAACATGTGAAGTATTGATTGAGAGATTGGGATTGTTGTTTTGGAATTGAGCATACTCATCATAAGAAGAAGCATGAATGAGGGAATGAGTGGGTGATAGGTTGTGTGATGAATCATTATTGTGGGTTTGAGGTTTAGTAGTTGGTTGACTTGGAACAACATCACTTGAGTTATGACAAGAATCAAGTTTCCTCCTCCAAACGAGTTTGACGGAGATCCTTGCAGTTCTTGAAATTTTAGGTTTTTGGTTGTTGGAAGATGACATGTTTGGGTGTGATGGCATTAATGATGGGAAGAGGGTATTTATAGTGTATGAGAAATGTGGTTTAGGAAGGTAAATTTTGAGGGATAGCATGGGACAAAATATGTTTGTGAAATTTGGGAAGTATAGGCTGAAATGGGTCAAAAAGTGATAAAGAAAACAGTATCCCCGACCATCAGATGGCCGGTCCCCTTAATCATTAAGGGGTCCGCCTTATATAATTAAAGGGGCTGCCCATCTGGTGATTCCCAGAATGCCAGGAATGGGTTTTTGGCAGAAAATTTTCAAAAAGGTTGTGTTTTTGTTTTTGGATTCAAGTAAGTTCAACTCTTTGAGGCAATATAGGGCATACTATTCATGAATGTAGAGAGTGATATAGAATTAATTAAAATAGGCAATTAATTTCTAATAATCATGCTATCTATTAATTTATCAATTAAGATATGCAACAAAGGAGACAATAAGCCAAATAAGCTAAATGAGCAACTATATAAGATGATAACATTTAGCCTAGAGCAAACATGTTGATGATTGTTAACAAGTAACAAATAGGTGGATATGATTATATGGACTTCAAGACTTGTTACAAACAAGATCCATATGGGCAAGTCATGATTCTCATGAAATGATTTGATTAAATTGTGAATGTCATTTCCAATAGAAGTGTATGACACTTATGAGAAAGTTAAATGTGTTTTAAGCAAAACGTTTTTAGTTTTTTTCAACAATGTTTTGAAGTAAATTCAAGTATGCATTACACTAACATAGATTGAATTTTGTTTCTTAACATGTAACAAAAAAAAAAAAAAAAAAAAAAAAAAAAAAAAAAAAAAAAAAAAATTCAATCTTGTTTTTGATTAAAATAATGGTTATGAAAGAAATTTTAGTCAAATAAATTGTTAAAGAAAATATTTCATTCAAAAAGAGAGAAGTTTTGAACATGATGTTTTGATCATGATAATCAAGAAGTTTCAAGTGAGGGATTTGATATGGAAACTTATCATGCTCAGGAGAATCAATTAAGCCCATCGTCACACATAATCATCTTTAATGATACCTAAAGATATTAAAGTGAAATGATAGATATTTATGATCTAAATGTGATGGGACAGGAAGGAGCAAGGTAAATAGTTCATGAATACAAGATAGACATGTGTGTATATATATATATATATATATATATATATATATATATATATATATATATATATATATATATATATATATATATATATGTATACAAAGAACATCATAATATCAAGTTGCAAGCAAATATCAATTATAATACATCTATTAATGCAACTAGTAAGATCATATAGCATAAGTGGAAGGGTTCTACTATAGATCATAGAAGATTAAGAAAAATGATAATAGACTAAACAACAAGAAGGTTAATAATGCTAATATCATGTATGCATATATTAGTGTTAATAATCTAAAAGCATGGCAACTTATCAATTAAATCGTATTGACACACTAATTAAAACATTCTAAAATATAATGTAACATTGACAAGTTTTTGAAAAGAAAACTTATCTCAGGTCCAGCTTTTCAAAAAGAGTGGGCATGACGGTGATAGAAGAAATCTTAAGAGTTAGTCCAAAACATGTCGAAGTAGCCAAGTAATATTCCCATGAATAGAAATCAAGGGAACTAGATCCGAGATGCTGAATCAATCACACCAATCATCACAAGTCGTGAAGGTTAATAGAAGTAGCACGTAGGAAGCTTCAACTTGAAATAGTAACGGACACACCATGATACCAATGCTCCAAGAGTGAATAGCACAATGCCGAGACAAGAATATACCCGCAAGAACGTCATAGGTGAAACATTTGCAGAATGTGAAACAACGTGATAGAAACCAATATTCGTCAAAGGTAATAGAGCGAGATGAGTAAATCAACACGTAATAGACTCTTCATTCGTTAATTACCTAAACATGATAAACAGCTTGGTACCCAGATTCTCATGGGTCCTAGTTGGTTAGATGAGAACATCCATTGCATTTGAATGCACATGATGGGGATGTCGTCGATAAGTACAAGAATTCATCAATAGTTTGTTTTAATTAACAAACAATGACTTTCTTGACTAGAATAATAAGTAATGAATGTTAATAGTATTAGTTCTAAATTTATTCACTAGATTTAACAAATTTTATTTGTTTTAATGCATTTGTTGAAGGATCATTTATGATAAATCCTAACCCGGTTTTATCATAAAATGGCTTTTGAATGTCGAGAAGATATTATAAAGATTTAGAGCTATTTTTGAATTTTGCCAATGTTTTTGCTTTTTCATTTTCAATTTTAATTTCATGTTTGTAGTCTCGACATTTTTTACATTCAAGATCGATTTCAATATTACTTTTAAGTCTAGACATTTTATCTTCTAAAATGATTTCTTTTTCAAAGTTGTTTTCAGCGGATGTTGAAAATTCGTTCTTAAAAATAATTTTTGAGTCAATGTTGCAAAGATGTTTGAAGTTGTTTTCCATTTTTAAAAATTCTAATATAAATTGATCATAGCAAAAATGTTTAGTTTTGGATTGTACCTTCTTTGTAGTTGTACATTCCTCACATGCTATACGGTGATCAATTCCATTTTCCATGTCGCTCCATGTTTTGTTTGTAGTTTCACTTGGATCTAGAAAAATGTAGTTCTTGCCATCAATACTTGTGTTCTCATTTGTTTGAATATTCTCATAAGCCGTATTATCATCGTCTTCTTTGCACTTGTTGCACCATGATTTATTCACACTCTTTTTTCGGATTTGGCTCATGTATTCTTCGTTGTAGATACCTTCAATGATCACATTTGAACTAGTAGTACATGTGTTTATTTCAACTAAATATTTATTTACTAAATTTTCTAGATTAACTATTTCTTGTGCAATATCAAGTTTATCATCTTTGGTTTTACATTCTTCTTGGTGAATCTTTAAAAGACATTTCCAAATATCATTTGCCGTTTTACAACGAAATAATCTTTCATATTTAACTTTTGGTAGAGTTTTGAAAATAAGTAATTTGGCTTTAGTGTTTTTATCAATTTTAGTTTGAAGATTATTATTTTGATTTTCAAAATCTATTTTGGTTGGTTTAAGATCACCAATTGCAATGATATGCCAAAGATCAAGATCTATTGATTTCACATAATTTTTAAATTTGTTTTTCCATTCAAGAAAATGATCATTTTCAAATAAAGGTGGTTGTTGTGCAAATTTCCCTTCTTCATATTTTTCAAATTCCATCGATCGTTGCAAGTTTTAAAATACAATCTATTTTAAAAATCTTGCTAGACGTGGCTCTTGATACCAATTGTGGAAAACTAGAAGGGGGGGTTGAATAGTTTTGCGTCTTTTTTGTTTAATAAGAATTTGCTTTTCAAAGAATTGATGGTAATTGTAAAAACCTTTGAAGCTAAAGTATAGATACAAACTAATTCACATATATCATATATACACTACTTATTTAAAGTGTTGAATAGAAATTATAATTTCATATATCTCACTTAATTACAAGTTTGTATTAATATAGATATATGTGTCTTAGTAATTGTTTATACTTATATTTTACTAAAGTATAATTAATGTTTTAAATGGAACCTAGTTTGATCTTTATGTAAAATCAATATATGCACAACACACAATATTAACAATATATGAAAAGCTAGTAAGTAAGCAAGAAAAGAGTGAGAGATGGAAAGATCAAACCGAGAGACAAAAGATTTATAGTGGTTCGGCTACAAGGACACCTTCCTTGCCCTACTCCACTCCCCGAGCACCGAACTCGAGAGTTTTCTTCACTAAGTCAATAACCTCCCTTATGGCGGAGAAAACCATACACACCAAAAGCTTACACCAATTAACGACACAAAGCAAGATGTCGAGTTCTAATCGTAGCTAGAACCAATCTCACACCAAATATCACACCACTTCTTCTTCACACCTTTGCACTACTTCAATACTTGTTCACACCACAAGTATCTTCACACCTTCAAGGCACTAATGTATTGACACCTTCAAGTCACTAATGTCTTCACACCTTTAAGGCACTAATGTCTTGACACCTTCAAGTCACTAATGTCTTCACACCTTTAAGCCACTAATGTCTTGACACCTTCAAGTCACTAATGTCTTCACACCTTTAAGCCACTAATGTCTTGACACCTTCAAGTCACTAATGTCTTCACACCTTTAAGCCACTAATGTCTTGACACCTTCAAGCCACTAAAGTCTTCACAACTTCAATCTACTAATGTCTTCTAGTCTTCTTCACTTGGAACCCTCAATATCTTCACAACAAGTCCCTATTGCTACAATCTCCTATCACCAATACTATCTAACCCTTCTTCTTCACTTCAAGTTCCACTTTACACTTACAACAATTCTAGATTCTTCAACTAAATCTAGCTAACTAATACATACACCTTATTCACCAAAGAATGAAAGATTTACAAGTAAATATAAACAAGCAACTTAGATAGCAAGATGATACTAAGTTGTAATACTTCTAATAGAAGTATTCTTCTCTTTGCACTTTGAATGTTGAGGCTTGAATTACTTTGAAACAAAGATCAAAGTATATAAGATCAAAGGATTTTTAGAGAAAGGAAATGGATGTTTAGATCAGAAAGTTTCTAGTGCAAAAAGGTGAGAAAAATATGTGGAATGATCTAATATTTATAGGGCCAGAAAATACTGTTCGGGAGCGTGCCGGTCCCCTTAATTATAGGCCGGTCCCCTTAATCATTAAGGGGGCCGCCTAGTAAAATTAAAGGGGCCGCCCTCCTGAACGTTGGAAAAGTTTTTCTGGATAAAATTTGCCCTTTTTGGTTGGAAATTTGAAATCATATCTTTGTGGTTTAATATAGCATTACCAAAAATGATTTACAAATATATACAAAATGTTTATATCATTTTATAAGATGTTATGTCTTAAGACAAAATTTCCTTTGATCTTGTAATACATTAGACACTTTGTTTATCCATACCTTAAGTGATTTAATGGTAAATATGAGTATTTATTACTAAATACTCGTTTATGTCATAATCTTTGGTTTGATGAGTTTTCGTTTTGTGATTATCAAAACATAGAGATATCGAAAGATATGAATAACATTTTTAGTCATTTATTTATATCAACACAAAGATACACTCATCAAAAATCCATGGAAGAATTGCTTGCTGAAGAGCAGGCTGCTAGAATAAATGCCCAAGATGCCTATGAAAAATCTATTCGGGAATCAATTGCAAGAGAAAAAGCAGCCAAATCTAGCTCTTTGTTCCGTTTTATTCCTGATGATAGTGATGATGAGGATACACTTGACATCCTTGAATTTTATAAAACTTCATCAAGTTCATCAGATGAGATTCCATCTCAACCCACTGTTATCACACCTGAAGTTCACACTCACTCTCTGAACATGGGGGATGAGCATCTTAGCACTGTTCCTAATAAGGAATCGGATGAATTAATAAAGTCTAGTGTTGAGATCCTTGTCCCAATCCCGAGAGAGTCACAGGGAACTTTGGATCATGTGTGTGATTTACCTTCTTCCATTGAGTGTCCTAAAGATCAATTTGATACTTTCTCAGATTGTAGCGATGAATGTATATCTTATGGAGACATCGAGTATGTTGAGGCGTCAATTCCATATTCTGATGCTGATCATCTTCTTGAGGAGTTCGCTGATGAACTTGCTCACATCGATCCACTTTCATTGGAAAGTGATGATGGTCTCCTCGATTTCCAAGCCGATCTGGGAGAAATTGAAAGTCTCCTATATCATGATCCGTCACTCACTTCTGATCCCAGCAGTCCAATAGAGAATAATAATCACCTTGTTCCTGAAGCATTCAATACGACTCTCACCAATCCTCTATTTGAATTCGAATCTGAATTCACTATGATTTCTAACAATCCAATCTTTGATGAGGATTGTGATGAGTCTATTTCGGAACATGAATTCACAGATTCACATCTTGTGAATGATTCTCTTCATGAGGAGTTCTCCGGTGAACTCACTCATCATATCATGACTCCTCCGGAGTTTGATTGCCCGGGGGGAGATGCACTCAATCTTGAGAATTTGCAAATTCCCACCCACCTTCCCGAGTTGTTTACGAGCTTACCCTTTGAAATCCAAACTCAGGCTATTCAGCCTCCTCTTGAGGAAGAAGATCAAATCATGCTTTTTATCATGATTTTCTTCCTTTTCTTCACCTATAAGGTGACTTCTTCTCTTCTTCACTCCTTCGGGAGTGAGGACACTATCTTTGATCCCGGCATTTTCATGTATCATTATCTTGAGCCGGATACTTATCTCATCGGTGTGGAACTTTCACGTGCTTCAAATGTTTGTCCAAACATCTTGAATGAAAGTCCGATTGAGATTGTTTCTTCCACATCATGCTTCCCCAATGACAAATGAATTAGGGGTCGAGTCAAGCTAGCGACTCGGTAAACAAAAACAGTAGCATGCATATAGGGTTTTCACCCTAAGTGTGGGGGAGTCCCCCATGCTATGGTTACAAAAGAAGTGAAAATATAAAATGGTGTTTTCCACGCTTAGCTTGTAATGTTGCCCTTTTACGTTCAAAATGTCGGCATAATAGCCGGGATTTTGAATATTGAGGACAATATTCATGCTAAGTGTGGGGGGGGGGGGGGGGGGGGTATTCACTATTCTAGCGAATTTTATCACATTTTACTATATAATACCCCCGTTTTAGCCAAAATTTCAAAAATTAAAAAAAAAAATTTCACTGGTGCTTCAAATTTTTTGTGGTAATCAGTCCGCCTTGTCTAACCGACAAAAGGGATTGGCTAGTCCAGGAGCAAACGGCTCTTGGTAAAGACATCTCAAATCCGTTTATGGCTTGCAATTTGCCCAAAATTGTATGGTTCCTCAACTCCCCAAAAACAAATGAGTTGGCTAGCCCACAAGATTATGGCTTGTGGTAAAGGCCGTGGAAAATCCATAATTGGTAATCAGCTCACCAAGATGTTGACTATTTCATCAAGAGTTGGCTAGTCCAGAAGCAAACGGCTTTTGGTAAAGACTACTCAAATCCGTTGACAGCTGGTGGTTTGCTCAAAATCACACGGTTATCAGGTGTGCCACAGTTCTTACACCTGGCTATTCCAGAAGTGATGGCTTTTGGTAAAGAGTTTAAAATCCATCAAGTTTTCAAAACAGTATTGCTAGGGACTAGCAATAGTTTAGTATGGGGGATTGATGAGTGCTCAAACACTCATCATTTTTTGTCAAATCTAAACTGCAAAACATACAAAAACACTCAGAAATGCATCAAAATACCAAAAATATTTCAAAATCGTGTTTTATATGTTTTAGATGCAAAATGAGCAAAAACAAATGAAAAACGCACAAAGTTTGCAAAATTGGCAGTTTCAGTCCCTCAACTTTCATAAAATTACAAAACTAGTCCCTGAGCACATATTTCAAAAGAAAAATCACCAAAGGTCCTTTTACAATCATAAGTTGTCATATTTTGTCCTTTGGTGAAAAATTGGAAAAGTTTTGGAAATTTACAATTTAGCCCCTAAAGTTTCAGATTTTGGCAGATTTAGTCCCTGGTGGGATATTTTTGAAAGAAAAATCATTCTTGGACCTTGGGAAATCAAAATAGGTCCCTGGGTGAAAGTTTTTGTGGAAATTATATGTTTGGTCCCTGGACTTTGCAGAAATGACAATTTTGGTCCCCGTGAATTTCAAAATGGAAAAATATCATTTTTTGTCATGTACTAATAAATTGTGGCATATTTTACCCTTGTAGCAATTTTCGGTGTTTGGCAAAATCAGTCCTTATATTTTTGAAATTTACAATAATGGTCCTTGTGAATTAAAGTTACAAATGCCAAATTGGACCCTTTATTACCCAACACCAAACAAGCCTTGGCCTGATTCATCCCCAAGCCCAATCAATAAACCCGGCCCACTCCCACAAAATATTTACCCCGTTTAATATTTCAAAGGGTCAAACCCAGTCAACCTTTTCCACCCTTCCTCACCACTTACCCTGGTAACCTACTGCAACACCCCACATCCCCCCTCCTCCACCTCACCTCTACCATCCCTTGTCTCCTCCACCTCACACTACATACCAAGAACCAATAATTACTTTGAAATCTCCACAAGCAATCCCAACTGTCAAATGTCCCTTTCCTGCCAAAAAAATAATCAAACGGCTGTGATCAACCTAGCTCATCCTACGGCTCAGATGATGGTGGGAAAGTCAAGGAATATCTCCAGGAGCTATTTAAGGAAAGAAAAAAGAGAAGAAGTTTCAGTAGGTAGCTAATACTAGTTATAGTTTAGTTTTAAAATTTCGAATTAATGTAATATTAATCTTTAGTTGTAATTCTTAGTTTAAGGAAGTTGTAATCAGTTTCTCAAGTGTAATTTCACCTTTCTTTAATCCTAATTTCATGTTTTGAGTTATAATTTAGATTTTTGGCAATTTAAGTGAATTTGACACATTTGCTTGAAACTTGTTAAAAGTTGTTAAAACTGCTTTGTTTAAGTTACTTTAAGCTCACTTACAAGTTTTCAATGGGTTACTAAGTTTAAAACTGAGCTTAGCTTACAATTCCATAAATTACTCAAAATTTCTATTAAATAATCATAAAAAAAATCATTGAAAAAGGGAATGCAAGCAGAAGCAGGATTAAGGATGGATGGCATTTGGTATTAGAACCCCAAGGGGGGTATAGGTTGTGGTTTGGGTACTTTGGTATCTCTGTCTCAAGTTTGATCTCATTGTAAGTCTTTTTACAAATTTTTGTGAATCACTGTAGCTTAGGTAAATTAGTTCTTATTTCAGTTTAATTGTGTCCATTTAGTGATAATATAAGATTAGATTTCAGGTTTGAGGTGTTAGTTGCAAGTTTGCTGTGGAAATCATTTTAACTGTCATAAATAGGGGTGTTTGGATTTGCAGGTTTAAGTGTGTTGTTGTTGTTATTTTGGTGTCACCTTGGTCTAAACACAATGCATTAAGTGATTTCAGGGTGAGTTAGGCTTTAATAGTTCACCATTTAGCATCAAAAGTCAAAACAACAAAAATCTCATCACCACAGTCCACTGTGGTGGTCATAGTGTCCTAATAACCAACATTTCATTAGATAAGTTGTTCTTTTAACTTATTTTAGTTTTACTTTAACTTAAAATCATGTTTTCATCCAATTAGATCCAACCAAAATCAACAAAATTCAAAGTTTAAAGTTTTCTTCAAAAGTCAAAATGCATGTTTCCAGTTTTTTACCAAACTTCAAAGATTTAAATAGAATTTTGTATTAGGTTTCTGAGCTTGAAATTTGTTCCTAAATGTAATCTACCAGCTTAACTTTGAGTTCCCATCTTCAATATATTTTTGTGATTTTCTTGCTGGGCCTCACATCACCTCAATCTCACTTGCAGGGCAAGGTCTGCCCTGCTGCAGCAGTCACCACCCTACCACCACCACTTTGTGGTGGTTTTCTGGCCACTACAGTGGTCCACCACCTCCCCTCTTTGTTCCTAGCAAACCTCCCCATGGTAGGCTTTCAATATTGACCAACCATTTGACCTAGGACCTAGTGGACCCCATCTGTTTACCCTCCCCAAGTCCGTCCCAGTTTCAGTAGAGTTTCAATAAGCCAAGTGCTTATTTTGTGGCTTATAGCTTATTCTGAGGTCCAATTGTGCTTTTTCCAGCTTATACATGTTTTATTAACTTATTTGGACCAGACTTAACCATTGTGGGTCCCACTTTAAGCCATTTGAGCTCATTTTACCCTTTGGTCAACAAAAGTCAACTGTGGAGCCAAAAAGCTTCCACAATGCTTATTTTTAAGTTCTAAAAAGTTTGTTTTTGCAAAAGTTTGTTGTTTTTAGTTGTAAAATAGATTGGTAAAAGAAAAATCAAGAAAAAACAAATTTAATATTAAGTGATAGTTTCTATTTAATTTAATTAAATTTTATTTTTCATTTTTAGATTTTTATTAAGAACTTAGCTTTTTTATATTTTTCTTAAATTCCTCATATATATTAAAGTATTTATAATATTTTTTTCAGATTTTTATTTTGTCATTAAGTATTTATTAGATTTAATCTTAGTTTTATTTATAATTAATTAATAATTAGTTTTAAATAGCATAATTAGTTTTTATTAAGCAAAACCTAGTTTTTATATTTTTTATAGCTTTTATATGTTATAAAATAATTTTATAAATTTTATTAGAATTTTTACTGTTCATTTGCTATTTTTCTTAATTTAAAATAGTTTAATTAGGTAATTAGTAATTAATTAATATAAAATTCACAAAAAGACAAAAAATACTTATTTTTAATTTTAGAAATTTTATTTTCACCATTTTAGTATTTAATTAATATTGTATTATATTTAAGTATTTTAAATATTAATAATTAGTAATAATAAGTAGTTAATTAATATTAAATAATTAATTAGGGTTAAAATTTATTTTCTTTTTCTAAAAATTTTTCTTTTACCTTTAAGTTTGTAAAAAAGTCATTTTCACCCCCTGGGTGTTTTTAGATTGTAGTTTTCACGTTTTATTTCGTACGTTTACGTTTTATTTAAACGTGAACGTACGCGTTTTAAGTTTTAAACGTTTCTGGTTTTTCTGACTTTCCAGTCCATTTAATATAGTGTATTTAAGCTATTATCTTTCATATTCCAGTAGTGTAATCATCACAACTCACTTATATCCATTTCCGTCCAAATTTACCCGATCACAAACCCGTTTTGATTACCATCCACACCTCGTCGGGACATAACGACCCGGGGAAGCCACTACACTTCAACAGAGATTGATTCTAAGCTGTTTGACTATTATAGTTGACCATTCACAAGTGGTTGACCAATAATTATCTGACGGTTTAGCATCAATCAATGTTATTGTTTCATGTTCCTTGCATCTCATTTAGGCTAATTTATCAGTTGTCTCAAGTTTCAATGGTGTTCAAATCAGTTTAGTGTAAAAATCTAAAAAATACTCAAAATACAAATAAATTAGTCATAATTCAAAAAATCAGTAGATAATGAAGAAGAAGCATGAAGCAGGGTGGATTATGGATGGAATTTGGTTTAGAAGCTTATTGGGAAGCTTTAGGATGTGAATTTGATACTTGTTTCTAAGTTCTAAGCTTGGATGCAAATTGTAAGCTATTCTCTCATTTTTTGGCTTGTTACTGTAGTACTTCTTATAAACTGCTTATTGTTGTATTTCTAAACTTACTTGGTGTATATTAGTTGTTTTAGTGCTTAATATCAAATGCTTGTTCAATCAAAACATTTTGTTACTCAGATTTCATTTTCAATGTCAACTATGGTTAAGGGTGATTTATTAGTGTAGGTGTTATTTTCTGTGTATTTATGTTTAAATAAGCTCATGTCATCATAATGAGACATTGTGGATTCAAATCTTAGCCTAAATCTGTCATTTATATTGAAAATCAAGAAACAACCCCTCTTAAAGGAGTGTTTAGATGATCTAGTTTAAGGGACTCAGAAGGTGTTTTGATTGTTTCTTCTAGTTCAAATAGGTTACTTAGGACCACAATAGCATAGTTCAACTCAGTAACTCAGTGGTATTATACAAAATAGTCAAAATCACCCTCAACTTCCTCCAACAGTTAACTGTTGGAGAATTGTGATCCCATTTCCACCCATATCAGTGCTATAATGTCTGTTTTAACTTATTTTAGTTTTCTTACAACTTGTATTAACATGTTCAGTCATTAGATTAAGCTAGAATCTCAAATTAGTCAACCTAGTTAAGTTTTACAAAAAGTCAAAATGTGCACACCTCAGATTTTCCTAAATTTCCAAGAATATTTTAGAATTTTGTGATAGGTTTCAGGATTTGAAATTTCTTAGGTGTTGAGTCTCCCAGCTGAACTTCATTGTCCCATATTCCTTTTATTTTTGTGAATTTTATGGTGGGCCCCACACTTGGCCAAACACAGCTGCATGGGTGGCCTCTGCCCTGCTGCAGCAGACCCCTCCACCATCACCACCACTTTGGTGGTGGCTGCAGCCCTCTACAGTGTTCCCCAATGCCCCATTTTTGATCCACTCAACCCCCTCCTACCCCTTTTCAGGTTTTGACATTTGGTTTGACCTCAAACCCCCTGGGACCCACTTGGAATTGCCCATGAACCTTGTCCCTTTTCTGAGTTCAATTTGGTTTGGCCAAGTGCTTATTTTGATCTTATAGCTTATTCTGAGGACCCCAATTGCTTTTTCTTGCTTAAACATGTTCCCTCAACTCATTTGAACCAGAATCACCCATAGTGGGTCCCACTTAAGCTCATTTGAGCTTATTTTCTTCTTTGGTCAACAAAAGTCAACTGTAGAGCAAATAAGCTTCCACAGTGCTTAATTTTAAGCTACAAAAAAAGTTGTTTTTACAAAAGTTTGTTGTTTTAAAGTATAAAATAGTTTTCAAAAATAAAAATCAAGAAAAACCAATTTAATAATAAGTGATAGTTTCTATTTAATGTAATTTAAATTTTATTTTTTATTTTTAGATTTTTATTAAGTACTTAGCTTTTTTATATTTTTATTAAATTCCTATTATATTAAAGTATTTATATTAATTTTATCAGATTTTTATATTATCATTTGGTATTTATTACATTTAATATTAATTTTATTTATAATTAATTAATAATTAAGTTTTAAATAGCATAATTAGTTTTTATTAAGTAAACCCTAGTTTTTATATTTTTCCTAGCTTTTATATAACATAATATAATTTTAGGAATTTTTCTAGAATTTTTACTGTTCATTTTCTATTTTTAATAATTTAAAATAGTTTAATTAGGTAATTAATATTTAATTAGTAATTAATTAATAGAAAAATCACAAAAAGACAAAAATACATATTTTTAATTTTAAAATTTGTTTTTAGTTATTTTATAATTTTAGAAATTTAATTTTCATTTTTCTAGTATTTAAATAGTATTATATTGCATTTAAGTATTTTAAATATTAATAATTAGTATTAAATA
The DNA here is from genome assembly GCA_030686995.1 of Artemisia argyi. Lineage (NCBI taxonomy): Eukaryota > Viridiplantae > Streptophyta > Magnoliopsida > Asterales > Asteraceae > Artemisia > Artemisia argyi. Next base: position 92,389,627 of record CM060678.1, read on the forward strand.
GTTTTTAATTAATAATAAATAGTTAAATAGTGTAAAAATTTATTTTCTTTTTCCAAAAATTTTCTTTCATCCTTAGGTTTGTAAAAAAGTCATTTTCACCACCTGTGGGTTTTCAGATTTCAGTTTTCACTTTTTATTTCGTACGTTCGCGTAAATTTAAATTGAACGTACGCGTTTTTAGATTTCAATCGTTTCTAAGTATCTAGTCTTCACGTAATCACTCATATAGCTTATTTAAGCTATTTCATTGTACAAATCAGTAGTGTAATCAATCTCAAACCTTTTCCGTCCAAATTCACCCGATCACAGAACCGTTTGAATACAATCCACACCTCGTCGGGACATAACGACCCGGGGAAACCCTATACTTCCACGGAGCATTGACTCTAGGCAGTTTGACTTGGTTGACCATATCCTTGGTCAATTTAGGGTGACTGTTTGGAGTCAATCAAGGGATAGGATGGGAATGGTTTTGTTATTTGGTTTCCCGTATTGAACGGTAAGGACCCGAGGAGAAGATGAAGATCAATAAGCTCGGGTAAGACTTAAACAAAGACCATTCGAGACTGGTGTGAAGCAGTATTTGCCCGAGTGTGTGAAACTTGTTGACGTTGTGTGTGATGTCTTCTATTTATAGAGAGACAAATAGAGTTTAGAGATAAACCCTTGAGAGATGATCAATGGCTGCGAAGGAGCCAGGTGTTGATCATCTAGAGAGCAGACAAAGAGGACAGGTGGACTCTCTTCTTTGGCTCGTACAGGGGAGTGCTCTGCTTCCTAGAATGTTGGTCATGTGTCTCCCACTGTGCTATGTTAGATTCATACATCTTAACCGTTAGCGACAGTGGGGACAGTTGTCTTATGCACATGTACTATGCGGCCTGAGAGATGTTACCAAGTCTAGCTCGACCTCGGTTTACATGGTTCTCGTCATGGCTGACTCGAAAACCTTGAGTATATGGGCTTGATTCGAGTGTGTAGTTGGTCCACTTGGCCACTAATATTGATACGCTATCACTTACATTTATTACCCGAAACATAACTTTTAAAGATGTATAGTGCATTTATCATATTCATAATATTATGTTACAATATATTATGTAGTTTTTAGTTATATGTCAAATAATCATTAGCAGTTAAATTTATTACATATTAGGTAATTGTTATGCGTGCATTTATGATTTTATGTTATACTTGTTTTCATGCCTCAACGACTGACGGACTGAGATAACATTGATTGTACAGGTTTTAGCATCAAAAGATAAAGGATTGTATTCCTACAATCTTTATTTAATTGATAATAGGTACACATATATCTCCAAACACTCTAAGCTCGTCCCTATAATTCATTACAGGCAGCCGACTAAACAAAATTTACATGTGAAGAGTACTTCTGACCAAGTGAGAAATTTTCTGGAATCACATTATTTGCTACAACGGTTTTCCCATCAACAGAGGTGAGTCTGAAAGAAAATGGAGGCTGGAACGATGGATCAACGTCTACTTTCCAAACCGCACCCCATATGTTATTCATGGCTACAAAAGTTTTTGTACCGCCTTTGGCTATCTCCACATATTTGAAACCACCATCCCCCTCTGCGTACTCTATTGCTATTGAAAACCACCATGGATTGCATCTTTCGCTAACTTTGAATGCTATATTTGTACCTCCATAACTACATGGCACCCTATCACAACAAACAAATTAAACATATTTCTTATATAAGCTACTAAAAGTGTTTTTTTTCCACAAAATTTAACAAAAAGAAAAATCATGATTAACTGATAGACATACCTTTGGTACTGCACATCAACTTGACCAAGCTGTCGTAAATTGTGATCTTGGCCAGGATGTGCCATTGCACCAAAAGCAAACCCACTTAAATCAAAATGAAATGGTACGGTGTTACATAAGCCTGGACACTCGTCACTTATTGTCACAGTAATTGGTTCACCTGAGCAATATGGTTCTTGGGTACAGAAAATCTGCATACGTTAGTTAACATTTGTTAAGATGTTTAATGATTTGATGGATCTAACGAATTTCAAAAACTATTGTATGGTCTCTACATGCCTGAAAACAATGTCCGCATCCTTTGCCTTTTAAAAAGAAATTTGCATTTCCTGCTGAAATCATTGAAGAGAATGGAGGATCTTTCACATCATCCTCCCATCCACAAGCTCCTCCTGGTTATAATACAGTGCTAACATTAATAATACCGTGTATAGTATATTGGTAGTGTTGTCATAATCTAGTTTGGTTAGCATATAAACGTTAAAAACAACATATTGCAGAATTTGATCACATTCTTCATGTAGCTTTATAATATTTTTTTTTATTACCACTTCCAGCTCCAGTTTCATCCCCGTATAGTACTTCATGGGCATGTGTCGTTAACATAATTTATTTAATGCAATGTTAATATGTTAACAAGTAAAATAAATGAATTGTAATATTGTAATTTAAAGGAATTGAAGTCTCTTATAAGCTTGCAATTGTAATAAACTGGAATCGCAAGCATGTAATATAATGTTATATAACGTAAAAGATACAATGTGATATAAGTTATAATCATTTTCAATAAACGGAGTTTCGAATAAATGTCAAATTTGGTGTATATATTTATTTATATAAGTTATAATCATTTTCAATAAACGGAGTTTCGAATAAATGTTAATTGCAATTCACAAAAATGTTATAAAGATTGTTTCAATTAAAAATTAGAATCTAAGTCTCGTGTATTTACTTTGATATCTCATTTTCAGCTGGAAATTTATGACCCTTAGGCACAAGGAATTTTTAGTATTATGATCAATTTAATGATAATAATAAAGATATATTATTATTATTATTATTATTATTATTATTATTATTATTATTATTATTATTATTATTATTATTATTATTATTATAGAGTAAATGGTGTATTAGTTAAATTTATAAATTTATAACTTTATTAACAATTATATAAACCAAGAATTTTACACTTAAATACATAAAACTAAATTTAGGATTAGTTCATTTTTGAGAGTTTTGTGCTTGATTCAAAGATCTATTAACAATCATAATATAACGTTATTTCATATTTAAGTTTAAAAGTTAAAAAAATAATCTAAAAGTCATGCGTATTTTTATTTCTTTTTAAATAAGTTAATCTGATGTAGTTTTGACCACAATTGGTTTCAATTTTGATTATTAATGGTTAACCAGGAGGTTTGATTTTAACAATTTAGCAAAATCAATATCTCTTATTAGTCCATCTTGGTTTTGTTCAAATGACCCATTTTCTATTTTGTATTTTCTCTTATCAGTAAAAGATACAATGTGATATAATGTAAGGATCAAATGAGAAATAAAAGTAGAATGAGAAGAATAAGAAATAACCACGGCTGCACATTTCAGATGCACCTACAAAATAAGATGCATGTCCTATGAAATTCTCATTCTTCATTTAAAATGTGTGACTACAAACATTTCTCATTCTTCTTATTTTATTTTCTTTTTATAGTTGATCTATTCCCATGTGATATAAATATAACTTATACTCGTAGCATTTAGATTCTAAATGCTACGAGTATAAGCAGTGTTGCTAAAATCGGCCGATTAATCGGCGAGTAATCGCTAATCGGTCTGCGACCTTGGAGGAAATTACACGGAAATCGGCCGATTAATCGGCCGAGTCACAAAAATCGGCCGATTAATCGGTAAAAAATCGCTAATCGCCCCCCGACCGCCTCAGTACCGATTCACGATTTTTGCAACATTGTATTTTAGATAAATATTTACAATTTATTTATTCTAAATCAAAACAACAAAGAAATTAGGCTGAACACAGCAGTCGGTCGTCGGCCATTGTGCAGGCTTGGTCCTTTTCGGTCGTCAAACGAAAATCAATAAAAGATGGTTGGCCACACGACCGATTTCAAAAATCACAAAGAAACAAAATTGGTTATCGTTTAATATTAAAAAAGAAAGAAAGAAAAAAAAAGCTTTTTTTTTTTTTTTTTTTTTTTTTTTTTTTTTTTTTAAATTTACCACTTTTACAACATTATAAATATCAACCTCAAACACACTTCTAAACACACAATTTCAAACACAATTCAAACAACTTCTCATCAATATTCATCATTGATTGCAGTATAATTATTCTCCAGAGATTCAAAGGCAATATGAATCCCCGAGTCATTTTCCCGCAGAAGGAGTGAATGAAATCGTGATTTTTCGATTTGTGAAATGTGTCATGAATAGAGATAAAAGTGAATATTTTGGATTTTTCACAGAGAATAATGAAACATAAGCTAAAATAAAACAAATAAGCAATTAAGGCAAGTAATAATGAGCACACGAAAGCTAAAACGTAAAGAAATCCTAAAAATTCGAACTTAACGGGAATTAAACGCATCTAAAAAGCAAAACTAAGGAAATTTGAACCTAATGTAATAACTCGTAATATTCCCAGGTCATTTATTAATAATAATCACTAATCAAATTTTAATCAAATGATAACAAAGCCATTTTTTTGGGCCAATTTATTTTTTTTATGAACTTGTCACCCAATATCACCTTTAGTCACCACTTGGATGTCAACCCATATCACCTTTAGTCACCATTGGATGTCACCCCATATCATCTTTAGACACTATTGGATATCACCTAATGTATAGACTTATCACCCGACATCACCTTTAGTCACTCTTGGATATCACCCAATGAGATTAACTCGAACAACTCCCACTTGCGATATATATATATATATATATATATATATATATATATATATATATATATATAGGGAAGGGATCAGGTACGTTTTTGGATTTTAGTGCGGAAGGTACGGACGAATCTCAGCCCTCCATCTAGTCAACCATTTGAAAAAAGGCGGAGTGGCAGTATCGTAAATAACCCATCTTTTTTTTAAAATCGTTAATATCACAATAGCTTTTTTATTGAAAAAAAAAAATTTAAAAAATCTGAAAAAATTGAAACAATAAAGAGGATAAAAAATTATTAAGAATCGCTAAATTTTTTTTAAAAAATAATCGTTTTCATCGTTAAAGGTATTGTGATATTAGCGTCTGATTTTGACTTTTTTTTACAAAAGTCAAGATCTGATCTTGATAAGTCAATATCAGATCTTGACTTTTGTAAAAAAGTCAAGATCATATCTTGATATCACATAAACCTTCTTTTTTTTAACAAAAATTTTATTATCACAATAACTTTTCTGATATCACAAAAACTTGTTCTTAATAAAATTGTTAATATCACATGTTTTTTAATATCACGGTTCATTTTTACATGTAAAAAAGCTTACTATCAAGGTTGGTTTTATAATATCACCGTTTTATAAATATCACCGTATCTTTCTTAATATCAAAAGTTAATTTTTTTAATATTACCATAACTTTTTTTAATACCGTAATAAAAAAACAGTGATATTAAGTTTTTTTACAAATATCAAAGTAATTTTTTAAGTAAATATCGTTAATATCACGGTAGGACTCATAAATATCCTTAATATCACAGTAGCACTCATAATCACAAAAGAAAAAGTGCTCAGAAAAAAATCTGAAAAAATGAAAAAAGTAAAGATTACAACAATAGTAAGGATCGCTCAAAAGGAAAAAAATTAAAAAAAATCATTTTAATGGTTGATTGGTACCGTGATGATAGCGTGTGTATGATTAGATCTAGATCAGATCTGGATGGACGGTCTAGATCTGTCTGTACGTCCATACTAAAATCCAAAATCCGCATGTGATCCTCAACCTATATATATATATATATATATATATATATATATATATATATATATATATATATATATATATATATACACTAGACTTCAAAGCCCGCCCGATGGGCGGCCATGACTTGTGATTATATTTGAAAAAAGTAAGTTGACAAAAAATAAAGATATAAATATACTAAATTATATATTTAATGGATTAAGAACGAAAATAAATATATGTTTATCGAATATGAGTAACAATTTTATAAGCCGATTTGCAAATAACTTTTATAAAAAACAGCGAGCACAAAGTCATATATTACACATAATTGAAAGAGAAAGATATATATTGAAGAATGGAGAACAACCAAGTACAAAAAGATTTAGCCTAATATGTATGTATAAAAGAACAAACACAATAAAAACTATCTAAAGGTTTAAACATGTTAATAAAGTAATGAAAAATTAAACCCAAATACATAATTGCTGCCGTTGCGTCTCGCTAAAAAATCACTAAACCAAAAGCTGTTCAAATTTAGTATACGCGAACAAAATTGTGAACTGCCACATATTAATTATTTTTACTCATATTCGATAAACATATATTTATTCGATGAACATATTGCCACATATTAATGTATTGCCCTACAAGTTGTCGAAACCCTAAATCTGTTCATATTGCCAACATCTAATATACGCGAACAAAGTTGAAAATGTAACTTACAATTTGTTCAAATTTGACTGAAACACAGTACACCGTTGCAAATATAGTCACAACCACCTCCTCCGGCTTCTGATAGTATTCTTCCCTGTACATATATCCAGATATATCAAATTTGAGGGATTGCCTCTTTTTTATGTTATTTGTTGCAACATTCTCTCAACTAATGCATACTTCATCTTCAACACTCTTTGATTTGAATACAATTTTCATGCTCGATGATTATTATAATTTAAGTTAAATATGTTTCAGACACAACATTGATCACTAAATTTCTACTTAATTCCCAAGTGTAAAGCAAGAAAATATAACTGGTAATAAACTATGTGGTAATAAAATGTTCTTCACTCAGTGGAATCTACTACTTTTTTTCAGAGCATAAAAGCTTAGTCATTTTTGAATTTCAGCGAACTCAAAGTATACATTCATATAAAATTGTTTTTAACTTATAGTCAAATTAAAAAACATGTACCATAAGCACCTTCATATGGCATTATATTGTCGCATTGTGATAGAGCAAACACTTCCATTCTTGAATGCATGGTCTGTAAAAAGAGGCAGATAAACCCCACCCCCATCTTCATTTTATGAAAAATCATTGTGTCTGCAAAAAGAGGCTGATGATTTAAATAAGCATCAATAACCATTTGAAATTTGGCAGGTACATGGACATAAAAAAAGCACATTGTAAATTTACCCAATCACAGATGGTTAACTAACTTTATGCCCTAAACGTAAGTTATACCAAGAACACAATAAGCATTTTTTAGTAAAAAACATAGAAGAAGCTAAGAGCCTAAGAGTACTAAATAATACTAATCCATATCATGAGCCCCAATGTGTGAAGGAATTTATAAAATAAATGACTGAATATAGCTACATACCATTGATACTGTAAATGTTGTACGAAGTTATCTTCATTGTGAGTAACCATTGTGCAGAGTTTTTCGGGCTGAATCCACTTCACCTTAACTGATAGACAACACACCAGTATGTCAGATTCCAACCCAATTCATGCTCATACGGGTTATATCACAAACAGATATGGTCTGCTACTGGACTATAGGTTACTACTTCTACAAAAATAAATGAGAACAACCCCCTTTGATTCTTACCAAGGCCTGAACTTCTACAGCATCTGGGAACATCATGGGACGCCCTGACAATGAGACATCATCATAGGTTTTATAAACCCTAACCATGAAAAAAACTATACTTGTGTTAAATTATCAAAACAGCTAAATCTGATACATATATGTATATAACAATTCAATACAATACAATACAAACTTATGCAAATCACAGTCATAATTTAATCAAAAGTTAGACTATGAAAAACATAAAATCAATAACAAAATTTAATATACCGAGACTGAAAAGGATGAAGAGACTAAGAAAAGTACCCGAAATCAAAATTATCAAGCATATACACCCAAGATCGATTCAAGGTTAATTAGTTCCTACAATAAGCTATCCAAACAGCCCCTAATCAAGCTATTATATGTCATCATTACACACACATCTGAAACAACCCATAAAAAGATAGTAGGCTATCCGTTATCCAAACATGTACAATGCAATTTTCACATAATAACCACTAACAACAAAAAAGAATCTCTATACGATCATCAAGAAGCTTTTTTAGTAATATGAAAGCAAGCCTTCCTGCTCATGCAAGTCAGTTTAAGTTTAAGTGACCACACATCCTTTTCAAGATTTTCACATCGCTTCTAAAGAGACTGCATGTCTCATGATGTACCAGGTGTCTAAGTTCTTCCCTTTCCTTCTGCCTTTTTCAGTGACCTTTACACCTTGCGCTTTTTTGTAGGATCTCTGCTGTCTACTGAGGAAACTAACTTACTGATCCAAATTGAATTAATTTTTTCTTGTGTTTATTATCCTCTTGAAGGTTATCATATATATGTTCCCTTGTATCTTTAGCTCTCCATACTCTAAACTTCTTGCAATACCAGCTTGCTTCCTATAACTCTCGCAAAAACTTGGTTTTTGACCTATGTTGCTAGCACCATAACATGTATCAAAACCATTCAATATATCAACTATTATATGGGACCTTACTGCTACATCTTTCTTTAGCAATGAGTGCAAAAAATTAGGTTGTATACATTTGCAGCCAGGATATCCCCAATCTATAATAGAGTAACGAAGATCAAAGTGATATATGGGACCTTACTGTTACATTTTTTTGTTCATTTTTCTATTCTGATAAACTCCAAGTAATGTGGTGGTAGATCTACATGAGAAAAATCCTCAGTCGGGCCATAAATAATCACTCTTTCACAATAATCACTCTTTCTAAGTTAATTTATGATTAAATTTTCATAATAGAGGTCTCCATTCAGGTAAATATTGAACTATATGTGATTCGTAATAGTTTCCTCAATTCTAATAAAGTTCATATCCTAGCTCGTAAAGATCCAAATACGAATCAAATTCGAAACCAACTTGATCTAACAATAAGTCAAACAGCCTCTACCAATTTCAATCATCCAATTTCAACTCCTATTCTTACTTGTCACATACTTATTTGTCACCAAAAAGTCTTCATTCTTACAACTGACTAACTGAGACATGTGTCATGGCCTATTATTAGCATGACAAAAAACTAATCTTTTAGCTTTCTTAGAGTGCTAAAAGCAACCTTAATATGTCCATTGATTCGACCAGCTTAAGGCTAGGTCACATGATAAGCAATCTAATCATCATTAAGGAGGAATTCCATATCACGATCCTAAATCTCTGACCTTATGATTTCCATTTTGAAATTCGAACTATGAGAGTGGGAATTATAAATGCGAAAAATCTAAATAAAAGAAATAACCTTTTGCAGAATCAGAATGCCTTCGAAGGACATGCTATGTCCCATACATTTGTGAAAACCTGAATAGAGAATCATTTTCATCAAGCATGTCTTCCATATTGAATGAGCAATGGGGTGTTGTGAAAGATGCATACTCTTAGAATATGGAACCATATTGATCAGTGGAGTACTTCATTAAATCCAGAAAGATTCTTGACATGTCCACAAGTTGAGATCATAGTCGCTACATGAGAATTCATTAGTGAATATTCTAACATGATTCTAACATATACAACCAGACTAAGCTGTAAAGACTACATCATTAGGGTTTTGAGGGAAAAGAGACAAACCTTTTTCTGTAAACAACTCGCCAGCATCAAGGGTGTCCAAGGCCGCTAATTCTTCAATGTTTTCTTCTTCTAATTGTAAGAATTTCATCATGATCCTCCACATCTCTTGACAATATGTGACTTAGATGTGATAGGACACCAATTGTATACATATATCTTAGAATCATCATGTGTTGCAGCCATTGTTAAAACCCTAAAAAGGTTTAGGAAGAAACATTACGTAATATGAATATGACAGGCGTGTGTAGGGTTTTTGTTCTTTTTAATTTAACAAATTTAACCCTAAAATATTACTTAAGGTTTATAGATTTGAACTTGCAAGATACAAACCAAAAGATGTCTTGGTCTAATGGTTATCGTGTTTCTTAACATTGCCTTGAACCTAGGTTCGAATCCGTCTTTGTCCATTTTTTAAGATAATTAAATCCGAATTTTTATTTTCTTTGCTTAGGTGGACACACAATGTGATGACATGGCGGATAATGAATTACTGGGCAATGACTGGGCATTGACTGGACAATGACTGGACATATCCTTCAAATGCCTCCTGTTATATATATATATATATATATATATATATATATATATATATATATATATATATATATATATGTGTGTGTGTGTGTGTGTGTGTGTGTGTGTGTGTGTGTGTGTGTGTGTGTGTACTAGTGGTCATGGCCCGCCCAATGGGCAGGCATGTTTTGTGATTCGCACTAACCATGTGATTTTAGTTGTATTTGCAGTTGTAATATTTTCAAATTGAAATTTACGTTTTTTTTTATTTATTTATTTTTATCATATTTTTTGTATGATTAATATGCTTTTTAAGCCCGTTGGGCTTGATGTATGACTCATATTTATCTATGGCTTATTTAACTATATCTAAAGAAGGATGGTAAAATAGTTTTGTGGTAGTGAAATTTTACGCGTTTTTATTAAACATGACATACCTTTTAAAAGTTTACGAATCGCAAATACCCGTTTTGCATTTATCTTCTTAAACGTAATTGTTGAGACAACACTTAGTATATGTTGCTGCATGTAATACATGATATACATTTCAAATGCATGCTAAATATTTGTGTTGGTTATGCATTATCAACATTGAGAATGATCACATCTACTTACACTATATTTATTATATTTAATATATATAAAATTCAAGCCATTAATTTCATTTTTATAAACTAACTAAACACATAAACACCGCTGTCATTGTTTCTGCGATCATCCAGGTCATTTTTTTTTCAATTTTTTTTATTTCTTGCTACATTCAACCATGTTTAATCAAGTTAAAATATTATGTTTGGTTAGTGGTATGTGGTTGGTTTGTTTTTCCCGTGAATATTTTCTTGTTATCTGATAAAAGAATGACTGGTTATTAAAATAAGTGTTTTACGTTGATCAGGATTTATTTATGAATACAGTATTAGTTTAATTGCAACATTCTTAGATTGCATGTGTTGTTTGTTGATTGGTTCAAAAAGCCCCAAATATAGTAATCGGATCATTAGGTATATATAAAAAGATATTATCTTAAACAATGATAAACCGATGAGTTACATGCTGTTGCAAGATATACGTAGAAAAAAACATATATATGTTACATATATCAGCTTATATATAAGTTTGCTTAGATTATATTTTAAATTTAAGTTGAAATATTACTGGTTTAAGCTTGTTTGTTATCACGATTAATATCATTTTATAGAATATTGTTTAAATGATTTAGTTTTAAGTATGTTGGTAAATATGTTTTTCCGATTTAGTTGTATGTCATGCAACCAATATTATTAAGGTTGTGAAATTGTTTGCGATTATATTAATAGTTCCTTCTTTCCTATTCATATGAACATGAGGCATTTTAGCATTTTTCATCTAATAAGTACGCAAAATGCGCATGTTCATGTGAAGAATAATCGAGGGAGGGAGAAGAAAGTAAATACAGAGGAATGAATTCTGTTTTCTGATACATTTTAAATTACCAGGGTAATTTCTTTGATCATTGTTTTGGTTAATAGTGATTATTGTATTTAAGGGCTATGATGGTTTATGATGTATGGAGCTTTGTTTGATCAGTTGGAGTTTAATATATCATATGAATGTTTAGTTAAGATGCATTTGGATGCTTGGTCCAAGATTATTTGTTGTTTGAATATATGGAATTCAAACATTTCCACCCTTCTTCAAGCAATCAGCTGTGCTGATCACCCATGGTAACAAAGTAAGTCTTTACAAATTGGAGTTGTAACGAAACATTAAGCTTTTAACATAAGCATACAACATGGCTAAGTTAAAATTCAATCCAGTAGACCCGCGTCTAACAAACCATTAAAGATTTATAATTTTTTTTTCACATACCTTCAAAACATAACCCTCAATATACTGGAGCATTTTGTTGGTTTAAAAGATAATAAGTGAGATCCGGAACAAATCCAAAACGGTCAAACACATTGTTAGTTAAGATTACAATTCCTCTGTAGAATGTCTAGGTAAGTTGCTTTTGGAAGTTTTTTTTTTGTTATATTATGAAATTGCTTTTAGTTAAGATTAGGCATCCTTTTACGTTTTCTTGTTATGTACTATGCTTAAGGCATTAGTACTGTAGGATTTTCATACACTAATAATGGACCAGCAATTTCTGTGTCGATTTGGGATGCGAAACAACCAAGATTATCAGTTTTTTTTTTTTTTTTTTTTTTTTTTTTTTTTTTTTTTTTTTTTTTATAAACATTATTATTTTTTTCACATACATTTGGAAGTAATACTTCATTATAATAGTTTAATATAGTTTTACTTTCAATTGCGCAGAAACTGCCAAGTGTCTTCAATGAAATGTTCTATGACAGCCAAGAATACATTTTCCTAATTGGCAATAACAGGTTGAGGTACATATGTTTGATAAGGATTGTTGGCAGTGAAGTTCAGTTGTATGGAGATGAATGGATCAAATTTGTTGAAGATAATGTGCCTGCATCAGTTAAATTTTTACATTTCATTAAAGAGGGTGAAGATACGTTTTATGTTACTGGTTATAATGAGAATGGAAGTGAAGGTTCTAGATACGATGTTGGAAGGAGATTTGTTAAATGTTTGGTAAGAAGCAAGAACTGACGACATGTACCGTTGCAATGCTTGTACATTTTACATTCAGTTAATTTTCACATATTAATAAAACTTAAGTTGAACATGAATTATCTGAACATTAATTACAAATAATTAATAATGTTTTTATGTTGTATTTTAGGCTCTGCCATGTGGTTTTATGCAAGAAATAGAGGGAGATATGTTGAGGATTCATGCATATGGTAAAAGTGTTGTTGTTAAACATGAGAGTGTGCTACTGAATGATAATATTGGTGTAAGGTCAAGCAGGTTGTTTGGTAAGAAGTGGCAAAAACTTGTTGATCATTTGGATATTGCTGAAGGGCAACCCCTTGTTTTCACAAATTTGGGAAATTATGAATTGAAAATGTCGGTATTCTATCGTAATGGTATGTGTCTACATACCGAGTTCGTGTTACCGACAATGTTGAAGATCCCACCTTGTGATATACCGTCGTATGCCTTGCACGGTATGTTTTATGTCGCATTTGATTTCGCCTTTTAAGTTTATTGATGAGGCGAAAAATGAACCACTTTTAGGGGGTCATTTAAGCCCGGAATTGAATTTATTTGATCAAATATTGCCATAAATCGCTCATTTTGTGATTTTAGGTACTTTGGGAGTGAATTCTGGAAAAGGAAGGATTTTGGACGTTTTTGGAGCATAAAAGTGAAGAAAACGGCAAAGTCTTAATTTTCCTTGCTGGGAACAGTACCTGACGGCGTCAAGAGGCTTTTCATGACGGAGTCAAGAGTAAAAGTGGTGATGGCCCAGAAGAAACGTGAAGGCGTCACCCAAGGCCGTCACGTGTTAACTTGTCAAAACTTGTGCGCGGAGTAGCTGATATTGTTTTGGTCATAACTTTTGCATACGAACTCGAATTTAGGTGATTCAAAAGCCCACGCGAAGAGGACGAAGAGATCTACAATTTGGTGAAAAATGGTCATGACGGCATCAAGAGAACGAGCTGACGCCGTCAAGCCTTGCCGACAGAAAACATGCCTATAAATATAACATCATAACTTCACTTTTTGTAAGCCCTAAACCCTAAGGTCGATTCCTGGGTTTAGGTAGGTGTTTTTCCGGCAACTTAGAGGGTTTCAATCACTCCATAAACATCATGTATTGGTTTGATGATTCTATCTTAATTATGTTTTCCATTATCGTTGTTGTTTGCTCTTCTTTGATGATGATTTGCTAATTCACCTTGTGTCTACTTATGATTATGTGAAACTTGTATATAATTGATTAGATCTCATTGATTTCTTGTTGATGTGTGTGTCTATCTCCATCAATTAAGGCGTGACAACTTCAATAGATCTAGTTGGTTTAGTTTATAATTCTTGTTTCCTATTGATTCGTGTTTTTATTGAATGAATTCGATGTTAGGCTTAAGAAAACTGGCAGACTTCCATAGGGTAACATGCTTGAACGTCTTAAGAAACATGAACCGATGTGTACTAGGTTTTTATGGTTGTATTTAATGCATGAGCGAATTCTAGTGATCCCATGTTAGGAGCTTCTTAGCCGGCTCGACATAGGAGTGAAGTAGGAGCTTATAGGATTGGGGAAGTAAGTACGCCACCCCATGAATGGTATTAAGGAATACAACCCGTCAATTAAAACAAGGTTACAATTCAATAGGTAGGATTGGATAGCTAGCAAGGAGTAACATATCATAGGTAGACATGCTTCACTTATCTTGTAGAACCCTAGTTTACTTTTCTTGTTAATTAGTTCAATTAGTAGCTTTTGGGTTAGTTGATTAGCAACTAATTCCGCCCACTCTCCCAATACCCAAGATTTTTACTTGCTTTTCATAAAATATAAAAATACAAAAAGAATCATCCTTCACCTTTAGACCTAGTTAGATTAATTTCAATCCTAACGACACTATTCCTAGCTGAACGATCAACCCCCCGGTACTTGTCACTATACTATACTACAACGATCAGGTACACTGCCTGGTGGGGGTTGTAAGCTTCTCGAGATCCCTCGAGAGGTAAAGCCTGGTGCAATTCCCACGCATCAAGTTTTTGGCGCCGCAGCCCGGGGAATAGTTATTGTTTAGGTTGAATTTGATTTTTATTAGGTCTACTCATTAGATTCCTATCAAGTGAGATTTTTTCTTTTTACTTTGTAGCTTTCTCGTAGTCTATCTTTTCTTTGTGATTTTGTTTGTAATTTGCTTCAAATGGACTTTACACTTAGACTTCTAAGATTGCAAGATAGAGTTGAGCGGCTAACACACCAAAGAGTTCAAAATACCTCATTTAGAGACACCTATGAATCATATGAGCCTTCACCTAGGATAGATTCTTATGAATAACCTCCATGTTTAAGATCTAGTTTTAGTGAGGCCAATAGGAAATGCGACCTAGTTTGCCAAGGAATTATGGAGAGAGCCATTGCAACAAATCATAAGTTGGATGAAGAATTAGGTTTGCTATTATCACTACCTAAGAAAACAATTGAGGAGGATTTAGCCGAGCATGATCACATTGATAAAAAAGACCTACGTTTTATGATCAATGATGATGAATCTCAAGAAACAGATGATGAATCTCTTGGGCAATTTGTGTATAGCAGTCAGAATATTAAAGATTATCCTTATGATTCGGGCATAGAAGTTGAGATGCCTAGAGAAGCACGTGAGATACTTGGGAGAATGTTAGGGCTAGATTATAATAAAACACATGTTGAGGATATAGGTGATATTAACACATGGAATGATGAGGTAAATAACATAAGCCCACAAAATACTCAACCATCATTTGAGGCACACACACCGCCCGTGACTTACCCGGAAGAAGTAGAAGAAACTTTAGGAATTCCGATGGAGGTAGAACCCTTGGATCAGGCACCACTTGAGGATATAGGTTTGAACACTTGTAGTGATAACCTTACTCCTAGTTCTAGGGAATTTCCTAATGTTGATGAACCGGAACCTCAATCTTTACACACCTTTCCATCCTTAGATATATTTCTAGGAGACAAAAGAGGAACCGACCCACCCATCAACCAATATTATCCGGGTAGTTTTAGGATGAAGGAAGCCATTCACTCACCCCCTTCACCTCACGTGGCATATTCACACCCTAAGGGTGTGTATCGCTACTTTCACCCACACTTGATCCTAAGTGTAGGGAAAACCTCCCCTATTTCCGTTAAATAAGGGTAGAGTCAGGCTCGTGACTCGAACAAAAACAAGCGCTTCTTGGGAGGCAACCCATGTTTTGTGTGTTTTTATTTGTTTGTTTGTTTGTTTGTTTGATTTTATTTGTTTTCGTATGCATGTTTTATTTTTATTGTTTGTGGCTCATGTTTCAAAGTAAATTGTGAAAATGCTTTATTTTGTTTTTAACTTCGTCTTAATTGCATATAAAGGTATTTTGCAAAAGATAAGTGTAAGGGAGATCCAAATTTGTTTATAAGAACGAAATTGAGCATGAACCACAACGATAATAAATGGACATGTGTATTAGTACTTGTTATAGTCAAATGCTTGTATCGAGTCATAATGATGTTTTGCAGGATTTTCCAGGAAGTAGGACGAAGTTTTTCCAGAAATTTTCTGGAAACTTAACATAAGAATTTCTGCAGGTCATTTCTGACGGCGTCACGTGTAAAATTCTGGAAATTTTGCTAGTTTTGTTTATACCGGACTCTTAAATTTTTTGTTGATTCTTTAGTTTTATAAACTCCAGGAAATCTGCAAACATTCATTCCACAAGCATTATATCTTTAATTGTTTTGTTTTTATTCCTAAGTCTGGAATTACATCTAGTTGTGAGTTATCTTTGTTCGGGTTGATGCTTTGGGTTTTTGTCTGTTTTCTCAGGTTTAACAGGTTATATATGACAAGAAGATGATTATTATTCTGGAAGGGAAGCTTTGATTGTTCATTTTCTTGGAGGAAGATTTAACCTAGCCACCTAATTATCCATACCGAGCGAATCAGGGGAGTATTTGATTTCATTCTTTTTACTTTTTCACTTTTACATTCTTTACTTGAACATTGGGGATAATGTTCATCTTAAGTGTAAGGGGAGGATAAAAAGATGATACCTTACATATGCACTTTCGCTTGAGTTTGTTTTGTTTAATGGTAGATGTGTAATAAAACTATGAGAAATACTTGTTAGTGCAATTTTAGCGCCAAATTTAAATTTTTTTTACAACATTTAGGAGTGAAACTTTAGCCATAGCAAGCGTCTCATGGATAGGAGATTGTATGACTAGCACAGAACCGTATCATTCAGAAAAATTTTCCACCCAAATATGTGAGGTTCGCCTTTAGATTTGATAGGAAAAGCATTTACTATTAGTGCTTATGTGTGTACCGGTAGCATTTAGATTCTAGAACTTGAGTTAGTGATGCATCCCGAGACCGCTAGTGAGACTACATTCGTGTAGTAGGATTTACTACATGATAAGAGGCATTAGGATAACCCTTGTGTTAAACCCGTATCATAATTATTTGACCATTTAAGTCATATTACTTGGCTAGTTAAGTCAACTAATTTTTCCCACACCCTTAGCGTTGTACTCATTTTTAGTACACGAAACCCCTAGTACACCCCTCTGAGCCTATCTTTTCGTTTCTAACTTTAAGCATCTTACTTAAAGGAAGAATTTGTTACACCCCACTTAAATGTACACCCAAATCGCCTTAGCCTTCCGTGTATGCGCTCATCTTTAGTGCATTACTGTTATTTGTTAAACCCTAAGTTAACTATCTAATTGATTACATGGTTGCTAAGTCGAGTCATATCCTTGTACATATTGTTTTGGGACGATTGGGACTCATGGGTAAAGTACTTATTTATGGAGTAATGGGGAAGAACATCATTTATTACCCCCATACGTACGTTAATCTTAAAAGTGCTCCAAGTGTTTTAATTTTCTTAATTCGAGTCATTAGATTAGTTGATTGTAAAGTATGTAAAAATTCAAGTGTAAGGGGAATTTTCATCCCCTATGATGTATTATTTTGGATGGTAGGGTAAGAGTGTATGCAAAATAAAATAAAATAAAATAAAATAAAATAAAATAAAATAAAAAGAGAGAAAAAGCATACGGACTACCATCCCTTTTCATTCTATGTTCATTTTATGTTTTTGTTATTTTTCATTTATTAGCTTAAGTCGAGTCGAGTCTTGGCTTAGCAACGCCATATTGTACATGTAATTAACTAAGATTGTTAACTCGCCACCAGTAAAAACTTCCTTTATCCAACAAAACCGTGTATTTCACATCCCTACACCTAACGTTACAACCCTTTAAAAGACCTCTTTGATAGTTTATCCTAGGTGCTTACGCCATGTGGTGGAGGTTTGATCCTTTCTCAAGCCTATGGTAATCTATTTTGCTATGACAGGTAGTTAGAGATATCTTCCGTTTCCATATTGTAATTTATACTTTATTACACCCGAGAGATGTGAGTATCTAAACACTATTTGTGAGGTGCTAGTATATGACCTTCGTGCTTGTCTTTGGTCTTTAGTGGAACGATTATTTGTTGTAATTACTTTTATATTAGTGTTAAATGACCCCTAACTTGTATTTTGATTAGAATAAAAGCGCATTTGCTTGAGGACAAGCAAATCTCAAGTGTAAGGGTGATAAGGCGAAAAATGAACCACTTTTAGGGGGTCATTTAAGCCCGGAATTGAATTTATTTGATCAAATATTGCCCTAGATCGTTCCTTTTGTGATTTTAGGTACTTTAGGAGTGAATTCTGGAAAAGGAAGGATTTTGAACGTTTTTGGAGCATAAAAGTGAAGAAAACGGAAAAGTCTTAATTTTCCTTGCTGGGAACAGTACCTGACGGTGTCAAGAGGCTTTTCATGACGGCGTCAAGAGTAAAAGTGGTGACGGCCCAGAAGAAATGTGAAGGCGTCACCCAAGGCTGTCACGTGTTAACTTGTCAAAACTTGCGCGCGGAGTAGCTAATATTGTTTTGGTCATAACTTTTGCATACGAACTCGGATTTAGGTGATTCAAAAGCCCACACGAAGAGGACGAAGAGATCTACAATTTGGTGAAAAAATGGTCGTGACGGCATTAAGAGAACGAGCTGATGCCGTCAAGCCTTGCCGACAGAAAACATGCCTATAAATATAACATCATAACTTCACATTTTGTAAGCCCTAAACCCTAAGGTCGATTCCGGGGTTTAGGTAGGTGTTTTTCCAGCAACTTAGAGGGTTTCAATCACTCCATAAACATCATGTATTGGTTTGATGATTCTATCTTAATTATGTTTTCCATTATCATTGTTGTTTGCTCTTCTTTGATGATGATTTGCTAATTCACCTTGTGTCTACTTATGATTATGTGAAACTTGTATATAATTGATTAGATCTCAATGATTTCTTGTTGATGTGTGTGTCTATCTCCATCAATTAAGGCGTGATAACTTCAATAGATCTAGTTGGTTTAGTTTATAATTCTTGTTTCCTATTGATTCTTGTTT
This sequence comes from Artemisia argyi, assembly GCA_030686995.1. Taxonomy (NCBI): domain Eukaryota; kingdom Viridiplantae; phylum Streptophyta; class Magnoliopsida; order Asterales; family Asteraceae; genus Artemisia; species Artemisia argyi. Next base: position 92,408,836 of record CM060678.1, read on the forward strand.
TGATTGAATGAATTCGATGTTAGTCTTAAGAAAACTGGCAGACTTCCATAGGGTAACATGCTTGAACGTCTTAAGAAATATGAACCGATGTGTACTAGGCTTTTATGGTTGTATTTAATGCATGAGCGAATTCTAGTGATCCCATGTTAGGAGCTTCTTAGCCGGCTCGACATAGGAGTGAAGTAGGAGCTTATAGGATTGGGGAAGTAAGTACGCCACCCCATGAATGGTATTAAGGAATACAACCCGTCAATTAAAACAAGGTTACAATTCAATAGGTTGGATTGGATAGCTAGCAAGGAGTAACATATCATAGGTAGACATGCTTCACTTATCTTGTAGAACCCTAGTTTACTTTTCTTGTTAATTAGTTCAATTAGTAGCTTTTGGGTTAGTTGATTAGCAACTAATTCCGCCCACTCTCCCAATACCCAAGATTTTTACTTGCTTTTCATAAATTATAAAAATACAAAAAGAATCATCCTTCACCTTTAGACCTAGTTAGATTAATTTCAATCCTAACGACACTATTCCTAGCTGAACGATCAACCCCCCGGTACTTGTCACTATACTATACTACAACGATCAGGTACACTGCCTGGTGGGGGTTGTAAGCTTCTCGAGATCCCTCGAGAGGTAAAGCCTGGTGCAATTCCCATGCATTATTTATCATATTAATTCTACGAATTTTTGTGATGTTTTAAACGTAATTTTAGATCAAAGAGCTCTACATATATGCACATGGAAAGGACACAATCAGCACACCAATGAAAACGATGCGTTTCATGTTCCATTGGATGGCATTGCCTGTGAATTTTTCCATGTTGTAAATATTTGGTAAATATGTAGTAACATCATTATTATAATTTAGATATTTTCTGATGTATGTTTATGTTGACACCAGACTATACCAAGGGATTTTTGTCGAAATCACCCAGTGGATTCATACAGGCATGCATATTTGATGCACGTTGATGTGAGGTTTCCAGTGAAAGTGGCTCGTGTAAAGGACTCAAGCAGACCAAATAGAAATCATCAAGTGAAAATGACTGGTAATTTCAAGAAGTTTGGAACCGACTGTGGATTCAAGTTGGGTAAAATGATGCGTTTAAAATTGGTAAGCAAAGTTGTTGAAGTTGTTGATGGGGAAGAATGTCAAATCCCAGTGTTTGATGTGTGTTAGGTGTATGACAATGGTTTAAACTGATTTGGTTAATTGATGAACAATATCTAACAGATCCGTTGAATTAGGTACACTTTATCTTTTGAGCGTAGAATAGCTTTTATCTTTTGGATTACTTATGTAGTTCTGTATCCTTGTAATATACTCTTTGTCTTTTGGATTACTTAAGTAGGTGGTCTGTTATGTAAGTATTTTGCCTATTATGCTGACAAAGTATTTGGTAAGCCAATATCAAATGCCTGTAATTAATGAATGTTTATATCCTGTTAGTAAATAATTTTTTGAATCATCTCAAGAGAAAAAACATCTAATGTTAAACATTACTTAACATCAATTTGTTTTAAAACTAATATCAACAAATATATAAATGTTTAATGCTGTCAATTTCCCCCCCCCCCCCCCCCAATAATTATGTAAACTTATTATTATGTTTTGGTTGATTAATAATGTACATGGTATAATCAAATGATTGTGTGCTGATGCCTAAATAGAAAATATAAGTTGTTGCAATTTGCATACCTGATAATAACGTTTATTTAAATTCGGAATAAAGCTTCTTTATATACAACATTTTCTGTTGAGTTTGTGTAGTTGCCTTCTTCATCACAACAAAGAATTTTCAATCCTTTTCTGTTTGTGACTCTAGATACCTTGAATATAAACCGGTTCAATTTGGAAACAGGACGCATCATATCCATATTGTTGTTCATAACTATATTATTTCAATGTATAAATTTTTCAGTAACTTAAATCTCAAAATGCTATTATATGTTACATTAAATATCACCTTTCTCGGAAGGACAGTAACTGTGGTATATCCCTATTTATAAAAATCTTGAAACCAAATAAAGCATTGTGAATTGCTGGTTTATCTGCATCATGTATAAGATTAATTAAATAATATTCATGTATTTGTATGAGAATCTGAATAGAAAAATAGTATGCAAAACTTACTATCCCAGTATTTAACTTTCCCAAGCATTAGTATAAAATCAACATGACCATGTTCCTCAAACCTTGCCTCGTAATCATTCCATAACAACGCCCAACTATCCCAAAACGTACAATCAATATTAATTATAGTTTGTGTGTGAATGTTAATGCGATATTCTTACGTGGTTCATTCGCGTCCTTTATAGGGCGTCCTCTTGGTCGTCGAGCAATTGAGGGGTCTTGTATTAGAGGTAAAACTCTTTGTTCAGCAGGTGTGTTTATCGTATTGGTCGTCTTTGGTTGACTTGATTTGCATTTTTGCAATTGTTCAACACTTTTAGAATCTAAATTTATTTGTATCAAACCAAGTTGAGATTTGTAATAAACAATACGCTTAATTTATAATGTTAAATGATACTCTATTGTATTTATCAAACTTAATTCGTATTTAATATTAGGTAAACTAAGTGTTATGAATAAAAATAGGTGAATCATTTGGACAACATACCTTTTATTTTATTCGGTGGTCTGCCTGTACGTCGAATACTTAAATCAATTGTGTTGTTAGCATCTGTTGTTCCATTATTATGTGTTCCTGCATTTAAGATTCAGCTAAACAAATCTCATTTGTACACTATATAGAGTATTCAACGTACCATTGTTTTTGCTTGGTGGCTTGCCTATACGTCGGATACGTAAATCATTTATGTCGTACTCCATTGTTGATTTCAGATTCTCCTTATTGTTCTCTCTTGTTAGCCATTTTCTTAATAAATAAATTGTATAAATTTAGATAAACATATTATTTCGATAGTATAGATGGTATAGATGTTTTCATACGTTTTGTATATATGATTTGATTTAGATATGTATTGTTAATAATTTAAAAGATATCATATATTGTTAATAATTTAAACGATATATATTGTTTTTATACATGGCAAAATATGAATATCCTTTAATTTCATACACAAATAATATCTAAACTAAATGGAAAATCATTGTGGCTACTTTTAAACAATATATGATTTGATATAGATATGTATTATAGCAATACTTTTAAAACGATATATATATATTTTTTTAGATATGGCAAAATATGAGTATCCTCTAATTTCATACACAAATCATATCTCAATTTTATACACAAATCAAATTATATATATTTAAACAACATATGATTTGATTTAGATATGTATTGGTTGTTTAAAATTTTTTGATAGACACGGTTTAAACAAAATATGAAAATCATTTTGGTCACTTTTAAACAATATATGATTTGATTGATATTTCAATTTATGTAATGTAGTAGTGAATAAAGAATGTAAATACACAAAAGATAAACATAAAGTAAATTATTCAATTCACTCATCAATAAAGATAAATGATTTTATATAATAAAGTGATTAAAAAACTTGTGAAACATAAAGCTTTCATAATTTTCGTGTTGTTTATCAAAATTCTTCACCACTATCCGTATCATTTTCTGTCTCATAATCATCGGAGCAATCATTAATAAACTCTGCTAAATCATCCATGGAAGATACAGATCTGATACTATAAACATCAGAATCCACTTCCCAAGCTTCTTCATCGATATAGCTATCAAAAGCATCTTCTCCGTTAAGTTTACCATCAATATCAACCATAGGTCCCACATGTCATCGTTGTAACAATTCGCAATTTCAGGTTAACTTTTATTCCCGAAAATTTCACTATTCACTTTTTACTATTCACTTTTACTATTCACTTTTTACTATTCACTTTTCACTATTCATCTCAGAAATTTTTATTTCATATTCTCGTAAGTTAAACTATTTTAACGATAATCCGAGAGTTTGACGCTCGTCGGATCATTTCTGCAAAAATCACAAAGCCGTGTCCGAGATTTACTTTTAGGTTTAAACGTCCTTCTAGCATCCCGATATGTCCATAAAACATTATAAACAATAGAAATATGATTTTCTCTCATTTTAGGACAATTCCAAAAGTTTCGGAATTTTACGTTTTTCAGTTCAGCGTTTTACGCGAATTGCGCGTTTTAGACCCGTGTTTCCAATTTTTAGCAGGGTTTTCGCACCCGATAGAACCTACCACTCATTTTATATTTTATTATGGACTATATTGACATGTTTGACCATACTTTCAAGTTTCATATTTTTAGGATACCCGGTTTTACGTTTCGTGGCCTAAAAACTTACGGTTAGCAATTTACGGGTCCAAAACTAGTTACATACTTAGGATATTATCATCCAAAGACCAAGAGTCATCATCTAGTCACCTTATCCTCATTCAAACCGCCACTAGGGGGGGGGGGGGTTCACACTTGTGGTTAAATTTTGACCATTGATTCTTTACTTAATTACAACTTTGGCTCCAAGTTAACCTTGGTCACCAAGTTTGTGTAGTTTCCTAGTAAGCTTCCTAACCTCCTCTTCATGCTATAAATACAAGCTCATACCTTCATCTTTTCACCACAAAAACGCCACACTCTTTATTCATAGCACCATGATCCTTTGATCTTCAATATACAAGTTACATTACAAAGTTCAAGGTCTTAGTATTCTCTACCTAGTTCTTAAGTTTGTTTGGTGATTCCATGGTTGAATTAAGAGCTACACAAGGTTACTAGGGCTGAAGTTAAATGGTTTTCACAAGGGTTAGATCAAGGCTAGCAAGGGTTACAAGAGTTATGGTGAAGGGTTTACAAGCTTAGGTTTAGTGTCCTAGTTCTATACTTGACTTCCTTTCTTTAGAAAGCCAAAAGTTGTAAGCAAACCCTTATACACTTTCTTGCTCAATATCATTTCATGCTTATTATGTTTCTTTCATGCTATATATGGTCTTTGTATTGTGTTCATGATGTTTAAAAAATGGATAAAACAAGTATTGGTATACATATGTTAACTTATGACAAGTAAACAAGCAAACTAGTGATTTTTATGGAAAACCACGACCACAATAGTATAACTTTGATATTTGACACTTACTTACTGTTAAAGAGGACTTAATAAGGAAAACATAGCAATTTGAATCACCCAAAACGAGTACACGAGTCAAAAGTTATGACCATAAGAAGTTAGCGACACCAAAACGCCGAAACTGCCCATAACCTCCTGTTTGCATTCTGCCAATTTGAAAGTCCCACTTCTGATCCGATTCATCAAAAAGTTAAAACACGAAAGTTGTCCGGAACGACGTTTTCGTTCAAGAACAAAGAAGCTCGAGCCCTGAAAAGGCTTTCCGAGTGATATTTTCTTCAAATTCTTAACAGCCCATTTTTAGACCAAAGTTACTATATAATGATTATATTTAGATGAGACCAAGAGGTCTAATGACCTAAAGCCAAGACCACAACCATGGCTAAAGCCAAGGTTGAGTCTTAAGACCATGGTAACAATGACCAAGGTCACGGCAAAGCCACGGCTAAAGACCATATAACTTTTAAAGATCAAAGCTTATACATATATATATATATATATATATATATATATATATGTTATCAAATACTACAATAGTAGGCAGCCTCATGTGAGGAGTTCATTGAGTAAGCCGTCGAGATGAGTTGTGGATTTACGAGTTAAAGTGTCCTGGCTCCTCGAACGTTTACTCCATGACTTCTGAATTATGTCGGCCCGAACGGTAGTAAGAGATTTACAACCTATACATGTTTCATAGACCATTTATATTCAAAGACTTACACTATATACTAAAGTACTACATCATGAACATTATGCAAGACATATATTGGCAATTCTTCGTATCCTTAGACGTTACTCCAAACCTAAGTCGCAACGTTCTATTATAGGCTGCTCTTAGAGACTTTCGCGATTCGACTACGACTTTCATTTCTCATTACATAGACTTAAGGTGAGTCATAGCCCCTACTCTTTTCGTACTTGTTTTAACTATTGGGGGGGATACATGCTCAACTACTTGTTTACTTGTACAAATACTCAAAACGTCTATACTTGACTGTGTTATACTTGATTGCTTACATACATGACTGCGTTATACTTAATTGCGTTATTCTATTTATTAACTAGTAGTTGTCTTTGGGAATTGACTCCCAGTTGTCTTTGGGAAGTGGCTCCCAGTTGTCTTTGGGAATTGACTCCCAGTTGTCTTTGATACATCCTAACATTTGCGAATGTTGGATACATCATAAAAGTGAGGTCTTCGGAGATGAAGTAGAGACTCACTTCTAATTGCTTAAATTGTCTTGATGAACTTATACATGTCTTATTCATACTATATATGTTAGCAGTGGGTTGTGAACACACAGGTTACAAGTTTCTTATGGCGGGACTTGTAACTGAGTGGATTCACGATGCCTTTGCTGTGTGATCATTCTTTAAGGCTTTTTCAACTGTTTTAAGACAAACTCTATGAACTCACCAACCATTGTGTTGACACTTTAGCATGTTATCTCAGGTCTATAAGGCGATAGCTAGTGCATGGAACTTAGAGTCAAGCTGCATATTCTGAAGACTTACGCTTTTATCATTTACCATTCAAAACATTTTGTATACATTTATGTATCATACTTTGGAATCTCATGTTTGTAACTTTGAATTCATTAATCAAATGGTAACTTTTCAAAACATCTCATTTAGAGTTCGTTTTCTATAACTTGTACTTTGTATTATGAAGTAGCACCCCTGTGACACAGTCTTCCCCTGCGGTATTTTGGGGGTGTTACAATCGTGACTCATGTTATGTCTGTGTATCAATTCTTTATCACGTTCATCATTCTCGGCTCTATGAGTGTATTTGGAATCCCTTGTGTAAATCCAACAGAAAAAACAATGCATATAATTTCCAATTAACACCATACATAAATCATATATAAATACAGATGTGTATATATATATTTTTTAATTTTTTAACTAACAACCTGTTGAGGAGTCTTCAATGATAATGTCATCAGGTATAGTATACTTGGGTTTAAATTCTTTTAACGGATACCACGGTTCTTCCAAATCATTGATAGTTACCTAAATACCATCTTCATTGTCTTCAGTTGTTGCTGTGTTGTTGTGAATATCATCATCCGTGTCTTCATCTAATAGCATAAATTTGTGTTGATAATATAAAGAAGAGTTTTGAGATGTTTTTGAACATTTAAATTGAATTGGCAGTTCATCATCAGATATCTGAGAAACAAAATACAAAAGTTACCAACATGTTACATGGGATAATATATATGTTTATCGTATAAAAAATGTTATGCATGAGTTTAAATTCATACTGATGGATCATTACACTGTACCTTGTTATCTGTTGATTTTACTTCAGCACCTTTACTTGTTTTCTCATCATTAGAGGAACTAATATCTATGACTTCAGTATTTTCACTGCTGGGTTTATTGATCAATCTTCGACGTTTTTTTGTAACCTCTTCAAACTGACAGGACATTTAATTATTTAGACAATTGTTTTTTGTAACTCTTCTAAAAACAAATGTATGAAAATAATGTTACCTCCAGTCTGTCTTCATTAACAATGGGTGTTTCTTTTTTCATCAAATCATTAGGTTTGGGCTATAATTAGGATAAACTTTTAAAGATAATATGTTTCAGAGACAATTATTAATAAAAGGTATAACTATTTATTGTACCTCTTCATCATCAGATATAACAATCAATGATTGATGCGTGGAATTGCTCCCTCGCAAAAGGTTTTACCTCTCAAGGGATCTCAAGAGGCTTTCAATCCTCACCAGGCAGTGTACCTGACCGTTGTAGTATAGTATAGTGACAAGTACCGGGGGATTGATTGTTCAACTCAAAGAATAGTGTTTGCTAGGGTTAAAATTCACTAAAACTAGGTCTAGAGGTGAGGGATGATTCTTTTTGTATTTTTTATATTTTATGTAAAGCAAGTAAAATCTCGGTTTTGGAAGGAGTGGGCGGAATTAGTTGCTAATCAACTAACCCAAACGACTAAATATTCAATCAAAATAAAATAAACTAAACTTAAACTAATTGTGGCGAAAACAATAATGAGAGAAAATGTATTTACTTAGATTTCACTACTCCTTAGCTATCTTTTACAGGTTGATTAGTTTGTTACAATTGCATGGATGACGGGTTATATTCCTTAATACTATTCGTAGGGCTGTGTACGATCTTCCCTAACTCTGACGCCGTCACTCTTTATTTTCTCTGGGCCGTCTCTCTTTTGGTTTATACGTGATGACCTTGACAACTTATAACGTGACGCCGTCACGAGCTCTTCAGAAAACATTCTGGCACGTCACGTGTAATTGATTTATCCACCTCTTTGTCAAGTCATGACGCCGTCACTAGCAACATGTGTTAGGAATACAAATATTCCTATAGAAGACTCGGTTACCTAATTGATCTAATAGCATTTAATTTAGCTCGTAGTTAGTTTATTAGTTAGTTAGATATTAGTTTAGTCTAAGTAACATCGTGGAAGAAGGACGGGTCTTTACCCACTGTATGCCTGATCCACAGCCCGGGTGTGGGCGTTTTTATCTTCCTTTGTATCTTAGTATAAATACCCCTCTCCACATGTGGAGAGGGTTGGACCGTTCACATAGTTAATCATTTAGCTCTTGGTTTTCTCTCTCTAAAGGCTCCCATTCTCTCTTTCTTTCTCTCTCTAAAACTCTTCTCTAAACTTTCTTCCTCTTTTCTTATTTCTATAATTCGAACCATAATCAATTGAACCATACATGTTATTATTATAAGTATCTTACAATTGGTATCAAAAGCCATGGTTACATTCTTGGAAATTATTGTTTAGATTGGTTCTTCTTGTGTTTTATTTTGGTTCGAAGAGTGTAACTAGATAACTCTTGCTTTTATCTATTTTATGGTTTGATTTGTTTTATGTTACTACCTTTGTGTGTAAGTTGGTCATTGTTGCGGATTGAGGACTGAATTGGTTGGGTCTTTGTGGTCATTAGAAGTTTTCGGGTAACAATTCGTGGTTATTTATTTCATTGGTCTTCCTTGCGGTTAACTCCTGTTTCACATTTCATATTTGCGATTAGCAAATAAAAGATTATAATATTGAAATGTGCCTTGACGTGTACTTGATGTACAGCTACGTGTTTTTGGCAGTTTGTAGGATGTAAATAAAATTTTGACAGCAACTACTTTTTGGCTGCTTGTGGTAATTTGCTAAACTTCTTTCTTGCGTTTAACTCTTGACTTTAAAATTGCGATTAGTCCTGGTTTCAAAAGTTAGCATGTAGCTCATTTTACTCAATCTTGCGTTTACCTCAAATCTGCGTTTAACTTTTGGAATTGCGTTTACCTCTAATCTGCGGTTACCTCACTGAATTCATACCTCTAAAATTTGCGTTTACCCAATTATAGCGGTTAGCTCAACGTATTACTTGCGGTTAACTTTTTCTTGCATGTACTCAACTTCAGTGTGTCTTGTATCAAGAATAATTAAAACATATGGAAGATAAACAAGAATCGTTAATCAATATCCCCATGATCTAAGACTTGTGTTCGTCGGTTTTCAAACTAATCTTTTAAAGATTACAAACACAGCCAACACATAGATCCTTTTCAGAAGCATAACTTCTTGGTTAAATATCCGAACACGATCAAAGATTAAGAACAAACCATTAACTGTTCAATTCTCTCTATCTTTTCGGGTCAAACAAACAAATGACATCAAAAGGAAAAACAAGCAACTATAGGTGATACCAAGATCTCTGCTGGGTTAAACGGTTCCAAATCTATAAAGATTGACCATTTTTTAAAACCAACATCACATCATCGATCCGTATCAGTGGTATAAACACCCTATTAATATCCGAATCTTAAAAGTGTGAACAAAAACAACTTTGTTTCATCCACACCTTCATTCGATTTAACAAGAACTAACATAATTAAAACAAACAACCTACCTTAAGTTCTTTTATATCTTGTCGTCATGTTCTTACATCAAGTTGAAAGGGCAGATTGATTTGTTATCGATAGAATAGATATTAAAGGGCTATGTGTTTGTGGTTGGATTATTCAAGCAACAAAGGACAAGTTGATTGTTTTAGGTGTCGATGTTGTTGTTTATCTGGGATTTAGTTGGATGAACTTTTGGTGACTGCATATTCTTCTTGTGGATTAGGGTAATTAAATTGTAATTAGAGGTGCTTTATACCCAATATTTAGGGCAATTAGTAGCTCTGTTGGGCTGACACTTGTATTCAGATTTGGGCCTCTAATTTTACAAGAATATTGGGTCTTTGATTTCTTGGATTGATCGGGGCTATTACAACTAAAGAAGAAGGGAAAAATTTCTTTTATTCTTCCTCTTGTTGGCGTTTGGTGCGTGAATAACCAAAAGGGACTAATTTTTATTGTTGTTAATAGTTGGATTATACTTAAGTTGTGGTTAAATATTCGGGATACAGTTTTGATTGAGCTTCGCGAAATCCGAGTTTGTGAATTATATTGGGTTGTGTTACTTTTGTGCTTATTGGATATAATTTCGGGGTTTATCCGGATTTCAATCATACAATCATCATGGTTATCAGACGATCATCAAATCATTCTACCGATCCAACAGTTTCTTATGTCACACTCTGCCAATCATTGTCTCACGGTTTCTTCTTGATTTTGTAAAATCCCACAAAAGAGTTTATTTCTCGGTTTAAATCATAGAATTGTAAAATCTCGTGCACGGTCATATTATGTCAAATTCTCCGGATTCCATCATATCAGAAATACTCAAATTGTACGACATGTACGATGATCATAAGTTTTTTTAACCCTGTACTACATGTAAACATGTTTGAGTCTGATAACACATATATGGTATCATCGTGCTCGAATTCACAAGAGAGAGAGAGTTTCTTCAGCCAATTAAATCACTTGATGATGCAAAGGATTGCTGCATTGAATGCTTTCGATAACTTCATTCACACCTCTCGGTACTTTTAGAGGGAAATGGATTCAAGATGGGATTTGAACGTGAATTTGCAACTCTCTTCGGTCAAGATGTTCAGACTTTCACAGACACAATGATTCTTAATTTAGATCAATTACGACAACAACTTGACCAAGCAGAACCTTCCAATATTGGATCCATGGCTGCCCTCGGTGTGCTCAACAAACAACTGCAGGTGTTCATCGATTCGAATTCCGCTATGATTTATGACTATGAAAGTCAGATGACAATGAAGTGTTTTGCTGATCACACTGAAATTGAGGTTGACACGTTCAGAGACACACTACTCCCACTCATGGGTAATGTGAAGAGGTTCATTGAGGAAAGAGCACAACACATACTCATGTATGACGACAAGGTGAAGGCATGTCAGGTGCTATCATATGATGGTATTGTTGATTCGGGTAAATGCAAAGGATCAGAGACGGGTAAGCGTGACACTACCAGCAGTTCAGTGACTCTTGTTACACTTGATATGGATGCAGATTTCAGACCGGTAAAAGAACATGTGTCATGTGCTGAGGTACCCTTAACTGATCAACATAATGTGCCTTCTAATGAACGCCAACATACTGATCAAATTAAGCCCATTTATGACACAAATTTGTTGGAAAAGACTGATAGCATGTAGTAACCAAGAATCACCTTCTGGAGGACGAGGTTAATCAAAATACACCATTGTTTTAGAGAGAGAAAGGTGGAGAAAAGGGTTTATATTAAAAGTGAATAAATGAAACAATACACACACTTTCCCACACCCCTCATGGAGAGTCATGAGGGGTATTTATAGGCTCATTACAACATTACTTTTCCTACTTGACAATAGTAGTCCCTGTAGTATCTAATCTAGTCCATTTCACATGTGTGACGTTATCTTTATAAAAAAACGAAGCTAACAATCTCCCTCCAAGATATCATCACACATGAATGGATACAATGAGACCTATAAACACATAAACATGTAAATTACAACAATAGTAAATTATGTTGATGTTGTTGAAGCGCAGAGTCTCTGTAGTCTAGATACTGAGGCAGACTTGAAGTTCTCTCTTCCGACGATCTCGGCGTATGATCTTTGACACTGACGGCAAAGGTCTTTGTAGCTCTGAACTTCAACTGTAATGGTCTAGTTAGGTTATTACTCCATCCTAACTAGTGAGCCTTTATTCTTTTTCTTCTGCTCCCTCCTTAACTGACAACTCTCTTCTCATCTCGCAGCGGATAAGGTAGATACTAATGAGTTTGCACCATGGTTGTCATTCTTGGAGCATCATAGCATAACTCACATAGTATTGCACAGAAGGTTGGTAATACGCTCCGATGTACACATCATTAGTACTTCTTCGGTTCTAGTGTAAGCACAATTCCCTCGATCAACCAACGTACTAGAGATGAAACACTACTTCTTTTGGCATGTTCTTCTCCCTCCTGATGGTTGCGATGTATCGAAATCATCATACTATTGTGTGTTCATGCCAAAATTACCCGTACTTTACACTTCTGATGCAATGTAGATAGACCATTGATTCGCCTCAAACAGTCAGATAATTATTGATCAGCCACTTGTGAATGGCCAACTGTAATAGTCAAACAGCTGAGGCAAATGCTTCCGTGAAATACAATGTTTTCCCGGGTCGTAATGTCCCAACGAGGTTGTGATGGTATTAAAAACGAATATGTGATCGAGTGAGTGTGAACAGGAAAGGTTATAAGTGTGTGTGTGTGTGTGTTTACACTAGGGTTTTATAACTTAAAATGACTTAAATAAACTATAAGAGTTGTTACGTAAACCTAAATAACTTAGAAACGTTAAAACGTACACCAAATTAAAATCAGACGCGACTGCGTACTGAGAAAAAGGTGAGTTTTAAGAAAAATAAACTACAGGGGTTAAAAATGACAATTCTATAAACTTAAACTTAAAATGGAATTAAATTAAAAAGAAAACTATTTTTTAGATTATTTTATTATTTATTATTAATTATTTAATTAAAAACTATTTAACTAATTAATTAAAACTAATTTAATTAAAACCAAAAATTATAAATACTACAAATTAAACTAAAAACTTGTAAAAATAATTTCTAAAACTTAAAATGAACTTGAAGAAAGTATAAAAAATAAAAATAAATGTTTTTGTCTTTTTATGAATTTTCTATTAATTAAAAACTATTTATAATAATTATACTAATTAAACTATTTTAAATTACAAATAATACTAAATTAACTTAGAAAATTATGAAAATTTTTATATATCTAATTAACCATCATGGGAATCCTAAAAAATTATAAAAACTTTATTTTATATATTTTTAAACTAGTTTACTAATTATTATTCTATTTATTAAATAATTACCAATTAAACTATTTAAATTATAAAAACTATTAAATGAACAGTAAAAATTCTAGAAAAATTACTTAAATTATATTATGACTTATAAAAGCTAGGAAAATTATAAAATCTAGGTGTTACTATGTAAAAATTAATTATGCTATTTAAAAGCTATTTATTTATTAATTACTAATAAAAATATATTTAAGTCTAATAAATATCAAATGACAATATAAAAATCTGAGAAAATTATTTAAATTACTTTAACCTATAAGGAAATTAATAAAAATATAAAAACACAAATTACTTAATAAAAATCTAAAAATGAAAATTAAAATTAAATTAAATTAAATAGAAACTATCACTTATTTTTATGTTGTATTTTCTGGATTTTTCTTTTACAAAACTATATTATACATAAAAATAACTAACTTTAATAAAAACAATAATTTTATAACTTAATAATAAGCTGTGTATAAGCTAAGAAGCCTAACAGTTGACTTTAGTTGACTAGCTAAGCAAATAAGCTCAAATGAGCTATTGTGGGACCCACCTTGGTATTTTCTGGTTCTAATAAGTTAATTAAACAAGATTAAGCTATAATAAGTACTTAAGGTTCACAGAATAAGCAATAAGTACCTAAATAAGCACTTGGCTTTTTAAGCACAACTCAGAAAATGGGACAACCTTAAGGGTCTGATTCAGGTGGGGTCCACTAGGTTAGAAGTCAAACAAAAGATCAAACCTTAGAGTATACTAGGAGGGGGGTTGTAAGAACCTAATTATAGGGTCTGGGGCCCACTGAGGTGGTCACAAATCACCACCAAAGTGGTGGTGATGGCCTGAGCTGCTGATGCAGGGCAATTACCTTGCCCTGCAGTTGTGTTTGGAGGTCAGTGGGACCCAATGAAAAAATCCTAAAAATATGATAACTATTGGAACTTGTAGATGAACTGGTAGACTATGATCTGAGAAAGTTTTAGACCCTAGATCCTTATACAAAATTCTTGGAAGATTTGGTTTTGCTGCAAATGAAGAATATTGACTTTTTCTATTTTACTACTAGGTTGACTTATATGAGTTTCTACTTGATCCTACTTACTAAATAAGTTAGTATAAGCTAATATTAACCTAAATTAAGCTAATTGACTAACTTATGTGATGTTATGAAGAAATTTGGACCCTAAGACATTAACAGTTAACTGTTTATATGCTAAACATGGGATTTTTGACTTTTAGCTTAATTGTGACCAATATAATGGTCAAACTGACTTTCTATGATCCTAAGTGCCTTAAGTAAACCAAGTAATACACTAGTAAACAACTAGAACATAGAAAAAGGCAATGATCCAAACACCCCTTTACATGAAACTGTTTGGAGATTTCCAAAGGTTTTGGCCAATTTAAACCATGTAACTGATTAGGACTTAGTAACTTTCTTATTTAAACTATTTTAAGCAACTTTTAAAACATAATTAAGCACTAGATTAAGCTATGCTATAAAAAGCTATTTTGGATTTTTAAGAGTTTTTAAGTAAAGCTAATCAAAACTATATAACTACTGATACAATAGATCACATATACTTAGAAACTAATGATAAGCAATAAATAATATTAATAAGCTGAAGATAAGCACTAATACAGTACACTACTTATTTAATGCAAAAAAATGAGAAAAAGCTTACAATTGTGTGAACTGTGAACCAAAGAACCAAGGATTAGAAACCACTCCTAGCTTGTTGTCAACAAGCTAGAAACCAGAAAAGCCATCCAGATCAGCTTTTAACCCCCAGATTAGCTTTCAACTCTCACAATTGACTTTTGTTGACTAATTTTTGTATTTGTGAATTAAATGACTAAAACAGGTTTTTAAGGTATCTAAAAGCTTATTTAAGCTTTGTCAAAGCTTCAATGAACTTAAAGAATCCAAATTAACTACTAGAAACAACAATTAGGTAATTTGAGATTTTAACTAGAATGGAAAATTGCACAAACTTAAATAAAACATGGAAGTTGAAATTGAGACTGAATAGAGTTCAAATTACAGAAAATAAACAGGATACAATCTTTTGAAAGTAAAATTACAACTAAAATGGTGAACTATACTACCTACGATTACATAAAATTAAAACTACACTAATAATTGAACTCTTCTGCTTCTTTTCCATTTTGTAGCCCTTTTCTGAGTTTGTGGGACCCACTGGGTCATTTCCCACCATTTGTTAGAACCGTTGGATCACTGCAACTAATCCTACCCGTTTAAATATTTTTCGCGCCAAAAAGTCCTAGGGTCAGTAAGGGTTGCTTGTACGGGTTTTAAGGAGTTTTATGGGGTGTTGGAGTGTTGTGGAGGTGGAGTAGGACAGCTGGGTGGTGAGCTGTAAAGGGGTGAGTGCAAGTGGTGGAGATGGAGAGGTGGAAGAAGAAGAAAAAGCGGGGTGGTGTTTGTTGACCGGGTTTGACCCTGGAGTGGACTGGTTTTTGTTTTGGGCTGGGTAAAAATAAAAGGGAAAGTGGGCTTGGGTTTTTATTTGGTTTGGATTAGTTTTGGTTTAGGATTTATTAATAAGGGTCCATTTGGTTTCATTTCACACAAGGACTATTTTTGTAATTAGTGCAAAGTTGAGGGCTGTTTTTGGCAAGTTTCCAAATATACAACAAGGGCTAATCTTGCCATATGTGATAAATCAAAGGATTTTAAATGAAATATTTCCATTTAAAACCACCCGGGGACCTTTTCTGTCAATTCCCAAACTTCAGGGACCAAATGTGTAACTTATTCAAAACTTTCAACCAGGGATCAAATTTGACAACTTGATATTATCCAAGTACCAAAATTGACTTTTTATCCAAAATTTTCCATCAGGGGCCAATTCTGCCATTCTCTGAAAATCCAGGGACCAAACTTGACAAACTGCCAAACATGAGGGACCAATTATGTAATTTCACCAAACTTCACACCAAGGACCATTCCTGCAAAATATTATTAGTACAAGGACCAAAATTGATTTTTCTCAAAGTTTTTACATCCCAGGGACCATTTATGTCAATTTCCAAAGTACAGGGACTAAACTTGTAATTTTGTGAAACTTTGCACCAAAGGACCAAATATGTAACTTTGTGATTAAAAAGGACCTTTGATGACTTTTTCATGTTTTTAGAATAACCAGGGACTAGTTTTGCCAATTTATGAAACTTGAGGGACTGAAACTGCCAATTATGCAAACTTTGTACGTTTTTCATTTGTTTTTGCATATTTTGCATTTGAAACATATAAAACACACCTTTAAGATATTTTAAGTATTTTGATATATATTTGAGTGTTTTTGTATGTTTTGGCAGCTCAGATTGGTATAAAATGAAGAGTATTTAGACACTCATCAATCCCCCACACTAAACTATTGCTAGTCCCTAGCAATCTTTTGAGAAAAACTTAATGGATTTGAAAAACTCTTTACCAAAAGCCATCACTTCTGGAGTAGCCAGGTGTAAGAACTGTGGTACACCTGATAACCGTGTGATTTTGAGCAAATCACCAGCTGTCAACGGATTTGATTAGTCTTTACCAAAAGCCGTTTGCTTCTGGACTAGCCAACTCTTGATGGAATAGTCAACATCTTGGTGAGCTGATTACCAATTATGGTTTTTCCACGGCCTTTACCACAAGCCATAATCTTGCGGGCTAGCCAACTCATTAACTTTTTAGGATAATGGGGAGTTGAGGAACCATACAATTTTTGGCAAATTGCAAGCCATAAACGGGTTTGAGTTATCTTTACCAAGAACCGTTTGCTCCTGGATTAGTCAATCCTGTTGTGGGTTAGACATGGAGGATTGATACCATTTATTGCGTTCTAGGTGAGAAAAAATTTTAAAATTTGGGCTAAAATGGGGGTTCTTGATGGAACATGTGTTTAAATTCGTTAGAATAACGAATCTCCCCCCACACTTAGAACTGAATATTGTCCTCATATTCAAAGTACCGGGTGTTAAGCCGAACTTAGAACGTAAGAAGAAAAATATTCCATAGCCTTTATTTAAAATGTATATACATACAATTATTTTTTTAGATAAAACTTCTTAAATAGAAGCTATCACTATATTTACATTTTTTTTTTGAGATATATACAACATGTGGGGCATCTCCCCCACACTAGGGTGTTACACACGGGTGAAAACCCATGTTTTTGCTAATGTTTTTGATTCCCGAGTCACTAGCTTGACTCGACCCCGTATTTGATTCCTTTTCTCCCAAACTGTCAGGTTTATTACGCAAGCTAACTGCTTGTGAACGGTTAACTGTAATAAAGAAGTCCTGAACAAACCTGGAGAAAAAGCAATTTAAAAATCTATGGGGAAGTAAGTGGAAGAGACAATCTCAATCGGACTTTCATTCAAGATGTTTGGATAAACATTTGAAGCACGTGAAAGTTCCACACCGATGAGACAAGTAACCGGCTCATAATTTATAAATGAGAATGCCGGGATCAAAGATAATGTCTTCACTCCCGAAAGAGTGAAGAACAGGATAAGCCACAGGATATATGAAGAAAAGAAAGAAAGTCATGATGAAAATCATGATTAACTCCTCATCTTCAATAGGAGAATTCATTGTTTCATGAATTTCCTCATTTAAGCTCGTTTGATCAAGACATATTATGGGTATGTCTAGATCAAAATAGAAATTATCATACTCCGGTAGAGATATGATATGAGTGAGTTCACAGGAGAACTCCTCAAAGGTGAATGATTCGTATTCGGGATTGAATTGAGTGAGTTCATTGGGGAACTCCTCAAAAGTAAATGATTCATAAACAGAAAGAGAATTATAAGAATGAGAAGTGGTAATACCACTTATCTTCTCTCCCGAAAGATCAAAATGGAACGTTTGCAATTCAGGAATAGAATCATTGATCAAAACCTCACTATCCTTGACGGGGATAGGAGATGAAATAGGCTTTTCAATAAAAGCCTCGATTCTAGAAATGAGAAGATTAGCATTTAATAATGTAAGACGAAGAGCTTCGTCTTGGATTATTTCTTCCTCATTCTCTTCTTCTGAGTTGACAAACTCAGAAGGTAATTCCCCCACATAACTTATGTCTCCACAAGATAAAGAATAGTTCTCATCAGAATCAGAGAACATCTCAGTATGATTATTTGGAAAGACAAGAGGGGGAGGAATATCACACACATGATCAAGAATTCCCTGCGACTCACTTGGGATTGGGACAAGGTTCTCAACACTAGACTTTATGAATTCGTCCGATTCCTTTGCAGGAACAGTGTCAAGATGCTCGTCCCCCATGCTCAGAGAGTAAGTGGGAACCTCGGGTGTGATAACATCATACTCAGGGAGTTGAAAATGACTAGCAGTAATGGAGTCTACAAGTTCCATTATTTCTACTGCTGGTGATTCAGTTATATTCTTTTCTCCCTGTATATCCATGGAAGGAGTCTCAACTGATGAACATGATGAGGTATCATCACTTTCATCATCCTCATCGAGAAAAACAGCATTTTGAAATTTGGTACGTGTTATAGCTGCTTGTTCTAAGACTAGTAATTCTTCCATGCTTCTTTCGTCTCTAGCAGCATGTTTTTCAGCAAGTAATTCCGTGATAGATTTATCACGAGAATATTGAGTGAGTGGACACTGTGGGGGTGTGGATGTGTCAAAACCGGAAGGTTGACATTGATCATCATTATGAGGACCCCCACAATATACACAAGAAGAACTTGGTGCATTGTGAGACGACATATTAGCCAACTCCTCCTTAAGATCTTTGAGTTTCTCAAGAACCTCTATATAAGGGTCTTGCTAGATGTGAGAAGTAGCTTGAATTATTTGGGACTGTGGAGGTGGGTCTTGAAACGAATAGTCATAATTGTTACAAGGAAATGGATCCCTTGTTTGACAATCAGAGCTAAAGTGTGTACCTCCACAGTACTCACAACAGTTGAACTGATGTGGTTGTGAGTCGTATGTGTTTAAGTCACAATTGTTATTAGGAACCTGTTCATAGACAAACTGATTCCTAGTTTGACAATCAGAACTGTAGTGTGAACCACCACAATACTCACAACAGTTAAACTGTTGAGTCTGGTTTGGTGTATTTTGATACGAAGCATCATTGAGATTTGGATAATATGATTCTTGCTCGTATGAATGTGATGGGTAGTTGGAAAAATTTGAGGAGTCGTTGAATGAGTTTTGATTAGGATCATAAGCAAATGAATTACTCGATCCACAAAACAAAACAACTCCCGTCTTGAATATCATTACCACATTGTACACATGTACACCAACGACATGGAAAACCGAAAAGAGGCTCACCACAACCGTCACAAGGAACAAAATCAGGAGGTGGGACAAGTGGTGTGCTCTGAGAGCTAGGAATTTCCACCACTTCCGTTATGGTCTCGGGTTTTTGTTTTTGATAAACGTGAAGATTAGGCAAGTAGCTGGTTTCTCGTTCCATTTCCCTCACTAGAGAGGGAATAGGGATAGATGGATCATCATGATCAACACGAATTCTAAGTTTCTCGGACAAGGCTTGATACTTTTCAAGCGTGAATAAGAATTCGGGGTTCATAGATGCCATAAGAATATAGAAGTTAGAATTAAATGGATAGAGGGTAAAGAGCTAAAGAATAAAAAAGGGTAGGAGGGTAAAGATGGATATTTTTGTGTTTTGTTTTATAAAAGTTTAGATAAAAGATGGTAAATATACAATGGATGTGTGTCCAGAATCACTAATACGCAAAATCGTTTAAAATAAGCGCACAACCTCCCCGGCAGCGGCGCCAAATTTTGATTCGCCTCAAACAGTCAGATAATTATTGATCAGCCACTTGTGAATGGCCAACTGTAATAGTCAAACAGCTGAGGCAAATGCTTCCGTGAAATACAGTGTTTTCCCGGGTCGTAATGTCCCAACGAGGTTGTGATGGTATTAAAAACGAATCTGTGATCGAGTGAGTGTGAACAGGAAAGGTTATAAGTGTGTGTGTGTGTTTTTACACTAGGGTTTTATAACTTAAAATGACTTAAATAAACTATAAGAGTTGTTACGTAAACCTAAATAACTTAGAAACGTTAAAACGTACACCAAATTAAAATCAGACGCGACTGCGTACTGAGAAAAAGGTGAGTTTTAAGAAAAATAAACTACAAGGGTTAAAAATGACAATTCTATAAACTTAAACTTAAAATGAAATTAAATTAAAAAGAAAACTATTTTTTAGATTATTTTATTATTTATTATTAATTATTTAATTAAAAACTATTTAACTAATTAATTAAAACTAATTTAATTAAAACCAAAAATTATAAATACTACAAATTAAACTAAAAACTTGTAAAAATAATTTCTAAAACTTAAAATGAACTTGAAGAAAGTATAAAAAATAAAAATAAATGTTTTTGTCTTTTTATGAATTTTCTATTAATTAAAAACTATTTATAATAATTATACTAATTAAACTATTTTAAATTACAAATAATACTAAATTAACTTAGAAAATTATGAAAATTTTTATATATCTAATTAACCATCATGGGAATCCTAAAAAATTATAAAAACTTTATTTTATATATTTTTAAACTAGTTTACTAATTATTATTCTATTTATTAAATAATTACCAATTAAACTATTTAAATTATAAAAACTATTAAATGAACAGTAAAAATTCTAGAAAAATTTCTAAAATTATATTATGACTTATAAAAGCTAGGAAAATTATAAAATCTAGGTGTTACTATGTAAAAATTAAGTATGCTATTTAAAACCTATTTATTAATTAATTACTAATAAAACTATATTTAAGTCTAATAAATATCAAATGACAATATAAAAATCTGAGAAAATTATTTAAATTACTTTAACCTATAAGGAAATTAATAAAAATATAAAAACACAAATTACTTAATAAAAATCTAAAAATGAAAATTAAAATTAAATTAAATTAAATAGAAACTATCACTTATTTTTATGTTGTATTTTCTGGATTTTTCTTTTACAAAACTATATTATACATAAAAATAACTAACTTTAATAAAAACAATAATTTTATAACTTAATAATAAGCTGTGTATAAGCTAAGAAGCCTAACAGTTGACTTTAGTTGACTAGCTAAGCAAATAAGCTCAAATGAGCTATTGTGGGACCCACCTTGGTATTTTCTGGTTTTAATAAGTTAATTAAACAAGATTAAGCTATAATAAGTACTTAAGGTTCACAGAATAAGCAATAAGTACCTAAATAAGCACTTGGCTTTTTAAGCACAACTCAGAAAATGGGACAACCTTAAGGGTCTGATTCAGGTGGGATCCACTAGGTTAGAAGTCAAACAAAAGATCAAACCTTAGAGTATACTAGGAGGGGGGTTGTAAGAACCTAATTATAGGGTCTGGGGCCCACTGAGGTGGTCACAAATCACCACCAAAGTGGTGGTGATGGCCTGAGCTGCTGATGCAGGGCAATTACCTTGCCCTGCAGTTGTGTTTGGAGGTCAGTGGGACCCAATGAAAAAATCCTAAAAATATGATAACTATTGGCACTTATAGATGAACTGGTAGACTATGATCTGAGAAAGTTTTAGACCCTAGATCCTTATACAAAATTCTACAAAATTCTTGGAAGATTTGGTTTTGCTGCAAATGAAGAATATTGACTTTTTCTATTTTACTACTAGGTTGACTTATATGAGTTTCTACTTGATCCTACTTACTAAATAAGTTAGTATAAGCTAATATTAACCTAAATTAAGCTAATTGACTAACTTATGTGATGTTATGAAGAAATTTGGACCCTAAGACATTAACAGTTAACTGTTTATATGCTAAACATGGGATTTTTGACTTTTAGCTTAATTGTGACCAATATAATGGTCAAACTGACTTTCTATGATCCTAAGTGACTTAAGTAAACCAAGTAATACACTAGTAAACAACTAGAACACAGAAAAAGGCAATGATCCAAACACCCCTTTACATGAAACTGTTTGGAGATTTCCAAAGGTTTTGGCCAATTTAAACCATGTAACTGATTAGGACTTAGTAACTATCTTATTTAAACTATTTTAAGCAACTTTTAAAACAGAATTAAGCACTAGATTAAGCTATGCTATAAAAAGCTATTTTGGATTTTTAAGAGTTTTTAAGTAAAGCTAATCAAAACTATATAACTACTGATACAATAGATCACATATACTTAGAAACTAATGATAAGCAATAAATAATTTTAATAAGCTGAAGATAAGCACTAATACAGTACACTACTTATTTAATGCAAAAAAATGAGAAAAAGCTTACAATTGTGTGAACTGTGAACCAAAGAACCAAGGATTAGAAACCACTCCTAGCTTGTTGTCAACAAGCTAGAAACCAGAAAAGCCATCCAGATCAGCTTTTAACCCCCAGATTAGCTTTCAACTCTCACAATTGACTTTTGTTGACTAATTTTTGTATTTGTGAATTAAATGACTAAAACAGGTTTTTAAGGTATCTAAAAGCTTATTTAAGCTTTGTCAAAGCTTCAATGAACTTAAAGAATCCAAATTAACTACTAGAAACAACAATTAGGTAATTTGAGATTTTAACTAGAATGGAAAATTGCACAAACTTAAATAAAACATGGAAGTTGAAATTGAGACTGAATAGAGTTCAAATTACAGAAAATAAACAGGATACAATCTTTTGAAAGTAAAATTACAACTAAAATGGTGAACTATACTACCTACGATTACATAAAATTAAAACTACACTAATAATTGAACTCTTCTGCTTCTTTTCCATTTTGTAGCCCTTTTCTGAGTTTGTGGGACCCACTGGGTCATTTCCCACCATTTGTTAGAACTGTTGGATCACTGCAACTAATCCTACCCGTTTAAATATTTTTCACGCCAAAAAGTCCTAGGGTCAGTAAGGGTTGCTTGTACGGGTTTTAAGGAGTTTTATGGGGTGTTGGAGTGTTGTGGAGGTGGAGTAGGACAGCTGGGTGGTGAGCTGTAAAGGGGTGAGTGCAAGTGGTGGAGATGGAGAGGTGGAAGAAGAAGAAAAAGCGGGGTGGTGTTTGTTGACCGGGTTTGACCCTGGAGTGGACTGGTTTTTGTTTTGGGCTAGGTAAAAATAAAAGGGAAAGTGGGCTTGGGTTTTTATTTGGTTTGGATTAGTTTTGGTTTAGGATTTATTAATAAGGGTCCATTTGGTTTCATTTCACACAAGGACTATTTTTGTAATTAGTGCAAAGTTGAGGGCTGTTTTTGGCAAGTTTCCAAATATACAACAAGGGCTAATCTTGCCATATGTGATAAATCAAAGGATTTTAAATGAAATATTTCCATTTAAAACCACCCGGGGACCTTTTTTGTCAATTCCCAAACTTCAGGGACCAAATGTGTAACTTATTCAAAACTTTCAACCAGGGATCAAATTTGACAACTTGATATTATCCAAGTACCAAAATTGACTTTTTATCCAAAATTTTCCATCAGGGGCCAATTCTGCCATTCTCTGAAAATCCAGGGACCAAACTTGACAAACTGCCAAACATGAGGGACCAATTATGCACTTTCACCAAACTTCACACCAAGGACCATTCCTGCAAAATATTATTAGTACAAGGACCAAAATTGATTTTTCTTAAAGTTTTTACATCCCAGGGACCATTTATGTCAATTTCCAAAGTACAGGGACTAAACTTGTAATTTTGTGAAACTTTGCACCAAATGACCAAATATGTAACTTTGTGATTAAAAAGGACCTTTGATGACTTTTTCATGTTTTTAGAATAACCAGGGACTAGTTTTGCCAATTTATGAAACTTGAGGGACTGAAACTGCCAATTATGCAAACTTTGTACGTTTTTCATTTGTTTTTGCATATTTTGCATTTGAAACATATAAAACACACCTTTAGGATATTTTAAGTATTTTGATATATATTTGAGTGTTTTTGTATGTTTTGGCAGCTCAGATTGGTATAAAATGATGAGTATTTAGACACTCATCAACCATGAAAGCATAATTTGTAAGAATATGCTGATAGGATATGACTCTCTTTTTCTACAATCTCATCTCTTCTCTTCAACCTATAAGCGACCTCTTCAAAGTCCAACCAGCTAGTAAATGACCAATGACTATAGAAATAACCCAGTATAACCAATCTGAAAATGAAGTAAACATCTCTCAGATATGTGACTTAATCTTGTACGATGGTGTGACTAAGAACCTATACTGAGCACTACAACGTAACTCCTTTAAGCATAGGTAGTGCCATATACCCAAACCAACAAACAGTATATGAAATATCCACCTCTTGAACTATCCACAACTTCGTGTGACACTGAGTACTACAATGTAACTCCTTAAAGTGATAGATATAACCCGTGAGCACTACAATGTAACTCCTTACATCGGGTATAACTAGATAATCCAAGTCTTAATCACTATCTTAAGTGTTTGCCTAAACAAGTATCTTCGAAAGTCATGCATCCATCCACCCCTAGACTTTGAGATAAATAAGTACACATGCCCTTGAAATGTACTTTAAACCTAGAAAAGTGATAAAGAATTATCCCCATAATCATAAAAATCCGATACTAGCCGTTGTCATTTGATTGTGATTCTTGATCAGGATCGTTTAAGCAATCCGTGGTGTGTTTTGGTGAAGCTTGAAATTCTATTTCGGGTGATTCGTAGTGACTCATATTTTCCCTCCAAAAATAAAATTGGAAAACTTTCTCGCCCATAATTTGGAAATCACTATGAAATGCAATTCTAAGGTTACCAGAAAAATTTGAGTTTTGAAAATTTTTACGCCAAATTTCACGGAAAAAATTTGAATTTTGGCCTAAAAATTTGAATTTCGGGCCAAAATTTTCAACGTTATACCAAAATTAAAATCTCGCGTAAAAATTGAACGTTTAGTCTCCTCTCAAAAATAAATTTTACTCAAATTTTCCCGCCAAAAAACTCGATAAAGCTCCTAACTCGATAAACCATGTAACTCGATAAAGCTCCTAACTCGATAATCTTTGTAACTCGGAAACATTCTTGTAACTCGATAAAGCTCCCAAACTCGCAAACTTTTCAGAATGTCCCTAACTCGGTAACCTTGCTAACTCGATAACCTCCCAAACTCGATAATCTCCAAACTCGGTAACCTTGGATCCTAACTCGATAAACCTTGATTAATTTTGGCAGAGTTTCGTCTAGGTTTAAGCCACAAAAACCTAACTCGATAAACGATTAGGTGAACAGGCTAACTCGCCAACTTTAGATCCTAACTCGATAAGAGTTTCCCAAACTCGATAAGATTAGCAGTCTAACTCGATAAAGAATCCAAACTCGATAGAAAATCACCCTAGCTCGAAAGAAATCCAGTCCTAACTCGATAACACATCCAAACTCGATAAAAAATTTCCTAACTCGAAAAATTTTTCACCAAACTCGATAACATGTCGATGAACAGTAACCAGATTCATTTTTTTACCCAAAAACACGATTTTACACCCAAAAACACCACGATTCGCCCCCGGTTAGCTCTGATGCCAATTGTAGTAACCAAGAATCACCTTCTGGAGGACGAGGTTGATCAAAATACACCATTGTTTTAGAGAGAGAAAGTAGAGAGAGAAAGGTGGAGAAAAGGGTTTATATTAAAAGTGAATAAATGAAACATTACACACACTTTCCCACACCCCTCATGGAGAGTCATGAGGGGTATTTATAGGCTCATTACAACATTACTTTTCCTACTTGACAATAGTAGTCCCTGTAGTATCTAATCTAGTCCATTTCACATGTGTGACGTTATCTTTATAAAAAAGCGAAGCTAACATAGCAATATCATTTCTAATTCAC
The DNA here is from genome assembly GCA_030686995.1 of Artemisia argyi. Taxonomy (NCBI): domain Eukaryota; kingdom Viridiplantae; phylum Streptophyta; class Magnoliopsida; order Asterales; family Asteraceae; genus Artemisia; species Artemisia argyi. Next base: position 92,435,089 of record CM060678.1, read on the forward strand.
CAAATATGTGTCATAAAGGGGGAGAAAGTGATCAGGATGCTGAACGTGATGATGAGTCAAGTTCTTTGTTTACGACTGAGTTTTTCAAATCACATGATATGGTTGATAAAGATGTGTTTAATGAACTTTCAAACAGATTCTTTCAACTTGAAAAGGATTGTATTTCACTTGAAATTGCAATGTGATTCGTTATGGTTTGGTATGTGCAAACAACAATTTATCAAAATATCAACAAACATGAGGTCTAATTTGTCGTGAGACAAATAAACGTGAAGTAATACGAGTAAACCGTTTAGGAAAATGATTACCTCTCAAAACTTGTGAAAGTGATATTCAAATTGTGAGACCGGGAAGTGATTTCCCGGGTCGTACCCCAACGAGGTGTGAATGGAAAGCTTCGAATGAGATTGGGATTAAAATCTTGTATGATTGGAAAGGTTATTTGGTTTTGCGATACGTTAAATTAACGAAATTTGAAAATTAACGAATGAAGGTAAAAATAAATTAACCTAAGGCAACTAATAAACTAGGAAAAACCTAAAACACTACGGGAAAACATAATTAGGTATCGGGAATCCTAATACGTTAACTAAATTAAAAACGTGACGTTTATTAAAAATAAACGTCAATGTACAAAATAAAATGTGAAACTTTAGCTACAAAGGTCCTACGGGTTTCTAATTAATTTTCTAATGTACTAAAAGACAAAAGAAATTTTTAGAAAAAAGAAAATTAATTTTTCGATAAAAACTCTATTTATTATGAATTTAATTCTAATTTAATGAAATTAAATCAAAATAAATACTAACACTATTCTAAAAATTATGGGATTTTTTCTGAAATTCTAATAAGTTAAAAGGAACTTAGGAAAAATAAGAAATTTGAAATAAGCACTTGAATTAAGCAGAAATAAGCAGTTGGCTAGTTAATAAGCAAAACAAATGAAAACTTGAATAAAAGAATTAAATTGTATGACTATGATGAAAAAGACCCAAGGGCGCAGTGGTGTTTGTGTTGAGTGTTGTGTTTGTTGTGACCAAGAGGTCAGGGTATCGATCCCACCTTTTTGCCAAATTCCTAAACCATTTTTGTTATTTTTCTTTTTACAAAACTGTTTATCAACTAAAATAAACAAACTTTTGCAAAATCAAAACTTTTGAGAAGCTTCAAATTAAGCTGATTAACATGATAAAAAGACAACAGTGGACGTTTTTCTTTTTGAGTTTTGAAATGAGATTTTAGAACTTTTATAAACCACACACCCCAACCACATAAGCAAATAAACTAATCTAAATTTGAACTAGAGAATGAAAATCAGCTAACTGATACAACAAGAACAATTAACAACAACAAGATCAAAATTTAACAACCCAAGTTCATAGACAAATATGCAGCAGCAGCAGGCTTACATAAGCAAGAAAATGGATTCAATAAGCACCTTAAATAAACAATAACAGGAACACTAAAACTTTTATCCTAAACACTACCTAATGGGCTACTCAAAACAGCAAAGATCAAACCCTAAAGCTAACTAATGAACATTCTGCACTCTTATGAAAGTTGGCAAAAACTGAGGGTGCAGGGGAGAAGTTCAGCAAACAGTCAACTTCCCAACTTCCACTTTGATTCTCAATGAGCAGAACAATTTCAAAGTCTAATTTTCTTTTTGCTATTGATGCACAGGCTGGTAGTGAATCTAAATTAACAAGATTTTTTCATTTTTATTAACAAACAAAGGCTAGAGACTGTTTTGAAAATGGAACAAAACCTGGGTAAACCAAATTTTGACTTTGCAACAATTTTGCTCAAAGTTGACTTTTATGAATCTTAACCTACCCTAGATGATTGTAATTGATATATTAACCTAAATTTAGACTAAACTAAGCAATTTTATCGAGATATCAGCTTATTTGTTGATTATGAGTTTCTAAAATTCCAATATATTAACTGCCATAAGGACTATAAGCAATTTTTTGACTTTTCACCTTGAACCTTCCAAAGTTAGGGCTTAATGTTAGGAATACAAATATTCATGTAAAAGTCTCGGTCACCTAATGATTGTTATAACATTAAGTTAGCTCGTAGTTAGTTTGTTTATTAGTTAATTAGTATTAGTTTAAGTAACACCGTGGAAGAAGGACGGGTCTTCACCCACTGTATGCCTGATCCACAGCCCGGGTGTGGGCGTTTATGTTGTAAGTATAAATACCCCTCTCTACATGTGGAGAGGGTTGGACCTTTCACTTAATCTCAATCTAACATTTCTTTTTTCTCAAGGTTCCTCTCTCACTCTCCTTCTAATCTCTTCAACTCCACACAAATCACAAGGGTTATCATGTTTCTAACATAGTTAGTATTCTACAATTGGTATCAAGAGCCAAGGTTTCATCTTAGGACCTTGTAGAATCGAATTTGATGGTATTTTGTGTGGTTTTGTGAGTTTGGTGTAACTTTCTTGTAAAAACTCTTTGTTTGATCTTTTATTGTGTTGTTAAACATGTTAGTGATGTACTTTTATGTTCATTAGTGTTTGTAGAACATTGTGGTTTAGTTTGTGTTACCATTTCCTTAATATATTTGAAGTTTGGAGGTGATTTTGGGCGAATTTCTTTGTTGCGGTTAAGTCTACTGTTCTATTGCTCCGTTGCGTTTAGTTTCTAAAATCTGTGGTTAGTTTGACTGCGATTACTATTTTGGGAATACAAACAAAACGCAAGGAAAGTGACAGTTTTGGACCATTGTCGCTGCGATTAACTTCTGCGGTTAGTGTCCTGCGATTAGTGTCCTTGGTTTGCGGTTTACTCAGGTTGTGACTGGATTATTATGTGGTTGGGATTTTTTTTCGGTTTGGTACTTTCTGCGGTTAGTGTTCTGCGGTTAGTGTCCTTGGTTTGCGGTTTACTCAGGTTGCGACTGGATCATTCTGCGGTTTGGTATTTTCCTGCTGTTAGTGTCCTGCGGTTAGTATCCTGCGATCAGTGTTCACTGTGGTTTACTTGTCTGCGATTTACTATCTCTGCAGTTAGCTCAAGTTGCGGTTAAAGTTTCTTGCGACTAGTGCACTACATTGCGAGTTTCTCCTACTCTGTGGTTTGGTAGTTTATATTTTGTGATGTCGACATCTTCTGATGACATTCAAGCTGCTGGGTCCGACACCCGACCTCCGATGTTGGACAGAACTGACTATGAATCATGGGCACAAAGGATTCGTCTTTATTGTCTGGGTAAGGAAAATGGGGTTAACATCTTGAAGTCCATCGATGAGGGACCCTTTCAAATGGGTACTACTAGAGACACGGTTGCGGCAACTGATCAACAACCGCTGTAATTGGTCCTGATAGACCTCGCACTTACAATGAGCTGTCTAATGATGAAAAGAAACGCTATGATGCCGACATCAGAGCATCGAATATCGTCATTCAAGGGCTTCCCAAAGATGTCTACAAACTGATCAATTACAATACTGAAGCCAAAGCGGTCTGGGATAATGTCAAAATGCTTCTTGCAGGGTCTGAGTTAACTAAAGAAGATCGTGAGTCTCAGCTATACGATGAATTTGAGCATTTCAAAATGAACCCAGGTGAAAGCATCACTGACTACTACGTCAGATTTCACAAGTTGGTCAATGATATGAGAGCCATCAAGATGACAATGCCCAATATACAACTTAATTCCAAATTCGTGAATAACATGGCACCAGAATGGGATAGGTTTGTCACAGCTGTTAAACTCAACAAAGGTCTCATGCATACCAATCATGAAAAACTCTATGCATATCTCCAACAACATGAGAAACATGCTGCTTATGATCGGCTAATGCGAGAAAAGCTCAATCCGTCAACAACAAATGAATCTCTTGCTTTTGTCTCTAATGTTCAACAACTTAACCAAACTTCAAATGATCAATCTCAACCATCACAACCATCCTCCAGGTCTTCCCCAACCAATAGTCAATCATCAACTCCCTTACCATCTGCTTTGAATACACAACCTAATTCTGGGTATTCTCACACTGACATGATGATTGATAATCTCTCCAACCAAGTTTCTCTACTGGTCCAACAGTTCAGGGCTGCACTTCCATTGAGGATGGTCGTGTGATGGTGCAGAATGTGCAGGGAAGACAGAACTTCAACCAAAGAAATGCTGGTAGAGATAATGGGCAGTACAGAGTTGGGAATGCTCTTCAAGCACAAGCTAAGCAGCCTAAATGCTATAACTGCGGAGGGTTAGGCCATATAGCCAGGAATTGCACTCTTCCAAAATGTCCTCAAAACTCTGAGTACTTCAAGGACAAGATGTTGCTGATGCAGGCGCAAGAAAATGGGACTGTGTTTGATGAAGAAGCTCTGCTCTTTCTGGCTGGTAATGATGGGAACACCTTTGATGCTGATGTGGATGATCAGCCTGTTCAGGATATGGCTCTCAATGACCCGAATATCTTTCAAGTTGAAGAGTGTGATGCATTTGACTCAGACGTAGATGACGAACCTACTGCTCAAACCATTTTCATGGCTAATCTGTCTGCAGCTGCATCCTCTTCACAGCATCCTGATTCATCCATCACATCTGCTATCTCTGAGGTACCAACATCTCTTAATCATGATCTGAATAATCCTACAACTTTACAGGGGGCATGTGACTCGGTACAACTCAAGAATATTGACAACACAAACATCACTAATATGAGGAATACCAATAATATCCCATATGAAATGTATGTGAATGTCAATGGACCGCCAGTTGTACCAAGTGACATGCCGTCTATTGACTCTAGTGAACATGAGGTACATGAGCACACAATATACAACCCTGATGATTCCTTGATTACTAGAATTAACACCCTTAAGGATCAAGTGAATATTTATGAGCAGCGTGCAAAGTTTGAGCTGAATGAACGTGAGCAGAAAATGGAATGGCAACTGCGTACTTACATATCTGAAAACAATTCCAAACAAGAAACATTGAAAAGGGAATTAGTTTCTTTAAAAAACCAATTGGATCAAACCGTCAAACAAAAACAAGAGTTTCAAAAAGGTTTCACTTCAATCAAACTCGAATTCAAAGATAAAGAAACTAAACTTCTAAATGATTTTTCAAAACTCAAAATGTTAAAAAATAAATTGGAAGATAAGTTGTACACACAGGGCCAAACCATTCAATCTGCTCAAATGATGCAAAACCATAGGAAACTAAGTGATGAATTTAGTGAACAGGATGCCTCTAAGCCCAAAGCGAGATGCCTTAGAATTGGTTTAGGTGCACAACCTGCATTATATGATGCAAACACTATGCTTGAACCTAACCATGCCCCTCCCGATATGAGATCCTATGACGACATTAATGAGGCGGAGGATAGAACTAGGGTAAAGCTTGCTGAGCGATTAAAGGATCCTAAATGCATTGCTAAGAATATTGTGTTTCACTATGATTATGCGAATGGCAATCACTCTGCCATTTTTGTTCCTCAAAAGAGAATTCTTCCTGACAAAGTGTTTTGGAATATAGACATTGAGAAAATGCAAGCTGAAAGAGTTATAGGTAACACACGCACTATGTTTAGAATTGTTGACCCAACCATTTACCCCCTGAACACACCCAGGCACCTAGTACCATTTACTCTTCCCACACAGTGTAACACTTTAATTGGGTTGTATGTTCTAGCTCAATTGTTTAATGAGTTTGAGAAAACCTGTAAATTAAGAATTACGCCTACAGGGATTACAAAAGGGGAAAGGGGTTTTGAGCAAACAAAACAGTGTTACCTAACTGAAGTTATGCCATTTTTTTAAACTTCTCAAAGAACATTTTGAGGGCCTTAAAAACACCATTAATGATGATGTGACTCAAATGAAAAAAGTTTTTGATGAAGTGGAAAGTGAGGGTAACGAAATAGCTATTGATCTCAAATACAATGAAATAGACAGGAAAAACATTCTCATTATGAATGAAAATTTGATTGCAAATTGCATTGAAAAAGATGTGTTTTATACTGTTACCGACTCAGCATTATCTGCTCGACAATTTCATGAAATGTCGGTTACTTTGAATGTCTTTCAGAATCGTGTAATTGAGCTTGAGGGGGAGAATTACAAACTTACTGAAAAAATTCAAAACGACGACCATGATAACAAGGTCAGGAATTTCTCAAAACTAGAAGTTGATAATCTGAACCTACTATTAAAATATCAACATCTAGAAGAAAGCATAAAAATATCAAATGTCAAGACATCTTCGGATGCTCCTGAGTTTGACACATGTTTTGAATTAGCCAAAAAGGATGAAGTAATTCAAGCTCACTCAAACACGATTCGGAAATTGAAGGTCCAAATTGCACAATTAAAATCGAACAAAAGCGATGTGACCAATACCAATTACCAGAAGTCAATAGATTCTCAAAACTTTCAGAAACATGGCATTATCAATGAATTACAACATGAAAATGAGTGGCTTCGTGCTGAAATGTCAAACGCTAAACAACGTTACAAAGAATTATTTGAGTCTATTAAAATAACGCGTGACCAAAACAATGAAAGAGTCACTTCTTTGTTAAAAGAAATTGAGAATCTAAAGACTATGGTGAAGGGTAAAATGCCCGTCGTTTCATGTGATCATGCAATTTCCAATGTACATGCTTGTAAGAAATATGTGTGCGATGCCGTGAATGTCTCTCTTCCCCTTAGGAACAATAAGTTAGTTCACAGAAACTATCTTAGAAATCTTAAGGATTGTCTGGCCATACTAAGAGAAACCATTGAAGACGAGAGGATATCTAAGCCACATGATGATGTTATTATTGGTGCTTGCTTCCTCACTAATAGAGCCCAGGAATTGTTAGAATATGCTATAGGATTATGCCCCAAGAATGATAACAAGTTGGATAGGTCATTTGCATCGCACCCTAACAGTGGCAACAAACATGTTACATTTGATTATCCCCAAACCATGTCACAATCCACCATCATGATCACTGGTAAACAAGTAGCAAATAATCATACTAATGTTCCCGTCATTGCTTCTACAGGAGTAAAAGGTGTATCTAATGCTAGCAAGTCACAGCCTAGGTTCAATACAAAGAATGATAGGACTTTGCCGGCTAAGAGTACACTTATGAAGGAAGTAGAAGAACAATCTAGGAACAATAAAGTTATGCTTAATGAAAGGAATCGAGTTGATTCAAACATTTGTGTTAACAATGATGTAATTAATTCGAATTCTGGTACTATTTGTAAGACTTGTAACAAATGCTTATTTTATGGTAATCATGATGCTTGTGTTGTGTCCTTTCTTAAATCCACTATGAAATCTCCAGTTATGAATGTCTCGAGTGTTAAACGGATAAAACAAGTATGGAATAAAACAGGAAAAATGTTCACTAATGTTGGTTATCAATGGAGACCTACTGGAAGGAAATTCACTCTCAGGGAAAAGTGCCCAATGACTAGGTTCACTAAATCTAAAGTTATGCCTGTTAAGATGTGGAGACCTACTGGTAGACTGTTCCCAATAGAAGCACTTAGTACCACTCCTAGTTCTAGTGCATCAAAATGTGAAAATTCCAGTGAGATATCTGTAACATATGATAATCCAATATTTGTGTGTGCTAACCAAACGGACCCCAATTGTTTGTGGGGCTCCAGCTTTTTCAGTTATCCACGATTGTCTGGTTTCAAATGCAGGTCGTACAAATTGTCCTTTGGTATTTGGACTCAGGCTGCTCAAAACATATGACTGGAGATCGATCTCGGCTCAAGAACTTCATGGAAAAGTTTATTGGTACGATTAGATTTGGGAATGACCATTTTGGATCTATAATGGGTTATGGTGATTACGTCTTTGGAGACAGTGTGATATCCAGAGTTTACTACGTGGAAGGACTTGGGTACAATCTCTTTTCTGTTGGTCAATTCTGTGATTCCGATCTTGAAGTTGCTTTCAGAAAACACACCTGTTTTGTTAGGGAATTAGATGGTGTTGATCTCCTCAAGGGGAGTCGGGGCACTAATCTCTATACCATCTCCATCGAAGACATGCTTCAGTCCTCTCCAATTTGCTTACTTTCTAAAGCCTCCAAGAACAAATCATGGTTGTGGCATCGTCGTTTAAACCATTTAAACTTCGGTACCATCAATGAACTCACACGTAAAGATCTTGTTCGAGGCTTGCCCAGACTTAAGTATGAAAAATACCATTTGTGTTCCGCATGTCAAATGGGCAAAAGCAAAAAGCACACACATAAACCCAAAACTGTCAATTCCATCATGGAAGTTCTACACACTCTTCACATGGATCTCTGTGGACCAATGAGAATTCAAAGTATCAATGGAAAGAAATATGTGCTGGTTATTGTTGATGATTACTCTCGATTTACGTGGGTAAAGTTTCTACGGTCAAAAAATGAAGCTCCGGAAACCATCATCAAACTCATCAAGATGTTGCAAGTTCGCCTCAACAAAACAGTTAGATTCATTCAAACTGATAATGGAACGGAGTTTATGAACAAACAACTTACTCAATTTTATGAAGGTGTCGGCATCAGTCATCAAAAGAGCATTCCACGTACACCTCAACAAAATGGAGTTGTTGAAAGACGCAACCGCACCTTAGTTGAAGCAGCAAGGACTATGCTCATCTTCTCCAAAGCTCCAATGTTTCTTTGGGCTGAGGCAATTGCCACCGCATGTTACACACAGAACCGATCCTGGATACATCCTCTCCACTGCAAGACTCCCTATGAACTGGTTCATGGCAGAAAACTTGTTCTTTCGTTTCTTCGAGTATTTGGTGCACTTTGCTATCCAACTAATGACAGTAAAGACCTTGGGAAACTCAAGGCCAAAGCCGACATTGGTTTCTTCGTTGGCTATGCTCCAGAGCGAAAGGGGTACCGAATCTACAACAAACGTACCAGAGACATAATGGAAACGATCCACGTTACTTTCGATGAGCTGACTGAGCAACCAGTTCCTGGACAATCAAGTTCTCGACCCGTACCTAACCTTTTGTCTCCTGGACCAATAAGTTCCAGGATTGTACAGAATCCCACTCATGCTGTTCCTTTTGTACCTCCTACAAGTGAAGATTGGAAGAAACTGTTTGACCCAATGTTTGATGAATACTTTGAACCTCAACAGATGAATGCTCCTGAAGCTAGAGCGGTTCAACCACTAGCTGGGGTAGTGAATGTCCAAGTTGATAATGACGGTCCATCCACTTTGTTGTCATGGGATCCTGAAGCCCACCATCAGTCAATCGGTTACCACCTCTAATGTCCAACCTTCACTTGTACAACGAGTGGCAACTGTAGATAATTCATCTGAAGTAAATCCTTTTGCTCCACCTGAGAATGAGCCATTTGTTAACATCTTTGCCCCTGAATCGTCAAATGATGCCACATCCTCCGACGAATCTAACACGGCTACCTCAGTTCCCTATCCTCAACCCCATGAATACCTTAGAAAATGGACCAATGATCATCCTATAGACAACATTATTGGAAACCCTTCACGTCCAGTATCTACCCGCAAGCAACTTGCAATCGACGCATTGTGGTGTTTCTTCAATTCTGTCCTCTCTAAAGCTGAACCAAAAAACGTCAAGGATGCAATGTCTAAACACTCATGGTTCACTGCAATGGTGGATGAGATTCATGAGTTTGACCGACTGGATGTGTGGGAATTAGTACCACCTCCCGATTGTGCTATGATCATTGCTCTCAAATGGATATTCAAGGTTAAACTTGATAAGCATGGAGATGTATTGAAAAACAAAGCTAGGCTTGTGGCAAAAGGTTATCGACAAGAAGAAGGTATAGACTTTGAAGAATCCTTCGCACCTGTTGCTAGAATTGAAGCCATAAGAATATTTCTCGCAAATGCTGCAAGTCAAAACATGGTGGTTTATCAAATGGATGTCAAGACTGCATTCTTAAATGGCGATTTAAAAGAGGTAGTGTATGTATCTCAACCCGAAGGTTTTGTGGATCCAGAACGCCCTAATCATGTGTATCGGTTAAAGAAGGCTCTCTATGGGCTTAAGCAAGCACCTAGGGCGTGGTACGACACCTTGTCTAAATTTCTTCTTTCTAACAAATTCTCCAAAGGCGTTGTTGATCCTACACTCTTTACCAGAAAAACGGGCAAAAACCTTCTTCATGTACAAATCTATGTTGATGACATCATCTTTGCCACCTCTGATCCCAAAGAATGCGATCGTTTCTCTCAAGAGATGAGTTCTGAATTCCAGATGTCTATGATGGGTCAAATGTCCTTCTTTCTAGGATTGCAAATTTCTCAAAATCCTAATGGCATCTTCATCAATCAATCCAAATACGCCAATGAAATTTTGAAGAAATTTGGATTCGACTCCTGTGATTCAGTTGATACTCCTATGATTGAAAGATCAAAACTAGATGAAGATGATGTGGGAATTTCGGTCGAACAAACCATGTATCGAAGCATGATTGGCTCCTTAATGTATCTTACCGCTAGTAGACCAGACCTTCTATTTGCAGTTTGCATATGTGCTCGGTATCAATCTAAACCCACCAAGAAACATCTGGAAGCTGTCAAGAGAGTCTTTTGATACCTTAAAGGAACAATCCACATGGGCCTTTGGTACCCTAAGGAAACTTCTATGGCTCTCACAGCATATTCTGATGCTGATCATGCGGGATGTCAAGACACTCGTCACAGTACATCTGGGGGTGCACAGTTTTTGGGGAATAAGCTAGTCAGTTGGTCGTCAAAGAAACAAATGAGTACATCTATCTCCTCCACTGAAGCTGAATACATTGCCATGTGATCGTGCTGTGCTCAGATCTTATGGATGCGATCTCAACTTTCAGACTATGGCTTCATATGCAACAAGATTCTCATGTACTGTGACAACAAAAGTGCAATTGCACTCTGCTGTAACAATGTCCAATATTCAAGGACTAAGCACATTGACATTCGACATCACTTCATCAGGGAGCAAGTTGAGAAAGGAATTGTGGAACTTTACTTCGTGAGGACTGAGTTCCAGCTAGCTGATATCTTCACCAAAGCACTTTCTAGGGACCGCTTTCACTTCATTCTCCCACGCCTTGGTATGAAGAGTCTCACGCCTGAGGATCTCATTAGTCTTCAGGAAGATCAGGAGGAGTAAAGGGGTTACTTCACATATCCTTTGTATATAATATTAACACAAAAAGAAAATAGAAAAATATAAAATTACAAAAATACCATAAAAATCTGAAAAACTGCAAAAATACAAAAATACTCTTCTCACGACATGTCTCTTGTGTAATCAATATTATATACGTTTCTAGAAATGTCATTCAATAATGACACGGAATCATACATATGCTTGAGCAAGAGTTTTCTTCGGTTTCAAATAATTTTTTTTTCTTTCTAAAACATGTCGTATCTCAAAATATTCTTCAAACTATATGGCTTGTAGTCATTTCAGGCTACAACCCGGATTTCAAAATTAAGGCTTGTAGTCATTTCAGGCTACAACCCGGATTTCAAAATTATGGCTTGTAGTCATTTCAGGCTACAACCCGCTCTTCAAAAATATGGCTTGCTATTACTTCAGATAGCAACCCGTTTTTCAAAATGAGGAAAACACGTCGCCAAAAAGACGGTTGTTCCTAGCAAAGGGTGCCATTCATCCAAGCGTGAATTACTTTATATTCATGCACCCTCGATCTAATGTACGTTTCAGTGCATTATTTCTTGATAAAGAAGAGAAGTCTTCTTTTTATCGCCAAATACTTTCCTTTCTATGATTTTTCCGGAAAGTATTTGTGCAAAACTTGGTGGTACCATGAGATTTTGATTGAAAATCTAATTGAACTCAAAAGTTTGATAAAATTTTCACTCAATCAATGACATTAATAGTTTATGAAAATATCTCAGTTTTAATCCGTCATTGATTGAGGGGGAGAGTGATTTCTCAAAATTTTATGTATCATCAAAACTCTCCACTTTGTACAAAAGCAACCAAACAATTGTGATGGTTATGTGTCAGAATGAGTACATCTTCAAAGAGTTTTCGTTAAAACTTCAAATCTTTTGTAAACTCATCGAATCTGACACATATCAACCTCCCTCACAGATTGAGGGGGAGCAAGAAAAAGGTTCCTTTTTAATCAGAAAATATTAAAACTGACCGCATTTCTCTCCCAAAAGCTTGCTAACTTATTTAAATCAATCGAGATCAAAAATCTCGAAAGATTTGAAATTTTTGATCGGGGGAGAGAATGTGATTTAAATATGAAATCTGATATCAAATATGATCTTTTGGACTCAATAAATGTGCTCCCAAATATGTGCTAAACTCTTTCGAATATCGAAGCACATATTGAGGGGTAGCAAAAGGCGTTTGTGGAAGTTATACCAAAGACCGACCATTTATCTTTATGCATGGAGTTATAAGGTTGGTTAAGGTTAGGTATGAATTCCCATGATCCACCAGAACCGAAAGGATCTTCCCAGGGACAATCCTCTAGATAGACTAGAAGTCCTTAGGAATGATTGAAAAAAGGAGTAAAGTGAGAAAGGGAACAGTGCGGACTGAGATAGAACTAGGACTGGAACAAACCCAACAAGGTTCTAGTGGTGAAGTCTAGGTAAGCACTGAAGGGGTTGAAGAATGAAAAAGAAATGAACTGAGAAAGGGTGAAAAGAAATAGCCCTCCAAATATTCAACCTTAGGGCAGAAACCGGGTTCAATTCATAATCTACTGGCGGTTACTAAGGTAACACCAGTATTGAAGACAAGACGTCATGGACCCAGTGACGCACTGCACTAAAACTTCCCAACCACTCAAGTTCTCTTAAAAGATCTTGCTTCATTCTCACAGGGAACCCTGTGCAATGTATCAACCGCTCAATGCGAGCTATGTTGATACCTAAAACAGGAGACGCCTCCCCAGTCTCCAGGAGCGGATCAAAACGCACTATTGAGTCTAGAGCCATGAGATCATCCATAAATCTCGATAGGACACATTCCAAATATGCTTATTGTTTCACACAATGCGGAAAATAAGATAAATTATTTAGAGTCCTACGCTTTATCCTTGTGGTATTGCCAGAACATTCGAGTGATATGAAAATATTCACAATGAAGATGGAAAGAAAAGTCAATTTTAGTCATTGGGAATTCACAAAGTATCATAATTAATCCCTGGATGAAAAGTTTGAGAAAATTACATAATTGGTCCCTGAAGTTTCAAAAATGGCAAAAATAGTCCCTGGATATTTAAAAATGGAAATTCATCAAAATATACCCTTGTACTATTCATAATTGGCAAATCAAGTCCTTTTTGATAAACTTTTGGATAATTACACTTTAAACCCCTCAACTTTGAAAATTGGCAAAAATGGTCCCCGGTTATGTTATTTTGGAAAATTATTATTTAAAGGTCCTTGTACTATTAAAACTTGACATGATGGACCCTTGTATGACTTTGGAACAGTACCCAAACCTAACCCTCAACTTTGCAGAATTTACACTTTTGGTCCTTGTAGTATTTCAAATGTTACAAGCCAAAACCAAAGTCCAAAATAACTAAAACCAAATCCAAAACAAAACAGCCTGGTCCATAATATCCCTTGGGCCCAAAACAAATACCAAAGCCCAACCCTTTCAATACCCAGGGTATTTGGTCAAACATGGTTGACCCGTCTTCCACCTCTCACCCTGCTAACACCTCTCCACCTCCACCTTCACCACCACTTGCCTCACTTTCCACCTCACCAACCCCCTGTCATTCCCACAACAAACCCACCTCCTAGGTTTACCCTAGGAGGTGACACCTGCTACTACCCACAAGCTGTTACCACCCCTACCTTGTATAAACACCCTGCTACACTCCAACCATCTCCCCTGCCTACCATTCTCAACCAATTGATCATCTCCACCTCCAAACCCACCAATTAAACACCTCACAGTCCCCCAATTGCAAAAGGCAATTTTGGCGCCAAAATTGTATTTAAACAGGTGTAAGAGCTATGGACATGTGGAGCTCAATTGGATGAGTGGGATTTCATTCTTATGACTCAGGGAACTAAATGGGCCTATAAAAGAAGAGGAAGAAGGATGAAGCAGAGTACCTTGGCCTTATGCCATTGTCACCATTAGTTTAGGCTTTGGTCACTAGTTTAGCTTTATTGCTTTATTTAAATTCCTGTAGTTTACAAGCTTTCAAAATGATTTGTATACACTGACAATGTAATACAAAACATTATTTACAGTTTTACTTTAGTTTAAATTTAATTTTCAAGTTTTTATTTTATTGTCTTTAATTTTCCAAGTAATTTAATTTATTGTTGATTATAATTGTTTATTGGACCCTTAAGCTCATGTAAGCTCCTGACACAAGCTTGAAAAGCTTTTAGAAACTTTAAAACAATTATAGTTATTAAAAAATAAAAAATACCAAAAATAAACAAGAAAATCAAAGAAAAATCAAAAAGAAGGGAAGAAGAAGAAGAAAAGGATGAGCAGGGTGTTAAATTGTTCTGAAATGTTTTCTTGGGCATAGTGACAGGCTATTGAAAGTGTTTTTGGTACCTTGGATTCTTGTTTCAGCTTTTCTTCAATTGTAAGCAAATCTAAATTTTTGCATAATTTAGTTGTTATTGTTTTTATAGTGTAATTTCCTTTTAAAAAGCTTTAATTAAGTTTGTGTAATCTGTTTTTAAATTTAAAATCATAGTGGTAGTTTTAATATTAAAAGTTGTAGTGTAAACTATCTAATATAGGGGTGTTTGGAATAAGCTTTTTGGGTATGCTAGGGGTAGATTTCAGGGTTTAGTTTTTTAGGGTTGTTGTTCTTAGGTTCAAAGCAAATTAATTCAGCACTGGTTTGGGTCAGTTTCAAGAAAAAAAGTCAAAAGTGCTCTTCATACACTCAAACAGTTAACTGTTTGAGAAATTGATTACCAAGTCTTGCAAATTAGCTTAGAAATAGTGTAGGTGGATTACTTTAACTTCATTTAGGTATAACAATCATAAATCAATCAATAGTGCTTCATCAAAACTCACAAAAGTCAATATCTTCAAAATTTCTTAAAAGTCAAAAATTGTTCTTTGCAGAAATTCCAAATTTTCAAATAATTTTTGTGATTTTTGTAGAATGATTCAAGAAGTGAAATTTTAAGGGTTTGTTTTCCATCAGTAGAGCTCTAGAAATCAGCAATTTTCTTATTTTTAGGAATTTTTGGTGAGGTTTTATAAGCATTCAAAGTTGGCTGCAGGCTTAACAACCCCTGTCACCCAGAATTGTAGAAAAATTTGACCCTTCATTGCTTGTTCATTAGATGGTGTTTAGTGTTAGAGTCAGTTGATTTAGAAAGTCTCTTAGGTAGGTTTTAGGTTAATACTTTAAGTTTTCCCTTATTGCTTATCTTGTGCTTATTATTGAGCCTTGTGTGGGGCTGTTTGGAAAACTGCTGCTGCTAGGGAGTGTTTATTAATCTAAACCTTTGATCTTTGTGATTTGAGTGTTGTTGGCTTCTGTAAATTGTTGTTGTGTTGTTGTAATAATAGCTAGGTTGTTAGCTTGAGCTTTTATGGTTCTTTGGCTTATTTGGTTATGCTTATTATGCTTGTCAGTTAATACAACTCAAAAGAATAGTCATATTTGGAAACTGTTAGGAAGCTCAGCTTGCATAAGCTTGGTTAGTAGGTGTTAGTTTGTGTTTTTGGCTTCTATAAAAAGCCCTTATGGCCTAGGTAATATGTGTATGCTTATTTCTCTCTTTTGTGCTTATTTGACAGCTTAAATTGTGCTTATGATGTTGCTCATAGTCACTCCCTACACTGAGTCATCAGTGTAGGTGAGCCTTTTCAAAAGCTCATAGAAAGTTCAAAACTGAGCTTAAGCTGGTGTAAATTAGTTTTTTTAGAAAGCTTATCTGTCCACCTTTAAGTTTCAAAGCTCAAATTTCAATTTACAGCTTATTTGATTGGCCTACTTATAGCTTTTAGTTTGTTCCAATTTTCTTTGTACACTGATCACTCAGTCTATTCAAGCAATTCCGCAAGCTCCTCACAAGCTCCTCAGTAGACCGAATAAGCCAAGCTTGGGCTTTTTGAAAAGCCCAATAGCTCAGCTTATTGGAGCAGGCTTCCATTCAAACCCTAGTTCACTCTTGTGGGCCCCACAAGGTCGCCAAGAGTGCCCTTTGGGCCTGTTTGGATGTAGCAGGGTATTGGGATTGCTTATTTGGCTTTTTAGCTTATTCTAGTGTACCTCTTTGCTCATTTCTTGCTTATTCTAGTTTAATTAACTTATTTCTAGCTTATTTTATATTTTGTTTTGAGTTTGTAGCTTAGTATAGCTTATTTAGTTTTAAAAAATCAAATTTTAAGCTTAAATAAGCACTGTTAAGCTAAACAGCTTGTACAGGGCTTATTTAGCTTTTGTAAAAAGTTTGCCTTTTTTAAAGTTTCTTATAATTAGTTAGTAAACAGGTTTGTAAAGAAAAAATTCAAAAATAAAATAAAAAGGCAAAAATGATGGGTGTGGGATTCGAACTCAGGACCTTGGCTTAGTAACATGCATAATATCCCACACCCCTTCCAACTGCTCTGGGGCACCAGTTCCGTTGGAAGGGGTTTACTATACTTATTTATAGAGGTCTTGGTTCCTTATAGCTTATTACATACGATAAGCTTATTTCATAGCTTATAAATAAGCTTTTGTTCAATCTTATATTTTTCCTACATTTCTGCCACTATTTATTAGTTGTACAAAAAATTTCAGATTTGTATAATATAGTTTAGTATTTATTAAAATTAAAATAGTTAAATTAGGTAATTAATAATAATTAGTATTTAATTATTAAATTGACTTATTAATTAGTTTTTAGGAAATTTTATATTTTTATAAAGTTTGAATTACTTTAATATAGTTGTAAAAAAAATTTTTTTTTATAATTTTAACTTTTAATTTAGTATTTTTTATAATTAATTTAGTTTAAATAGTTTAATTAAGTCTTATTAGTTTTTAATTCATAAAAAATAGATAAAAAGTATTAAAAAAATATTTTCTTTTTCTAATAATTTTATTTAGTTACTACATCCGTCCCATAATTATAGTCCACTGTTGACTTTTTAAGTCTTCATTTGGCAACTTTGACCTTATATATTTTTATTTGTGTTATATAACACTTGATAAAAATTATATCAATAGAAAATACAATCAAAACTCAATCCATTCATATATTTTGCATCAAGTAATATATAACACAAATAAAAATATTTAAGGTCAAAGTTGAAAACTGAAGACTTCAAAAGTCAACAGTGGACTATAATTATGGGACGGAGGGAGTATTAGGATTTCAAAAGTATAAATTTCACATCCGTGGGATTTATATTTGACAGAATTCGCGTTTTGTTTCGTACGTTAACGTTTTATTTAATTTAAACGTACGCGTTTTTAGGATTTAAATAATTTAGGTTTAGGTTTTAGTTAAAGTAGTTTATAAAAGTTGTTTTCTTTTATAAAACCTTAGAATAAATCACACACAACCTTTTTACTGTTCAATATCACCCGATCACAGATACGTTCTATTACAGTTTACACACCTCGTTAGGACATAACGACCCGGGGAATACTATACTCCTTGGATTTAATTGCATTTCCTCCCGGCCTGTTTGACTTTTAGTATTGACCGTTCACAAGCGGTTGAGAAATAAAGTTAGGTAGTTCGGGAGGAATCAAAATTTGGCGCCGCTGCCGGGGAGGTGTGCTGCGTAGAACGATTCTGAAGTATCAGTTTTGTTGAATATCTATCCATTGTATATACCATATATAATATCTTATTTCAATTTCCAAAAACATATAAAATACAAAAATATTTTCCTTTTTGTAACACACAACTTGCCCAGTTTGATAAATCCCTCAGTTACAACATTTGGTTGTTGGCTGTTTGAACACAATTTAGTAGACGTTACAAACCTAAGATTCCCTTTTAAGGGGCGGAAACGCGCGGTTTGTTAACTCCTCTATTGAGAACGTTTGATCGTTCGGTTGTCTGATTCCAGTTGCTGAGCTCTGTCAAACCCAGATTCCCTTTCGAGGGGCGGTTGTTAGGGTTTTCCTTTTCTTTGTATATATATATAAAAACTTAAAAATACAAAAACATTCTTCATTTCTATTATATCAAAAATCCAAAAAGATTCTCCCTACCTTATCATTCATAATTCTGTGAGTTGACCCCACTCCAATTTCTCATCCAATCATTTCTGTTTTCTAACCCCTTTCTACCACTTTAGTGTGGGGTAGAATACCCACATGTTGTATATATCGTGAAAATGAAATAAAAAATTGTAAATACAGAAAAATAAAATAATTGTTGTGTTACCCTACTTAGCTTTAAATGTTATCTTTTTACGTTCAAGGAATCGGCATAATAGCCGGGACTTTGAATATTGAGGACAATATTCATTTCTAAGTGTGGGGGGGGGGGGGGGGGGAATTCTGGCGAATTTGATCGATTATGTACCCTTTTATGCCCTTTTTCCCCAAAATAGCCAAAATTTTAAAATTTTTCACTTAGTGGAAGCGCTTTGCACTAAACACAACAAATGGTTATCAGTCCGCCAAAGTCTAAATGACAAATGGATTGACTAGTCCAGGAGCAAACGACTCTTGGTAAAGACATCTCAAACCCGTTTATGGCTTGCAATTTGCCCAAAATTGTATGGTTCCTCAACTCCCCATATCCCAAAAGCTAATGAGTTGGCTAGCCCGCAAGATTATGGCTTGTGGTAAAGGCCGTGGAAAAACCATAATTGGTAATCAGCTCACCAAGATGTTGACTATTCCATCAAGAGTTGGCTAGTCCAGAAGCAAACGGCTTTTGGTAAAGACAAATCAAATCCGTTGACAGCTGGTGGTTTGCTCAAAATCACACGGTTATCAGGTGTACCACAGTTCTCACACTTGGCTACTCCAGAAGTAATGACTTTTAGTAAAGAGACATTAAAACCATTAAATTTTGAAAACGGGTTGTTATTGGATTATAGATTGCTAGAGACTAGCAATGTTTTAGTGTGGGGTATTGATGAGTTCATAAAAACTCATCATTTCTGTTCCATTTAGAATACAAAAATAGTTAAAAACACACAGAAATACCACATAAATACTATAAATATATTTGGATTGTGTTTTTATATGTTTCAGGTGCAAAAGGACTGAAAACAGAGGAAAATGGACAAAGTTTACACAATTAGCAAAATCAGTCCCTGAACTTTCAAGAAATGTCAGAAATGGTACCTGGGAAAATTATTTTGAAGAAAAGTCAACAACAGTCCCCCAGGAATCAAGAAATGACAAATTTTACCCTTGAAGTTCAAATTTTGCACAAATGGCAAAACAGGTCCTCCAAGTTTCAAAACTTGACAGTTTTAGTCCCTGGAAGTTTATTTTGGAAAGAAAAGTCAATTTTAGTCCTTGGGAATTCACAAAGTATCATAATTAATCCCTGGATGAAAAGTTTGAGAAAATTACATAATTGGTCCCTGAAGTTTCAAAAATGGCAAAAATAGTCCCTGGGTATTTAAAAATGGAAATTTATCAAAATATACCCTTGTACTATTCATAATTGGCAAATCAAGTCCTTTTTGATAAACTTTTGGATAATTACACTTTAAACCCCTCAACTTTGAAAATTGGCAAAAATGGTCCCCGGTTATGTTATTTTGGAAAATTATTATTTAAAGGTCCTTGTACTATTAAAACTTGACATGATGGACCCTTGTATGACTTTGGAACAGTACCCAAACCTAACCCTCAACTTTGAAGAATTTACACTTTTGGTCCTTGTAGTATTTCAAATGTTACAAGCCAAAACCAAAGTCCAAAATAACTAAAACCAAATCCAAAACAAAACAGCCTGGTCCATAATATCCCTTGGGCCCAAAACAAATACCAAAGCCCAACCCTTTCAATACCCAGGGTATTTGGTCAAACATGGTTGACCCGTCTTCCACCTCTCACCCTGCTAACACCTCTCCACCTCCACCTTCACCACCACTTGCCTCACTTTCCACCTCACCAACCCCCTGTCATTCCCACAACAAACCCACCTCCTAGGTTTACCCTAGGAGGTGACACCTGCTACTACCCACAAGCTGTTACCACCCCTACCTTGTATAAACACCCTGCTACACTCCAACCATCTCCCCTGCCTACCATTCTCAACCAATTGATCATCTCCACCTCCAAACCCACCAATTAAACACCTCACAGTCCCCCAATTGCAAAAGGTAATTTTGGCGCCAAAATTGTATTTAAACAGGTGTAAGAGCTATGGACATGTGGAGCTCAATTGGATGAGTGGGATTTCATTCTTATGACTCAGGGAACTAAATGGGCCTATAAAAGAAGAGGAAGAAGGATGAAGCAGAGTACCTTGGCCTTATGCCATTGTCACCATTAGTTTAGGCTTTGGTCACTAGTTTAGCTTTATTGCTTTATTTAAATTCCTGTAATTTACAAGCTTTCAAAATGATTTGTATACACTGACAATGTAATACAAAACATTATTTACAGTTTTACTTTAGTTTAAATTTAATTTTCAAGTTTTTATTTTATTGTCTTTAATTTTCCAAGTAATTTAATTTATTGTTGATTATAATTGTTTATTGGACCCTTAAGCTCATGTAAGCTCCTGACACAAGCTTGAAAAGCTTTTAGAAACTTTAAAACAATTATAGTTATTAAAAAATAAAAAATACCAAAAATAAACAAGAAAATCAAAGAAAAATCAAAAAGAAGGGAAGAAGAAGAAGAAAAGGATGAGCAGGGTGTTAAATTGTTCTGAAATGTTTTCTTGGGCATAGTGACAGGCTATTGAAAGTGTTTTTGGTACCTTGGATTCTTGTTTCAGCTTTTCTTCAATTGTAAGCAAATCTAAATTTTTGCATAATTTAGTTGTTATTGTTTTTATAGTGTAATTTCCTTTTAAAAAGCTTTAATTAAGTTTTTGTAATCCGTTTTTAAATTTAAAATCATAGTGGTAGTTTTAATATTAAAAGTTGTAGTGTAAACTATCTAATATAGGGGTGTTTGGAATAAGCTTTTTGGGTATGCTAGGGGTAGATTTCAGGGTTTAGTTTTTTAGGGTTGTTGTTCTTAGGTTCAAAGCAAATTAATTCAGCATTGGTTTGGGTCAGTTTCAAGAAAAAAAGTCAAAAGTGCTCTTCATACACTCAAACAGTTAACTGTTTGAGAAATTGATTACCAAGTCTTGCAAATTAGCTTAGAAATAGTGTAGGTGGATTACTTTAACTTCATTTAGGTATAACAATCATAAATCAATCAGTAGTGCTTCATCAAAACTCACAAAAGTCAATATCTTCAAAATTTCTTAAAAGTCAAAAATTGTTCTTTGCAGAAATTCCAAATTTTCAAATAATTTTTGTGATTTTTGTAGAATGATTCAAGAAGTGAAATTTTAAGGGTTTGTTTTCCATCAGTAGAGCTCTAGAAATCAGCAATTTTCTTATTTTTAGGAATTTTTGGTGAGGTTTTATAAGCATTCAAAGTTGGCTGCAGGCTTAACAACCCCTGTCACCCAGAATTGTAGAAAAATTTGACCCTTTATTGCTTGTTCATTAGATGGTGTTTAGTGTTAGAGTCAGTTGATTTAGAAAGTCTCTTAGGTAGGTTTTAGGTTAATACTTTAAGTTTTCCCTTATTGCTTATCTTGTGCTTATTATTGAGCCTTGTGTGGGGCTGTTTGGAAAACTGCTGCTGCTAGGGAGTGTTTATTAATCTAAACCTTTGATCTTTGTGATTTGAGTGTTGTTGGCTTCTGTAAATTGTTGTTGTGTTGTTGTAATAATAGCTAGGTTGTTAGCTTGAGCTTTTATGGTTCTTTGGCTTATTTGGTTATGCTTATTATGCTTGTCAGTTAATACAACTCAAAAGAATAGTCATATTTGGAAACTGTTAGGAAGCTCAGCTTGCATAAGCTTGGTTAGTAGGTGTTAGTTTGTGTTTTTGGCTTCTATAAAAAGCCGTTATGGCCTAGGTAATATGTGTATGCTTATTTCTCTCTTTTGTGCTTATTTGACAGCTTAAATTGTGCTTATGATGTTGCTCATAGTCACTCCCTACACTGAGTCATCAGTGTAGGTGAGCCTTTTCAAAAGCTCATAGAAAGTTCAAAACTGAGCTTAAGCTGGTGTAAATTAGTTTTTTTAGAAAGCTTATCTGTCCACCTTTAAGTTTCAAAGCTCAAATTTCAATTTACAGCTTATTTGATTGGCCTACTTATAGCTTTTAGTTTGTTCCAATTTTCTTTGTACACTGATCACTCAGTCTATTCAAGCAATTCCACAAGCTCCTCACAAGCTCCTCAGTAGACCAAATAAGCCAAGCTTGGGCTTTTTGAAAAGCCCAATAGCTCAGCTTATTTGAGCAGGCTTCCATTCAAACCCTAGTTCACTCTTGTGGGCCCCACAAGGTCACCAAGAGTGCCCTTTGGGCCTGTTTGGATGTAGCAGGGTATTGGGATTGCTTATTTGGCTTTTTAGCTTATTCTAGTGTACCTCTTTGCTCATTTCTTGCTTATTCTAGTTTAATTAACTTATTTCTAGCTTATTTTATATTTTGTTTTGAGTTTGTAGCTTAGTATAGCTTATTTAGTTTTAAAAAATCAAATTTTAAGCTTAAATAAGCACTGTTAAGCTAAACAACTTGTACAGGGCTTATTTAGCTTTTGTAAAAAGTTTGCCTTTTTTAAAGTTTCTTATAATTAGTTAGTAAACAGGTTTGTAAAGAAAAAAATCAAAAATAAAATAAAAAGGCAAAAATGATAGGTGTGGGATTCGAACTCAGGACCTTGGCTTAGTAACATGCATAATATCCCACACCCCTTCCAACTGCTCTGGGGCACCAGTTCCGTTGGAAGGGGTTTACTATACTTATTTATAGAGGTCTTGGTTCCTTATAGCTTATTACATACGATAAGCTTATTTCACAGCTTATAAATAAGCTTTTGTTCAATCTTATATTTTTCCTACATTTCTGCCACTATTTATTAGTTGTACAAAAATTTTAAGATTTTTATAATATAGTTTAGTATTTATTAAAATTAAAATAGTTAAATTAGGTAATTAATAATAATTAGTATTTAATTATTAAATTGACTTATTAATTAGTTTTTAGGAAATTTTATATTTTTATAAAGTTTGAATTACTTTAATATAGTTGTAATTTTTTTTTTTTTTATAATTTTAACTTTTAATTTAGTATTTTTTATAATTAATTTAGTTTAAATAGTTTAATTAAGTCTTATTAGTTTTTAATTCATAAAAAATAGATAAAAAGTATTAAAAAAATATTTTCTTTTTCTAATAATTTTATTTAGTTATTAGGATTCCAAAAATATAAATTTCACATCCGTGGGATTTATATTTGACAGAATTCGCGTTTTGTTTCGTACGTTAACGTTTTATTTAATTTAAACGTACGCGTTTTTAGGATTTAAATAATTTAGGTTTAGGTTTTAGTTAAAGTAGTTTATAAAAGTTGTTTTCTTTTATAAAACCTTAGAATAAATCACACACAACCTTTTTACTGTTCAATATCACCCGATCACAGATACGTTCTATTACAGTTTACACACCTCGTTGGGACATAACGACCCGGGGAATAACTATACTCCTTGGATTTAATTGCATTTCCTCCCGGCCTGTTTGACTTTTAGTATTGACTGTTCACAAGCGGTTGAGAAATAAAGTTAGGTAGTTCGGGAGGAATCAAAATTTGGCGCCGCTGCCGGGGAGGTGTGCTGCGTAGAACGATTCTGAAGTATCAGTTTTGTTGAATATCTATCCATTGTATATACCATATATAATATCTTATTTCAATTTCCAAAAACATATAAAATACAAAAATATTTTCCTTTTTGTAACACACAACTTGCCCAGTTTGATAAATCCCTCAGTTACAACATTTGGTTGTTGGCTGTTTGAACACAATTTAGTAGACGTTACAAACCTAAGATTCCCTTTTAAGGGGCGGAAACGCGCGGTTTGTTAACTCCTCTATTGAGAACGTTTGATCGTTCGGTTGTCTGATTCCAGTTGCTGAGCTCTGTCAAACCCAGATTCCCTTTCGAGGGGCGGTTGTTAGGGTTTTCCTTTTCTTTGTATATATATAAAAAAACTTAAAAATACAAAAACATTCTTCATTTCTATTATATCAAAAATCCAAAAAGATTCTCCCTACCTTATCATTCATAATTCTGTGAGTTGACCCCACTCCAATTTCTCATCCAATCATTTCTGTTTTCTAACCCCTTTCTACCACTTTAGTGTGGGGTAGAATACCCACATGTTGTATATATCGTGAAAATGAAATAAAAAATTGTAAATACAGAAAAATAAAATAATTGTTGTGTTACCCTACTTAGCTTTAAATGTTATCTTTTTACGTTCAAGGAATCGTCATAATAGCCGGGACTTTGAATATTGAGGACAATATTCATTTCAAAGCGTGAGGGGGAATTCTGGCGAATTTGATCGATTATGTACCCTTTTATGCCCTTTTTCCCCAAAATAGCCAAAATTTTAAAATTTTTCACTTAGTGGAAGTGCTTTGCACTAAACACAACAAATGGTTATCAGTCCGCCAAAGTCTAAATGACAAATGGATTGACTAGTCCAGGAGCAAACGGCTCTTGGTAAAGACATCTCAAACCCGTTTATGGCTTGCAATTTGCCCAAAATTGTATGGTTCCTCAACTCCCCATATCTCAAAAGCTAATGAGTTGGCTAGCCCGCAAGATTATGGCTTGTGGTAAAGGCCGTGGAAAAACCATAATTGGTAATCAGCTCACCAAGATGTTGACTATTCCATCAAGAGTTGGCTAGTCCAGAAGCAAACGGCTTTTGGTAAAGACAAATCAAATTCGTTGACAGCTGGTGGTTTGCACAAAATCACACGGTTATCAGGTGTACCACAGTTCTCACACTTGGCTACTCCAGAAGTAATGACTTTTAGTAAAGAGACATTAAAACCATTAAATTTTGAAAACGGGTTGTTATTGGATTATAGATTGCTAGGGACTAGCAATGTTTTAGTGTGGGGTATTGATGAGTTCATAAAAACTCATCATTTCTGTTCCATTTAGAATACGAAAACAGTTAAAAACACACAGAAATACCACATAAATACTATAAATATATTTGGATTGTGTTTTTATACGTTTCAGGTGCAAAAGGACTGAAAACAGAGGAAAACGGACAAAGTTTACACAATTAGCAAAATCAGTCCCTGAACTTTCAAGAAATGTCAGAAATGGTACCTGGGAAAATTATTTTGAAGAAAAGTCAACAACAGTCCCCCAGGAATCAAGAAATGACAAATTTTACCCTTGAAGTTCAAAATTTGTACAAATGGCAAAACGGGTCCTCCAAGTTTCAAAACTTGACAGTTTTAGTCCCTGGAAGTTTATTTTGGAAAGAAAAGTCAATTTTAGTCCTTGGGAATTCACAAAGTATCATAATTAATCCCCGGATGAAAAGTTTGAGAAAATTACATAATTGGTCCCTGAAGTTTCAAAAATGGCAAAAATAGTCCCTGGGTATTTAAAAATGGAAATTTATCAAAATATACCCTTGTACTATTCATAATTGGCAAATCAAGTCCTTTTTGATAAACTTTTGGATAATTACACTTTAAACCCCTCAACTTTGAAAATTGGCAAAAATGGTCCCCGGTTATGTTATTTTGGAAAATTATTATTTAAAGGTCCTTGTACTATTAAAACTTGACATGATGGACCCTTGTATGACTTTGGAACAGTACACAAACCTAACCCTCAACTTTGCAGAATTTACACTTTTGGTCCTTGTAGTATTTCAAATGTTACAAGCCAAAACCAAAGTCCAAAATAACTAAAACCAAATCCAAAACAAAACAGCCTGGTCCATAATATCCCTTGGGCCCAAAACAAATACCAAAGCCCAACCCTTTCAATACCCAGGGTATTTGGTCAAACATGGTTGACCCGTCTTCCACCTCTCACCCTGCTAACACCTCTCCACCTCCACCTTCACCACCACTTGCCTTACTTTCCACCTCACCAACCCCCTGTCATTCCCACAACAAACCCACCTCCTAGGTTTACCCTAGGAGGTGACACCTGCTACTACCCACAAGCTGTTACCACCCCTACCTTGTATAAACACCCTGCTACACTCCAACCATCTCCCCTGCCTACCATTCTCAACCAATTGATCATCTCCACCTCCAAACCCACCAATTAAACACCTCACAGTCCCCCAATTGCAAAAGGCAATTTTGGCGCCAAAATTGTATTTAAACAGGTGTAAGAGCTATGGACATGTGGAGCTCAATTGGATGAGTGGGATTTCATTCTTATGACTCAGGGAACTAAATGGGCCTATAAAAGAAGAGGAAGAAGGATGAAGCAGAGTACCTTGGCCTTATGCCATTGTCACCATTAGTTTAGGCTTTGGTCACTAGTTTAGCTTTATTGCTTTATTTAAATTCCTGTAATTTACAAGCTTTCAAAATGATTTGTATACACTGACAATGTAATACAAAACATTATTTACAGTTTTACTTTAGTTTAAATTTAATTTTCAAGTTTTTATTTTATTGTCTTTAATTTTCCAAGTAATTTAATTTATTGTTGATTATAATTGTTTATTGGACCCTTAAGCTCATGTAAGCTCCTGACACAAGCTTGAAAAGCTTTTAGAAACTTTAAAACAATTATAGTTATTAAAAAATAAAAAATACCAAAAATAAACAAGAAAATCAAAGAAAAATCAAAAAGAAGGGAAGAAGAAGAAGAAAAGGATGAGCAGGGTGTTAAATTGTTCTGAAATGTTTTCTTGGGCATAGTGACAGGCTATTGAAAGTGTTTTTGGTACCTTGGATTCTTGTTTCAGCTTTTCTTCAATTGTAAGCAAATCTAAATTTTTGCATAATTTAGTTGTTATTGTTTTTATAGTGTAATTTCCTTTTAAAAAGCTTTAATTAAGTTTGTGTAATCTGTTTTTAAATTTAAAATCATAGTGGTAGTTTTAATATTAAAAGTTGTAGTGTAAACTATCTAATATAGGGTTGTTTGGAATAAGTTTTTTGGGTATGCTAGGGGTAGATTTCAGGGTTTAGTTTTTTAGGGTTGTTGTTCTTAGGTTCAAAGCAAATTAATTCAGCACTGGTTTGGGTCAGTTTCAAGAAAAAAAGTCAAAAGTGCTCTTCATACACTCAAACAGTTAACTGTTTGAGAAATTGATTACCAAGTCTTGCAAATTAGCTTAGAAATAGTGTAGGTGGATTACTTTAACTTCATTTAGGTATAACAATCATAAATTAATCAGTAGTGCTTCATCAAAACTCACAAAAGTCAATATCTTCAAAATTTCTTAAAAGTCAAAAATTGTTCTTTGCAGAAATTCCAAATTTTCAAATAATTTTTGTGATTTTTGTAGAATGATTCAAGAAGTGAAATTTTAAGGGTTTGTTTTCCATCAGTAGAGCTCTAGAAATCAGCAATTTTCTTATTTTTAGGAATTTTTGGTGAGGTTTTATAAGCATTCAAAGTTGGCTGCAGGCTTAACAACCCCTGTCACCCAGAATTGTAGAAAAATTTGACCCTTCATTGCTTGTTCATTAGATGGTGTTTAGTGTTAGAGTCAGTTGATTTAGAAAGTCTCTTAGGTAGGTTTTAGGTTAATACTTTAAGTTTTCCTTTATTGCTTATCTTGTGCTTATTATTGAGCCTTGTGTGGGGCTGATGAGTGCTCAAACACTCATCATTTTTGGTCTAATCTGAACTGCAAAACATACAAAAACACTCAGTAATGCATCAAAATACTAAAAATATTTCAAAATTGTGTTTTATATGTTTTAGATGCAAAACGAGCAAAAACAAACGAAAAATGCACAAATTTTGCAAAATTGGCAGTTTCAGTCCCTCAACTTTCATAAAATTACAAATCTAGTCCCTGGATATTCAAAATATAGAACATTATCACCAAAGGTCCTTTTTAAATCATAAGTGGTCATATTTAGTCCTTTGGTGAAAAATTGGAAAGTTTTGGAAATTTACAGTTTAAGTCCCTGGAGTTTCAAACTTTGGCAGATTTGGTCCCCGGTGGGATATTTTTGAAAGAAAAATTAAGTTTGGTCTTTGGAAATTCAAAAGTTGGCAAAAATAATCCTTGGGTGAAAATTTTGGGGAAATTACATGTTTGGTCCCTTAAGTTTGGCAAGTTGTCAATTTTGGTCCCCGGGAAATTTAATGTTGGAAAATACCAAATAAGTCCTTGTATTATTCCTATGAGACAAGAAAAGCCTTTTTAAATAACTTTGTGGATTTTACATTTCAGCCCCTCATGATTAGCCAAATTACAATATTGGTCCTTGTGATTACATATTATACCAAATGGACCCTTACTTTTTTTTAAAACCAAATAAACTTAAACCAAACCAAATACCAAACCCACCTCCCAAATCTGACCCAACATTAAACCCCTAGCCCAATTGCTACCCAAGCCCACCACTCCTAAACTAATAACCTGGTCTTTGACCACAGTCACACCCAAACCCACCCTCTTTACTGTTCACCGTCTTCAATAAACACCCCCCTAATTACCAGTAATCATGTCTCCCCTCCTACTCTCCTATCCCACAAAACACTCACCAACTTACACCTCCCCCCCCCCTCCTCATTTAATGCTCCCACCTAAACCACTACAACTGTCAAACACCTTTTTCCCGCCAAAAGAGTTTGAACGGTTGGGATTGCACCAAGCCATCTAATGGTGGAGATGATGTGTGGGAAAGTCAAGGCTACCCTCAGGGACTATAAAAAGAAAAGAAAAGAGAAGAAAGAGAGCAGTTAGTTTTTA
The DNA here is from genome assembly GCA_030686995.1 of Artemisia argyi. Lineage (NCBI taxonomy): Eukaryota > Viridiplantae > Streptophyta > Magnoliopsida > Asterales > Asteraceae > Artemisia > Artemisia argyi. The sequence continues at coordinate 92,463,991 of CM060678.1, forward strand.
GCTTAGAAGTAGTTTTAGTTTTCATGTCGATTTAGCTTATTTTTACTTTTCTATTGTAATTTTCACTTAAGAAGGGATGTAAACAATATTTTCATTGTAATCTTAAGTTTGTTTAACCTTAATTTCAAGTGTTAGCTCAAGTTCAGTTTCATTATAAATTCCAAGTTTTAGCTAAAATCATGGTTCAAGCTTTCTAGTTATTATTTATGTTTTACAAGCTCAATGTAGTTCATTTTCACCAATTAATAAGTTTCTAAAAGCTTATTTCAGTACTGAAAATAGTTTCACTAAAATAGTCAAAAATCACTCAAAAATAGTTGAAAAATAAAAATCCAAGAAGAAGAAGAAAGCAAGCTTGAAGCAGGGGTATAATGGAAGATTTTATGGTTTAGTGTCTCAAATGAGATCTTAGGAAAGGTTTTGGGTTCTATGTTCTTGGTTTGAAGTACTCTCAGGATCTTTGTAAGCAATCATCTTATTTGTAGCATTTTACTGTAACACTAGTTAATCCTATGATATTTTTGTATTCTGTGCTTGATAAATGTCAGTTGTTAGGATTATAGCTATTGTGTTTACATTCCTCAGCCAAATTTCATGTTTACTTATTTTTGTCATTTCACTGCAAAAGTGCACAATAGTACTCCCTTGGAATTTATGGTTTAGATCAGTGCTTTTGTAGTTAAATTAGCTTACAATAACATTTAATGTACTTGTAAATCAGTATTATTGGCTAAAATCCACATATCTTTTGAAAATCACATAATACCCTTCTTAAAAGGGGTGTTTGGATATAGAGTTCTGGGTCTGATAAAGCTTGTTGTTGTTGTTGTTTGTGGTGGAAATAACTTGCATTAGGATAGGTTAGAACCTTTAAACCATAAAATCTAGTTGTAGTTTAGTTAAAAGTCAAAATTCTCTTGAAACCCTTTGATTTCATTCACTGTTAAGTGTAGCAGTTGCAAAAAGCCCTCACAATAGTTCCTTAGTTATTATTTTACTTAATCTAGTTTCTTTTTAGCTTATAATTACACATTCAATAGGTAAATTAGGATTAAAACTCAAGAAAGTCAAAGTAAGTAGTTCTAAGCAAAAAAGTCAATTTGGCTCATTTCAGATTTTTACAAAAAGTCTAGGATTTAAATAGAATTTTGTGTTTATTCTTAGGCTGTGAATCTTGTTCCTATGTGTTTTCTAACACCTCATCTTTGATATCCCACATCCCTGGTATTTTTGTGAATTTTGTGCTGGGCCCCACTTGGCCTGAAAGACAACTGCAGGGCAACATCTGCTCTGTCTTAGCAGTAGCAGTTCCAAACACCAACATTGGTGGTGGTTTTCTGGCCACCATGGTGGTCCACCACCTTCACATATTGATTCCCTCAACCCCCCTCCTGGTAGACTTGTGGTTTTGACCCAAGCTTTGACCTCAAGGCCTGTGGACCCCACTTGAAATCACCACAGAAATCTGTCCCACTTTTCAGTCCAGAAATAATAAGCAAGTGCTTATTTTGTTGCCTTATTGCGTATTCTGAGGTCTCCTTGCACCTTTTCCAGCTTATTTCTGTCCTATTAAGCTTATTGAGACCAGATTAAACCATTGTGGGTCCCACTCAAAGCCATTTTAGCTTATTTTCCTCTTGGGTCAACATAAGTCAACTGTCACAACTTATTAGCTTATTCTGGCTTATTTTTGATTTTCTAAAAGTTTGTTTTTACAAAAAGTGTTTGTTTTTAAGTATTTAATAGGTTTGTAAAAGAAAAAATCAAGAAAAACAAATTTAAAATTAAGTGATAGTTTCTATTTAATGTAATTTAATTTTAATTTTCATTTTTAAATTTTTATTAAGTACTTGTCATTTTTATATTTTTATTAATTATATCTTATATTAAAGTATTTATATTAATTTTCTCAGATTTTTATTTTCTCATTTAGTATTAATTAGAATTAATTTTAGTTTTATTAATTATTAATTAATAATTAGTTTAAAATAGCATAATTAGTTTTTCTTTAGCAAAACCAAGTTTTTATATTTTTTATAGCTTTTATATGTTGTAAAATAATTTTAGAAATTTTATTAGAATTTTCACTGTTCATTTAGTATTTTTCTTAATTTTAAATAGTTTAATTAGGTAATTAGTGATTAAATAGTAATTAATTAAAAGAAAATCCACAAAAAGACAAAAATACTTATTTTTATTTTTAAAACTTATTTTTAGTTATTTTATAAGTTTAGAAATTTTATTTTCACCGTTTTAGTATTTAAATAATATTGTAGTGTATTTTAGTTATTTAAGTATTAATAATAAGTATTAAATAGTTTTTAATTAATAGTAATTAATTAAATAGTGTAAAAAGTAATTTTAATTTTCTAAAAAGTTTCTTTTATTATTAGGATTGTAAAAATGTGATTTTCACTTTTGTAAGTATTTTATTTTGTTAAAACTCGCGTTTTATTTTGTACGTCTACGTTTTATTCAAAACGTAATGTACGCGTTTTTAGGTTTAAATCGTTTCTGGTTTTTCTTAGCTTCCCGTCTTATTCAAATAGTGTGTTTAAGCTATTTCACTATAGATTCCATAGCTCAATCACATACAAACCCTTTCTCATCCAAATTCACCCGATCACGAAACCGTTTATTAACAATTCACACCTCGTCGGGACATACGACCCGGGGAAACCACTAAACTTCCGCGGAGCATTGATCTAGGCTGTCTGACTTTATTGACCATTCCGTGGTCAATATAAGTTAGGTGGTTTTGGCATCAATCAACTTTTGGCGCCGCTGCTGGGGAGGTTGTGCGCGTTTATCTAAACGGTTTTTCTGATTAGTGTCTTTGGAATTCGTTCCATTGTACATTTATCCATCCTTGTTCATATTTTCATAAAAACAAAACTCAAAAAGATTTTCTTTATCCTTTGTACAAAATGTTTACCCAAAAACCCAAAAATACTCACCTTTACCCTCTTACCCCTTTGATTCTCATTTCCTCACCCTCTATACACATTTGATTCTTTCTATGTCTCATCCACACTTTTTGGTTTGCCATTGGTGTGGTAATCCTCATAATGGTGGCAATTGCCCCAGTTGTGGCATGGTAGAATCCGGAAACGGGTCTGTCTATAACCCAGATCCCTATTCCTACGATGACACGACTGATTCATTCCATCAGTTACCACACCATCAGTCTCAGCAGTTCTACTGTTGTGAGTACAGTGGTGGTTCGAACTACAGTTCTGATTGTCAAGCAGGAAGCACGCTTGTCTATGAGCAGTTTCCTGATAACAATTATGACACAAGCACATACGACTCACAGCCACATCAGTTTTACTGTTGTGAGTATTGTGGAGGCCCACACACTAGCTCTGATTGTCAAACAGGGAATCCGTTTCCTTGTAACAATTACAACTATTCGTTTTCAGACCCACTACCACAGTACCAAATAACCCAAGCAACTCCTCTTGTTACTGAGCAAGACATTTTACTAGAGGTTCTTGAGATATTGAAAGATCTTAAGGAGGAGTTGGCTACTTCACCGTTTCAAAGCTCTCGTGAGAAATCTATGGCAGAATTACTTGCTGAAGAACGAGAGGCCAGAAACGAAAAGAGCATGGAAGAATTACTTGCTGAGCAAAGAGCGGCTAAAACACGTGCCATATTTCGCAATGCTGCTCTTCTTGACGATGATGATGATGATGTTACCCTTGATTTTTCTCAATTTTGTACGGGGTCATCAAGTTCATCTGTTGTGATTCCTTCCTCGGAAAATCAGGGAGAAAAGACTATGTTAGAATTACTAGCAGAAGAACAAATGAAATTTATAAAACCCCTGTTTGCTAGTCCTTTTCAACTCCCTCGGTCTATTATCACACCCGAAGTTCACACTCACCCTCCGATCATGGGGGATGAGCATCTTAGCACTGTTCCTGATAAGGAATCGGACGAATTAATAAAGTCTAGTGTTGAGATCCTTGTCCCAATCCCAAGAGAGTCACAGGGAACTTTGGATGATATGTGTGATATTCCTTCCCCTATTGAGTGTCCTAAAGATCAATTTTAGACTTTCTCAGATTTTAGCGATGATTGTATATCTTATGGAGACATTGAGTATATCGAGGCACCACTGCCTCATTCTGATGTTGATCCTCTTCTTGAGGAGTTCGCTGATGAACTTGCTCACATCGATCCACTTTCATTGGAAAGTGATGATGGTCTCCTTGACTTCCAAGCCGATCTGGGAGAAATTGAAAGTCTCCTATCTCATGATCCGTCACTCACGTCTGATCCCGACAATCCAATTGAGAATAATATTCACTTTGTTCCCGAAACATTCGATACGACTCTCACCAATCCTCTATTTGAATTCGATTCTGAATTCACTTTGATTTCTGATAATCCGCTCTTTGGTACTCAGATTGAGGATTGTGATGAGTCTATTCCGGAACATGAGTTCACAGATTCACATCTTGTGAATAATTCTCTTCATGAGGAGTTCTCCGGTGAACTCACTCATCATGTCACGACTCCTCCGGAGTTTGATATCCCGGGGGGAAATGCTCTCAATTATGAGAATTTGCAAATTCCCACCCACCCTCCCGGGTTGTTTACGAGCTTACCTTTTGGAATCCAAACTCAGGCTATTGAGCCTCCTCTTGAGGAAGAAGATCAAATCATGCTTTTTATCATGATTTTCTTCCTTTTCTTCACCTATAAGGTGACTTCTTCTCTTCTTCACTCCTTCGGGAGTGAGGACACTATATTTGATCCCGGCATTTTCATGTATCATTATCTTGAGCCGGATACTTATCTCATCGGTGTGGAACTTTCACATGCTTCAAATGTTTGTCCAAACATCTTGAATGAAAGTCCGAGTGAGATTGCTTCTTCCACATCATGCTTCCCCAAGGACTAATGAATTCGGGGTCGAGTCAAGCTAGCGACTCGGTAAACAAAAACAGTAGCAGGCATATAGGGTTTTCACCCTAAGTGTGGGGGAGTCCCCCATGCTATGGTTACAAAAGAGTGAAAATATAAAATGGTGTTTTCCACGCTTAGCTTGTAATGTTGCCCTTTCACGTTCAAAATGTCAGCATAATAGCCGGGATTTTGAATATTGAGGACAATATTCATGCTAAGTGTGGGGGGGTATTCGCTATTCTAGCAAATTTTATCACATTTTACTATATAATACCCCTGTTTTTGCCAAAATTTCAAAATTTTCAAAAATTTTTCACTGGTGCTTCAAAATTTTTGGTAATCAGTCCGCCTTGTCTAACCGACAAAAGGGATTGGCTAGTCCAGAAGCAAACGGCTCTTGGTAAAGACATATCAAATCCGTTTACGGCTTGCAATTTGCCCAAAATTGTATGGTTCATCAACTCCCCGAAAACAAATGAGTTGGCTAGCCCGCAAGATTATGGCTTGTGGTAAAGGCCATGGAAAATTCATAATTGGTAATCAGCTCACCAAGATGTTGACTATTCCATCAAGAGCTGGCTAGTCCAGAAGCAAACGGCTTTTGGTAAAGACTACTCAAATCCGTTGACAGCTGGTGGTTTGCTCAAAATCACACGGTTATCAGGTGTGCCACAGTTCTTACACCTGGCTACTCCAGAAGTGATGGCTTTTGGTAAAGAGTTTTTCAAATCCATCAAGTTTTCAAAACAGTATTGCTAGGGACTAGCAATAGTTTAGTGTGGGGGATTGATGAGTGCTCAAACACTCATCATTTTTGGTCTAATCTGAACTGCAAAACATACAAAAACACTCAGTAATGCATCAAAATACTAAAAATATTTCAAAATTGTGTTTTATATGTTTTAGATGCAAAACGAGCAAAAACAAACGAAAAACGCACAAAATTTGCAAAATTGGCAGTTTCAGTCCCTCAACTTTCATAAAATTACAAATCTAGTCCCTGGATATTCAAAATATAGAACATTATCACCAAAGGTCCTTTTTAAATCATAAGTGGTCATATTTAGTCCTCTGGTGAAAAATTGGAAAGTTTTGGAAATTTACAGTTTAAGTCCCTGGAGTTTCAAACTTTGGCAGATTTGGTCCCCGGTGGGATATTTTTGAAAGAAAAATTAAGTTTGGTCTTTGGAAATTCAAAAGTTGGCAAAAATAATCCTTGGGTGAAAATTTTGAGGAAATTACATGTTTGGTCCCTTAAGTTTGGCAAGTTGTCAATTTTGGTCCCCGGGAAATTTAATGTTGGAAAATACCAAATAAATCCTTGTATTATTCCTATGAGACAAGAAAAGCCTTTTTAAATAACTTTGTGGATTTTACATTTCAGCCCCTCATGATTAGCCAAATTACAATATTGGTCCTTGTGATTACATATTATACCAAATGGACCCTTACTTTTTTTTAAAACCAAATAAACTTAAACCAAACCAAATACCAAACCCACCACCCAAATCTGACCCAACATTAAACCCCTAGCCCAATTGCTACCCAAGCCCACCACTCCTAAACTAATAACCTGGTCTTTGACCACAGTCAAACCCAAACCCCCCTCGTTACTGTTCATCGTCTTCAATAAACACCCCCCTAATTACCAGTAATCATGTCTCCCCTCCTACTCTCCTATCCCACAAAACACTCACCAACTTACACCTCCCCCCCCCCCCCCCCTCCTCATTTAATGCTCCCACCTAAACCACTACAACTGTCAAACACCTTTTTCCCGCCAAAAGAGTTTGAACGGTTGGGATTGCACCAAGCCATCTAATGGTGGAGATGATGTGTGGGAAAGTCAAGGCTACCCTCAGGGACTATAAAAAGAAAAGAAAAGAGAAGAAAGAGAGCAGTTAGTTTTTAGCTTAGAAGTAGTTTTAGTTTTCATGTCGATTTAGCTTATTTTTACTTTTCTATTGTAATTTTCAGTTAAGAAGGGATGTAAACAATATTTTCATTGTAATCTTAAGTTTGTTTAACCTTTATTTCAAGTGTTAGCTCAAGTTCAGTTTCATTATAAATTCCAAGTTTTAGCTAAAATCATGGTTCAAGCTTTCTAGTTATTATTTATGTTTTACAAGCTCAATGTAGTTCATTTTCACCAATTAATAAGTTTCTAAAAGCTTATTTCAGTACTGAAAATAGTTTCACTAAAATAGTCAAAAATCACTCAAAAATAGTTGAAAAATAAAAATCCAAGAAGAAGAAGAAAGCAAGCTTGAAGCAGGGGTATAATGGAAGATTTTATGGTTTAGTGTCTCAAATGAGATCTTAGGAAAGGTTTTGGGTTCTATGTTCTTGGTTTGAAGTACTCTCAGGATCTTTGTAAGCAATCATCTTATTTGTAGCATTTTACTGTAACACTAGTTAATCCTATGATATTTTTGTATTATGTGCTTGATAAATGTCAGTTGTTAGGATTATAGCTATTGTGTTTACATTCCTCAGCCAAATTTCATGTTTACTTATTTTTGTCATTTCACTGCAAAAGTGCACAATAGTACTCCCTTGGAATTTATGGTTTAGATCAGTGCTTTTGTAGTTAAATTAGCTTACAATAATAGTTAATGTACTTATAAATCAGTATTATTGGCTAAAATCCACATATCTTTTGAAAATCACATAATACCCTTCCTAAAAGGGGTGTTTGGATATAGAGTTCTGGGTCTGATAAAGCTTCTTGTTGTTGTTGTTTGTGGTGGAAATAACTTGCATTAGGATAGGTTAGAACCTTTAAACCATAAAATCTAGTTGTAGTTTAGTTAAAAGTCAAAATTCTCTTGAAACCCTTTGATTTCATTCACTGTTAAGTGTAGCAGTTGCAAAAAGCCCTCACAATAGTTCCTTAGTTATTATTTTACTTAATCTAGTTTCTTTTTAGCTTATAATTACACATTCAGTAGGTAAATTAGGATTAAAACTCAAGAAAGTCAAAGTAAGTAGTTCTAAGCAAAAAGTCAATTTGGCTCATTTCAGATTTTTACAAAAAGTCTAGGATTTAAATAGAATTTTGTGTTTATTCTTAGGCTGTGAATCTTGTTCCTATGTGTTGTCTAACACCTCATCTTTGATATCCCACATCCCTGGTATTTTTGTGAATTTTGTGCTGGGCCCCACTTGGCCTGAAAGACAACTGCAGGGCAACATTTGCTCTGTCTCAGCAGTAGCAGTCCCAAACACCAACATTGGTGGTGTTTTTCTGGCCACCATGGTGGTCCACCACCTTCACATATTGATTCCCTCAACCCCCCTCCTAGTAGACTTATGGTTTTGACCCAAGCTTTGACCTCAAGGCCTGTGGACCCCACTTGAAATCACCACAGAAATCTGTCCCACTTTTCAGTCCAGAAATAATAAGCAAGTGCTTATTTTGTTGCCTTATTGCTTATTCTGAGGTCTCCTTGCACCTTTTCCCGCTTATTTCTGTCCTATTAAGCTTATTGAGACCAGATTAAACCATTGTGGGTCCCACTCAAAGCCATTTTAGCTTATTTTCCTCTTGGGTCAACATAAGTCAACTGTCACAACTTATTAGCTTATTCTGGCTTATTTTTTATTTTCTAAAAGTTTGTTTTTACAAAAAGTGTTTGTTTTTAAGTATTTAATAGGTTTGTAAAAGAAAAAATCAAGAAAAACAAATTTAAAATTAAGTGATAGTTTCTATTTAATGTAATTTAATTTTAATTTTCATTTTTAAATTTTTATTAAGTACTTGTCATTTTTATATTTTTATTAATTATATCTTATATTAAAGTATTTATATTAATTTTCTCAGATTTTTATTTTCTCATTTAGTATTAATTAGAATTAATTTTAGTTTTATTAATTATTAATTAATAATTAGTTTAAAATAGCATAATTAGTTTTTCTTTAGCAAAACCAAGTTTTTATATTTTTTATAGCTTTTATATGTTGTAAAATAATTTTAGAAATTTTATTAGAATTTTCACTGTTCATTTAGTATTTTTCTTAATTTTAAATAGTTTAATTAGGTAATTAGTGATTAAATAGTAATTAATTAAAAGAAAATCCACAAAAAGACAAAAATACTTATTTTTATTTTTAAAACTTATTTTTAGTTATTTTATAAGTTTAGAAATTTTATTTTCACCTTTTTAGTATTTAAATAATATTGTAGTGTATTTTAGTTATTTAAGTATTAATAATAAGTATTTAATAGTTTTTAATTAATAGTAATTAATTAAATAGTGTAAAAAGTAATTTTAATTTTCTAAAAAGTTTCTTTTATTATTAGGATTGTAAAAATGTGATTTTCACTTTTGTAAGTATTTTATTTTGTTAAAACTCGCGTTTTATTTTGTACGTCTACGTTTTATTCAAAACGTAACGTACGCGTTTTTAGGTTTAAATCGTTTCTGGTTTTTCTTAGCTTCCCGTCTTATTCAAATAGTGTGTTTAAGCTATTTCACTGTAGATTCCATAGCTCAATCACATACAAACCCTTTCTCATCCAAATTCACCCGATCACGAAACCGTTTATTAACAATTCACACCTCGTCGGGACATACGACCCGGGGAAACCACTAAACTTCCGCGGAGCATTGATCTAGGCTGTCTGACTTTATTGACCATTCCGTGGTCAATATAAGTTAGGTGGTTTTGGCATCAATCAGGGGCTGTTTGGAAAACTGCTGCTGCTAGGGAGTGTTTATTAATCTAAACCTTTGATCTTTGTGATTTGAGTGTTGTTGGCTTCTGTGAATTGTTGTTGTGTTGTTGTAATAATAGCTAGGTTGTTAGCTTGAGCTTTTATGGTTCTTTGGCTTATTTGGTTATGCTTATTTTGCTTGTCAGTTAATACAACTCAAAAGAATAGTCATATTTGGAAACTGTTAGGAAGCTCAGCTTGCATAAGCTTGGTTAGTAGGTGTTAGTTTGTGTTTTTGGCTTCTATAAAAAGCCCTTATGGCCTAGGTAATATGTGTATGCTTATTTCTCTCTTTTGTGCTTATTTGACAGCTTAAATTGTGCTTATGATGTTGCTCATAGTCACTCCCTACACTGAGTCATCAGTGTAGGCGAGCCTTTTCAAAAGCTCATAGAAAGTTCAAAACTGAGCTTAAGCTTGTGTAAATTAGTTTTTTTAGAAAGCTTATCTGTCCACCTTTATGTTTCAAAGCTCAAATTTCAATTTACAGCTTATTTGATTGGCCTGCTTATAGCTTTTAGTTTGTTCCAATTTTCTTTGTACACTGATCACTCAGTCTATTCAAGCAATTCCACAAGCTCCTCACAAGCTCCTCAGTAGACCAAATAAGCCAAGCTTGGGCTTTTTGAAAAGCCCAATAGCTCAGCTTATTGGAGCAGGCTTCCATTCAAACCCTAGTTCACTCTTGTGGGCCCCACAAGGTCACCAAGAGTGCCCTTTGGGCCTGTTTGGATGTAGCAGGGTATTGGGATTGCTTATTTGGCTTTTTAGCTTATTCTAGTGTACCTCTTTGCTCATTTCTTGCTTATTCTAGTTTAATTAACTTATTTCTAGCTTATTTTATATTTTGTTTTGAGTTTGTAGCTTAGTATAGCTTATTTAGTTTTAAAAAATCAAATTTTAAGCTTAAATAAGCACTGTTAAGCTAAACAGCTTGTACAGGGCTTATTTAGCTTTTGTAAAAAGTTTGCCTTTTTTAAAGTTTCTTATAATTAGTTAGTAAACAGGTTTGTAAAGAAAAAAATCAAAAATAAAATAAAAAGGCAAAAATGATGGGTGTGGGATTCGAACTCAGGACCTTGGCTTAGTAACATGCATAATATCCCACACCCCTTCCAACTGCTCTGGGGCACCAGTTCCGTTGGAAGGGGTTTACTATACTTATTTATAGAGGTCTTGGTTCCTTATAGCTTATTCCATACGATAAGCTTATTTCACAGCTTATAAATAAGCTTTTGTTCAATCTTATATTTTTCCTACATTTCTGCCACTATTTATTAGTTGTACAAAAATTTTCAGATTTTTATAATATAGTTTAGTATTTATTAAAATTAAAAGTAGTTAAATTAGGTAATTAATAATAATTAGTATTAATTATTAAATTAACTTATTAATTAGTTTTTAGGAAATTTTATATTTTTATAAAGTTTGAATTACTTTAATATAGTTGTAATTTTTTTTTTTTTTTTTTTTATAATTTTAACTTTTAATTTAGTATTTTTTATAATTAATTTAGTTTAAATAGTTTAATTAAGTCTTATTAGTTTTTAATTCATAAAAAATAGATAAAAAGTATTAAAAAAATATTTTCTTTTTCTAATAATTTTATTTAGTTATTAGGATTCCAAAAATATAAATTTCACATCCGTGGGATTTATATTTGACAGAATTCGCGTTTTGTTTCGTACGTTAATGTTTTATTTAATTTAAACGTACGCGTTTTTAGGATTTAAATAATTTAGGTTTAGGTTTTAGTTAAAGTAGTTTATAAAAGTTGTTTTCTTTTATAAAACCTTAGAATAAATCACACACAACCTTTTTACTGTTCAATATCACCCGATCACAGATACGTTCTATTACAGTTTACACACCTCGTTGGGACATAACGACCCGGGGAATAACTATACTCCTTGGATTTAATTGCATTTCCTCCCGGCCTGTTTGACTTTTAGTATTGACCGTTCACAAGCGGTTGAGAAATAAAGTTAGGTAGTTCGGGAGGAATCAGAAATCCTTCTAGAGCGAACATCACTCAAGCTCTTGGTAGGTGACATGTGAGATCCATCTTGGATCAATGATCAAGTGACAACTGGAAAGCAACAATGGTGCGATTCAACATTGAATCAAACTTGTTCCAGGATATGGATTGACGGATACTTTGGCAAAAACCTTTCAGTGAGCTCACATACTAATTTTCGAGCACATTGATTGTGTATAATCTTTCAAACAAAAGTATTTTTGATGGAAATGTGATTCAACGTATAAAACTCTCGTCGTGTCTAAAAATGTTTATCATATGACACGCGAGTGATTTCTATAAATCAATTTCTCATCAATCCTTGAATATCTATTCACCAATTCACTCTATCCTGCTGTCTGCTTTGAGACGTTCCGGTATGAGAACATGCTTAGTATGAAGATTCCAAAGTGGATTCTTTGGAAAATTCATTACTACAAGCTGGAAATTCCTATCAAGGAGAGTCTTTTTTAAAAGAGACTCTACCTGATCACAGGTCGGTTTTCACAAAACCGGAGGGTAGTCTGTCCTCGCAGAACAAATGACAAATCCATATTCGTTCTTTATCTTTATTGATAACTGTTTTATTTCAGGAACACATATAAAGATGGCGTTGATGGCTCCCATTTCTAGCTGAATCGGGTCAATCCATACCTCATGCTCACACATCCTCTACACTATCAATGAAGATAAGAGACTTGCTACAACAAATGTTGAGAGACTACCAACAACGTTTCCGCAACTCTGATGAAAAAGTCTCCTGATCTACAACTCGAATGCAACGTCTCCTGATACAGAAGGGTGTGAGCATGATGGTCCTTAGTCACTACATCACATGAAGGCAATACAACTATGGATGAGCTTGGAGATTTACTTTGGCTGATGATCTCAAAGGAAACTCAAAGATCACATATCTCAAAGGAATTCAAATCACAAGTTCGCTTGCTTGAAGTACAAAGTGTGAAGAAAAGTGAAGAATCAGATCCTACGAGCTACAGAGACTAAAGAATGCTTAAAGACCAAAGAGCTTAATTTCAAAGGTGACCTCGCTTAGGGGGAGATTGTTAGGAATACAAATATTCCTGTAAAAGTCTCGGTCACCTAATGATTGTTATAACATTAAGTTAGCTCGTAGTTAGTTTGTTTATTAGTTAATTAGTATTAGTTTAAGTAACACCGTGGAAGAAGGACGGGTCTTCACCCACTGTATGCCTGATCCACAGCCCGGGTGTGGGCGTTTATGTTGTAAGTATAAATACCCCTCTCCACATGTGGAGAGGGTTGGACCTTTCACTTAATCTCAATCTAACATTTCTTTTTCTCTCAAGGTTCCTCTCTCACTCTCCTTCTAATCTCTTCAACGCCACACAAATCACAAGGGTTATCATGTTTCTAACATAGTTAGTATTCTACACTTAACTACCCTGATATGAACCTAAGAATGAAACCTAGAATGATTTTTCACTCTAAAAGTAACAAGAGATTAGTGTAACTTGCTAATCCAAACACCCCTATATGACTGTTTTTACTAATCTACAAAACAGTCAATTAAAGCAAAACACAAATTGTATAACTAAGTTACACTAAGCTAAATTAGAACTAGATGAGCAAATTGAAACAGTTAACCATAACAACTAATGCTTAACAGAGATTATAGAAAATGTGTCTCAAAATCTTACTTGTTATCCAAAGCCTAGAGTGGGAACTGAGAACTAGAAATATGAGAACCACCTAATTGTCTCCCATGAGACCCTAAACCAAATCACCACCATCCTGCTACTGCATTTTCCTTTCTTCTTCCCATTTCTGATATTTTGAACCTTTTTATATTTTTCTTTTGTTTCCTTTTCTGATTTTTTTTTACTTTATTTTCTTTCAAACTAAATTGAACAGCATAATGAATAAGAGAAACAACCTTTTAAGTAAAATAACTAGAAACTTGAAACCTTAACTGAAAACATAAATTTGAAATAACTTGAAGATAACTTTCAATAACTTAGAAAAATTGGAATTACAATAAAGTTTTAAAAACTGAAAAGATACTAAAATTGAGATGCCTCATAAGGGCTTACAAGCTCCCTATTTATACTACATTGAAGAGGTAGGTACACTTGAGCCTTCTTGTGCTTGCCCTCTGCCTTTTAGGGTTGCAATGTCATCTTATGAACCTTGCCATCAAATCCCAGCCATTGAATGGTCTTCCAAGTGATCAGAGCCTTTGAACTAGTTTTGGCGCCTAATTGATGTTGTGGATTGCCAACGTGGCAAGGGGTTAGGTATGGGTTTGTGAATAAACAATGGAGGTAGTGGGATTGGGAAGAGGTGGAGAGGGACAAAGGAATGATGGTGATGGTTGGTTAGTGGAGGTTGCAGGTTCACGGGGGGGGGGGGGGGGGGGGGGGGGAAGTGATGGAGAAAAGGGATGGCTTTGTGTTTGACCTAAGTTTGACCAGGGTTAAAAATATACGTTTTTATTAAAACGTAAAAAGGGGTGGAATTGGGCCTCTTGATATCTTGGGCCAAGGTTAGGTGTGGGTTTGGCAAGTGATGGATTGGGTATTTTACAAAGGGTACCCGTTTAGTATTGTGGCTTTCAAAATCCCAAGGACCAAATTTGTAAGCTTGCTGAAATTTGAGGGATGATTTTGTAAATATCTCAAGTCATAAAAAGGACTAAACCTGTCAAGTTAGATAAACCAAAGGACCAAAAAATGCAATTTTCCAAATTTGAAACACCAGGGACTAAAACTGCAAATTTGCCAAAGTACAGGGACCAATTGTGTAATTTTCCAAATCTTTTTACCGAAAGATCATTTATGATTTATTTTGACTTTTAAATAGCAAAGGTTGACTTTTCTTTGAAATAAATGCCCAGGGACTAGTTTTGTAAAACTTTGAAAGTTGGGGGACTGAAACTGTCAAATATGCAAATTTTGTTCATTTTTCGTTTGTTTTCACTCGTTTTGTATCAGAAACATATAAAACACGATTTTTGGGATTTTCTTCGTATTTTGATGCGTTTTTAATCGTTTTGCAGTTCAGATTTGACTAAAAATGATGAGTATTTACACACTCATCAATCCCCCACACTAAACTATTGCTAGTCCCTAGCAATCTTTTTGAGAAAAATTAATGGATTTGAAGTCTCTTTACCAAAAGCCATCACTTCTGGAGTAGCCGAATGTTTTGGGTTCAAGTAAGAATTATGGTCCATCCGATGACCATGTGATTTTTAGCAAACCACCAGCTTTCAACGGTTTTGATTTGTCTTTACTAGAAGTTGTTTGCTTCTAGACTAGCCAACTCTTGATGGAACAGTCAACATCTTGGTGAGTTGATTACCAATTATGGTTTTTCCACTGCCTTTACCACAAGCCATAATCTTGCGGGCTAGCCAACTCATTTGCTTTTGAGGATATGGCGAGTTGAGGTACCATACAATTTTGGGCAAATTGCAAGCCATCAACGGGTTTGAGCTATCTTTACCAAGAGCCATTTGTCCTGGATTAGCTAATCCTTTTGTCGTTTAGACACGGCGGATTGATAACCACAAAAATTTTTTGAAATAAAGTGAAAAAATATTTTTTTTTTTTAAATTTTGGCCAAAAACGGGGGTACTAGACGGTATAATTTGATAAAATTTGCTAGAATTTTCCCCTCCCCCACACTTAGAATTGAATATTGTCCTCAATATTCAAAGTCCCGGCTATTATGCCGAATCCTTGAATGAAAGAAGATAGTATTAGAAGCTAACTGTGGGTACGTCATTTTTCATTTTTCACTTTATTTGTACAAACCCACATTATTTTTTTTTTGAAGGTATATACATCTCAAATAGCTGCAGGGGGTGGCCACTCCCCCACACTAGGGTGTTAGAAAGTAGAAAGAAATCAGAGACACGGGTGAAAACCCATGTTGTTGCTACTGTTTTTGTTTATCGAGTCGCTAGCTTGACTCGATCCCCGAATTTATTGGTCCATGGGGAAAGTTTGGAGGTCCGGGACAATAGGTGGTATGTCCCCTCCAAAATAATGTTTCAACCGATGCCCATTTACTTTGAAATTTGGACCGTCGTCTTGAGATAACTCGACGGTACCATAAGGAAAAACTTTGGCAACGGTGAAAGGTCCAGTCCAGCGGGTTTTAAGCTTACCCAAAAATATTTTTAACCTAGAGTTAAAAAGAAGGACTCGGTCACCAACGTTGAAAACGCGGTTCTTGATTTTGGAGTCATGGATCTTCTTTGTTTTCTCTTTATAGATTAAAGAGTTTTCATAAGCTTGATCACGAAGTTCGTTAAGTTCGTTGAGTTGATCTTTCCTATGATCACCCGCAGACTTAAGATCGAAATTGGCATTCTTCAAAGCCCAATAAGCTTTGTGCTCGAGCTCAATCGGTAAATGACACGCTTTTCCATACAGAGCTTATAAGGAGTACACCCGATGGGTGTTTTATAAGCCGTACGAAAAGCCGATAGAGCGTCATCTAACTTGTCCGACCAAGAGGCACGGTTTTTGTCTACAGTTCTTTCAAGAATTCTTTTCAAACCACGGTTTGAAACCTCCACCTGCCCACTTGTTTGTGGGTGATAAGCGGTAGCAAGTCGGTGAGTGACACCATACTTGACATGACTTTTGCAAATTGCTCATTGCAAAAGTGAGAACCGCGATCATTAATGATAGCGCGGGGAGTTCCAAACATAGAGAATAATGATTTCAAAAATTTTACAACTACTCGGGCATCGTTGGTTGGGAGAGCTTTTGCTTCGACCCATTTTGCAAGTAGTCAACGGCCACGAGCATGTACTTGTTCCCTCGTGAAGACGGGAACGGCCCCATAAAGTCTATGCCCCAAACATCAAAGATCTCATAAACTTGGATGATATTTTGTGGCATTTCATCCCGTTGTGTTATCTTTCCTTGACGTTGACACGAGTCGCAAGATTTGACTAGGTCATGGGCGTCTTTGTAAATGGAGGGCCAATAAAAACCGGATTCAAAAACTTTTCGAGCGGTGTAGTTCGGGCCATGATGTCCCCCGGTGGGTCCATGATGACAAGCCTTAAGGATTTCCATGGCTTCTTGGCCATGAACACACCTCCAAATAACCTGATCCGCACAGATTTTAAACAGATAGGGATCGTCCCAAAAGTAGTGATTAACATCTTTGAAAAACTTGCTCTTTTGGTGGGACGACATCCCTTTAACAACGAAATTCCCCGCATGGTAGTTTGCAAAGTCGGCAAACCATGGGGTACTAGAATCACCATGAAAGGAAATCACATTAAGTGTCTCGAGAGGAAATGTTTCATTTATTTCCTTTTTCTCAAGAACACCTTGATGAGGATTCTCCAATCGGGAAAGATGGTCAGCAGCGAGGTTCTCAGCTCCTTTTTTATCACGAATGATGATATCAAATTCTTGTAGGAGGAGAACCCAACGGAGCAATCTCGGCTTTGCATCTTGCTTGGCAAAGAGATATTTATGAGCCGAGTGATCCGTGTACACTATGCATTTAGTCAAGATCAAATATGGCCGAAACTTCTCAAACGCATACACCACGGCTAGTAATTCTTTTTCCGTTGTGGTGTAATGAGCTTGAGCTTCGGTCAAGGTCTTGCTTGCATAATGAATCGGCCAAAAATGTTTGGTTTTTCATTGCCCCAAGACCGTACCTATTGCAAAGTCACTTGCATCACACATAAGTTCGAAAGGTAGGTCCCAATCGGGGGCAACTAGAATGGGTGCCTCGGTAAGCTTTTTCTTGAGAGTTTGAAAAGCTTCGATGCACTCATCAGAAAAGACAAATGGAGTCTCTTTTTCAAGAAGTCGGGTCATAGGCCTAGCTATCTTCGAGAACTCTTGAATGAATCTACGATAGAAGCCGGCATGACCTAGGAAACTCCGAACACCTTTAACAGTGGTGGGAGGAGGAAGCTTAGCAATGACATCGATTTTAGCTTTATCAACCTCAATCCCACTCTTAGAAATCTTATGGCGAAGAACAATTCCTTCCTTGACCATGAAATGACTTTTCTCCCAATTTAGACTAAGATTGGTGTCTTCACATCTTTGAAGCATTTTGTCTAAATTGGAGAGACACGATTCGAATGAATTCCCAATGACCGAAAAATCATCCATGAAGACCTCCATTGTTTTCTCGATCATGTCGTAAAAAATGGCCATCATGCATCTTTGAAACGTGCCTGGAGCATTGCACAAGCCAAAAGGCATGCGTCGATAAGCAAATGTTCCATATGGACACGTGAAAGTCATTTTTTCTAGATCTTGAGGATCGATGGGAATTTGGAAATAACCCAAAAAACCGTCAAGGAAACAATAGTATTCGTTTCCCGCCAATCTTTCGAGCATTTGATCCATGAAGGGTAATGGAAAGTGGTCTTTACGGGTGGCGTCGTTCAATTTTCGATAATCAATGCAAACGCGCCAGCCCGTTACCAATCGAGTAGGAATTAATTCATTATCATCATTTTTTACAACCGTTATGCCACCTTTCTTGGGCATACAATGAACGGGACTCACCCAAGGACTATCCAAAATAGGGTAAATCAAACCGGCATCAAGAAGTTTTATGACCTCTTGCTTGATAATCTCATGAATTTTAGGATTTACCCTTCTTTGTTGTTGAACCGCCGGTTTAAAGTCATGCTCCATTAAAATTTTGTGCATACAAAATTCCGGGTTAATACCCTTGATGTCGGAAAGTCTCCAAGCAATGGCTCGCTTGTGTGACTTTAAAATCATGAGAAGAGCGGTTTTGTTTTCCTCATTCAAGTCTTTAGCAATTATGACGGGAAACTTATCGTCACCCTCCAAAAATGCGTACTCGAGATGAGGCGGAAGTTCCTTGAGTTTGACCTCAGGAAAGTCATCAGTTTTTTCAACATCTTTGACTTCCATATTATGAAGTTCTTTTGGAGGAAGAGATGATGGATCATCATTAAGCAACTTCTCAAGTAGAAGTATGTCTTCCTCGGGATTGATTAAATCATTATCAACATGAGAATCACATGACAAACAAGCTTCAATTTCTTCCAAAATGAAGTCACCTCCCAAAAATGGAGTAAGAGAGGGGGGAGAGACATCAATGGTAGAATTGATTGATCCTTGCACATTTAACACTTCCTCAAAATAATCATCGCATGCAAAATCGATGACATCAAGTCGGTTAATTTCTTCTCGTTCAAGTTCGAGAAGATCTTTTGAAGTGTTTTCAATGTTAATGACCAATTTTTCATCGCCAACTCTTAGAGTCATTTCGCCTTCGAAGACGTCGATTAATGCACGAGCCGTTTTTAAGAATGGTCTTCCAAAAATAAGGGGAACACGAGGATCGGCATCAAAATTAACGACTATGAAGGCGGCAGGAAAATGGAACTTGCCAACCTTCACAAAGACATCTTCAGCAATACCCTTCGGAATTGTAACCGAACGGGTTGCTAATTCTAGAGTCATTCGTGTTGGTGTAAGTTTGGGAAGTGAAAGTTTTTGCCAAATAGAGAAAGGCATGAGATTTATGCTAGCGCCAAGATCGGCCAAGGCGAAGCACTCTTCTAGCTTTTGGAAATCACAAGGAATGAGAAATTTTCCGCGGTCTCCTAATTTTTCGGGAAGTTTCTTTAGAAGAACCGCCGAACAATTCTCATTCAAACGAGTTTTGGTGAGTTCGAACAATTTCTCTTTGTTACTTAAAAGACTCTTGAAAGTGGAAGCAAACTTGGGCATATAGAGAAGAGCATCCGCGAAACTAATGTCGAAGTGTAATTTTTGAAATATTTCAAGAAACTTCTTCATTTGATCATTAGTTTTCTCACGGAGTCTTTGATCATTTAAATGTGAAGGATAAGGTATTGAAGCTTTTGGTTGAACGGGATTTTCCGGAGGTTCAAAAACAATTCCCGGTTTGGATTTGGTTTTTGGGACAACATGAGGTTGGACGTGTGCGGTACTTCGTGTGCTAGTAATTTGCAATTTGTCCTTTGTAGCCTCACGTTCACGTTCCACTACCTCTATTATATAGCACAACCATTCCAACATAGTAGAGTCATACTTGATACATTTGTTTGTACAACAACCAAAAGAAAACAAGTTCTTGAACTATGTCCCACACCTCGGGACTAGGAAAATAGTAAAAGCTAATACAATACAAGTGTATGTCTAGGCTCCTCCAGGTGCTCTAGATGATCCAGGTGCTCCAGGTCCTCCCCTAAGGCGGCGAATCTCACGATCCATCGCAACAACAATCTCCTCCAAGTGCTCCACTCGGAGCTGGAGGGCAGCCTCCCTGGTCTCTGCAGCTGTCATCCTCTCCTGAGCTAATGCCAACTGATGTGCCTGCTTTCCCTGAGTCTCCTGTGTCATCTGGGCTCTATCCCGTATCTCAGGTAGCTCATCCCTAAGCTGATCAATCAGCTCCTGGTGCCCCATCTGCCGTGCCTCGAGTCCATGAAAAGACACGTCAATGCTAACCCTGCCTAAGATCAATCCCTCAACCTGCTCCTCGACCTCCTCAAGTCGACTAGTGATGTTCTAATCTACCCTATAACCCAACCTATTAATCTGCTCCTGTTGATCCCCTAACTGAGCATCTAAAGTAAAAGCTGTAGGCCCTCTAGCAGCAGCTGCTCTCTAACTCTCACCTATATGGTATAGTGGTGGTGGTGGAAGGTCAGAAGTCTCGGTAATAGGTGATGATGGAGTAGTGAACCATGCATGCTTCCTGAGCGGCAAGTGTGAAGTAGGTATAGAAGCAGTAGTGGGCATAGCTGGTGGTGTAGGTAATGTAGGAACAGTAGGAATCCTAAGAGTAGAGGTAATAGGACGTACACTCTTTCTAGCACCTATGGTTGTCTTGCTACGAGGAAACATAAGTTTTGGTTCTGGGGAAATAGAAGTAGCAGGAGATGATATATCAGTAGGTGTACGTGTAGCATCTAGTGGTGCAATGGGAGAAACATGAGGAGTAGGAGCGACCTCTTCCTCCTCAAAAGGCTCAGTATCCTCACCTGATGCCAAAAGTGGCGACACAGGTACTGGAGGAATGGGTGGTACAACAGCAGTGGAAGACATAGCGTCCTCAATGCCAGAATCTGAGTAAAGTATGATAATGTTCAAATCTGAAGACATGTCTCTGTGATAATCAATGTGAAATAAAAATAAATAACCCGCGTAATGGAATCATCTAAAATAATAAATATGCACTTATGATTAAATGATGAGATGCTATGATGATGTGGTTATAGTCTAGGGTGTGCATCCTAGTTCGCTATAACCTTAGCTCTGATGCCAATCTGTCACACCCCCAAAATACCTGTATGGCAGCGGAATGGAATACCTGGGGGTGACTGTCATAGCACCACAGTTACAGTTATATTGAACGACCTAAAGTGTCGTTTTGAAAATACATCGTTTGATTCATTTAAAATATTCAGAGTTATAAAACATAGGTCCCAAAAGTCTGGAAAAGTTTAAGGAAATAAGTTTAGTACAATCAAACGATAGTTCATAAGTGCATGAAAATCCAAAATGAGACGCGTCATCCTTGTTACTCAATGATATGACTCCATGCATGCCATGAGGAATATGACTTAGCTACCTGAAAATACATTGCGAAAATGGTCAACAATAATGTTGGTGAATAATCATAGGTTTGTAAGTTAAATCGTATGTACAATAATCACAAGTATGAAGTAAACCGACAAAATGTCAAAAATGCTACATTGGCTCTTAAGCTCATGACCCCGAAGCTAGACATAATATTGTATTGGCCCCAAAGGAGTGTTTACCAGGCACTCAAATAGTTTAGACATGAAATGCATCCGTAATTCCGTTGGAGCAACCCAAACACGGATGGAGGAGTCACTCTCAATAGATCTATCCACTCACTCTCGCTTAGCAATATAATTAACGGTCCATGATAATAAAAGGGACTTAACTTGGTAGTAAGGCAACTTAAGCAATGTATGAAATTTAATACTTGGGCATGTACAAAAATAATTGATGCAATGTATTCTCCCCCGTGGGATTTGAAATCAAAATATTGAATTAAAATGGGGCTATGAAAACTCACCTGAAGTGATAGTACAATGTGATGAAATGATCGGGACAACAAGGCGCGAATACTAGCCGCAACCTAAATGAATGAATATGATCTACTTTAGATCATGAAATGATGTAATGAATATTCATGCACATGATACCTATACCACTCGTAACTTGAAAATACTTGTTATTGTCAAAGTAAGGTATTTTCCATACTTAAGAAAAATAAGTTCAACTAGACTAATAAAAACTAGTCGTAGGATATCGTATATAAAACGTTAGTGTTATATTCATCGCCTTGAAAACCTTGAAATAACGTCTACTAGTCGTACAAATAAGCCTTGGGTCGTACGTACTTCGTTAGTTAAGAATATAATTCTTGAACAACAAATCTAGAAAATATAGTATTTAGTACGTAATTATATTATTTCTATTAGTGACTACTTATATATATATATAGTCTTGACGCTTTTAAAACGTGTATAACTTTGTCGTTTTAAGTTCATTTTCTTCGTTCTTTATATCCACGGGTTCGTCTTAGTATGTACTAATATATTTTTGATAGCTCGGCTTCTCTAGGTTACGTCTAACGCCTCGGTTTGTCCGACAAAAATCGTCCAACAGCATGTAATTATCAGAAAAATAGTTTTCGTCATTAAACTTGCAAAAATCATATCTCCTTCGTTATAAACTCGTTTTAATCCGTTCTTTCGCCCACGGCTTCGTTTTTGAAAGTATTTTCTAAATCTTTGGTCAAAAATTACCCACCATCTACTGATTTTTCTACGTTTTCAAAATAAGGACAGTAGGTATATATATAGTTTCAAAAACCATTTCTAAGGTTCCAATCTAGTTTCAACTTCAACCAAACCACTTTCAATCACCACAAATCTAGTCTAATCTTACCATACACCTTCTTAGGGTGTCATGGGTTCCTAAACATCACAAATCAAGTGGATCTAACAAGGATCTAACTATAATCTATTTCTAGGGCTCAAAAGTTATATATGTATAAAATGGATTGGTATAACTAACATATGCGTGTAGATCTTGTATATAAATCATATGAACATTATAAAATCTTGGTAAAATTATAAAAATGAGTTTCATACACTTACTTGAAAGATTAATGAGCTTTTGATGGTGAAAACCTAAGTAAACCTTGAGTTTGTATTACAAAACCCTTATAGGAGTACTAAATACACTAGAAAAATACTTGTTCTTGAAAAATTGATATTTCTTGCTTGTTCTTCTTATGTTGGCCGAGCACCCCCAAGGAAAGAAAAGAGAAAAAGTTTTCTTGTTTGATTTTGTGACATGAGATGAAATGTGTAAATATATGTTATATATATTATATTAGACAAAGATATGACAATTATTAATGAGTTTGTAACATTTTCAAAGGCTTGTAAGGAATTAGTATGGAAGGGGGGGGGGGGGGGGCGGCAATATGGAGGGTGGAAGAAAAAAAATGGTTTTGTGTAAGAAAGTTGGTAATTCTTGTATTATAGTGTATATATTAATAGTTTTAGGGAATACCGGGTACCAAGTTAACTAAAAATAAATTTTAACGGAGTTAACCGGGACATAATAAAGTCGTAAAAATTGTGAAAATATGTTGGGTATCAATATTGAGTGTTTGAATGATTATTGCTTAGTTTTTACGAAAACTGTCGTAATTATATTAAACTTACGATATTAATTAAATAAATTTTCAAAATACCGGGTAAATTAATATTATAATTTTTATATCATTATAATGAGTATTAAAATACGTTAGGATCACAGTCGGGAGTGTCGGACGTGTTAGTCACATTATTGATCGCGTGTTAACATTTATATAGAAATAAATATACGTAAAAAGTCAATTATACCAAAAGTATTAATTTAAATATCCTACGAGTGGAATAGTATGCAAATGCTATAATGATGATATGCAGACTATTTCTAGTCCGTATGAAATATCCCTACCGATAATGCATGAATTCGCACCTGAACCAATTCGGTTACGCGAATTTGAATACCCGTAAACTAAATTTACGATGAAATGAGTAATGCACATGAATAGTGGTTTTCTCTCAGAAATGAATAGTGTCATGTGAATAGTGAAATTTTTGAATGTGTCTCGGAATGTCAAACTGACCTCAAAAATGATGAATAGTGATCGATGAATAGTAATTGGTGAATAGTAATATGTTGAGGTTTGGAAAAATGACCTGAAATTGTGGAGTGTGATAGAGTGTATTCTTATTCACATGCTCAATCAAAAATGGCAACCTCGTATGCAATTTTTGAAGGGGAGAAGTGTGAATAAAATACATGATTGATTGTATTCTTATTCACTTGCTCAATCAAAAAGTGCAAACATCGCTTGCAATTTTTGAGGGGGAGAAATGTGATTATTATACCACATGGTGATTGATGCTTGAAGAATGGTCATACGACTCTCCTCCAACACCTAATGTTCTACTCACAAAGGATGACTGGGATTTATGTTTGATGAATACTTCCAAGCTTCAACGAATGTTGATCATCTAGTTCCTGAAGCTCTTGCTCCGGTTCCTGCTGACTCAACTGGTTCACCTTCCTCAATCTCCATTGATCAAGATGCACCATTTAGAAGTATTACTTAGATTACTCTAGTAACCCAATCTCCAGTTACTCATCAAGGTGTTGATGTTGACTATCATGATTGTGAA
Organism: Artemisia argyi; assembly: GCA_030686995.1. Classification (NCBI taxonomy): domain Eukaryota; kingdom Viridiplantae; phylum Streptophyta; class Magnoliopsida; order Asterales; family Asteraceae; genus Artemisia; species Artemisia argyi. Next base: position 92,488,402 of record CM060678.1, read on the forward strand.
GTTGCACACATGAATAATGATCCGTCTTCTTTGTTCTATTTCATCATGGATTGTTGTTCCTCCAAATGTGAACTTAGTAAATCAACCACAAGAAGATAATGGAAAATGTCGATCATAACATCAAAACGGCTAAGAATTTGGACATGGAATGTCAAGTAATCATGGAGTTTGTTCGGTATCCCTTATTTGAGAATTGAAGTTGACTTTCACAAAGGAGTGATCTTATTTTATCTTGAAGTCGGGGTTGGATGGATGCAGACTCTTTGAGATCCTTGCTTGAGCTTTTATTACAATGATGAAGACTTGGATATCTAGTTATTTTGGTGATTCTTCATTTTGTTACCATAAAATAACTATCACTTTAAGGAGTGTCACAACTCACAAGAAGTTGTCGGTAGTCAAGAGGTGATGTACGTCTTATACTCGATGGTTGGTTGGTTAAAGAGTATAGAGTACTTAGGGATTCGATGTTGTACGAACTCTCTACACCGCTCTTTGTCACACATTAGTGCAAGCTTAAGTCACAAGAACGGGGAATTCTTCTTCAGTTTCAAGTTTGGTTTATTGGATTTGCTTCATCAGTGGTTACTTCAAACAGTATACACAAGGGTTAATAATGATAGTCAGAGAGTTTCTGTAGCAGTTGATTCTCACAAGATTTATTTGAGCCAATTTTGTTCTCCTCTCATGATTTCAAGTAGAGGTGCCTAAAAGTTGTTGCTGATTCTGATGTATCAAAACCAGCAAGGGGGAAGGAGACATACATCTGAATGCATAACGAGTACATGTGATGAACATAATACTTCTTCTTAATTGAAGTTATCCCGGGAAGACATATGTCATAACCGTAGACAAACTCAGTGTATTAACTCGTAGCGTTTGGGGTATTATTCCAACTACGTGGGGGAAGTGGTCTCTTGATACTTATGGTGTGAATTACTTCAATTTTTAGTAGGATGAAATATGAGAAGGATATGTGGAACGTGAGATGATATTGCTTATTGACATCTTCATATGAGCTGATAAGAGTTATGGTAAAGTGCTTCTGGTTAATGTTTCATGTACACATTGCTATGCTGATTCCGATGAGATCGCAACCATTAGGGGAGAGATTTGTGTACATCAAGGACGCGCAACAGGTTCACGTGATCGGGCTTAATCATATATTTCGGAGGTGATATCCGCAGAGATGATCAGTGCTTCAACCTGTTACTTTGGTGTCATCGATTCTTCTTCTGTTGGATAAATGCGTACAATATGGATTGAGTTGGTATGTGTAAGATAACTGGAAAGCATTTAGTGAAATGAAGATGTTGATATCTTATTCCCCCGAATAGACAACTGCTCCAAACCTCAAAGTAATGTGTACATTGGGGACGCACAACAGGGTCATGTGATCGGGCTTCATCATACATTCCGGGATTGATAACCGCAGAGATGATCCGTGGTTCACCCTGTTACTTTGGTGTTATCGTTTTCTTCGGGTTTCTGAGCTTCATCCAATGAGACTTTTTGCGTCACTTCAACGTCTTGGGGGAAGTGGTCTCATGTAGGTGATTGTCGGTTTGGGGGGAAGCTACCAAAGCTTCACATTGAGGAGGCAATAAAAATTCATCGATTTGGTGGGTGTCTAGCGATTAACTCAGTTGTGAGATTCTAGTGATTTGTTAACTACTTGTGTTTGGTGAATTGTTGTGCCTTAAGTCGTTTCGATTAGTCTAATTGTAATTTGACGTTGTGAGTTTCGATTAGTCTAATTGTAATTTGACGTTGTGAGTTACTCTTTACGACTTGACTTATTACGATTGAATCTATTGTAACTTGACTTGTCACGACTTGACACTTAACGCTAATTGTCACTTATCCAAGATCTCTCTCTAAGTCTAACTCGCATATTACATCTTTCGGTTTCTTTTGTTGACTTTAGTAAAATCCCGGGAGAGAATCGATCTCTCGATTTAAGTCACAAGAGTTGTATAATCCTGTTTAAGATTTTATCATGGCAACTACCGCTTCAGACGATTATTCAGGAGCCTCGAAAGCTTTGGTGGTGAAAGTTTAAGAGATGTTGACTACATACTTCTACAACGAGCTGAACGATAATCTTATTTTGATGCTCATGTCAACATCTCCTTAAACTATTTGGTATCCTTTGTACATATCTTATACCAATATGTAAATAGAAAAATATAAAACCTATAAAAATCTGAAAAATCATAAAAAAAATGCAAAAATATTCTTCTCACGACATGTCTCTTGTGTAATCAATATTATGTGCGTTTCTAGAAATGTCATTCAATAATGACACGGAATCATACATATGCTTGAGCAAGAGTTTTTCGGTTTCAAATAAAGTTTTTTTTTCTAAAACATGTCGTTCCTAAAAATATTCTTCAAAATTATGGCTTACTGTCATTTCAGGCTGTAACCCGAAATTAAAATTCATGGCTTGTAGTCATTTCAGGCTACAACCCGGACTTCAACATTATGGCTTGCTATTACTTCAGATAGCAACCCATTTTTCAAAATGGGGAAAACACGTCACCAAAAAGACGGTTGTTCCTTTTACCGGGTGAAGTTCACCTGGGTATGGATTACTTTATATCCATGTTTCCTCGATCTAATGTACGCTTCAGTGCATTATTTCTTGATAAAGAAGAGAAATCTTCTTTTTATCGCCAAATTCTTTCCCTTCTATGATTTTTCCAGAAAGTATTTGTGCAAAACTTGGTGGTACCATGAGATTTTGATTAAAAATCAAATTGAACTCAAAATTTTGTTAAAATTTTTCTCTCAATCAATGACATCATTTATTTAAACTTTAACATCCGTCATTGATTGAGGGGGAGAGTGATTTCTCAAAATTTTATGTATCATCAAAACTCTCCACACTTTGTACCAAAATCTTGCAATAATACAATTTGTGATGGTTATGTGTCAGAATGAGAATATTTTCAAAGAGTTTTCGTTAAAACTTCAAATCTTTTGTAAACTCATTAAATCTGACACATAACAACCTCCCTCACAGATTGTGGGGGAGCAAGAAAAAGGTTCCTTTTATCCGAAAATATTAAAACTGGCCGCATCTCTCTCCCACAAGCTTTCAAACATATTTAAATCAATTGAGATCCAAAATCTTGAAAGATTTGAAATTTTTGATCGGGGGAGAGAATGTGATTTAAATATGAAATCTGATAAACAAAAGTGATCTTTTGGACTCAATAAATAGGCTCCCGCATATGTGCTAAACACTTTCGAATATTGATGCACATATTGAGGGGGAGCAAAAGGCGTTTGTGGAAGTAATACCAAAGACCGACCATTAATCTTTATGCATGGAGTTATAAGGATGGTTAAGGTTAGGTATGAGTTCCCATGATCCACTAGAACCGGAAGGATCTTCCCAGGGACAATCCATAGATAGATTAGAAGTCCTTAGGAATGATTGAAAAAAGGAGTAAAGTGAGAAAGGGAAGAGTGCGGACTGAGATAGAGCTAGGACTGGAACAAACCCAACAATGTTCTAGTGATGAAGTCTCGGTAAGCACTGAAGGGGTTGAAGAATGAAAAAGAAATGAAATGTGAAAAGGGTGAAAAGAAATAGCCCTCCGAATATTCAACCTTAGGGTAGAAACCGGGTTCAACTTCATATGCTACTAGTGGTTACTAAGGTAACACTAGTATTGAAGACAAGACGTCATGGACCCAGTGACGCACGGCACTAAACTTCCCAACCACTCAAGTTCTCTTAAAAGAGCTTGTTTCATTCTCACGGGGAACCCTGTGTAATGTATCGACCGCTCATTGCGAGCTATGTTGATACCTAAAACAGGAGACGCCTCCCCAGTCTCCAGGAGCGGATCATAACGCACTATTGAGTCTAGAGCCATGAGATCATCCATAAATCTCAATAGGACACATTTCCAAATATGCTTATTGTTTCACACAATGTGGAAAATAAGATAAAATACTTAGAGTCCTACGCATTATCCTTGTGGTATTGCCAGAACATCCGAGTGATATTAAAATATTCACAATGAAGATGGAAATCCTTCTAGAGCGAACATCGTTCAAGCTCTTGGTAGGTGACATGTGAGATCCATCTTGGATCAATGATCAAGTGACAACTGGAAAGCAACAATGCTAAAACCCTTCAATGTGCTCACATACTAATTTTTCGAGCACATTGATTGTGTATAATCTTTCAAACAAAAGTATTTTTTTTATGGAAATGTGATTCAAAGTATAAAACTCTCGTCGTGTCTCAAAAATGTTTATTATATGACACGCGAGTGATTTCTATAAATCAATTTCTCATCAATCCGTGAATACCAATTCACCGATTCACTCTAGCGTGCTGTCTGCTTTGAGACGTTCCGGTATGAGAAAATGCTAAGTATGAAGATTCCGAAGTGGTTTCTTTGGAAAATTCATTACTACAAGCTGGAAATTCCTGTCAAGGAGAGTCTTCTTTAAAAGAGACTCTACCTGATCACAGGTCGGTTTTCACAAAACCGGAGGGTAGTCTGTCCTCGAAAAACGAATGACAAAGCCATATTCGTTCTCTATCTTTATTGCTAACTGTTTTATTTCAGGGACACATATAAAGGTGGCGTTGATAGCTCCTATCTCCACCTGAATCGGGTCAATCCATACCTTATGCTCACACATCCTCCTCACTTTTAATGATGAAGAGAGACTTACTACAACAAATGTAGAGAAACTACCAACAACGTTTCCGCAACTCTGATGAAAAAGTCTCCTGATCCACAACTCTAAAGTAAAGTCTCCTGATCTAGAAGGGTGTGAGCATGATGGTCCTTAAGTCACTACATCTCATGAAGGCGTTACTACTATGGATGAGCTTGGAGATTTACTATGGCTGATGATCTCAAAGAAGTTCAAAGATCACATATCACAAAGGAATCCAAATCACAAGTTCGTTGCTTGAAGTACAAAGTGTGCAGAATAGTGAAGAATCAGAACCTACGAGCTACAAAGACTAAAGAATGCTTAAAGATCAAAGAGCTTAATTTCCAAGGTGACCTCGCTTAGGGGGAGATTGTTAGGAATACAAATATACCTATAGAAGACTCGGTCACCTAATTGATGTAATAGCATTTAATTTAGCTCGTAGTTAGTTTATTAGTTAGTTAGATATTAGTTTAGTCTAAGCAACATCGTGGATTAAGGACGGGTCTTTACCCACTGTATGCCTGATCCACAGCCCGGGTGTGGGCGTTTTTATATTTCTTTGTAGCTTAGTATAAATACCCCTCTCCACATGTGGAGAGGGTTGGACCTTTCACATAATTAATCATTTAGCTCTTGGTTTTCGCTCTCTAAAGGCTCCCATTCTCTCTTTCTTTCTCTCTCTAAACTTTCTTCCTCTTTTCTTATTTCTATAATTCGAACCATAATCAATTGAACCATACATGTTATTATTACAAGTATCTTACAACATGTGACGCCGTCAAGTGCAATTTCCAACATGATTTTGAGACTTTGTCGTTTTCTTCACTTTTTAGCTCCAAAAACGTCCAAAATGCTTCTTTTGTAAATTTCCTTCCAAAAGCACCTAAAATGACAAAAGGAACGATTTAGGGCAATATTTGATCAAATAATCTCGACTTTGGCCTTAAATGACCCCCCAAAAGCGGTACACTTTTCGCTTCATCAAATACCCTTACACTTGAGATTTGCTTGTCCTCAAGCAAATGCGCTTTTATTCTAATCAAAATACAAGTTAGGGGTCATTTAACACTAATATAAAAGTAATTGCAACAAATAATCGTTCCACTTCAACCAAAAACAAGCACGGAAATTATATACTAGCACCTCACAAATAGTGTTTAGATACTCACATCTCTCGGTTGTAATAACGTATATATCATAATACGGAAATGGAAAACATCTGTCACTACCTGTCATAGCAAATAGATTACAATAGGCTTGGGAAATGATCAAACCTCCACCACTTGGCGTAAGCACCTAGGATAAACTATCAAAGAGGTATTTTTAAAGGGTTATAACGTGAGGTGTAGGGATATGATAAACACGGTTTTGTTGGATAAAGGCAATATTTACTGGTGGCGAGTTAATCATATTGGTTAATTACATGTACAATGTGGCGTTGCTAAGCCAAGACTCGACTCGACTTAAGCTAATCAAAAACTAACAAACATAAAATGAAACGGGATGGTAGTCCGTATGTTTTTTCTCTTTTTCTTTTTCTATATTTTTTTTATTTTTCTTGATTTTTCGATTTTTTTATTTTTTTATTATTTTTTTATTTTTTTTGCATACACTCTTACCCTACCATCCAAAATAATACATCATAGGGAATTTGCATTCCCCTTACACTTGAACTTTTGCATACTTTACAATAAACTATTCTAATGACTCGAATCAAGATAATCAAAACACTTGGAGTAATTTTTAAGATTAACGTACATGTGGGGGTAATATATGATGTTCTTCCCCATTACTCCATAACAATAATACTTTACCCATGAGTCCCAATCGTCCCAAAACAATATGTACAAGATGTGACTCGACTTAGCAACCATGTAATCAATTAGACAATTAACTAAGGGTTTAAACATGTAATAATAATGCACTAAAGATGAGTGCATACATGGAAGGCTAAGGCAATTTGGGTGTACATTTGGGGTGGATTGTAAATAAATTCTTCCTTTAAGTAAAATGCTTAAAGTTAGAAACGAAAAGATAGGCTCGGAGGGGTGTACTAGGGGTATCGTGTACTAAAAATGAGTACAACGCAGAGGTGTGGGAAAATTAATTGACTTTACTAGTCAAGTAATTATGACTTTATTGGTCAAGTAATTATGATACGGGTTTAACACAAGGGTGATCCTAATGCCTCTTATCATGTAGTAAATCCTACTAAATGAATGTAGTCTCACTAGCGGTCTCGGGATGCATCACTGACGCAAGTTCTAGAATCTAAGTACTACCGGTACACTTATAAGCACTAATAATGAATGCTTTTCCTAACACATCTAAAGGCGAACCTCACATATTTGGGTGGAAATTTTTTTTGAGTGGTACGGTTTTTGTGCTAGTCATACAACTCCTATCCATGAGACACTCATTAAGGATAAAGCTTCACTCTTAAATGTTGTAAAAAATTTTAAATTTGGCGCTAAAATTGCCCTAACAAGTATTTCTCTTAGTTTTATTACACACCTACTATTGAACAAACAAACTCAAGCGCAATTGTATTCTCTAAGGTAAAATAAAAAGGATGTAAAAGTAATGAAGGTAAAAGAATGAAAACAAATACTCCCCTGATTCATTCGGTGTGGATAAATGGATAACATGGTTAAATCCTCCTCCAAGAAAATGAACGTTGAAAGCTTCCCTCTAGAAATATAAATCATCTTCTTGACCAAAATAACCTGTTAAACCTGAGAAAACAATCATGGCAAACCTCGCGTAAAATCGGCGGCAATCTATATATATAAGGATATAATGCTTGTGGAATGAATGTTTGCAGATTTCCTAGAGTTTATAAAACTAAAGAATTAACAAAAACTTTAAGACTCCGTTAGAAAAACAAAACTTGCAAAATTTTTCAGAATTTTTACACCTGACGCCGTCAGGTTATGATCCTGACGTCGACAGAAGGTTCTGACAGAAATCTCATGTTAAGTTTCTGGAAAATTTCTAGAAAAACTCATGCCTTAACTCCTGGAAATCCTGCAAAATAATCATTATGACTCGATACAAGCATTTGACTCAAACAAATACTAATATACATGTTCATTTAATATTGTTATGGTTCATGTCCAATTCCGTTCTTAAAAACAAATTTAGGTTTCCCTTACACTTATCTCTTGCGAAATACCTTTTTATAAAGTTAAGACAAACAACAAGGTAAAGCATTTTCACAATTTATTATGAAACATGATCCACAAACAATAAAAATAATGCATGCATACAGAAACAAATAAAATTGAACAAACAAGCAATCAAACAAACAAATAAAACATGGGTTGCCTCCCAAGAAACGCTTTTCTATATTTACGAGTCTTGTAGCTAACCTCAAGGTCATGGGCTATTACGTGACCTCGTCATCGGTTCCGGTTCCTAGGTCATCCTCGATTTTAGTTTTGTATTCCGGACCTAGTTGCAAGCATTCTTTATAAAAACCAAATATTTTATTCATGACATAGTCTACTCCTCTACGTCTATCCTCATCATTCCTATAGTAGACCGCTTGCTTGTATTCCTTTTCGATGTTTGATAAAAGATGAAATTGTTCAATCTTATAGGGCATTTGGTAAGCTATCTCATCGTTCTCATCCTTAAATCTAACTATCCCTAGAGATTGGTCATAATTCATCTTAGAAGCCTCAACAAACGGCTTTCCGAACACTACTTGACTTAGGAAACCATCTATTACCGGACAAATATCTTCTACAATCACAAAATCAGTAACATAAGTGAAGTTTCCTACAAAGACGTGCAATCCTTTCACTCTTCCCTCAAAGTTGCTCATCCAACTCGTTTTGGGCATCATCCTATATCAAAGTTGCTTCTTCATTACGCAATTGTAATGGGTCCCAGTCATAACATTTATGGGAGATCTAAGATTGATGTAGGCTTTCGATACATGCATATGCCCAATGTTGCATGGTATGTTGATGTTAGAGGGATCACCTGCTTTGATGATTGGTGAACCAAGTACGTATGGTGTCTCGGGGCATCGAATAGATCCTTATGGTATTCCCGTTCTTCCTTGGTATGTAACCAATCAAAGTATTCCTCTACATTTTCTACTTCCTCAACTTTCTCTTCCTTTTTCTCTACAACTTCCTTAATCTCATCCATATCACTTTCTTCCCTATTATTATCGACTGGTTTAATAGTAACTACATTGACAAAGTGGACGTGTTTAGGTGATGAGGGGTCCTTAATTTGGGTTCCGCTACTAGTGTCCCTAGTGTCCTTCTTTGGTGTAGTTAGCACCTGGTTGTTGAGAGCTTTCAACAAGTTGTCAATTTTATTGGTCACCTTCGCTTGTTGTTGATTGAATTCGGATTCAAACTTAGCTATGCAGGCTTCTTGAGATGCCATAAATTTGGACATCAATCCTTCAAGATTATTGGTACTACCATAGTTGTTGGAAGGATTGTTGTTGAAAGTACGGTTAGAGGGTGGATCGTTTGGTTGATAACGATTAGGTGGAGTGGAAGAATTGTTTTGGGGCATGTTTTGGTTTTGTTTCCACCTAAGGTTCTGGTGATTTTTCCAAGAGGGGTTGTATGAATCACTGTAAGGGTTTTGCTCGGGTTTGAAAGTGTACAACTTGTCTCTCGCTCTGTCGGTACGCGAGGATGCGTAATCCGCGAAAGCTTGTTCAGGGAGTTTCATGCAATCACGAGTGTCGTGGGAACCACTACATAATTCGCAAGAAGAGGTGATTTTGTTCACTTGGCTTGAAGGTTTAGGAGCTTCGTAGGATTTCATGAGAAACTTGACTTGGTCCTCAAGTTCCATGATCCTAGGGTCGGGAGTGCTTGAATTATTCGAAGTCAAAGATATTGCCTTGACCGTTTTGTTCAAATCACGGGGATCATTCCAACTTTCGTTGTCATAGAGAGCAAGATCCTCTATGAGTTCTCATGATTCTTCCGCTCTTAGATCACGAAGCTTGCCACCGGCCGATTGGTCAATGGTTCGCCTTGTGGAGAGAACGATATGGTCATAGAAAATTTGGACTTGGAGCCAAAGATCTATGCCATGATGAGAGACTTTTTTGAGTAAGTCGTTGAAACGAGTCCATGCTTCATAGAGAGTTTCACCTTGACGTGTTAGAACATCAAGATGTCATTTTTAAGCTTAGTGGTTCTCCCCGGTGGGAAACATTGAGCAAGAAAACGAGTGGTGAGATCATCCCAAGAGGTGATGGATCCGGCGGGTAAACGCTCAAGCCATTGACTAGCTTGGTCACGTAGAGAGAATTCGAAGAGACGCAATCGGGTCGTTTCTCGAGTTCCAACATCAAGGTCTATTGAATCTACGATTTTGAGGAAATCTTTGAGATGTTGATTAGGATCTTCGGAACGAAGTCCATGGAATGCACTTCTGCTTTGCACTAACCGGATGGTGTCGAATCGCAAAGGAGACACATTGGTTCCTTGAGTGAGCTCAATGGTGTTTCGATAGCCTTGGTGGCTAGGACGGGAGTACTCTCCTAAAGTTCGGGGTCTAGGAGGTTGATTTGGTTGTGGTGGGTTTTGTGGATGGTTTTGTTGTGGTGGGTTGATGGGATCAAAGAGATTACCACCTTCCATGATGGCGGATGGCAAAGGTTACGAACAAAGGAATGAAGAAAAAGATAGACTAAAGAAACCTACAAAAATAAAATAAAATATCTTACTAGAAAGGAATCTAGCAAGTAGACCTAATAAAAAGAAATTTTAACCTAGACAATAACTATTCCCCGGGCTGGGGCGCCAAAAACTTGATGCGTGGAATTGCGCCCTCGCAAAAGGTTTTACCTCTCAAGGGATCTCAAGAGGCTTGCAATCCCCACCAAGCAGTGTACCTGGCCGTTGTAGTATAGTATAGTGACATGTACCGGGGGATTGATCGTTCAACTCAAAGAATAGTGTTCGCTAAGGTTAAAACTCACTAAAACTAGGTCTAGAGGTGAGGGATGATTCTTTTTGTATTTTTTATATTTTATGGAAAGCAAGTAAAATCTCGGTTTTGGAAGGAGTGGGCAGAATTAGTTGCTAATCAACTAACCCAAATGACTAAAGATGCAATCAAAATAAAATAAACTAAACTTAAACTAATTGTGGCGAAAACAATATTGAGAGAAAATGTGTTGACTTAGATTTCACTACTCCTTAGCTATCATTTACAGGTTGATTAGTTTGTTACAATTGCATGGATGACGGGTTATATTCCTTAATACTATTCGTAGGGCTGTGTACGATCTTCCCTAACTCTATAAGCTTCTACCTCTTCCTACTAGCTCCTAAAATGGCCTCATTAGTAGTTACCTACGCATTAAATACAACCAAAATATCGTAGTACACCTCCGATCATGTTTCTTAAGACGTTCAAGCAAGTTACCAATTGGAAGTCTGCCAGTTTTGTTAAGCCTAACATCGAATTCATTCATCCACAACAATTATAAACAAACAACCAACCCATAATCAATATCTAAGTTTCATTACATCTAAGCAAACACAAAGTAAACCTAGCCTAGCATGTTAAAGAGAAGACAAGCGTAAGATATAATGTAAAACCCAGAAGTTTTGAACATCTACAATACCTAAAATACCCCTATGATTTTAAACTTTTGAAGAGACGAATAAAAATTTAAGACATTACATTATAACATAAATATTTAAATCTTTTAACTTTTGAACAATAAACGTTAATACTTGAATATTCACGACATAACGAACCTATAAAACTCGTGATAAATAAAGTTAACATAATTTGTACATATGACAAAATACCGCACTCTCTGATAAATCTTTATGTGTTTTCTTTTGAAGTTAGGGACCGATCAAATTCTAGTATCACACGTTTCATTTGGATTTAAATTAGACCAAATAATGTATACAATTTAGAAAATGCGTTTAAAACATATCACCCTAAAATATGAAACATATCTTTCCTAATTCTTTGCACCCTCACGATTATATTAAGTTACATGGCCAAATTATTTTTATCTTTTGTGCACACCTTTATAATATACACTAGTACCTCAAATTTTTCCCATGATTTTCGGCTAAGCAAATCAATCACCTCTCTCAATCACATGTAATCACCTCAATTTCAGCCTAACCTATCTCTAATTTATCCTCCCTTATTTGATGTCACCCTCCAAATCATTTTTATTTTACACATACTTTTTCCTTTCCCCACTTTGATATGAGGTTTAAAAAAAACAACAACAAATACAATCCGATCCATTGTTATTGTGAAACCAAAGATTCGACTACAACTTAGAAAACTAAAACACCACAACAATAAGCAGTCGATCCACTTGGTTCTCTCAAATAATCAAAGGCACAACAAGGGTTGGAAAAGAAGGGTTTTGATAGTGATAACCTTAAAGATCGAAGGGTATTCTAATTAGTGGGCTTTATTCGTTTGTGATATGTCTCCCGTTCTTGTCTCATACGTAAAACCGATTCTGAGGTAATAATATATCCGCTTTAATGTTTTTCTGATTCGACCACTTTGATGTCGTACAAATATTATGAACACCTGGTCCTTTGTTTCGATAATAATAAAATCATACGAGGATAAATCTAAAGCTAAAATGTGTTATACGATCATGATCTTGTATAAGTGCTAAACATTTGTCTAATTAATCTGTAATATGAATGACATATATAAACGCAACATCGAATCATAAATCTATAAGCTACATATGTGTCGACTTGTTTGGGGGCTCTCGAATCGGTTGCGATATATGCCTTTGACATGGTCATTTAAACCATAATATGATCTATGATATTCAACCTTAAAATCCGGAAATAAACACAAGTAATAAAAGAGAGTACACAAACTAATTTAAAAGGGGCGTAGGTGAGTAGTAGATGTCGAATTTGAACTAAAAGTGTGAAACGTATATATATGAAAATTTAAAATTTGTTAAGGATCACTATTTATATTCATGCACATGCATGTGAATGTGGATGTGTTAATGAGACTTGTGCATGGATGATTTTTTTGTGTGTTGCATGTTGTACTAAATTAATATTGAGGTGTGGTCATGGGTTTTGTTCATGTGTGAGTTTTGGTGTCATCTCTAAAATCTATTTATAATCGTGCATATAAGTGGTTAGAAGGATAGTTCGTTAAACTTGTATCTTGGTTGTATTTTGAAGTCGAGAAAGGTGTGAGTTGTGTGAGTTGGGACACGAGTCGTGTGATTATGCCTCTTATAATAACATACTTAGTCATTGCCGTCTAAGATTAATGTCAATGATACGCTAATAAATTATGAACGAGGTGGTCCAAAATTATCATCTTAATATAAAATTAGAATATAAACTTTAATATAATTTTATTTGACATTTTCAATAGATAATTTTGATAATTTACTTTTGAACCTAAAACTTTACTGAATTGACATAATTAACTCTAAACTACTATGATTGTCATTTTAACCCTTAAATATTATTAATCGTCAATTATAATCTTAAAGAATTGAATTAATATTTCGAAAAACTTAATAAATTTGGAAACTTACTAATTCGGGAAACCTACTTAAAAAGAAAATTTACTATTTTGGAAAGTTACTATATTTGGCAACTTACTAAAAAGGGAAAGTTTCTAAAAATAGAAAGAAACCTAAAATGAGTAATCTGAGAAGCTTATAATAATAAGACGATCATTAATTCGTGTAGATTCGCTGAAGAAGGAGTAACTTCCGATCTTTATGATGTGTGTACACGTGCGGTTTGAGGTACAGATATTCTGCCTTTTTAGTAAAGGCCATCCTTCTCTCTTTTGATTATGATTCCTTTAGTTAAGCCATTGCTATGTTCCCTTTGTATGATTCCTATTTGTTGATCTTTGTGGTTTGATATGAGTTGATATTCGTTTGCATGTGATAGTCTCTTTTCTTATAGCATTCCCTATTCCTATGCCCATTATATGTTTTGCCTGTATGTGTTAGAATTATTAGCCAGTCATGGGGAGTCCATGGCCTTACAACTGATGCACCAGTGGTATTGACACTATCTGCAGAGGTGGGTTTATGGTGCAAAACTTAGAAAGCCTAATACTCACAGGTCATAGCCTAAGCTCTACGGGTTTTGAATCCGCTGATCAAACCTCCCTCTGATACCATAATTGTAACACCCTAACCCGAAATGGGCTAAAGTGTTACATTATGGGGTCAAATCAGAACATAAGCAAGCGGAATACATTCTTAATACAAGGTTTACAAAATAGTTCTAAAGAAAAGATAAAGGACCAATTCTAAACATTTCAACTTCCAAACTAATTACAAACTAAGAACAAAATAAAATCTCTAAGTCTATCTCTAATCCATGGGGAGCTATCAACAGTGTAGTCCACTAAGAACTCGTAAGCACTCTTCACCCAAAACCCAGCTTCTTTCTAAAACCTTCCGCAGGAAAAGAAATGCGGCTGAGCTTAAAAACCCCAGTGAATTATTGTATATGTTTACTTAGCCTAGAGCTTTGTGCATATATATTTGTTTTGCAGGGGGCGTATGGATGCATCCTAGGTACTTTGTTTAGTATTATTTGGTGAATGTTGGTGTGTGTGCAATACACCCCTTTCACATAGTACATTTCGAGATGATCACTCCTATTTGCTCATTAGTATGTGTTGGGCATTTCTGTTAGTTCTACTTTATATAATCGTTATTATCTTGTCTTCTCTATTGGGATTAACTTATTTTTGTTTTCTTTTCAATTGCTTACACTTACGATTCCATTTCATTTTCATTTGATTCGTTTGATATTCCATATTCGTATTTCCTTTGATTATATTCTGTTAGTCCTACTACATGTTCCATATTCCTTGACGTTTGTCTCAGCAGGTTTGCTTGGACTCATTTCGCATTCACTTTCGTTTTCGGTTGTTTATTAGTTTTCATTTGTTCATATCTGTTCACTGGGGTTTTTAAGCTCAGCCGCATTTCTTTTCCTGCGGCAGGTTTTAGAAGGAAGCTGGGTTTTGGGTGAAGAGTGCTTAGGAGTTCTTAGTGGACTACACTGTTGATAGCTCCCCATGGATTAGAGATAGACTTAGAGGTTTTCTTTTGTTCTTAGTTTGTAACTAGTTTGGAAGTTGAAATGTTTAGAGTTGGTCCTTTATCTTTTCTTTAGAACTATTTTGTAAACCTTGTATTATTAATGTATTCCACTTGCTTATGTTCTGATTTGACCCCATAATGTAACACTTTAGCTCTTTTCGGGTTGGGTGTTACAATTATGGTATCAGAGACAGGTTTAATCAATGGATTCAAAACCCGTAGAGCTTAGGCTATGACCTGTGAGTATTAGGCCCTCTAAGTTTTGCTCCATAAGAGTTAGGGAACAACTGTTGAGAACTTGCTTTAAGATTGCCACTCTGAAACTTAAGTTATGACTGGTGAGGATTGGGTAGACTATAGGGCATTTCTTAAGTTTTCTTGCTTCCGTATTCACTCTGATTCGTGCTTTGCTCTTAGTTAAGCTCTTTTAAGATTTTCTCTTCCAGATATTTGAAACTTATAAGTCTGCGCAACATGAGATTAGTGACCAAGTAAGTTTAGAACGCGTTGAGAATTCTGCAGTAATGTTTGACATTACATAAAGTTTATCTTCTTTGATTTCAACCTCTGATTCATTTGTTAACCCTTTAGATGTCTCTGCAGGCACTCTAATAATTTCTATGATCATGACGTGTTTGACACGTTCTATGAAATCTCTTGCTTTTGATAAGCATATTTAAGTTTCCCTACACCATTAGATTTTGCCTTATCCAGTTGTATTCCTATGAGAAATCTTGCGGTTATTAACCACGAATGTAGGAATGTTCCCTCACTTCTGAATGATAAGATTTACTATGCTGATCTGTCTTTCCTTGGAATGTCAAATTCAATGATATTCTGGTATGGGATGGTTGACTGAGCATCAAGATGCTAACTGCTATCATACTGCACCTCACCTTTGACATTTTGAACCACTCTGATTTACTTCCATCATGATTTTCAATGTTAAACCTTTGTATCCCGACTACCCTGGAAACTCGTACGTTACATTCACGGTTGTGAAGTTTGCTAACATCTATTCTTATACACCGTGTGAAGAATCTCACTTTGAGAGTCATTTATAATATGAATTTTTCCCTGAATGAACCACCAAGATTTACACCAGATTGTGAATTTGCTTTGACCTAACACCGAAAGATGGTTTAGTCACGACTCGAGGTTGAATATGATTTCCATAAAGGCATGTTTATTTGATGCAAGTATTATGACGCCTGACCAACTTGATAATAATTAAATCATATAACTTGAACTTATGGGGATCATAGGATATCTTTGAGGAGTGCCTATGAACAGTTAAGTTTGATGAGACAGAACCCTCCGTATAGGACGACATTTTGCCTGATTTTGAAACCCTATATTGAACAGCACCAGCCGAATTGAGAGAACTGGAGGAGTGGCAACTAAAAAGCTATGAAATGGTTTGTTGTCTTAGTGTATCTCCTTGGAGTGCTTCAGTTTTTTTTTTCTCTCGCGATGAAGAAAGATGGTAGCAGGAGATTATGTAGTAACTTCTGGAAGCTGAACCGTATTACTATTTGAACCCATTATTCCCTACCACGAATCGACAATGTATCTGATCAACTTTAGAATGCGGAGTTTTCCTTTAGATGGATTTATAGCTTGAAGTAATTCTAAAAATTTCATTTCGTATTCGTATCGGCCACTATGACTGTTAATGATGCTAATAGTATTAGCTAATGCTTTGACTGTTTATTGAATTTGATAAATCGTGTCTTTCGTGAGTACTTTGACAAATTAGTCATAGGATGACATATTAGTACATTCAGAGATGAAGGAGAAACATGAGAATCATTTTCGTATTATGTTGGAAACATGAGAATCATTTGTATATTCGGGAAGCATGATATTGGTTGGAAGATATTCACGACTTGCGTTACTGTTGATGAATTTTATGAGTAACGAGGAGAAGATTAGTTTGGATGAGAACAAAGTTTTGAAAAAGCTGAAATAGAAATTAGCTTCAACTTCCATACTTTCAGGTAGGACCAATTTTGGGACGTATAAAGAAAAGACTTGGTTATGCAATTATGCAGCATGGGAAGGTTATTGCTTACGCATCAAGACAGTTAGAACCGTTTGAGGAGAATTATTCAATGCATTACTTGGAATTAGCGGCAGTGTGGTTGCTCTTAAGATTGGAAGACATATCTTACAAGGTAAATTTGGTGGCAGATGCATTTAAGAAGAAATTTGAAGTTTCGGTTTGTCTTGGAGATTGAGCTTAAGAAAATCAAGACTTAGAACTCAGGGAAGTTGAGTCGTGGTGAACATGAAGGTTGAATCCAGTTACAAATTTTAGAAGTTCAGGAGCAAGATGGCGAACTATGGTCTGTGTTAGAAGACTAGAGAGAAGGTGTTATGATTAAGGCACAATTTTACTTTCTCTATCTCTCTTAGTTGTACTAAGATGTATAAGGGATCTAAGCAGAATTTTCAGATGGAATGGCATGAAACTGGTTGTGATCACACTAGTGACAATGTGCTTAGTATGTTAACAAGTCAAGATTGAACTTCAGCATGCAAGAGAGTTCCTTTAACTTATGGACTTTCCAACTTAGAAGTAGGATTAGACTTTTCATGAACCTCGTAACAAAACATCCTCGCACATTTGAGAAGAATGATATATTTTGAGTGGTGATGGATCATTTAATTAAGTCAGCTCATTTTGCCTCTTAGAATGTGTATTCAGTTAGCAAGTTGGCATAAATCCTCCGGCAGAAGTTTTCTTAATTACTTAGCGCACCTGCAGTGATTGTGTTAGAGATTTGCGTTGCTACCTCACAATACCAAGGAGAAGTATTTGAGGGACCAGACTCAAGTATATGAATGCTTTTCACTGACAGACTGATGGATAAGCAGAACAACTATTCGGACTTGGAAGAAGTGTTGAGCAGGAAGTTGACAGGTGTGTGGTCTGATTGTGTTTGCTCATTAAGATCGATGGCATACAAGTGACAAAGTGTGTCCTTTCAGATAGTGTATGAACGGAAATGTAGGACACCTTCGGTTGAATTAAGTCGAGAAGCCGCTCATTGAATGTTCGGAGTTGATTACAATGACTGATGGATTTGTTGTCATTGTGGAAGAGGGATTTTGGAAGTTTAGACATGAATTTGTGTGTCCCGTATGATGTTTCCATATAGAATTAGACGTGTTGGCATTAAGGAAGCTTTGGTTCATGATACATTAGTCTTAGATTCATTCTATCCGTGTGGTTATCCTACCTATCACATTATATATTCTGATATGATTCTATGCTCCGATTTATGCTTAATTAATTGTTAGTACGAATAGGTCACCGACCTCGTTAGGAAACTTTTGGTATTGGTAGGTCTGATAATTCGATGTATGTCTATCTGATTCCTTTTGCATGTCCCTTAGTACGTTCAGCACCTGATGTGATTCGTGAAGTTTTCTGCCATCTAGCGTCACTTCTGTATTTATTCCAGATTCATCTGATGTTCATGCATCTCCTTGTGAGATTTCGACTATCATCTGTTTCATATTCATTTCGTATTCGTTGGATCATATTTGATTTCTATGGAGAGCCCGGGGTTATCATATTTTATTCAGATCGAGTCATGAGAAACTTTTCCGTTTGTTAAACTTCCTTGAAGAAACTATTCCCGAGCAAATTAATCACTTTCTTTTCATTTCGTGAATTGGTACGTTTCCGTTTGATCTTTTCATTTCAATTTCGCGGCCGAAATTTTCTTTTTAGAGGAGAAGATTTGTAAAACCGAGAAGTTTTGAACATCTACAATACCTAAAATAGCCCTATGATTTTAAACTTTTGAAGAGACGAATAAAAATTTAAGACGTTACATTATAATATAAACGAGATTGGCGATGGCCGCCGCGTTGCGGGCGGGCGTATTTTTTTGCACTGTTTTATTGCCGTTTTATGTGAGTTATAATTTGTTCCGTTGTTTAGGACGTATGTAAAAAAACATATATTAGTTGGTAGATTGGCGATGCTTTTTTGCCGAGATTATTATTTATAAATAAAGTAAAATATTTTTGGTGTTGTATTAAAAATCATGTTAAAAGACATAGCAGCAACGGTCAGATATATGACACATACCTGGGATCTTTGCAGGTGTACCAGGAACCGGTGTAAACGGTTCCGTATCTGTGTGAGTCGGCATAGCTTCCAAAGGTTGATGCAACAACATAGCACTTCTCTCACCGCAGGTGTAATTTACAGGCAAGTTGTGACATTTTTTTCGTTTTTGCGAGGTAGTATGGTGCGTTAAGCTGCTACCAGTGCAAACATCACCGGTAGCATTTTCAGCAGCACTAAGGTCACCACTACATGAATCTAAATGCACTTGTACACCATCTACATTAGGTAGCAGTCTATTGTTTCCTAGATCTATACCATTACATTCTAATCCAGGCAAAGTACAAACACCCTTGGTCTCTAGAAAAACAGCAGCCGGCACCCTACGTACGACCTTTTTTTTAGTCTTCATATTGTGTAAAGCTAACCCTAATGGATTTGCGAGAGATATAAGCAAAGAAAGGTACCAAAAAGCATAAAGGAAAGGCACAGGCACAGATACATTGGCTTCATATATATATATATATATATATATATATATATATATATATATATATATATATATATATATATATATATGTCAAATTCTAAGCATCATATTATACATAAAAGCTGCATGCATTTGGTTTAGGTGAAAAAGAAAAACATTCTTACAATGTATACATGCAAAGCAAGAAAGACCAAAGCAAAAAAACACATCTAATATGCATTGGCTACAGAAAAGCTACACAGACCTTGTAGAAATCTTGTTGTGTTTTTATTGTAAGGATTTTCTTATTTTTTTTTTTCTTTGCAGATGCAGATTTGGCTGGAGCAAGAAAGTGAGGGTTTTAGTATGATGAGCAGGGAAAGTCTAAAAGTATAGAAACCTCCTCACGTCTGGCATTAAATGCAGCATGGTGCAATATGGCAAAAGTATGGTTAATGAAATTGTATGCCAGTGACATTGTACGATTATAAGTTTATTTAAATCTCAATTATACCTAATACCTAATAATTAAGATAAGGTCATGGATAGGCGACACGTGTACCCTAGTTGTATTTTTCTACCGTTTATTTTGTCATTATCCGTATAAACGTATTAACAATATACGGGTGATTGGGTGAATATACAAAGGTAAACGGGCCTTCCAGTTAAACGGGCCAGCATGGGCCGACGCAAAAACAAAAAAGAATGGCAAAAGACATAATGGACCCAGAGATTGCAGTGGACTTTTGGCGGGAAAGTGGTACAGTTGACCAGCAAAGAAAAACGGTGTCGTATTAATTGAGATTTAAATAAACTTATAATATTTAAATCGTTTAACTTTTGAACAATAAACGTTAATACTTGAATATTCGCGACATAACGAACCTATAAAAATCGTGATAAATAAAGTTAACATAATTTGTACATATGACAAAATACCGCACTCTTTGATAAATCTTTATGTGTTTTCTTTTGAAGTTAGGGACCGATCAAATTCTAGTATCACACGTTTCATTTGGATTGAAATTAGACCAAATAATGTATAAAATTTAGGAAATGCGTTTAAAACATATCACCCTAAAATATGAAACATATCTTTCCTAATTCTTTGCACTCTCACAATTATATTAAGTTACATGGCCAAATTATTTTTATCTTTTGTGCACACCTTTATAATATACACTAGTACCTCAAATTTTTCCCATGATTTTCGGCTAAACAAATCAATCACCTCTCTCAACCACGTGTAATCACCTCAATTTCAGCCTAACCTATCTCTAATTTATCCTCCCTTATTTGATGTCACCCTCCAAATCATTTTTATTTTACGCATACTCTTTCCTTTCCCCACTTTGATATGAGGTTTAAAAAAAATACCAACAAATACAATCCGATCCATTGTTATTGTGAAACCAAAGATTCGACTAAAACTCAGAAAACTAAAACACCACAACAACAAGCAGCCGATCCACTTGGTTCTCTCAAATAATCAAAGGAACGACAAGGGTTGGAAAAGAAGGGTTTTGATAGTGATAACCTTAAAGATCGAAGGGTATTCTAATGGGTGGGCTTGGTTCGTTTGTGATATGTCTCCCGTTCTTGCCTCATACGTAAAACCGATTCCGAGGTAATAATATATCCGCTTTAATGTTTTTCTGATTCGACCACTTTGATGTCGTACAAATATTATGAACACCTGGTCCTTTGTTTCGATAATAATAAAATCATACGAGGATAAATCTAAAGCTAAAATGTGTTATACGATCATGATCTTGTATAAGTGCTAAACGTTTGTCTAATTAATCTGTAATATGAATGACATATATATACGTGACATCGAATCATAAATCTATAAGCTACATATGTGTCGACTTGTTTGGGGGCTCTCGAATCGGTTGCGATATACGCCTTTGACATGGTCATTTAAACCATAATATGATCTATGATATTCAACCTTAAAATCTGAAAATAAACACAAGTAATAAAAGAGGGTACACAAACTAATTTAAAAAGGGCGTAGGTGAGTAGTAGATGTCGAATTCAAACTAAAAGTGTGAAACGTATATATATGAAATTTTAAAATCTATTAAGGCTCACTATTTATATTCATGCACATGCATTTGAATATGATCTATGATATTCAACCTTAAAATCTGGAAATAAACACAAGTAATAAAAGAGGGTACACAAACTAATTTAAAAAGGGCGTAGGTGAGTAGTAGATGTCAAATTCAAACTAAAAGTGTGAAACGTATATATATGAAATTTTAAAATCTATTAAGGCTCACTATTTATATTCATGCACATGCATTTGAATGTGGATGTGTTAATGAGACTTGTGCATGGATGACTTTTTTGTGTGTTGCATGTTGTACTTAACTAGTATAGAGGTGTGGTCGTGGGTTATGTTCATGTGTGAGTTTTGGTGTCATCTCTAAAATCTATTTATAATCGTGAATATAAGTGGTTAGAAGGATAGTTCGTTAAACTCGTATCTTGGTTGTATTTTGAAGTCGAGAAAGGTGTGAGTTGTGTGAGTTGGGACACGAGTCGTGTGATTATGCCTGTTATAATAACATACTTAGTCAATGCGGTCTAAGATTAATGTCAATGATACGCTAATAAATTATGAACGACGTGGTCCAAAATTATCATCTTAATATAAAATTAGAGTATAAACTTTAATATAATTTTATTTGACATTTTCAATAGATAATTTTGATAATTTACTTTTGACCCTAAACTTTACTGAATTGACATAATTAACTCTAAACTAATATGATTGTCATTTTAACCCTTAAATATTATTAATCGTCAATTATAATCTTAAAGCATTGAATTAATATTTCGGTAAACTTAATAAATTTGGAAACATAATAATTCGGGAAGCCTACTTAAAAAGGAAATTTACTATTTTGGAAAGTTACTATATTTGGAAACTTACTAAAAAGGGAAAGTTTCTAAAAATAGAAAGAAACCTAAAATGAGTAATCTGAGAAGCTTATAAATAATAAGACGATCATTAATTCATGTAGATTCGCTGAAGAAGGAGTAACTTCCGATCTTTATGATGTGTGTACACGTGCGGTTTGAGGTACAAATATTCTGCCTTTTTAGTAAAGGCCATCCTTCTCTCTTTTGATTATGATTCCTTTAGTTAAGCCATTGCTATGTTCCCTTTGTATGATTCCTATTTGTTAATCTTTGTGATCTGATATGAGTTAATATTCGTTTGCATGCTATAGTATCTTTTCTTATAGCATTCCCTACTCCTATGCCCATTATATGTTTTGCCTGTATGTGTTAGAATTATTAGCCAGTCATGGGGAGTCCATAGCCTTGCTACTGATGCACCAGTGGTATTGACACTATCTGTGGAGGTGGGTTTTTGTCCACAGTGTCTCCTATTATGCTATAGCTATTCAGGCCTATATTTATTATTGTATAAGTTTACTTAGCCTAGAGCTTTGTGCATATATATTTGTTTTGCAGGGGGCGTATGGATGCATCCTAGGTACTTTGTTTAGTATTTTTTGGTGAATGTTGGTGTGTGTGCAATACACCCCTTTCACATAGTACATTTGGAGATGATCACTCCTATGTGCGCATTAGTATGTGTTAGGCATTTCTATTAGTTCTACTTTATATAATCGTTATTATCTTGTCTTCTCTATTGTGATTAACTTTTTTTTTGTTTTCTTTTCAATTGCTTACACTTATGATTCCGTTTCATTTTCATTTGATTCGTTTGACATTCCATATTCGTATTTCCTTTGATTATATTCTGTTAGTTCGACTATATGTTCCATATTCCTTGACCTTTGTCTCAGCAGGTTTGCTTGGACTCATTTCGCATTCACTTTCGTTTTCGTTTGTTTATTAGTTTTCATTTGTTTATATCTGTTCACTGGGGTTTTAAGCTCAGTCGCATTTCTTTTCCTGCGACAGGTTTTAGAAGGAAGCTGGGTTTTGGGTGAAGAGTGCTTAAGAGTTCTTAGTGGACTACACTGTTAATAGCTCCCCATGGATTAGAGATAGACTTAGAGATTTTCTTTTGTTCTTAGTTTGTAATTAGTTTGGAAGTTGAAATGTTTAGAGTTGGTCTTTTATCTTTTCTTTAGAACTATTTTGTAAACCTTGTATTATTAATGTATTCCGCTTGCTTATGTTCTGATTTGATCCCATAATGTAACACTTTAGCCCTTTTCGGGTTGGGGTGTTACATATAATCAAACAACACATAGACATATTGAATGATTTGATGAAAGACTTATCTTCAATTAAGCAGGGATGAAACAAAGGGCTGAAACCCTTAAAATATCTGTAAAATTCGTCTAGAGTTTACTCATTTCAAAGTTGCACACAATGAATGAAAACTAGAAAACTATATATAGATTTTGTATCCTGACGGCGTCAAGAGATAGGTGTGACGCTGTCAACTCGCCGCCAAAATAATACTCGTATTGCCTAGATCCACTTCTGACGCCGTCACTCTTTATTTTCTCTGGGTCGTCTCTCTTTGGGTTTATACGTGACGACCTTGCAATTTATAACATGACGCCGTCACGAGCTCTTCAGAAAACATTCTGGCACGTCACATGTAATTGATTATCCACGTCTTTGTCAAGTCATGACGCCGTCACTAGCAACATGTGACGCCGTCAAGTGCAATTTCCAGCATGAGTTTGAGATTTTGTCATTTTCTTCACTTTTTCGCTCCAAAAACGTCCAAAATGCTTCCTTTTGTAAATTTCCTTCCAAAAGTACCTAAAATGACAAAAGGAACGATTTAGGGCAATATTTGATCAAATAATCTCGACTTTGGCCTTAAATGACCCCCCAAAAGCGGTACACTTTTCGCTTCATCAATGATATATCTTTGTTCACCATATACTTGGCGTTAGATTCATAGTCTCCTGTCTAAATTAATTGCACCAACGTTATGTCAACGTTTAGGGCAATAAACTGAGTATGAGTAATCGAAACAAAGTATGTACCTTCTTTGAACGTTGACATTCCTTTGATTTTTAGATATCAATTATGTACGAATTAGTTTATATCGTAAATATGTAAGTTTATTTATAGACTTTGTTGATCACCTCACATAAGATACCGATATGTTTCCCCATTCAAACTTTAAATAACGTTCAAAAATATTATATCTTTTAAACATATTTTTCTGGAAGATATGTTGTATATTCTATTTTTAATATAAAATTTTGAGATTCTATATTTGATATTAGGGTTATTTCGAACACACCTTTATAATTAAAAACCTTCCGTTTAACATTTTTTAGATCCACATGTTATGAACATAATTTTAAATTTCGATATGTTATACATTATACTATTAGTATAAATTTAGTGTCTATGAAATTATTCGTCCTTATCTCTAACTTATGTATAAATCTATTATATCTATAAAGCTTTATATGAAACCACTAAATATTTTTCAGTTGTAGGATCAAAGCTAACAACTGTCTTTTAGCCATGAATTAAGAAAAAACATATTATTTATTTTTTATTTATAAATTAACAATATAAAAGATTTTTAAACTTTATTTATTGGTTGAATATTTCTTAACATATCGCAGTCAAACTAAACAATTTAAAGTAATCAAGTTTAAATAGAAAATCTGATTTTAAATTTTAAAATCTGCAGATGAATGTTTGTTCAAACGTATAATTTAAAAATCTGTAAAAAAATATTAACGCTAACAACATAAAGCATAATATATTTTTCTAATAGTAACAATAACATAAAGTATAAGTATATGAAATAAGATGAATAGACTTAAAGTTAATATTATTAATAAAAAAAATGCTAATTCCAGAAAAAAAAAAATAAAGAAGAACAAAGACATTATTATTTGCAATTAAATTGATTAACAGAGAATAAAATAAAATAATGCGAATCCATAATTAATTAAAATCAATAGTCTTTATCCATTTTCACAGACAAAATTCTCTTTGCATGGTTTTGATCTGCACGTTCATCCTCGGTTTCATAATCTGATAAGTCTACAGCTGAGAGGGATCTTTTTTTACTTGTACCGGACGGTTGTCCACATGATATGCCATTTTCATTAGTTACGGGGTTGTTTCCTTCCTGCATTGTTTACCAAACATCACTTCCATTAAAGTTGATTTATTTTAAAACATGCATAGTCGCTAAACAAATTAATGAATATGATGTTTAATACCTCCATGTTCACTTGTTCAGCATTTGGAATGTCAGTCTCAACAACCTACATTAGTAGAGCAAGTTTAAGTTATACAATTCATTAAATTAAATAATGAATGTGTAAAATGCATGATACCTCACGATCTTTATTGAACGTCGTTCTATTTTTATCGATCCCAACATGTTGATATTCCTCAGATGATTTTTCTTCACCATGTTTTTCATTGGCAGGATGTTGATCATCTGAAAAACATTGGCCTTCTTTTCCGTTTAACTGTTTCTCATTTTCATCAACTTGCGACCCTTCCCCGTAATCGTTCTTGTCACATTCAACATTTTGTTCTTCATTTTCTGAAAAAATCCATTGCATCTGATACATCATGTTTGTCGTCTCCATGAGGATGATATTCATAATCTGAACCCTCTATATCATCGTCTGCAACATTTTCTTCATCATAGTTAGAGTCATGTAGGTTGCTTGTCACATAAGGTTGATCATCCTCAAAGTATTGTATATTATAAGACCCCCAAAATATGAACAATACAGCGGAAGACTTATGGGGTATTACATAGAGGATCTTTGTCACAATCATAGAAAATGACTCAAATGAGACATTTTATGTTTATTTAAAATACCAAATATTCAAGTTTCCAAGATGTTTCATAAATAAACAAGTTTTATTCCAGAAAATGATGAAACATTTATTTAAACCCATGCCGGGTTTCTTGCCCACTCCGTGCCTTCAAGACCCATCCAAATTAGTTACATGAGATAAACATGCTAAAAGTCAACAAAAGTTGAGTGAAATCCATAGGTTTAAATTTAAGAGTTGAACACAAGATACAATCATTAATTGTATATCGATATAATTAAACAAGTTGAAAAATCACATCCATTATTGCCTTAAGCTCATGACACGCAACGATTAACAGACATCAAAATAACCATAATAATGATGTAATATAATAGGCCCTCAAGATAGATATTTTCCAGTAGCCTATGAAATCAAAATAAAGTGCATTTGGTGGCTTTCCTCTAGCAACCAAATGGGGATTGTCAATCCCTAATAAATATATTCACAATTATTTACGTTCACCCTACAAGTGATTAAGGTTTATGATCGAGGGACTTTTGGCAATAGCAACTTAAGCAATAATAATAATCAGCAGGTATCATAATACGATGAAAAGACTTGTGTTCAGTTTTTAAGCATGTATCTCCCCTACGAAATAGTTTAAAAGTGGGATATGAACTCACCTCAGTAGTACGATGGAAGTAGTAGTATCGTAATCTCAACGATGCAATGCAACAGCTTCACACACAACCTAAGAGATATGGCAAGTTTTAGTTTGATAGTCTAAGTCCAGTTTTATGGCGAACATTAGTCATTAATCAATATTAAGTCGAAACATGTGTAGGCGATGTGTTACAATGTATGTTCAAAAGAAAATGAATAAATGTATTATTGTATCGTTAAAAATTTAATTATAGTTACGTATATTATAAGTTAAATTTATCAAGTTTTACATCAAATATATATGTATATATATAAAACATTATTATTATTCTTTTAAAATAATATTACAGAAAAATCCTTTAAGTTTCTCCAAAGTTATATTTTTAACCCTAACGGTCAATTTTTACATCGTTAGTCCAAAGTTAATTATTATTTCATTTTAGGTCCATGAGTATCAATATTTACATTTATTAACTCCAAGTTGTATTTTTAACATTTTATAACCTAGAAAAACAGTTTTGACAGTATCTACCCTAACTTTATAGTTTTGACAGTTTTAGTCCCTCGTTAGCCAAATTTTATAAAGTTAGTCCAAAAGTTACCAAACTTAAAATATAACATCTTTACTTTTCCCATAAGCTCAGAATAGCTTATTTAGCTTATAAAATTGCTTCAAAGCTTAAAATCCATCTTTTACTTTAAATGGGCTTAACGAGCCATAACTAAGGGCCCATTAACGTTTTATGATCCAAAAGGGTAGGGGGAACAATAGACCTACCTTAGTCCATATTTTTAAGTTATAAAAACATTTCAAAAGAGCTTATACGCTCAGCTTATTGAATAAGCTCAAAAACTGCTTATTGGGCTTAATAGGCCCAAAACTAATTTAATTCCCTTTGAAATTCTGTCAAAAACTCGATTCACTTTAGCGTCGCGTAGGTAATGAAACTAGGTCGTTAGGCTTACATAATTATTACTTTCGATTGTTTACAAGGTGGGTAATTAGTTCAAGCTTAAACATGGTATAGCTATGTGTCGATATATTCAGTTACACGATCAAAGTAAATGGCAAAAACTCGTACTATGTTAGTTTCCAATATCAAAAATATTCTATGTGTTTTTAACTAAATTCGTATAGGTCCATATCAGTATAGAAACGTGTGATATAAGTGCTTATATGTTATTATGAGTTCCAATCGTTCATAGGGTCTCGTTAATGATCTAGCTAACAAATGGTACGAAGTATAAAATGTATATGTCGCGTTTAATCTTTGCGTGATATATATAGTAAGTGTTCGTGCAAAAATCATACGAATGCATGTCTATAAATAGAAAGGAGCTTCAAGGTCTTACCTCACCTCACAAGGGTGGTGTAAAACGTATGTAGAGATCAAGCTGGAACAAGGGATGAATGTGGCTTGACTCACGACCTAACTAAGATCTAGGAATGAGCAATACGAGACTTTGAGCTTGGTTCGACACCTTGTACGCTTGGAAAACCGTTTGTCCCTTAATACTCCATAATACCTTAACTAACTTGAAATGTGGTTCGTTTATGTGTGTGTTTGTGTCGAATTGCATGCATCCTTATATAGGTAAGTTGTGCATGCATTCCAAGGTTGGTAAGGTGCATAAATATATAAGATTGAGTGTACAAGTGATTCAAATGATTGCATTTGCATGGAACCTTCCAACTCCAAGTGCAACAGGACAAAAGTTTCCTGGCATGTTGTGTTTAAAAGGTTTAGGGTACTTGAGTGGTTAAAGAATACCATGTAACTGGCCTTATGGCGATTGGGGAGTGCTTTGGTGAGCCTTGGACGTTCATGCTTTGGTTTTGAGTGTTATTCCATATCATTGCAAGTTTGGATGAAACGAGAAGCAAGCTGAGCTTGAGCAATTTTTGGAACAGTAAACGTGCAAGATATTTCAAGAAAAATGTCGTTCTTGATTCTCACGTAGGAGCCTAAACGATTTGTGCAAAAACATTGGCAGTTCGTGTGTTGAATTTGTGCATAATTGAGCCAAAGTAGTCCTAGATCGCGACATGGTACAAAGAAAGAAAGAAAATAAAATAGTTAAGGGTGCTGGGCTTGTGGCCTGTTGGGCTTAACCTGGCACGTAGGACCAAATCAAAAAGAAAAGAACTAGTAGTCCGTTTGGTTTGTTGTTGGGTTTAACGCAGCCCATTGGGTGCTGTGGGCCCACATGGCCTGTCTTGGGAGTTCTGTCCCGGTCCAAAAATATTAGTGAGCGTTCTCGGGAATTTTCGTAGGCACGGGAAATATATAAATAGTGTATGGTAATTAAACGAAACGTATATTTATAAATATAAACGTTTTATAATTTTTGTTCGCGATATTAATAGACTATCGAGGTTGTGTGTAAGCATCGTTCCTAGGTAAAAGTTCAATCACAATCATCGTAGTGATTCATATATCATGTTATGCATAACAAATCAATTTCTGTTATTCTTAAAGATGGTATTTAAACAACGTAATACCATTTTATTCCAAGTTAATATTTACTAATCATACGGGAAAATTACGAGAGGCTACAGTACCTACCCCTTACAGTGAATTCCGTCCTGGAATTTGAGTCTAAAGTAGTTGCCAGGGATGTCT
The DNA here is from genome assembly GCA_030686995.1 of Artemisia argyi. Lineage (NCBI taxonomy): Eukaryota > Viridiplantae > Streptophyta > Magnoliopsida > Asterales > Asteraceae > Artemisia > Artemisia argyi. Next base: position 92,517,792 of record CM060678.1, read on the forward strand.
AGGGAAAAAGATGTGGATATTTAGTGCGGATCTGATCCTCGCATTCCCAAGTATATTCCGGTCCTCGCTTGGAGTCCCAACGAACTTTGACGATAGGAATACGGTTTTGCTTCAGCTGTTTGACTTCCCTATCCATAATTTCCACAGGCTCCTCAGAGAAAATAAGCTTGTCATCAAGTCGGATCTCTTTCAATGGAATAACAAGAGATTCATCGGATAAGCATTTCTTAAGATTCGACACATGAAAGGTGTCATTAACTCGACTAAGTGCTTCCGGTAGTTCAAGCTTATAAGCCACGGGTTTTATCCTTTCCAGGATTTTGTAGGGACCAATGTATCTTGGGTTTAGCTTTCCATGTTTCCCGAATTGTACCATTCCCTTCCAGGGAGACACTTTCAATAAAACTCTATCTCCAACTTGAAACTCCGTAGGTTTTCATCTTATATCGGCGTAGCTCTTCTGTCGGTCTCTGGCTGCTTGCAAGCATTGTTTGATCTTAATAATTTTCTCCGTAGTTTCATGAACAAGATCTGGTCCTATGAGTTGTACCTCTCCAACTTCTGCCCAACAAACGGGTGATCTGCACTTTTGACCATAAAGTGCTTCGAACGGTTCTGCCAGTCGCAGGTGTTTATCCCAACCTTTTCCAAAGTCGATAACACATGCTCGGAGCATGTCCTCCAAGGTTTGAATTGTTATTTCACTCTGCCCATCAGTTTGTGGGTGATAAGTTGTGCTCATATCCAATTTAGTTCCCAAGGCCTTTTGTAAAGATTTCCAGAAATGAGAGGTGAAGCGACTATCTCAATCCGAGATGATGGAAATTGGCACCCCATGCCGAGAAACTATTTCCTTTATGTACAATTGAGCAAGCGTGCTCATTTCGTCAGTTTCTTTGATGGGTAGAAAATGAGCAGATTTTGTGAGACGATCGACAATAACCCATATCGTGTTGAATCAAGATGAAGTTCTAGGAAGCTTGGTGATAAAGTCCATAGTGATTCGTTCCCATTTCCACATTGGAAGTTCAGGTTGTACGAGTAGTCCGGAAGGTTTTTGATGTTCAGCCTTCACTCTTGAACACGTCAAACATTTACCGACATACTCCGCAACGTCGGCTTTCATGTTTGGCCACCAATAAGGTTTCTTTAGATCTTGGTACATCTTGTCGGATCCTGGGTGAATGGAATATTTTGATTTGTGAGACTCATTCATGATGAGCTCACGAATACCTCCAAAGAGTGGGACCCAACTTCTATCCTTGAAACACAGCGTTCCATCGGATCTTTTCAAGAAACCATTTTTGTTTTCAGGCATCCCATAAATCTTTTCCTTGGGTCGGTTCTCTTCCTTAAGAGCTTCGCTCTGAGCGGCAAGGATTTGTGATGGAAGGGGTGAGTAAATAGTCATTCCTAATGATCTTACTCTGAGTGATTTCAGTTGTTCTTTCCGGCTTAACGCATCTGCTACTACATTAGCCTTTCCTGGATGATAACGTATTTCACAGTCATAATCGCTTAGTAGCTCTAACCAGCGGCGTTGCCTCATATTCAACTCCTTTTGATCCAAGATATGCTAGAGACTTTTGTGGTTGGTGAACACGGTACATTTGGTGCCATATCAGTAGTGTCTCCATAACTTAAGAGCAAACACTACTGCTCCTAGTTCCAAGTCATGGGTTGTGTAGTTTTCCTCGTGTTTCTTCAATTGTCGTGAGGCATAAGCTATCACTTTACTTCTTTGCATCAGGACCGCTCCTAAACCATGATACGAAGCATCACAATACACTATAAAGTCCTTACTTCCTTCGGGAAGTGCTAAGATTGGAGCTTCACAAAGCTTTTGTTTCAACAGCTGAAAAGCTGCTTCTTCTTTCTCTCCCCAGATGTACTTCCCACTCTTTTGAGTTAACTTAGTTAGAGGCTTGGCAATCTTGGAAATCCCTTCAATAAACCTTCGGTAGTAACCCGCAAGACCTAAAAATTGACGTATCTCCATGGGGTTAGTAGGAGATGCCTAACCTTTTACAGCCTCGATTTTTGCAGGGTCTACGTGAATGCCTTGACTATTGATTATGTGCCCTAGGAATTGCACAGTGCGAATCCAAAAGTCACATTTCGAGAAATTAGCATACAGCTCTTCTTTCTTGAGTAGTTCAAGAATAATTCTCAGGTGTTCAGCATGTTCCTCTTCATTGTGAGAATAGATCAGGATGTCGTCGATGAATACTATCACAAACTTATCCAGATATGGCTTGCACACTCGGTTCATCAGGTCCATGAAAACTGCTAGTGCGTTGGTCAGACCAAATGGCATCACATGGAATTCGTAGTGTCCATAGCATGTTCTGAATTCAGTTTTTGGAATATCCTCCTCTCGGACTCTCAACTGATGATATCCCGACCTTAGGTCAATTTTCGAGTATACAATCAATCCTTGCAATTGATCGAACAGGTCGTCAATTCGGGGTAATGGGTATCAGTTCTTTATCGTGAGTTTATTCAACTCCCGGTAACTCAATGCACATCCGAAACGATCCATCCTTCTTTTTAACAAATAGAACTGGAGCTCCCCAAGGTGATGAGCTTGGTCGAATAAACCCTTTTTTGGACAATTCTTTCAATTGTTCTGACAATTCCTTCATCTCAGATGGTGCTAGCCTATAGGGTACTTTGGCCACTGGTGCCGCTCCAGGCACTAGTTCAATTTGAAACTCTATTTGACGAGCTGGTGGAAGACCGGGCCGTTCTTTGGGAAATACTTGGGGAAAATCTCTAACGATAGGTACGTCTTCGGGTTGTTTTTCGGTTGACTTATTCTCCGTAACACAAGCCATGAATACCTGACATCCTTCGTTCATGTGTTTTATCACTCAGATGTAGGAGATGATTCCATAGAGAGGTTTATTTTTATCCCCTTGGACAATGAGAGTTTCATCTTTAAGTGGTATATGAATAGCTTTTTCATCACAGTGAATCCTGGCACGGTGGCTGGATAACCAATCCATACCAACGATAGCGTCAAAACTTCCGAGTTGAACATGCATAAGTTCAATAGCAAAGGGTTTCTCTAGTAAGGTTAGGGTACAATCTTTCATAACAGTATCGGTGCCTATGAGGTTTCCATTAACCATTTCAATTTTGTAGGTAGTGTTCAGTTTAGAGGGAGTAACGTTAAGAAAAGGGGCAAACGTATCTAACACAAAACTTTTATCTGCACCGGAATCAAATAATACTCTAGCATTATGTTGGTTGAGTAAGAACGTACCAGTGACAACGTCAGGTGCATTGCCGTCTCCAAGTATATATGCTCTAACTCGAGCATTTTCCTGTCCATTTCCCTTCGAGCAGTTCCTCTTGATATGTCCTAGTTCTCCACATCCGTAGCAGGTAGGAGTTAAATTGAGTGTGTTGCTTCCCGTAGCAGGACCTCTACAATGCTTGGTTTGATGACCAATCTTCTGACATTTGTTGCACCGGGTGGGACAAGGACCATAGTGATGGATCTTGCATCGGTTACACTGTGGTTTCGGGCCGTTGTATCCTCCTCCTTCTGTGGTACCGTAAACTCTGGTGTTCTCTTGTCTATGGTTTTGTTGTTGGTGGTGAGCATTTCGATCATTCTGGTACTGGTTGTTATTTCGGTTGTTGTTGTGGTGGTTGTTGTTGCGGTGGTTGCTGGTGTTGCCTTGATGGTTGTTGTTGTGATGGTGGGTGGTTCTCTTGTCATCCAGCTTCCTTTTTAGCTCATTATATTTAACTTCTCGATCCATAAGTTTCTGAGCTAATTCCATTGTGGCTTCTAAGGTTGATGGGTTTGATGAGGTGACATTCCCTTCAATGCTCCGAGGGAGTCCTTCAACATACTTCTCCAATGTTTTCTCAAGGTAAGGTACCTTGGAATGGCATAACAGTTTGAGTTCTTGAAACCTCCGATTATAAGTCCTCAAATCAACACCTTTCACTACCAACACGTGAAACTCATCCTCAAGCTTTCGTAGTTCCGAACGAGGACAATAATTCTTTAGTATTTTGGTTTTGAACTCAGCCCAGGTGAGCTGATACGCAGTTGCAGTTCCTAATGTTTGAACAATGGAGTTCCACCAGGATAGCGCGTCTTGCATTAGAGTTCCGGTAGCAAAGGTAACTTTGTTGTTTTCTGAGCACCCACTTCTTTGAAAAACCGTTTCACTCTGTTCAAACCACTGAGCCAGATCGGATACACCTTCGGTACCTTTGAAATATGCCGGTTGGCAAGTCATGAAGTCCTTGTAGGTACACTGACGAGGTGTCACATTTCCTGCTACTTGCGTGCCGACACCTCCATTTCGGTTTTGTTCAACTAGGACGGCATTGACACCATCGGCAATTGCTTGTTGTATAGCTGCCGGGGTCATGGCCTCGGGAGGTACGAGTACTCGTGGAGTGGTTGCAGTTTCTCTCCTTGTTCGAGCCATGTTTCTATTAACCATGAAAGAAAGTAGCTCATTAGAACATTCATAACGATCCTGTTTCATTGGAATACTTCAAGTAACAAATAATGTATAGGTTAGAGTCAAAATGTGTCACGACATGTCGGAAAGACATACATTGATTATGAATGATTTGACCTGCATAACCCATATTTTACTAGATAATATGAAAGATCATAACACATATGAATAATAAAAACAACCATGGAATTTCATAAATCAATGTCATTACATTACAACACTTTATTAATACTTGTTTGATTGTTTAACAAAACATCCAAAAACAAGTTTCCTTATTAATATGACATTGATGTTGACACGTCTTAGATCTACGGTTTTCCAGGTGCATCATCCATACGACGTTGGAGTTCTTGGATTGTAGCGGTCAAGGTTTCAATGGTCTGGTCTTGAGCTCTCTCCCTTGCTTGGGATTCCTGCAATGCATGCCTAAAAAGCATATTCTGAGTGCTAATCCTATCAAGTTCACGATCCATGGCTCCTACCATTATCTCCATTGAAGTATTGGCTCCACACAATGCTCCTATAAATTCCATCGATTCCGAAAACTGAGTATCCATCTGTTCGATCCTAGTTTCCATGGCTAGTTGACCAATTGCGAGGCTATAAACCTTACCTGCAATGGTTTCAAGGTGCTCACGAGGGAAGTTGTTAAGTATGTTGGCAATAGAATCGAGCCGATCCTGGTGACGAACCAATCTTGCTGCTAACAAAGGTATTGTGCGATGAATGGGTTCTCCGGTGACTGGAAGAGTCCGTGAAGTAGCGGTGGAAGAACTTTCCCTAAGTTCTCTAGCAGTTGGGGCACCTTCTTGAGATCGCGAGTAATGCATGATTGGTAATAAGAATGACCATTTGCGAGCATCCACTCGCTTACATGTCCTATAGTGCCTGCCGGTCCCAATTCGGACATAGGGATTCGAAGATGATGGGCGTATCGGGTAGGTTCTCCGATGAGGTGACACAGGAACATTGCGGTTAGCCACGGGTGGTGATTCTAGTTGTGGAGAAGATGCTAGTGGCACACTGGTGGTCTGACTGTAGAAGACAGTAAGTGGTGGTGGTGGTAGCACAGGTGGAGCAAGTGGTGGTGGCACAATTGTTTCCAGTGGGGGTCTGACAAGAGTTGGTAGTGATATAACCAGAGTTGTGATGCGTGGGAATTGCACCAGGCTTTACCTCTCGAGGGATCTCGAGAAGCTTACAACCCCCACCAGGCAGTGTACCTGATCGATGTAGTATAGTATAATGACAAGTACCGGGTGATTGATCGTTCAACTCAGGAATAGTGTCGCTAGGATTAGAAAGCCTAAAAACTAGGTCTAGAGGTGAGGGATGATTCTTTTTGTATTTTTTTTTTATTTTATAAAAGCAAGTAAAAATCTCGGTTTTTAGAGGAGTGGGCGGAATTAGTTGCTAGTCAACTAACCCAATAACTAAAGATGCAATCAAAATGAAATAACGAAAATGAAAATAAACTAAATTAAGATAGTGGTGTCAGCAATAAGTGGGAGAATTGTGTTTACTTAGATTTCACTACTCCCTAGATATCTTTTACAGGTTAATTACTTGTTACAGTTGCGTGGATGATGGATTGTATTCCTTAATACCATTCATGGGGTGGCGTACTTACTTCCCCAATCCTATAAGCTCCTACTTCACTCCTATGTCGAGCCGGCTAAGAAGCTCCTAACATGGGATCACTAGAATTCGCTCATGCATTAAATACAATCATAAAAACCTAGTACACATCGGTTCATGTTTCTTAAGACGTTCAAGCAAGTTACACAATGGAGATCTGCCAGTTTTCTTAAGCCTAACATTGAAATCATTCATTGATTACAACTATAAACAAGCAATCAACCTATAATCAACATCTAGGTTTCATTACATCTAAGCCAACACATGAAAGATCTAGCCTAGCATGTTATAATCAAGACAAGCATAAGATATATTCAAACAACACATAGACATATTGAATGAATTGAAAGAAGACTTATCTTAATTGAACATGAAAGGTTTCAAGGGGTGAAAACCCTTGAAAATACTGTTACAAACGACCTAGGGTTTATTAGGTTCGACCCTAGAATTCTCCACACAAGTTCCTCCCTTAATGAATTAAAAATAGAAAAGTATATATAGATTCTGTGAGGTGACGGCGTCAAGAGGAAAAATCTGACGCCGTCATCTCACCGCCAATAAAGTTCTCGGACTGCCTAGATCCATGGGTGACGCCGTCATGTGTAATCCTGCTCCAGGCCGTCACCAAATTTACTCTTGACGCCCTACTTCTGACGCCGTCACGTTTTCTCTGGGTCGTCATCCATTTTGCTCTTGACGCCGTCAAGCAAATCCTTCTTGACGCCATCAGGTACTGTTCCCAGCAAGTAAAATTAAGACTTTGTCATTTTCTTCACTTTTATGCTCCAAAAACGTCCAAAATGCTTCCTTTTCCAGAATTCACTCCCAAAGTACCTAAAATCACAAAAGGAACGATTTAGGGCAATATTTGATCAAGTAATTTCCAATTCCGGCTTAAATGACCCCCTAAAAACGGTTCATTTTTTGCCTGATCATATACCCTTACACTTGAGATTTGCTTGTCCTCAAGCAAATGCGCTTTTATTCTAGTCAAAATACAAGTTAGGGGTCATTTACCACTAATATAAAAGTAATTACAACAAATAATCATTCCGCTAAAGACCAAAGACAAGCACGGAGGTCATACACTAGCACCTCGCAAATAGTGTTTAGATACTCACATCTCTCGAGCGTAATAAAGTATATATATCACAATATGGAAACGGAAAATATCTCTCATTACCTATCATAGCAAAATAGATTACCATAGGCTTGGGAAAGGATCAAACCTCTACCACATGGCGTAACCACCTAGGATAAACTATCAAAGAGGTCTTTTAAAGGGCGAGTTAATAATCTTGGTGTAGGGATATGGAATACACGGTTTTGTTGGATATAGGCAATCTTTACTGGTGGCGAGTTAATAATCTTGGTTAATTACATGTACAATATGGCGTTGCTAAGCCAAGACTAGACTCGACTTAAGCTAATAAATAAAAAATAACAAAAACATAAAATAAACGTAGAATGAAACGGGATGGTAGTCCGTATGTTTTTTCTCGTTTCTTTTTCTTAATTTTTTTTTCGATTTTTTTTTTTTTTGCATACACTCTTACCATACCATCCAAAATAATACATCATAGGGAATGAACATTCCCCTTACAATTGAATTTTTACATACTTTACAATAAACTAATCTAATGACTCGAATTAAGAAAATTAAAACACTTGGAGTACTTTTAAGATTAACGTACATATGGGGGTAATAATATGATGTTCTTCCCCATTACTCCATAACATAAGTACTTTACCTATGAGTCCCAATCGTCCCAAAACAATATGTATAAGGATATGACTCGACTTAGCAACCATGTAATCAATTAGATAATTAACTAAGGGTTTAACAAATAACAATAATGCACTAAAGATGAGTGCATACACGGAAGGCTAAGGCGATTTGGGTGTACATTTAAATGGGGTGTAACAAATTCTTCCTTTAAGTAAGATGCTTAAAGTTAGAAACGAAAAGATAGGCTCGGAGGGGTGTACTAGGGGTTTCGTGTACTAAAAATGAGTACAACGCTAATGGTGTGGGAAAAATTAATTGACTTAACTAGCCAAGTAATATGACTTAAATGGTCAAGTAATTATGATACGGGTTTAACACAAGGGTGATCCTAATGCCTCTTATCATGTAGTAAATCCTACTACACGAATGTAGTCTCACTAGCAGTCTCGGGATGCATCATTAACACAAGTTCTAGAATCTAAATGCTACCGGTACACTCATAAGCACTAATAGTAAATGCTTTTCCTATCAAATCTAAAGGCGAACCTCATATATTTGGGTGGAAAATTTTTCTGAATGGTATGGTTTTGTGCTAGTCATACGACTCCTATCCATGAGACGCTTGCTAAGGCTAAAGTTTCACTCCTAAATGTTGTAAAAAATTTTAAATTTGGTGCTAAAATTACACTAACAAGTATTTCTCATAGTTTTATTACACATCTACCATCAAACAAACAAACTCAAGCGAAAGTGTATCTATAAGGTATCATCATTTTACCCTCCCCTTACACTTAGGATGAACATTGTCCACAATGTTCAAGTAACGAATGTAAAGGTAAAATAGGTAAAAGAATGAAATCAAATACTCCCCTGATTCGCTCGGTATGGATAGTGTGACAACAAGGTTAGATCTTCCTCCAAGAAAATGAACAATCAAAGCTTCCCTTCCAGAATACAAATCCTCTTCTTGTCATACATAACCTGTTAAACCTGAGAAAACAAACAAGGCAACCTCGCATAAAATCGGCGGCAATCTATATATGCTAACAAATCCTAGAAAACAAAATAAGATATAATGCTTGTGGAATGATGTTTGCAGATTTCCTGAAGATTATAAAACTAAAGATTCAACAAAAACTTTAAGACTCCGTTAGAAAAACAAAACTGGCAAAATTTCCAGAATTTTACCCGTGACGCCGTCAGGAATTTCTTCCTGACGCCATCAGAAGTGACCTGCAGAAATTCTTATGTTAAGTTTCCGGAAAATTTCTGGAAAAACTTTGTCCTACTTCCTGGAAAATCCTGCAAAACATCATTATGACTCGATACAAGCATTTGACTCTAACAAATACGAATACACATGTTCATTTAATATTGTGGAGAATCATGATCAAGTTTGTTTCTTAAAAACATATTTGGAGTTTCCCCTTACACTTATCTTTTGCGAAATACCTTTGGATGAAGTTAAGACTAAGCTAAACAACAAAGTAAAGTATTTTCACCATTTTATTTTGAAACATGATCTGCCAAAAATAAAAATAAAGCATGCATACGGAAGCAAATAACAATCAAACAAAGTAAAAATCACACAAAACATGGGTTGCCACCCAAGAAGCGCTTTTCTTTATTTACGAGTCTTGTAGCTAGACTCAAGGTCATGGGTTACTACGTGACCTCATCGTTGGTTTCACTCTCTAGGTCATCTCCTATACCAGTTTTGTATTCCAGACCTAGTTGCAAGCATTCTTAGTAGAAGCCAAGCATCCTATTCATCACATACTCTACTCCTCTACGTCTATCCTCATCATTCCTATAGTAAGCCGCTTGTTTTTGTTCCTTTTCTATGTTTGACAGGAGGCGGTACTGCTCAATCTTATAGGGCATTTGGTAGGCAATCTCATCATTCTCCTCCTTGAACCTAACTATCCCTAGAGTCGGATCATAACTCATCTTAGTAGCCTCAACGAATGGTTTTCTGAACACTACTTGACTTAGGCAAGCATCTATCACCGGACGAGTATCCTCTACTATCATAAAATCGATCTCATAAGTGAAATTTCCGACAATCACATGTAATCCTTTCACTCTACCTACAGAATTACTTATCAAATTCTTACTGGGCATCATCTTATAACCAAGTTGTTTCTTCATTACCCAATTATAATAAGTCCTAGTCATGATGTTTATAGGAGACCTAGGATCGATATAAGCTTTCCATACATGCATATGCCCAATGTTGCATGGTATGTTGATGTTAGAGGGGTCTCCCATTTTGATAAGGGGTGAACCAAGGATATATGGTGTCTCGGGATCATCGAATAAATCTTTGTGATATTCCCATTCTTCCTTGGTGGGCAACTTATCAAAGTACTCTTCTACAGTCTCGACTTCCTCTAACTTTTCTCCCTTATTAACCTCAACTTCCCTAATTTCATCCCTAGTATCGGTTTCTACTCCAACTTCATCCATGTCACTTTCTTCTATATCCTTATCAATTGGTTTAACAGTGACAACATTGACAAAGTGGACGTGTTTGGATGACGAGGGGTCCTTAGTTTGGATTCCGCTATTGGCGTCCCTAGTGTCCTTCCTAGGTGTAGTTAACGCTTGGTTGTTGAGGGCTTTCAACAAGTTGTCAATCTTATTGGTCATCTCCGTTTGTTGTTGGTTGAATTCGGTTTCAAACCTAGCTATGCGAGCTTCTTGAGATGCCATAAATTTGGACATCAATCCTTCAAGATTGTTGGTGTTGTTAGAAGGATTGTTGTTGAAAGTACGGTTGGAGGATGGACCATTTGGTTGGTAACAATTAGGCGGATTGGAAGAATTGGTTTGGTTTTCTTTCCACCTAAGGTTTGGGTGATGTTTCCAAGCAGGGTTGTAGGAATCACCATAAGGGTTTGGCTCGGGCTTGAAAGTGTACCACTTATCTCCCGCTTCGTCGGTACGCGAGGATGCGTAGTCCGCAAAAGCTATTCCGGGGAGTTCCACACAATCACGAGTGTCATGGGGACCACTACATAATTCGCATGAAGAAGTGATTTTGTGTACTTGACTTGAAGGCTTAGGAGCCTCGTAAGATTTCATGAGAAACTTGACTTGGTCCTCAAGTTCCATGATCCTACGGTCGGAAGTGCTAGAATTGTTCGAAGGCAAAGATATTGCCTTGACCGTTTTGTCAAATCACGGGGATCATTCCAACTTTCGTTGTCATAGAGAGCAAGATCTTCTATGAGTTCCCACGATTCTTGCGCACTTAGATCACGTAGCTTGCCACCGGCCGATTGGTCAATGGTTCGCCTTGTGGAGAGATCGATATGGTCATAGAAGATTTGGACTTGGAGCCAAAGGTCTATGCCATGATGAGGGACTTTTTGGAGTAAGTCCTTGAAACGAGTCCATGCTTCATATAGAGTTTCACCTTGACATGGTTGGAACATCAAGAAATCATTTCTAAGCTTGGTAGTTCTCCCCGGTGGGAAAAATTGAGCAAGGAAACAAGTGGTGAGATCATCCCATGAGGTGATGGATCCCGCGGGTAAACGCTCAAGCCATTGACTAACTTGATCACGTAGAGAGAATTGGAATAGGCGTAATCGGGTTGACTCTCTAGCTGTAACATCAAGGTCTATGGAATCTACGATTTTAAGGAAGTCCTTGAGATGTTGATTTGGATCTTCGGAACGAAGTCCATGGAATGCACATCCGCTTTGAACCAACCGGATGGTGTCGGATCGCAAGGAAGACACATTGGCTCCTTGGGTGAGCTCAATGGTGTTTCGGTAGCCTTGGTGGCTAGGTCGGGAATACTCTCCGAGGGTTCGGGGCCTAAGAGGTTGGTTAGCTAGTGGTGGGTTTTATGGGTGGTCTTGTTGTGGTGGGTTGATGGGTTCAAAGATGTTACCACCTTCCATGATGTCGGATGGTATACATTACGAACAAAAACACGAAGAAAGAAGATAGACTAAAGAAAACCTAAAAATAAAAATAAAATCCTACTAGAAAGGAATCTAGCAAGTAGACCTAATAAAAAGAAATTCTAACCTAGACAATAATTATTCCCCGGGCTGCGGCGCCAAAAACTTGATGCGTGGGAATTGCACCAGGCTTTACCTCTCGAGGGATCTTGAGAAGCTTACAACCCCCACTAGGCAGTGTACCTGATCGATGTAGTATAGTATAATGACAAGTACTGGGGGATTGATCGTTCAACTCAGGAATAGTGTCGCTAGGATTAGAAAGCCTAAAAACTAGGTCTAGAGGTGAGGGATGATTCTTTTTGTATTTTTTTTTATTTTATAAAAGCAAGTAAAAATCTCAGTTTTTAGAGGAGTGGGCGGAATTAGTTGCTAGTCAACTAACCCAATAACTAAAGATGCAATCAAAATGAAATAACGAAAATGAAAATAAACTAAATTAAGATAGTGGTGTGAGCAATAAGTGGGAGAATTGTGTTTACTTAGATTTCACTACTCCCTAGATATCTTTTACAGGTTAATTACTTGTTACAGTTGCGTGGATGACGGATTGTATTCCTTAATACCATTCATGAGGTGGCGTACTTACTTCCCCAATCCTATAAGCTCCTACTTCACTCCTATGTCGAGCCGGCTAAGAAGCTCCTAACATGGGATCACTAGAATTCGCTCATGCATTAAATACAATCATAAAAACCTAGTACACATCGGTTCATGTTTCTTAAGACGTTCAAGCAAGTTACACAATGGAGATCTACCAGTTTTCTTAAGCCTAACATTGAAATCATTCATCCATTACAACTATAAACAAGCAATCAACCTATAATCAACATCTAGGTTTCATTACATTTAACCAAACACATGAAAGATCTAGCCTAGCATGTTATAATCAAGACAAGCATAAGATATATTCAAACAACACATAGACATATTGAATGAATTGAAAGAAGACTTATCTTAATTGAACATGAAAGGTTTCAAGGGGTGAAAACCCTTGAAAATACTGTTACAAACGACCTAGGGTTTATTAGGTTCGACCCTAGAATTCTCCACACAAGTTCCTCCCTTAATGAATGAAAAATAGAAAAGTATATATAGATTCTGTGAGGTGACGGCATCAACAGGAAAAATCTGACGCCGTCATCTCGCCGCCAATAAAGTTCTCGGACTGCCTAGATCCATAGGTGACGCCGTCATGTGTAATCCTGCTCCATGCCGTCACCAAATTTACTCTTGACGCCCTACTTCTGACGCCGTCACGTTTTCTCTGGGTCGTCATCCATTTTGCTGTTGACGCCATCAAACAAATCCTTCTTGACGCCGTCAGGTACTGTTCCCAGCAAGGAAAATTAAGTCTTTGTCGTTTACTTCACTTTTATGCTCCAAAAATGTCCAAAATGCTTCATTTTCCAGAATTCACTCCCAAAGTACCTAAAATCACAAAAGGAACGATTTAGGGCAATATTTGATCAAATAAATTCCAATTCTGGCTTAAATGACCCCCTAAAAACGGTTCATTTTCCGCCTCATCAAGTTGTTTCATACGACTGAAGTTGTTGGATTTGCCTACGTCGGCGAATCAGACCTGGTGATGTTTGAGAAGAAACCTCTGGATCAGGTGCAGGTAGAAACTATTGACTCTGCATGTACCTATCAGTTGCAGGTGACATAGGCATAGCTGTTAGCGCATAGGCTGAAGTAGGAAGCACAACATCCTCAGCCCCAGAATCTGATGACAAGCTGATAGGGTGGGAGTACGAAAACATGACGCTATAATAATCCCGATTAGTAAATATAAGTAATTAGCATAATCATAAACAATTTAACATTGTTAAGAAATCATAAGCAACATCTTTACCAGATGTTGGAACTGCTCAGGCACGGAGCGCGTAAGATGGTATTTTGTAAAAATCGTCCGTTTTAAAAGCATAGTTATAGTCCAGTGTTCAAAAACTCCTGGTTCTCTATAACCGTGGCTCTGATGCCAATCTATAACACCCCCCAAAATATGAACAATACAGCAGAAGACTTATGGGGTATTACATAGAGGATCTTTGTCACAATCATAGAAAACGACTCAAATGAGACGTTTTATGTTTATTTAAAATACCAAATATTCAAGTTTCCAAGATGTTTCATAAATAAACAAGTTTTATTCCAGAAAATGATGAAACATTTATTTAAATCCATGCCAGGTTTCTTGCCTACTCCGTGCCTTCAAGATCCATCCAAATTAGTTACCTGAGATAAACGTGCTAAAAGTCAACAAAAGTTGAGTGAAATCCATAGGTTTATATTTAAGAGTTGAACACAAGATATAATCATTAATTGTATTTCGATACAATTAAACAAGTTGAAAAATCACATCCATTATTGCCTTAAGCTCATGACACGCAACGATTAACAGACATCAAAATAACCATAATAATGATGTAATATAATAGGCCCTCAAGATAGGTATTTGCCAATAGCCTATGAAATCAAAATAAAGTGCATTTGGTGGCTTTACTCTAGCAACCAAATGGGGATTGTCAATCCCTGATAGATCTATTCACAATTATTTATGTTCACCCTACAAGTGATTAAGGTTCATGATCGAGGGACTTTCGGCAATAGCAACTTAAGCAATCATAATAATCAGCATGTATCATAATACCAAGAAAAGACTTGTGTTTAGTTTTTAAGCATGTATCTCCCCCACGAAATAGTTTAAAAGTGGGTTATGAACTCACCTCAGTAGTACAATGGAAGTAGTAGTATCGTAATCTCAACGATGCAATGCAACGGCTTCACACACAACCTAAGAGATATGGCAAGTTTTAGTTTGATAGTCTAAGTCCAGTTTTATCGCGAACATTAGTCATTAATCAATATTAAGTCGAAACATGTGTAGGCGATGTGTTACAATGTATGTTCAAAAGAAAATGAATAAATGTATCGTTGTATCGTTAAAAATTTAATTATAGTTACGTATATTATAAGTTAAATTTATCAAGTTTTACATCAAATATATATGTATATATACAAAACATTATTATTATTTTTATAAAATACTATTACAGAAAAATCCTTTAAGTTTCTCCAAAGTTACATTTTTAACCATAACGGTCAATTTTTACATCGTTAGTCCAAAGTTAATTACTATTTCATTTTAGGTCCATGAGTATCAATATTTACATTTATTAACTCCAAGTTGTATTATTAACATTTTATAACCCAAAAAAATAGTTTTGACAGTTTCTACCCTAACTTTACAGTTTTGACAGTTTTAGTCCCTCGTTAGCCATATTTTACAAAGTTAGTCCAAAAGTTACCAAACTTAAAATATAACATCTTTACTTTTCCCATAAACTCAGAATAGCTTATTTAGCTTATAAAACTGCTTAAAAGCTTAAAATCCATCTTTTTACTTTAAATGGGCTTAACGAGCCATAACTAAGGGCCCATTAACGTTTTATGATCCAAAAGGGTAGGGGGAACAATAGACCTACCTTAGTCTATATTTTTAAGTTATAAAAACATTTCAAAAGAGCTTATACACTCAGCTTATTGAATAATCTCAAAAATTGCTTATTGGGCTTAACAGGCCCAAAACTGATTTAATTCCCTTTGAAATTCTGTCAAAAAATCAATTCACTTTAGGGTCGCGTAAGTAATGAAACTAGGTCGCCAGGCTTAGATAATTATTAGTTTCAATTGTTTACAAGGTGGGAAATTAGTTCAAGCTTAAACATGGTATAGCTATGTGTCGATATATTCAGTTACATGATCAAAGTAAATGGCAAAAACTCGTTCTATGTTAGTTTCCAATATCAAAAATATTCTAAGTATTTTTAACTAAATTCGTATAGGTCCATATCAATATAGAAACGTGTGATATAAGTGCTTATATGTTATTATGAGTTCCAATCGTTCATAGGGTCTCGTTAATAATCTAGCTAACAAATGGTACGAAGTATAAAATGTATATGTCGCGTTTAATCTTTGCGTGGTATATATAGTAAGCGTTCGTGCAAAAATCATACGAATGCATGTCTATAAATAGAAAGGATGTTCAAGGTCTTACCTCACCTCACAAGGGTGGCGTAAAATGTATGTAGAGATCGAGCTGGAACAAGGGATGAATGTGGCTTGACTCACGATCTAACTAAGATCTAGGAATGAGCAATACGAGACTTTGAGCTTGTTTTGACACCTTGTACGCTTGGCAAACCGTTTGTCCCTTAATACTCCATAATACCTTAACTAACTTGAAATGTGGTTCGTTTATGTGTGTGTTTGTGTCGAATTGCATGCACCCTTATATAGGTGAGTTGTGCATGGATTCCAAGGATGGTAAGGTGCAGAAATATATGAGATTGAGTGTACAAGTGATTCAAATGATTGCATTTGCATGGAACCTTCCAACTCCAAGTGCAACAGGACAAAAGTTTCCTGGCATGTTGTGTTTAGAAGGTTTAGGGTACTTGAGTGGTCAAAGAATACCATGTAACTGGCCTTATGGCGATTGGGGAGTGCTTTGCTGAGCCTTGGAGGTTCATGCTTTGGTTTTGAGTGTTATTCCATATCATTTCAAGTTTGGATAAAACGAGAAGCAAGCTGAGCTTGAGCAGTTTTTGGAACAGTAAAAGTGCAAGATATTTCAAGACAAATATCGTTCTTTGTTGGGAACATACTTTTATATTTATTCAAGTCTCGGTCATTACATTTTGTAATAGGTTGCTTTAGTATTATTATTCATTATGTTTAAGTTAATGGGCAACATGTAAAAGCCCATAAGGCTTACAAAGCCCACGTTTAATGAAAGGAAGGTACTAGGGAGTGTTGCCCTAGTTCCTCTCCAATAAATACAAGGCTTATGTAACTGATGTGATAAAATCAAATCAATTATATTATAGTATAGTATAAGTATTACTCAAGAAATCCGCAAAGAAATACGGATAACCCGAGGTCGTAGTCCGTGTGAAGGGTGAATGGAATTTTGAATTCCCGATTCGTGAAACATGTCGTGAAAGTGGTAAAAAGTGATTTTGATGAGATTACACTAATGAAATAACAAATGAATCACAAATAATCACTAAACCACGTAATTCAAGTAATTAAACCAAAAACGTAACGTAAAATCGAAAACGTAAGCTAATACGCAAAATTAATGTAAACGTATGATAAAAGAAAATTTTGAGAAAAAGAATAATATTTTTTTGACTTTTTATTTATTTTTTATGAATTAAAAACTAATTTACTAATTAAAAATTAAAAGAAAATGTTGATCTTTCTAACTCTATCTTTTCTTCATTCTATTTCAATACTTTCATTATTAGATTAGTCTTGCATGTACTTGTTGATACTTGAATTCACGTAAGATCAAATCGAATGTTTTATAAGCTACAAAAGATTTTGAAAATAAATTTAAAAAGGACGTAAAACTATTTAACCCCCCTTCTAGTTTTCCACAGAAAATGCAAATAAAGTGAGAAAAATGTAAATTAAATTTTTAAAATTATAAAATAACTAAAAAGTCATTTTAAAACTTAGAACTAATTTTTTTGGCTTTTTATGTAATTTTTAGGATTTAAAATCTAATTAAAAAGTAATAAAAATTCAAATTAAATTCAAAATACATGGGAAAAATACAAAATAAATTTCTAAAATACTAAAATATATGAAAATAAATTTCTAAAATATTTTTGTATTTTTCTATGCTTTTTCTGATTTTTTTGGATTTTTTGGTAATTAAAATGTATTATAAATTGAATAAAAATGAAAATAAAATAAGAAAAATAGCAAATCAACTTGGAAAAATATGAAAAATTCAGGGAAATTCTAAATTAATATTCTAATCCTGAGAAAATTTTAAAAAATGAAAAATAAGCACTGTAGGTACTACTTGCTTTGAAAACAACTTAAAGAAAAGTGCTTATTGATAAGCACAGTTAACCCAGTTGACCAAAACTTTGACCAATAGCTTATATAACTTAAATATGCTCAAATAAACAAAACTCAGACCAAATGATACTCAGAAACAAAGATGTAGGTGCAAACAGTTCAAATAAGCTATTATGGAAAAAGCTATAAGCATTCAGAATAAGTAGTGGTCCAAAAACTCAATGTAGACAGCAATATTAGGTGTAATAGAACTCAAATGAACAATTAAACTTAGAATATGATCAAAGATAAGCAATTGCAGCCCTAAGATTGAATGACAGATTTATGCTCCTAACTACACCACTAAATAAGCCAATAAGCTGGAGCAAATAAGCTCAGAGATGCAAACTTATGGGGGCAAACCACTTACTAACAAGCTGAGAACACTAAAACACAAACAAATCTGATTTCCAATCTAATTTACTCAACTAAAAATAGCCTAGAAATCTGGTCAAAACCTGAGGAGCAGGGTAATGGTGAGGCCAAACAGTCAACTTCAAAATGCTTATTCAATAAGCAAATAAATTCCAATTTTCAAATTTCTTTTTGATTAAGTTTCCCTTACTGCCAAATTACTCAAAACAACAATCTAAAAGCAATTTTAATAAGAAATGAACCTTAGGATTGTTATTCAATTTGTGACAAAAAACTGATGAGCGAATGATTTTTTGACTTTTTGATTAAAAAAAAACTTTGACTAAATGGAATTATGATTGCTAATATATTACTGAAAAATGAAATTTAAACCTAATGAATGAGTAAATAGAGGTAATACTACTACTTATGCAACTATCTATATGGTTATGCACCTATTTACTTAAGGGAAAATTACCAATATGACCCGTTGCCCTGCAGTTTAGGCATATTTAGCCCTTTTTTGAAAAATTCCCGTTTTAGCCCAAGTTGCCCTGAGCAACTTTCGTACAGCCAACCAAAAGATGACACGTGTCCTCAAGTTGCCCAAAACACACGAAAGTTGCCCCGACGTGGCACTCTGTAGTTGGATATGCAAATAGTTACCCAGGGCAACCTGGCTAAAACGGGAATTTTTCAAAAAAGGGCTAAATATGCCTAGAATTTGGGCAACTGGGCTATTTTACCAATTATCCCTTTACTTAACTTTTATGCTAAATGATGTGAGAAAGAGATTATTTGACTTTTAATATAGCAACTACTGTGTTTTATATTATGCCTAGCCTAAATGTAACCTAAATGACATGTCTCAATCAACTTACAACCTCTGAAACCCAGAAATCTTAGCAAGACTAACTATGCCAAACACCCTTATTTGTTACTGTCTTAACCAATTTCACCCAAATCCTTCTCAAATTCAGTTCAAAACTCAACCTCAGTTACCAATATAGATCCAATAACACTTAAAATGAAACTGAAACACAAATCTCATACTAGAACATAGATCCGAAGTAAGACAGTTAATGAAACAGTGAATTTGACAGGTACTATGAATCAAAAACACCAAACAAACTAAAATAAACAGGTATGAAATGAAAAATATAAAACAACTATCAATAATAATCGAATAAGAACAGATCTATTCTACCATTACTCTATCAATGCAATTTAAGTAAAATTAAATCAGAAACTTACAACCAAATCCCCCTCAGCAGAAAAGAGGGGGTTCACTAAGCTTGCCTGTCTTTATGACAGGCCAAGTGGACTCCTGTTTGGCTGCCAAACTCCAATACGCTAAGCTTCTTCTCAATAAGCACTTGTGTTTGACTAATGTTGACTTTTGTGGAATTTTAAAGGAAATGATTGAATGAACACACAAAAGCTATAAGGAAGCAGTTATGAGCTCATAAAAACAGAACAAAGCTTATGTTATGCTTAAATATAAAATTCAAACAATATTTTTTTATTTTTCCGATTTTTATTATTTTTTTGGATTTTTTATATAAGTGAAAAACATAAACAGAAACTTGAAACTGAATTTAAATCAAACTACTAATTATGGATTTAAACTAATAACAGATACATAAAGAGAATAAGCTGAAATTAAAACAATAAAATAAAACTGAAATCTGAATTATATTAATAAAGGAAAATTGAGTACAAGGCTTGAAAATTACAATAGAAAAATGAGAACAGAAAACTAAATATGACTAAAAATCTACACACCTACAACTGTGACATGAGGGGGTATATATAGTTGAGATGAGAGCCTGCTAGGGTTGATGAGAGCCTTCTAGACCTATGTTTCTTTTCTCTAATCTCGTCCCTTGATTCATGCTTCAATCACACGCGTGAATTTGGTCCCTTGGATCATGTGCATATGCATTGTGAATCCTCTGTGTGTATTTCTATTGGTTCACGTATGCTCCTGACCTCCTTGACACCAGCTGTCAGCTTCTAGAAGCACAAATGATGAGGTAATTATTCCCAATCATGGTTAATTTGTGTACGGTTAATCCTAGGGTTCTAGGAATAGTGTTTTTCTGGGTTTGAGGTAAAAAATGGGGGGCGGATAATTGGTATTTGGGGTGTTTTATTATTTTGATAGAGTTGACCGGGTGTGGGTAGTTTGACCAGGGTAGTGAGTAGCAGGCTGGGTCTGCTACAAGGGGTGGATTGGGCTGATGTAATATGGTTGGGCTTGGGCAAGTTTTGGTATTGGATTTAATACTAATGAGATCCGTGTGTTTTGTTTGTAATATTAAGCCAAAACTTCCAAGGACTGTTTTTGTAATTCCAAAAAGCATAGGGACCAAATCTGTTAATAATCAAAAATACTTCCCAAG
Organism: Artemisia argyi; assembly: GCA_030686995.1. Taxonomy (NCBI): domain Eukaryota; kingdom Viridiplantae; phylum Streptophyta; class Magnoliopsida; order Asterales; family Asteraceae; genus Artemisia; species Artemisia argyi. The sequence goes on from CM060678.1 coordinate 92,538,313, forward strand.
GGCTATTCTTGACAATCTCTGATTCTTGGAGGACCACTTTTTGACTTTATCTTCAAGGGACCATTTTTGTAATTTCTGAAAGACGAGGGACTGAAAATGACATTTCTTCCAAACTTTGATCAGGGACTAAATATGCAACATTCTGAATCTCTGAGGACTTCTAATGGTATTTTGAGTTTTCTTTGATCATTTTTCTTCCCCGGCTCCGGCATTTTTTGACCTTTTACAAATCTCGTGCTCGTTTTTGTCGGTTTTGCATCGTTTTTGTTCATTTTTCTCATATCCGTACCTGCACATACACAAATACAAAAACATACATTCTCTTGGCATATTTGGTGTATTTGGTCTGATTTAAGGCTAAAAAGGATGTGTGAAAAAGCACACATCAAAATCCCCCAGACTAAGGTATTGCCGTGTCCTCACGCAATGTCATCACCTCACGCTTAAGAGATAAACAATTTCAAAACCTCTCTTTACTAACGTTGTAAAGTAGCAATGATGTTCAAAAGAGATATCAAAATCATTTATTCTAAAAAACGTTCCGTTTTCCGATTTTCATGAATAATAACTACTACTACTCTTTTTGTACTTTTTAATTTTTATATAGGTGACGGTTTGCTTTTACTTTCATTATCAATTTTAATCTGTTGATAACTTTCAGGGTCAGCGAGTAGAGACACTTCTCACAGAGAAGAGACCATACGGATAAAAATCGTCATCCTTGATTTTTCACAAGCTCCCAAACTAAGCATAAAATCGAAATCATTGTTTATCCACAAGTTAGATGCTAACACTACCCATAAAAGTTACTTGTGTATTTACCTCTTGTTCCCAGGTCCTAAGTTTGGTATCTCAAGATTTTAATTTTGTGCGAAATGAATTGCTTCATATTTTCTCATTTTGATATTTGTTTGTCCGATAAGAGCACAAAATTTGAACGCTAAGTAGTTTCCAAACTTTCCCTCGAAAACCCCTACATACAGAAATCGGGTCCACATGAAGGTCTCTGATTTAACATGATTTGTAGGGGCCCCCTTTTTATTTACGACCGAGACATCCCATGTTTGAGACCTAAAACGGAAGCTTTTTATTAAGGAAACCCCCGGAGTCGAAGCTTGGCATTTTTGCATAATTATAAGCACTTTAATAATATTTGGTCCTTAGTCCTTTATTTCTTTTACAACAACGGTTTGAAATCCGCCAAGATGTAAGAGATTTATTATAACCTTGGATTTATATCCGCTGCTTTTTATAGCTTTGGATTCCTCTGCCTTTTTATTTGGCTTTGGATTATTATTATTGATATTCATAATCATATGCCAAACTCCGAGTCCTACGGCCTTTACTAAGATCACAACATCGGCTGTGAACCGGCAAGATGCAATAGTCTATTTCACCGTAACACTGGTAGTACCCCTATGTGTACCAAACCCCTATATGCAGAGATTTTGTTGGGAACGAGAAAAAACTAAGTATTGCCCAAACCCCATACACTTAATTAATCCTAGAGATCTATTATTATTGGTGTGCAATCTTGTGGGAACAAGGAGGCCACAAGTACCTTTCGTGGGCTCTAAAGAGATCCAACTACTCCACGTTTAGCACGAAACTTCTAAATAAACTCTATCATTCCTCGATCTCCGCAAATTTAAAATCCCAAGTAATGTGATCCACGGATGCTTAGTCATAATCTTTTGATTATATTGGTTAAGGGAGATGAGCTAGGGCTCAACACGCCCGGTCAAGTTGGAATATTTATTTCTACTCTCGCCGGTAGGAAAGTCAAAACAAGGTGTCAAATCTTATTATTATATGATGAGTGTCTAAATACTCATCATTTTATACCAATCTGAGCTGCCAGAACATACAAAAACACTCAAATATGCATCATAATACTTAAAATATCTTAGAAGTGTGTTTTATATGTTTCAAATACAAAATATGCAAAAACAAATGAAAAACGTACAAAGTTTGCATAATTGGCAGTTTCAGTCCCTCAAATTTCACAAAGTGTCAAAACTAGTCCCTGAAGTTTTAAAATGAATGAAAAGTCAACTTAAGCCCTTGGGAAACCAAAAATATTCACAAATGATCCCTGGATGAAAGTTTACACAAACTGGCAACTTTTACCCCTCAAGTTACAAAATTGGCAAAAATGGTCCCTGGGTATTCAAAACTTGGAAATTTACAAATAAATACCCTTGTACTATGCATGAATGACAAAATGGAACAATTTTGATAACATTTTGAGAAATTACAACCACAGTCCCTTAAAAATCCAAATTTACATAAATGGTCCCTAGAGTTTGAAAAATTACAGAAAAGGTCCCTGGATATTTTTAAATGGAAAAATCATAAATTTGGTCCTTGGTTTATCATATTTGGCAAGTTAAATCCTTTAAAATATTTTGGGAGAATCACGAATACAGCCCTTTAACTTTGCCAAATTTACAAAATTGGTCCTTGTTAAATACCTTAACCAAACCGGACCTTATTTATTATAAACCAAAACCAAATCCAACCCAACACAAACCAAAACCCCAGCCCACCCCCTTTGTTTTTACCCAGCCCATACAACAGCCCAATCCAACACCCCTTATATTAAAACCGGGTCAAACATAGTCAACCCCCGCCCAAAACCAGTTCCACTGTTCATCCCCCTCCTTCCTCGCTGCAAACCAAAACCAGGTGGTTTCACCACCACCACCTCACCTCTCCACCTCACCCCCTACTCCCCTAACCTCACCTTTCCACCTCACAGCAAACCCACACCCCATTTAATGCTATCTACACCAATTTTCCCTCCAAACTATTTCCTTACCTCTGTTTTCTTCCATACAACACCAACTTGCCTAAAATCCTTCCCATTTGTCCCCTGCCACCTCCACATAACTCCAATTGTCCTTAATTATTCACCGTAGTCTCCAAGTTAACGTGAAGGACTTTGGCGCCAAAAGTGAGTTTAAACGGTGGAGATCAATTGGACATCATCAAGGGCTCAGATGAAGTGGGAAAAGTCCTTGAGGACACCTGGATGCTCATTCTTACCTATAAAGATCAAGAGAAGCAGAAGAGTTATCTATCTAGTTTAATTTTAAAAAAGTGTATGTCGTATTAGTTGTTTCAAAAGTTCAAGTGTAATTTAAAGCTTTCAAGTTTCAGTTTAAGTATTCTCAGTGTACTAGTAATCTTTTTAGTTAATAAAAATCAAGTTTGTGTTGTTATCTTAGTTGATGCCATTTTCAATTTCATGTCAAAAATCTCAATAAGTTGTGTACTTATTATTGTTATGTTATAGAGACTCAAGAAGCTCATATAAGCTCCCTTAAGCTCAATAAAGCTTTTAGTAATCTACAAAACAGTATAAGATAAAAAATTCATCATATACAAACTTGGTCAAAGAAAGTCAACTGTGGCACTTGGTTTTGATTTATGGGTTTCAGAAAAGATTTGGAAGCAATAAAGAAGCTGTGGAGTTTGGTTTAGATCCTCAGGGAGGAAATAGGTTGTCCTTGGTTCATGGTTTGAGCAGGAAAGCACCTTGTAAGTTTTTGAAATCTCATTATTGTCTTTGTACTCTAGCTTTGTTCATTACTTGTTTTTTCAGTTGTTTACTGCTTATTTAGTCTTAAATAATGATAATATAACCTTAGAATAGTATCTTGTTTGTTGAAATTTCTAGTTACCAAATAATCAAAGTTTCACAGTCAACTTAGTATAATCAGTATTAGTGTGTAATTGTGGTCATTTTCTGTTTCTAAGCACTTATTAAGGTCTAATATATCATAATAAGCCATTATGGATCAGTAGCATAAGCTTTGTAAGCCATTTACCTCTTAAACTTTCAAATCAGTGCAATATAGGGGTGTTTGGATTAGTGAATTACCCTGTGACTTTGTGGTTGTTCTGGTATCTTTTTGTTGTGGATAGGTTGCATAAGTCATAAGTAGGATATTAGAAGCATAAAACCAAGTCTTACACACCAATTAGTCAAAATCACAAGTAACACATCACCACAGTTAACTGTGGTGATATTGGAGTCCAAAACTCATCAATTCCACTCACAAGTTAGTAATTTAGTTTATTTTAGTCGTAGTATAGCTTGTTATAACCTAATCATTCAGAAAATCAAGTTATAAGTTCATTTTAGTCAACTGAGTTAAAAATCTTAAAAAGTCAAATTGTGCTTTGACAGAAAAAACCAAAAATTCAAGTAATTTTATAGAATTTAGTGTTTAGATTTAGCCTTTGAAACTTTTTGGGATTAAAGCCTACCAGCTTAACTTTAGTTTCCCACATCTGTTTCATTTTTAAGAATTTTATTGAGCAAGATAAGCTCAACCAAAAACACCTGCAGGGCAAGCTAAGTGCCCTGCATCAGCAGACTCACCTCACACCCCCACCTTTGGTGGTGATTTGTGGTTACCCCAGTGGGTCCCACACCTCATACTTTGGTTCTTACAACCCCCCTCCTACCCAGGTTCATTAGTTGACCTTTAGTTTGACCTATAGATCAGTGGACCCCACTTAGTTTTGAACCAAAACTCTGTCCCACTTCTGAGTCAGAAGCCAAATAAGCAATTGCTTATTTTAGCTTCCCAGCTTATTCTAGGAGCTTATCTCACCACATCTATCTTAAATAGGTATAAGTAACTTAGGTAAACCAGATTTCATGATAGTGGACCCCACATAACCTCAACTTAGCTTATTTCTTAGTTTGGTCAACTATAGTCAACTATATAAGCTAATAAGCACTTACAGTGCTTATTCTTGATTTCTAAAGAAGTTGTCTTTGTTAAAGTTTCATTATTTAAGTATTTAAGTAGTTTTATAAAAGAAAAACCAGAAAAAGCAAACATAAAAATAGTGATAGCTTCTATTTAATAGAAATTATCTAATTAATTTTCATCTTAGCTTATTAATAAGCACTTGTCCAATTTTATAATTTTATAAATTACTTAGTACCTTAAAGTAGCTAAAATAATTTTCTTAGAATTTTCCTAAGCAGATTACTATTTATTAGATTTAAAACTAGTTTAAATAATTAAATATGTAATATTAGTAATTAAATAGATTTCTTTAATTTTAATTAACTAAAGTATAATTTTATATTTTTCCTAAGTTTTATAAAGTAGTTAAGACTTTTAAAAAATAGTTTCATTATTTCCACTGTCCATTTTCTAATTTTCTAATTTAAATTAATTAAATTAGCTTTAAAACAATTAATAGGTAATTAATTAATCAATTAGCTTAAATTTAATTTTTAGTAACTTTTTATAATTTTGTAGTATTCCTGTAGTACTTAAATAGTTTTATAAATTTTGTCATAATTTTATAAGGTAATTTAGTATTAATAGTAATTTAAAATAGTTTAATTAGATTAATTAAGTTAACTAGTTTTTAATTAATAAAATACTCATAAAAAGACAAAAATATTTGTTTTCATTTTTTATACTTTCTTCAAGTTCTTATTAAGTTTTAGAAATTATTTGTATAAGTTTTTAGGTTAATTTGTAATAGTTGTGATTTTTAGTTAATTCAAATTAAGTTTTAAATTAGATTTTAATTAGTTTTATTAATTAAATAATAGTTAAATATTATAATAATTACTTTTATAATTTCAATTTCATTTTCCATTTTCTTTAATATTAAGTTTTCAAAAGTTTCACTTTTACCCCCTGCAGTTTGTAACTTGTTAAATACCACTTGTTTTTGTCTGTTATCTGATTTTCTTATTTGTGTTTTTGTGCTTATATTTGTATTCCTGTTATAGTTTCATATTTTCCAAATATCAAGAAATCAGTAGTATAATCAACCCTCAAATCATCTTTGTTACTGTCCTCAGTACCACTCACTTTTCTAATCGTTTACAAATACAATTTCAATCTCATTGGCATTTAACGACCCGGGGATTTCCCTATATTTCCACGGTCAATATTAACTTGCACTTTCTCCCAGGTGGGCCTAACAGCTGCACACGGCTGACTGGTTGGTTTGGGAGGAGTCAAAATTTGGCGCCGCTGCCGGGGAGGTTGTTGCGTATTTCAAAACGGTAAAAGTTTAGTGGTTTTCAAAAAACCCTCCTTTACAAATATCACCACTTTGTAAATTTTTAAGAAAATCAAAATCATATCTGAAAACGTTCATTAACATTTCTCCTGAAGTGTTAACAACACCAAACAAATCATAAACAACAAAACAAACTGTGAAGTTAAATTACTTCGTATCTTTACGATTACAACCTATACAGTTGGTTTAAGGTAAGTTTTGACATCAAATTGCGAACTTAAGAGGGATCCATTTATTTCCTCCCGCCAGCCTGCGAGTAATCTTAAAGGAACGATTTCGATTAACGAATCAGTTTCAAAAATATTGTCCAAGTTTTTTCACACATACACGAAAAGCCAAAAACATTTTACTGTGAATATAATTACATAAAAGTTTACCACCGCAAACCAAGGCAGAACACCTACCAACTGGGGGTGTGAACATAATAAGTTCCCAAACCTAAGATTCAAAACTTACCATTGTATCCTTGTGGATAGTGTACCTTTTTTAAAGGAGCTGTTTACTTGTGATTATTGGGTTTAAGTTCACTATAGTTTTGCCTCTATCTTGTGTTGAAAACTAATTTTTGTGCATGCGCACTCGTTCACAAGCAAAGAATAAAAAGAAGAAAAACGTACCCGAGTTACGTATTGTTGAAAAAGAACACACAATAAAAATGAACGACAAGCCCCCAATCCCTCCCAAGGAGGAGCCAGTTCCTGACACCCGAACTATGGAGGAACTGTGTCAACCTACCATGCACGGGAGGGGTGGACCAATTGCACCACTCACTATTGGAGCCACGGATTTTGGATTAAAACACCACATGATACAACAGATCCAGAATACGTGCCAATTCCACGGATTGCCGGGTGACGATGCCAACAGGCATCTCGACAAATTTTTAACTGTCACCCAAAGCATGAAACAACATGGCGTCGCCGAAGACAGCCTACGTTTATACTTGTTCCCCTATTCTCTCACTCATCATGCGACTTCATGGTTTGATCGACTTCCAAAGAATTCGATCCACACTTTTGATGAGATGATCACTAAATTTCTGGCCAAATACTTTCCACCATCTATGGTCACAAAGCTGAGGAATGACATCAGCAATTTCAGACAGCTTCTCGAAGAGTCCTTATTTGAGGCATGGGAACGCTACAAACTTGCCATTGATAAGTGTCCCAATCATAACATGCTTCTTGTTACCATTATTGACACCTTCTATAATGGTTTGACACTCCGTCATCGTGACACCATCAATGCTGCTGCTGGGGGTACCTTTATGAAAAGAACCCCTGAAGAGTGCTATGACTTAATCGAAAACATGACTGCCCATCATAATTTTTGGGACTCCTCTGCTGAGAGGAACGACTCATTTAAGTCGGACACTCCGGCAAGCAATGAAATATCAATCCTAGCTAAAAGGCTGGATGATTTGTCTACAGCAGTTTTGCGTATCCATCAGAATAATCCTAATTAGGTCAAAACTGTTAACCCAAGTTGTGAAACTTGTGGTGGTCCACATACGTACACAGATTGCCCAGCTTCCGGTGGTTTTTCTCGTGAAAACGTGTCCGCAGCTCAAGGTTCCTATAACACGGGAGGTAATTCTTACCAACCACAAGGGGATCGAAACCTTTTGAGCTATCGATCTAATAACTATATCGGACCACCAGGGTTTAATCAGCCTCAAAACAGGAACCAGAATTTTAACCAGAATCAGAACCAGAACCGAATGAACCAAGGTTATAACAACCAAGGTAATTTCAATTCTGGTCAAAACCAGGTTCACCAAAATCAGAACCAAGGGAACTATAACCGTAATCAAGGTCAGAACAATTACCCACAGGGTAATTTTCAACAACAAAACCACTTCCAAGGTAACAACAATCAGCAACATGGGAATTTCCAGAACAATCGGGCTCAAAATTTTCCATACCAAAATCAAGCTATTGTTCCAACTGGACCATCACATGATGAGTTATTAAAACAGTTTATGAAATCCCAAGAAGAACTGAACAGAATGCTGGTTAGTCAAATGTCTAATTTCCAGAAGTCTTTAAATGATCGACCCTCGAGCTCAGGTACAACTTTACCTAGCAACACGATCGCTAATCCGAGGGGCGATGTAAAGGCGATCACCACAAGAAGTGGAATTTCTTACCAAGGACCTATAGCTCCCTCTACCTCATCTCATATCCCTGTAGAGGAATGTGAAACTGAGGATGCTACGGATACGGTACTTCCTACAAATAACGGAGGTACCAATGACATCCCTCCTCCAGTTATCCCGGTCCCGACTCCTCCTAAAAGAGTCGTGTTTGAAACTACCAAAGGTCCTGTTGAATATCCAAAAGCCAACCCAAAAACAACAATTCTATATCCCTCATGATTGCAAGACCAAAAGCTCCGTGAAAAAGCTAATCATCAGATGGAAAAATTCTTTCAGATTTTCCAAGAACTACACTTCGATATTAGCTTCGCGGATGCTCTTCTTTTAATGCCCAAATTCACATCGACAATCAAAAACCTGTTGAGCAATAAAGAAAAAATGTTTGAAATGGCACGAACTCCACTCAATGAGAACTGCTCTGCGGTTCTATTGAAAAAGCTTCCCGAAAAGCTAGGAGACCCCGGGAGATTCCTAATACCATGTACTTTCCCGGGTATGGTTGAATGTTTTGCCTTGGCCGATCTTGGTGCAAGCATCAACTTAATGCCTCACTCAGTTTGGAAAAAGCTCTCTCTTCAGGCACTTAGTCCCACATGCATGACTCTCGGGCTTGCAGACCGTTCAATTTCACGTCCCCTCGGTATTGCCGAGGACGTATTTGTGAGAGTGGGACAGTTCAATTTTCCGGCAGACTTTGTCGTTGTTGATTTCGATGCAGATCCAAGAGTTCCTCTCATTCTTGGGAGAGGATTCTTAAGAACAGGACGTGCATTAATCGATGTTTTCGATGAGGAAATCACGTTACGAGTTGGCAATGAAGCGATAACGTTCAACCTTGATCAAACCTCGAGATACTCCTCGAATTATAATGCTGATTCGGTCAACCGAATTGATGTCATTGACATTGCATCCGAGGAGTATGCTCAAGAATTCCTTGGATTCGCTGATAATTTTCCGAGTGGCAATCCCACTACTTCTTCTGATCCCATAATCGCTAATTCTTCTCCTTCCCTCACTCCGTTTGAGGGAAGTGATTTTCTCCTTGAGGAATTAGAGGCCTTTCTCCAAAGTGATTCAGTTCCCGAAGGAATTGATTACCAAGAGATTGACCCGGAGGGGGATATACTTCTCCTTGAGAAGTTATTGAACAAAGATCCTTCTCCCATTCCTGTTCTACCTCCACAACTTCATAAGGTGGAAGTCAAATATGTTGCGAAAAATGATGACTTCCCCGAGGTTGAACTTAAGGACCTGCCTCCTCATCTAGAATATGCATTCTTGGAAGGTAACGATAAGTTACCGGTCATTATTGCAAAAGACTTAAAGGATGAGGAGAAAACCGCACTGCTCAAGGTTTTAAAGTCCCACAAGCAAGCAATTACTTGGAAGCTCTCAGACATAAAGGGTATAAACCCGGATTTTTGTACACACAAAATCCTAATGGAAGAGGACTTTAAACCTACTGTGCAGCATCAAAGAAGGGTAAATCCAAAAATCTACGAAGTTATAAAAGCTGAAGTTATCAAACTTCTTGATGCGGGATTGATTTACCCTATATCTGATAGTCCTTGGGTAAGCCCAATTCATTGTGTTCCAAAGAAGGGTGGCATTACGGTTATCACAAATGAGGATAATGAGTTGATACCAACTCGTTTGGTTACAGGGTGGCGAGTATGTATTGATTACAGAAAACTTAACGAAGCCACCCGCAAAGACCATTTTCCTCTGCCCTTCATGGATCAAATGCTCGAAAGACTTGCGGGAAATGAGTATTATTGTTTCCTCGATGGCTTCTCGGGTTACTTCCAAATTCCCATTGATCCAAAGGATCAAGATAAAACTACCTTCACATGCCCTTACGGGACATTTGCCTATCGTCGCAAGCCTTTTGGGTTATGCAATGCTCCGGGCACTTTCCAAAGGTGCATGATGGCTATTTTCCATGACATGATTGTAAAAACCATGGAGGTATGCATGGATGACTTCTCAGTCATCGGGAATTCTTTCGACTCATGCCTCTCCCATTTAGAAAAAATGCTTCAACGGTGTGAAAACACTAATCTTTGTCTAAACTGGGAGAAGAGCCATTTTATGGTTAAGGAGGGCATTGTCCTCGGCCATAAAATTTCAAAAAATGGGATTGAGGTCGATAAGGCCAAAATTGATGTTATTGCTAAACTGCCTCATCCCACCATTGTTAAAGGAATTAGGAGTTTTCTCGGCCATGCCGGGTTCTATCGGAGATTCATACAAGATTTCTCCAAAATAGCCCGGCCCATGACTCATCTTCTTGAAAAGGATGCTCCTTTTATCTTCTCACCAGAGTGCATCGAAGCTTTTGAAATTTTAAAGACAAGGCTTACTGAGGCACCAATCCTTGTTGCCCCCGACTGGGACTTACCCTTTGAACTTATGTGCGATGCTAGCGATTATGCTATTGGTGCAGTTCTGGGGCAACGCAAAACCAAACATTTTCAGCCAATACACTACGCAAGTAAGACCATGAATGAGGCTCAAACACACTATACCACCATAGAAAAAGAATTATTAGCCGTGGTATATGCCTTCGAAAAATTTCGGTCTTACTTAATCTTAAACAAAAGCGTGGTATATACGGATCATTCGGCTTTGAAATACCTGTTCACTAAACAGGATGCAAAGCCAAGACTACTCCGTTGGGTCCTGCTCCTCCAGGAATTCGATATTCTCATAAGAGATAAAAAAGGAGTAGAGAACCTTGCAGCTGATCACTTGTCCCGGTTAGAAAATCCTCATCAGGATATTCTCGAGAGAAAAGAAATTAATGAAACTTTTCCTCTAGAGACTTTAAATCTAATCTCTAACCAGGATGATTCCAATACCCCATGGTTTGCCGACTTTGCAAATTACCGTGCGGGAAATTTTGTTGTGAAAGGGATGTCGTCCCAACAGAAAAGAAAATTCTTTAAAGATGTAAAACATTACTTCTGGGACGACCCCTACTTGTTCAAAATATGTGCAGATCAAGTCATCCGACGGTGTGTCCATGGCCAAGAAGCCATGGAAATTCTTAAAGCTTGTCATGATGGACCCACGGGGGGACATCATAACCCAAACTACACCGCAAAAAAGGTGTTTGATTCAGGATTGTTTTGGCCCACGATCTATAAAGACGCCCATGAACTTATCAAAACCTGTGAGGCTTGCCAGCGTCACGGGAATATTTCTAAAAAGAATGAGATGCCGCAAAACGCCATCCAAGTTTGTGAAATATTTTATATGTGGGGCATTGATTTTATAGGGCCATTCCCGTCTTCACGAGAGAATAAGTATATACTCGTGGCTGTCGACTATCTGTCAAAATGGGTTGAGGCAAAAGCCTTACCCACCAATGATGCCCGAGTAGTTGTTAAATTTTTAAAATCTCTCTTTGCCAGATTCGGGACTCCTCGTGCCATTATCAGTGATCGTGGTACTCACTTTTGCAATGAACAATTTGCGAGAGTAATGCTGAAATATGGTGTAACTCACCGTCTTTCTACGGCATACCACCCCCAAACAAGTGGGCAGGTGGAAGTCTCAAATCGGGGTATTAAGAGAATTCTCGAGAGGACGGTTGGTGAAAACCGTGCCTCTTGGTCGGATAAGCTGGACGATGCATTATAGGCTTTCCGCACTGCTTACAAAACACCCATTGGGTGTACTCCATATAAGCTAGTGTACGGGAAAGCATGTCATCTTCCGATCGAATTAGAACATAAGGCCTATTGGGCCTTAAAACATGCAAATTTCGACCTTCAAACAGCGGGTGATCACCGTAAAGTTCAACTAAACGAACTAAATGAATTACGTGATCAAGCTTACGAAAATTCTTTAATCTATAAAGAAAAGACTAAGAAGATACATGACTCTAAAATTAAGAACCGCGTTTTCAACGTTGGTGACAGAGTTCTTCTTTTCAATTCAAGGTTAAAAATTTTCTCGGGAAAACTAAAAACCCGTTGGTATGGACCATTTACTATAACCAAAGTATACCCATATGGAACTGTTGAGTTATTGCAACCCGACGGTCCCAATTTTAAAGTAAATGGTCATCGGTTAAAACACTATTTTGGAGGGGACATACAACCAATGGTTGTCCCGGATCTCCAAACTTACACCATGGACCAATAAATTCAGGGTCGATTCAAGCTAGAGACTCGGGAATCAAAAACAAGCTACCTCATGGACAAATCAATTCGAGGTCGAGTCAAGCTAGCGACTCGGTAATCAAAAATAGTAGCAATATGGGTCGTCACCCATATTTCTGTCTTCTCGTCCCTTTCTAACACCCTAGTGTGGGGGAGACGAACCACATGTTGTACATATGTAAAATATTTAAAAAAAAAATAAAATAAAATAAATAAAAAATAAAAAAAATGGTATAAGACAAATAAAAAGAAAAAAGTGAGTTTGTATGTAAATAGAGTAAAATAAAAAGGTTAATAGTATTGCCTCCTTACGTTCTAAGTCTTGGTGGGACACCAAGTACTGTGAATATTGAGGGCAATATTCAGTTCTAAGTGTGGGGGAGCGTTCTCACGAATGCAAAACACATGTTCCATCAAGAACCCCCATTTGATCAAAATTACCAGTTTTTTCACACTTAGAAATGCAAATAATGGTATCAATCCTCCATGTCTAACCCACAACAGGATTGGCTAGTCCAGGAGCAAACGGCTCTTGGTAAAGACATCTCAAAACCGTTGATGGCTTGCAATTTGCCAAAAATTGTATGGTTCCTCAGCTCCCCATATCCCATAAAGCGAATGAGTTGACTAGCCCTCAAGATTATGGCTTGTGGTAAAGGCCGTGGAAAAACCATAATTGGTAATCAGCTCACCAAGATGTTGACTATTCCATCAAGAGTTGGCTAGTCCAGGAGCAAACAGCTTTTGGTAAAGACAAATCAAATCCGTTGACAGCTGGTGGTTTGCTAAAAATCACACGGTTATCAGGTGTGCCACAGTTCTTACACCTGGCTACTCCAGAAGTGATGGCTTTTGGTAAAGAGTAAAAATCCATTAATTTTTTCGCAAATAGATTGCTAGGGACTAGCAATAGTTTAGTATGGGGGATTGATGAGTGTCTAAATACTCATCATTTTATACCAATCTGAGCTGCCAGAACATACAAAAACACTCAAATATGCATCATAATACTTAAAATATCTTAGAAGTGTGTTTTATATGTTTCAAATACAAAATATGCAAAAACAAATGAAAAACGTACAAAGTTTGCATAATTGGCAGTTTCAGTCCCTCAAATTTCACAAAGTGTCAAAACTAGTCCCTGAAGTTTTAAAATGAATGAAAAGTCAACTTAAGTCCTTGGGAAACCAAAAATATTCACAAATGATCCCTGGATGAAAGTTTACACAAACTGGCAACTTTTACCCCTCAAGTTACAAAATTGGCAAAAATGGTCCCTGGGTATTCAAAACTTGGAAATTTACAAATAAATACCCTTGTACTATGCATGAATGACAAAATGGAACAATTTTGATAACATTTTGAGAAATTACAACCACAGTCCCTTAAAAATCCAAATTTACATAAATGGTCCCTGGAGTTTGAAAAATTACAGAAAAGGTCCCTGGATATTTTTAAATGGAAAAATCATAAATTTGATCCTTGGTTTATCATATTTGGCAAGCTAAGTCCTTTAAAATATTTTGGGAGAATCACAAATACAGCCCTTTAACTTTGCCAAATTTATAAAATTGGTCCTTGTTAAATACCTTAACCAAACCGGACCTTATTTATTATAAACCAAAACCAAATCCAACCCAACACAAACCAAAACCCCAGCCCACCCCCTTTGTTTTTACCCAGCCCATACAACAGCCCAATCCAACACCCCTTATATTAAAACCGGGTCAAACATAGTCAACCCCCGCCCAAAACCAGTTCCACTGTTCATCCCCCTCCTTCCTCGCTGCAAACCAAAACCAGGTGGTTTCACCACCACCACCTCACCTCTCCACCTCACCCCCTACTCCCCTAACCTCACCTTTCCACCTCACAGCAAACCCACACCCCATTTAATGCTATCTACACCAATTTTCCCTCCAAACTATTTCCTTACCTCTGTTTTCTTCCATACAACACCAACTTGCCTAAAATCCTTCCCATTTGTCCCCTGCCACCTCCACATAACTCCAATTGTCCTTAATTATTCACCGTAGTCTCCAAGTTAACGTGAAGGACTTTGGCGCCAAAAGTGAGTTTAAACGGTGGAGATCAATTGGACATAATCAAGGGCTCAGATGAAGTGGGAAAAGTCCTTGAGGACACCTGGATGCTCATTCTTACCTATAAAGATCAAGAGAAGCAGAAGAGTTATCTATCTAGTTTAATTTTAAAAAAGTGTATGTCGTATTAGTTGTTTCAAAAGTTCAAGTGTAATTTAAAGCTTTCAAGTTTCAGTTTAAGTATTCTCAGTGTACTAGTAATCTTTTTAGTTAATAAAAATCAAGTTTGTGTTGTTATCTTAGTTGATGCCATTTTCAATTTCATGTCAAAAATCTCAATAAGCTGTGTACTTATTATTGTTATGTTATAGAGACTCAAGAAGCTCATATAAGCTCCCTTAAGCTCAATAAAGCTTTTAGTAATCTACAAAACAGTATAAGATAAAAAATTCATCATATACAAACTTGGTCAAAGAAAGTCAACTGTGGCACTTGGTTTTGATTTATGGGTTTCAGAAAAGATTTGGAAGAAATAAAGAAGCTGTGGAGTTTGGTTTAGATCCTCAGGGAGGAAATAGGTTGTCCTTGGTTCATGGTTTGAGCAGGAAAGCACCTTGTAAGTTTTTGAAATCTCATTATTGTCTTTGTACTCTAGCTTTGTTCATTACTTGTTTTTTCAGTTGTTTACTGCTTATTTAGTCTTAAATAATGATAATATAACCTTAGAATAGTATCTTGTTTGTTGAAATTTCTAGTTACCAAATAATCAAAGTTTCACAGTCAACTTAGTATAATCAGTATTAGTGTATAATTGTGGTCATTTTCTGTTTCTAAGCACTTATTAAGATCTAATATGTCATAATAAGTCATTATGGATCAGTAGCATAAGCTTTGTAAGCCATTTACCTCTTAAACTTTCAAATCAGTGCAATATAGGGGTGTTTGGATTAGTGAATTACCCTGTGACTTTGTGGTTGTTCTGGTATCTTTTTGTTGTGGATAGGTTTCATAAGTCATAAGTAGGATATTAGAAGCATAAAACCAAGTCTTACACACCAATTAGTCAAAATCACAAGTAACACATCACCACAGTTAACTGTGGTGATATTGGAGTCCAAAACTCATCAATTCCACTCACAAGTTAGTAATTTAGTTTATTTTAGTCTTAGTATAGCTTGTTATAACCTAATCATTCAGAAAATCAAGTTATAAGTTCATTTTAGTCAACTGAGTTAAAAATCTTAAAAAGTCAAATTGTGCTTTGACAGAAAAAACCAAAAATTCAAGTAATTTTATAGAATTTAGTGTTTAGATTTAGCCTTTGAAACTTTTTGGGATTAAAGCCTATCAGCTTAACTTTAGTTTCCCACATCTGTTTCATTTTTAAGAATTTTATTGAGCAAGATAAGCTCAACCAAAAACACCTGCAGGGCAAGCTAAGTGCCCTACATCAGCAGACTCACCTCACACCCCCACCTTTGGTGGTGATTTGTGGTTACCCCAGTGGGTCCCATACCTCATACTTTGGTTCTTACAACCCCCTCCTACCCAGGTTCATTAGTTGACTTTTAGTTTGACCTATAGATCAGTGGACCCCACTTAGTTCTGAACCAAAACTCTGTCCCACTTCTGAGTCAGAAGCCAAATAAGCAATTGCTTATTTTAGCTTCCCAGCTTATTCTAGGAGCTTATCTCACCACATCTAGCTTAAATAGGTATAAGTAACTTAGGTAAACCAGATTTCATCATAGTGGACCCTACATAACCTCAACTTAGCTTATTTCTTAGTTTGGTCAACTATAGTAAACTATATAAGCTAATAAGCACTTACAGTGCTTATTCTTGATTTCTAAAGAAGTTGTCTTTGTTAAAGTTTCATTATTTAAGTATTTAAGTAGTTTTATAAAAGAAAAACCCGAAAAAGCAAACATAAAAATAGTGATAGCTTCTATTTAATAGAAATTATCTAATTAATTTTCATCTTAGCTTATTAATAAGCACTTGTCCAATTTTATAATTTTATAAATTACTTAGTACCTTAAAGTAGCTAAAATAATTTTCTTAGAATTTTCCTAAGCAGTTTACTATTTATTAGATTTAAAACTAGTTTAAATAATTAAATAGGTAATATTAGTAATTAAATAGATTTCTTTAATTTTAATTAACTAAAGTAGAATTTTATATTTTTCCTAAGTTTTATAAAGTAGTTAAGACTTTTAAAAAATAGTTTCATTATTTCCACTATCCATTTTCTAATTTTCTAATTTAAATTAACTAAATTAGCTTTAAAACAATTAATAGGTAATTAATTAATCAATTAGCTTAAATATAATTTTGTAGTATTCCTGTAGTACTTAAATAGTTTTATAAATTTTGTCATAATTTTATAAGGTAATTTAGTATTAATAGTAATTTAAAATAGTTTAATTAGATTAATTAAGTTAACTAGTTTTTAATTAATAAAATACTCATAAAAAGACAAAAATATTTGTTTTCATTTTTTATACTTTCTTCAAGTTCTTATTAAGTTTTAGAAATTATTTGTATAAGTTTTTAGGTTAATTTGTAATAGTTGTGATTTTTAGTTAATTCAAATTAAGTTTTAAATTAGATTTTAATTAGTTTTATTAATTAAATAATAGTTAAATATTATAATAATTACTTTTATAATTTCAATTTCATTTTCCATTTTCTTTAATATTAAGTTTTCAAAAGTTTCACTTTTACCCCCTGTAGTTTGTAACTTGTTAAATACCACTTGTTTTTGTCTGTTATCTGATTTTCTTATTTGTGCTTTTGTGCTTATATTTGTATTCCTGTTATAGTTTCATATTTTCCAAATATCAAGAAATCAGTAGTATAATCAACCCTCAAATCATCTTTGTTACTGTCCTCAGTACCACTCACTTTCCTAATCGTTTACAAATACAATTTCAATCTCGTTGGGATTTAACGACCCGGGGATTTCCCTATATTTCCACGGTCAATATTAACTTGCACTTTCTCCCAGGTGGGCTTAACAGCTGCACACGGCTGACTGGTTAGTTTGGGAGGAGTCATTATACCATATATATCATCATTTTTTATTATTTTTTATTTTTTTACAATAAAAAGGTGACAAAAATTTTAAATATTGGTGGAAAAACGGAGTTCCGTAAGTTAATAGCTCAGATAAAAGTGCTAGGTCAAATCGAATCGAAGATTCACCCCCCCCCCAGACTAAAGTGAAACATTGTCCTCAATGTTTAAAGGGTACGGGTAGTCTTACGTAAAATCTAAGGCCGTTTATTAAGTATGCCAAGAGATAAACGTTAGTCGATAAAATTTTGGATATGGTAAATTTCCTAAAGAGCAGCGACGAATGAGACTCGAGTGGAGAGAACGACAAAGTACGAGCACGAGAGTCCTCAAACTTTGGGGAAATTCTTGAACATTCACAAAAAACCACGAAAAACACGAGTTTGGAAAGGGTCGCCCCCCCCTCTCGTCACGTTACTTAGAAATAAGAAAATAAAGAAAATGAAATGGATAAGCATGGGGTGCCTCCCACGAAGCGCTTGTTTTTGATTACCGAGTCACATGAGCTTGACTCGATCCCCGAATTTAGTTATCCTTAGGGAAAGTTTGGAGATCCGGGACAACCATGGGTGGTATGTCCCCTCCGAAGTAATGTTTGAGTCGATGACCATTCACCTTAAAGTTGGGACCATTAGATTGAGCTAGCTCGACGGTTCCATAAGGGAATACTTGGGTAATGGCGAATGGTCCAGACCAACGGGTTTTTAATTTGCCCGAGAAAATCTTCAATCGAGAATTGAAAAGGACTCGATCACCAACATTGAAAACGCGATCTTTAATCTTAGCATCATGAATCCTCTTTGTCTTCTCTTTGTAGATCAAAGAATTCTCATAGGCTTGATCACGAAGCTCGACTAATTCATTCAATTGAACTTTACGATGATCACCCGCGATTTGTAGGTCAAAATTAGCATGTTTCAAGGCCCAATAGGCCTTGTGCTCAAGTTCAAAGGGCAAATGGCAGGCCTTCCCGTAAACCAGCTTGTAAGGAGTGCACCCAATAGGTGTTTTGTAAGCGGTACGGAAAGCCCATAATGCATCATCTAACTTATCAGCCCATGAAGCACGATGTTCACCTACGGTCCTCTCTAAGATATGTTTCAAGCCACGATTGGAGACCTCAACTTGACCACTTGTCTGTGGATGAAATGCAGTTGAAAGATGATGTGTGACACCATATTTGAGCATAACTTTAGCGAATTGGTCATTACAGAAATGGGTCCCACGATTACTTATAATAGCACGAGGTGCACCAAATCGGGCGAAGAGACTTTTAAGAAATTTCACTACAACTCGGGCATCATTGGTGGGAAGTGCCTTCGCTTCAACCCATTTCGACAAGTAGTCGACGGCCACAAGTATATATTTGTTTCCCCGAGAAGACGGGAATGGACCCATGAAATCGATACCCCAGACGTCAAAAATTTCACAGACTTGGATAGCATTTTGAGGCATCTCATCTCTCTGAGAAATTTTTCCTTGACGCTGGCAAGAATCACATGATTTCACCAACTCATGGGCATCCCGGTAAATCGTCGGCCAATAGAAGCCGGAATCAAAAACTTTCTTAGCGGTTAAGTTGGCACCATGATGTCCCCCCGTGGGTCCATTGTGGCATGCCATAAGAATTTCAGCGGCTTCTTTGCCATGAACGCACCGCCGGATCACTTGATCCGCACAAATCTTAAACAAGTAGGGGTCGTCCCAGAAATAATGCTTAACATCTTTGAAGAATTTCTTCTTTTGTTGGAACGACATCCCTTTACGAATGAAATTCCCCGCATGGTAATTCGCAAAGTCGGCGAACCATGGGGTACTAGGATCACTATGTGATAAACTCCCAAGTGTCTCGAGAGGAAATGCTTCATTAATTTCCTTTTTCTTGAAAGCACTTTGATGGGGATTCTCTAAATGCGAAAGGTGATCAACAGCAAGGTTCTCAGCTCCCTTTTTGTCTCGAATTTCAACATTGAATTCTTGAGGGAGTAGAACCCACCACATCAAACGTGGCTTAGAATCTTGATTTGCCATTAAGTATTTAAGAGCCGAATGATCCGTATATACTATGCTTTTGTTTAAGAGCAAATAAGGTCGAAACTTTTCAAAAGCGTAAATGACGGCTAACATTTATTTCTCAGTAGTCGTATAATGGTATTGAGCATCGGTCATTGTTTTACTAGCATAGTGTATCAGCTGAAAATATTTTGACTTGCGTTGCCCCAGGACTGCACCAATAGCATAATTGCTAGCATCGCACATTAGCTCGAAAGGCAAGTCCCAATCGGGGGCAACTAAGATAGGTGCCTCCGTTAACTTCTTTTTAAGAACATTAAATGCTTCGATGCATTCATTTGAGAAGATAAACAGAGCATCTTTTTCAAGCAAGTGGGGCAGGGGCCGGGCTATTTTAGAAAAATCTTGGATAAAACATCGGTAAAAGCCGGCATGACCGAGAAAACTTCAAATTCCTTTAACAGTTGTGGGATGAGGTAATTTTGCAATCACATCGACTTTAGCTCTATCGACCTCAATCCCTGATTTAGATATCTTATGGCCGAGGACAATGCCCTCTTTAACCATGAAATGGCACTTCTCCCAATTTAGAACCAAGTTGGTGTCTTCACACCGTTTCAGCATTCTTTCTAAATGGGAGAGGCAAGAAGTGAAAGAATCTCCATAGACCAAGAAATCATCCATGAAAACTTCCATGGTTTTCACGATCATATCCGAAAATATAGACATCATACACCTTTGGAACGTGCCTGGAGCATTGCATAAGCCGAAAGGCATACGACGTTAGGCAAACGTTCCATAAGGGCAAGTGAACGTAGTCTTTTCCTAGTCTGGAGGGTCAATCGGAATTTGAAAATAACCAGAAAATCCATCAAGAAAACAATAGAACTCATTTCCCGCTAGACGTTCTAGCATTTGATCCATAAATGGAAGTGGGAAATGGTCCTTACGAGTCGCATCATTTAATTTTTGATAGTCAATACACACTCTCCATCCGGTAACAAGACGTGTCAGAATAAATTTGTTGTCTGCATTTGTCACTACGGTCATTCCACCTTTCTTTGGTACACAGTGGACTGGGCTAACCCATGAGCTATCCGAGATTGGATAAATCATTCCGGCATTTAGGAGTTTGATAACTTCCTTTTTGATAACCTCATGAATTTTCGGGTTAACCCGTCGTTGTTGCTGGACGGACGGTTTGTAATTGTCTTCAAGTAAAATCTTATGCGTGCAAAAACGAGGGTCGATACCCTTGATATTGGAAATTTGCCAAGCGATGGCACTCTTATGCTTCTTGAGCACATCTAAGAGTCGGTTCTTCTCCTCATCTTTTAGTTCTTTTGAAATTATGACGGGAAGTTTATCGGTTCCTTCTAAAAATGCATATTCAAGTTGAGGAGGAAAATCCTTGAGCTCGGGCTCCGGAGGATTCTCAATAGACAGCTTAACTTCTTTAACATCAGCCATTTTAAGGTCCATCGGAGGGAGGGACGCGTTTGGGTCTTCATTAAATAATTTCTCAATCAAAAGAACGTCTCCCTCCGGGTCACAAAAGGAATGATCAATTTCCGGTGAAATTGAATCATTAGTAAGAAAGGCCTCGATCTCTTCCAAGATGAAATCACTACCCTCAAACGGAGTAAGGGAAGGGGAAGGATCGGAAATAATCTATTCGGAAAAAGGAGTGGGATTGCCACTCGAAGCATTTTCGGTAAAACCAAGTAACTCTTGAGTATACTCCTCCGTAACTTTGTCGATAACATCAATTTGGTTCACAGAATATTTGTCATAATCGGAGGAGTACCTCGCGGTTTGATCCAAATTAAACGTTATGGCTTCGGTACCAATGCGTAGGGTAATTTCTTCATCGTATACATCAATTAACGCATGGCCAGTCCGTAGGAATCCTCTTCCGAGAATGAGAGGAACCCATGGATCAGCATCAAAATCAAAAATGACTAAATCGGCAGGGAAATTAAATTTTCCCACATTGACGAAGATATCCTCGGCTATACCAATTGGTTGGGACGTAGATCGGTTAGCAAGCTCGAGGGTCATGCAAGTCAGAGTCAAATTGGGTAAAGACAACTTTTTCCAAATGGATAACGGCATTAGGTTAATGCTAGCACCGAGATCGGCCAAGGCGAACCATTGAACCATCCTAGGAAAATTGCACGGATTGAGAAATCGATCGGGGTCTTCAATCTTTTCGGGAAGCTTTTTGAGGATAACCGCCGAGCAATTCTTATTCATCTGGGTTCGTGACATTTCAAATAGTTTTTCCTTGTTTTTCAAAAGACCTTTTAACATTGAAGCAAATTTAGGCATCAAAAGTATAGCATCCGTGAGAGTTATGTCAAAGTGTAATTCTTGAAAAACCTGATAAAACTTTTCCATCTGATTTTTATCTCTCTCACAGTGCTTTTTTTCGTTTAAGCGTGATGGATAAGGCAAATTTGTTTTGACGGGAATTTCTTTCTCAGTTTCGTTAACAAATTTATCTTTTGCTTTGGACGTTGGGACCACCGTAGGCTGGATGTTCTCTGTCCTTCCATTATCAGTAGGAATTCCCGTATCCGTTGTCACCTCGGTTTCACGGGCGACTACCTTAAGAGAAGAAGAAGAAGAAGAAGTAGTAGTCGGAGCCGTTGGTCCATCTATTGTAATACCGCTTGATGAGTGTGTAAATACTCATCATTTTTGTCTTATATGAACTGCCAAAACATCCAAAAACACCCAATAATGCATCAAAATACTGAAATTATCTCAAAAGTGTGTTTTATATGTTTTAGATGCAAAATGTTTAAAAACAAATGAAAAACGAACAAAGTTTGCACTATTGGCAGTTTCAGTCCCTCAAGTTTGGCAAGTTGGCGATTTTGGTCCCTGGGCATTCAAAAGTGAAATTTTGCAAATATTGGTCCTTGTACTATGAAGACTTGGCAGGAATTACCTTTGGATACCTTTGGAACAGTACCCAAACCCACCCCCAACTTTTTAATTATTACATAAGTGGTCCTTGTAATTTATGAAACAAACCATACGGATCCATTTTATTACCCAACATCCCAAACACCAACCCACCCTAATCCAATAACTAAACCCAGTCCATCCCACAGCCCATAAAAAAAAAGCCCACTTCAAACTTAAATAAACCCCCCGTTTATTTAATCCTACCCAGTCAACACCCATTTGACCTCCACTCCCCTCCAAAACCTCAGCCTGCAAAACCCTGCACACACTCCACACTTTCCATCATCACAAGCCACTTCCCCCCTCCTCCATCATTACCCACACCCCAAACCAAACACTAACATCCAAATCCCACCTCCCTGCCAATTATTTAACCCCCAAGTGGTTAAGTCTGTTTTCCCGCCAACAAGTAATAGAGGGCCAAGATTGATACAAATAATCCAACGATCCAAGTTGTTGATGGGAAAGCTCAAGTGGGACACCAAAACCCTAATGGTCACTATAAATGAAGAAGAGAAGCAGTTAAAGAGAGTAGTAGGATTTTAGTCATTAAAATAGTATAATGTAGAATAGAAAATAGAATCAAGTTAAAAGCTGCTTATTTCATGTTTAATTGTATGAAAATTAAGTTCTGTATTGTTTCTCTAAGACCTTTGTAAGTTTCCCTTTATTAATTCGAGTTTAACTATTTACTGCTTATTGGCTTTTTGCTTATTTACTGCTTCTGCTACTTAATTTTGTGCTTATTCAGTCTTACTTAGCCTTCTGTTGCTCTTTATTGTTTTAAGCTTAGCTTTAATCTTAGTTATTTACAATTTACTCAAAAAACTAAAAATACCAAAAATATGTAGCATAATCTTTATTAGTTTATTTAGTTGATTAATCTCTACTGAAGCTTGATTACTAGTTCTCATTTTAGTTGTTTAAACCTTTTCATGCCTTATCTCAGTCCAATGTAGCATTAATTCTTTGAAACTTTCAAATATGTCATTTAAAGGGGTGTTTGGGATAAGCTATAACTCTGTCTTCTTGTTGTTGGAATCACTTTAGTTCACTTGGTTCATAGTACTTAGGTATAACACTGTCGCATTTGGCCATTACTTGTTCCATTTTATTTAAGAAAGTCAAAATCACCTCCTGAGATTCACAACAGCTTAACTGTTGTGATCTCTTGTGTGATACGTTTAAAAGTGCTTCAATACTAGTTAAAGTTGCTTGATTTAGGCTTATTCTATGGTAACATAACATCATTGATCAATCAAGCTCAGTTAAAACTCACATAAGTCAATTTTGTCCAAAATCTCTTCAAAGTCAAAGTTACATACCAAGTTTTTGGCCAATTTTCAAAACGGTCTCTAGAGTTCATTACTTGTTGGAAATCAGAAAACTCTGTTGATTTGTGTTATCTCCCAGCTTGTGTATCATCTTTAAAAAGAAAATTGCAATTTGGAACCCATTTGGTCCCTTGAAATCAAGTCCAAACCTACCCAGTTGAGCCAAAACTGCCCTGCACCCAATGCTCTTGTTTTGACTCAGTTTTCATTTTACCATAAGTTAATCAATTCTTGGTGTTTGGCTGAAATTGTTGTTGATTTGTGCACCCCTCTAGGTAGTATTTAAGATTTAGTTTTTAATTTCCCTCTTACTGCTTATCTTGTTGCTTATTTGAGCCATTATTTTGTCACCTTTTGGAACTGCTGCTGCTACTTTTTGTTCGTACTTGGTTCATGATCATGTTTGATGCTCTGGCTTGTTACTGATCCTGTTGTTATTTTTCCTTGTTGTTGTTTGTTAGTGTGTTCTTATTTTCCTTGTTCAAGCTTTCTTGAGCTCTTAGCTTATCTGTGCAGTGGTTTGATTAATACTTCTCATTCCAATAACTCTCACTTGGTCTCATTTTCACCTACAACTCACCACTGTTTTCCTTTTTAGCTTGCATTAGTTTGATCAAAGCTTTTCAATAAAAGTTCTTTTATGAGAATTGGTTAGAATTGGTGATAGAACCTTCAGCTCCTTTTGTTCTGCCCATAGCTTATTTAAGCTTGTAAGCATCAGCAACCTACCCATTTGCTCCCCTGCATCAGGGGGTTTGTTTTCATGTCATGTTTTCATAAGCTTATAGAAGATTCCTTAGCTTGTAACTTTTGTTATTGTGGATAGTCTATCTGGTCTACTTGCTATGCATGGTAATCTTGTTCCATATACTGCTTATTCCAATGCTTATAATTGCTTCTCAAGTTTAGCACATCACACAGATTCACTAGCTCATCAGTTCATCTCAGCCATATTCATAAGCTCACTCTCAGCTTAATTATGGACCCCACTCTGTGTTATTTGGCAATTTGGAAAGTTCACATGCCCATATTGCTAGTTCCAGGTTTCTTTTGGGTTTACAAGCTTATTTAGACTAGCCAAATGAGGCCTGCAGTTGAGCTTGTGGGCTGTTTGGTTGTCTGTTTTGTTTGGATTGCTTATTGGAGATTAGCCGCTTATTCAGTCCCTTTTTCTTATCATTTCAGTTCATCCCTAGTATAACTCACTTAGGTGTGTCTTATTTTACCTTTTGTTCCAGCTAGATAGCTTGTTGTGAGCTTATTTCAAGCTCAAATCCCACTTAAACCTTAAAAAAAGCTTGGCTGTTGAGCTAGTAAGCTCAAGCTGAGCTTACTGTTGAGCTTGTGTGCTCCCACAGAGCTTATTTCGTGTTTCCAAAAAGTTTGTCTTTATTAAAGTGTTTTATTTTTAGTTGTTAAATGTGTTTGTAAAAGAAAATCAAAAAAATAAAATGTTTTCAGAAAGTGTTGTAAGTGGGGATTGAACCTGGGTCGTGTGGTTCAGACCTCAAACAGACAACGTGCACCATCTCCCCTAAGGGGATTTCATGTTTTATATTTCTTTTTTTTATTATATAGTAGTCCAAGTCTTTTTAAGCTAATAAGCTTAACAGCTTATTTGTTCAGCTTATTTTTAAGCTTTTCTTCACTTTTATATTTTTCCTAGCCTTATAATAGTATTAAGTATTTTTATAAAAAGTTTTAGATTTATTACTGTTCATATAGTATTTATTATAATTTAATATAGTTTTAATAGTTAATAATTAGTTTTTAATTAATAATAATTAATTAAATAGTTATAAAAATTATTTTATTTTTCCATTAATTTTCTTTTATTATTAGGTTCGTAAAAATATAATTTTCATGTCCGTAGGATTAGCGTAGCTCAAATTTTACTTTTTATTTCGCGCATTCACGTTTATTTTAATTTTAACTCGCGTTTTATTTAAATTACTTTTGCGTTTTTAAATTTAGGTTACGTTATTAAAAGTAGTTTGTTAAATTAAGAAAAACCAAAAACATAAATAAAGTGATAGCTTCTATTTAAGCCATTTGGCTTATTTTTCTGCTTACGTATAAGCAATTTCTGATTTTAAATTCTTAGGTTACGTTTTAGGTTAATTTGGTTCCCCGTCTTATTCATATAGCTTGTTTAAGCTATTTTCTTGTAGATTCCTTAGTTAAATCAATCACACTCAAACCCTTTTTCCTGTCCAAATTCACCCGATCAAATAACCGTTTGTTTACAATTCACACCTCGTCGGGACATACGACCCGGGGAAACCTTATACTTCCGCGGAGCATTGATCCTAAGCAGTCTGACTTTGTTGACCATTCCTTGGTCAATATAAGTTAGGTGGTTCAGCATCAATCAACATTTGGCGCCGCTGCCGGGGAGGTTGTGTGCGTATCTAAACGGTTTTTCTGATTAGTGTCTTTGGAATTCGTTCCATTGTACATTTATCCATCCTTTGTTCATATTTTCCCATTTTCAAAACAAAACCGTTCCCGAAAACTTTTTAAATAAAGTTTTCAACAAACACAAAAAACACAAAAACATTTTCTTTATCCTTTGTACAAAATGTTTACCCAAAAACCCAAAAATACTCACCTTTACCCTCTTACCCCTTTGATTCTCATTTTCTCACCCTCTATACACATTTGATTCTTTCTATGTCTCATCCACACTTTCTGGTTTGCCAGTGGTGTGGTAGTTCTCATAATGGTGGTAATTGCCCCGGTTGTGGCATGGTAGAGTCAGGAAACAGGTCTGTCTATAACCAAGATCCCTATTCTTACCATGACACGACTGATTCATTCCATCAGTTACCACACCATCAGTCTCAGCAGTTTTACTGTTGTGAGTATTGTGGTGGTTCACACTACAGTTCTGATTGTCAATCGGGAAACACGCTTGTCTATGAGCAGTTTCTTGATAACGGTTATGACTCTAGCACGTATAACCCACATCCTCAACAGTTTTACTGTTGTGATTTCTGTGGAGGTCCACACTTCAGTTCAGATTGTCAAACAGGGAATCCATACCCTTGTGACAATTTTGACACACCCTATTACGACCAACCTCCGCAGTACGATATGAATCAAGCACTTCTTCCAGAAATGCAAAATCTGATGACAATCGTTGATGAGCTTAAGGGTTTAGTTGACGACTTTGCCCAAAGACACACTCATCAAAAATCCATGGAAGAATTGCTTGCTGAAGAGCAGGCTGCTAGAATAAATTCCCAAGATGCCTATGAAAAATCTGTGAGGGAATCCATTGCAAGAGAAAAAGCAGCCAAATCTAGCTCTTTGTTCCGTTTTATCCCTGATGACAGTGATGATGAGGATACACTTGATATCCTTGAATTTTATAAAACCTCATCAAGTTCATCAGCTGATATCCCTGCAGTTGAGATTCCATCTCAAACAACTGCTATCACACCCGAGGTTCCCACTCACTCTTTGATCATGGGGGACGAGCATCTTGACACTGTTCCTGAAAGGGAATCGGACGAATTCATAAAGTCTAGTGTTGAGAACCTTGTTCCAATCCCGAGAGAGTCACAGGGAACTCTTGATCATGTATGTGATATTCCTTCACCTCTTGAGTGTTCAAACGATCATTTTGAGACTTTCTCAGATTTTAGCGATGATTGCACATCTTATGGAGACATCGAGTATGTTGAGGCATCAGTTCCTCAAACTGATGCTGATCATCTTCTTGAGGAGTTCGCTGATGAACTTGCTCACATCGATCCACTTTCATTGGAAGGTGATGATGGTCTCCTTGACTTCCAAGCCGATCTGGGAGAAATTGAAAGTCTCCTATCTCATGATCCGTCACTCACTTCTGATCCCAACAGTCCAACAGAGAATAATATTCACTTTGTTCCCGAAACATTCAATACCACTCTCACCAATCCTCTATTTGAATTCGATTCTGAATTCACTTTGATTTCTGATAATCCACTCTTTGGTACTCAGATTGAGGATTGTGATGAGTCTATTCCGGAACATGAGTTCACAGATTCACATCTTGTGAATAATTCTCTTCATGAGGAGTTCTCCGGTGAACTCGCTCATCAGTTTGATTGCCCGGGGGGAAATACTCTCAATCATGAGAATTTGCAAAATCCCACCCACCCTCCCGGGTTGTTTACGAGCTTACCTTTTGCAATCCAAACTCAGGCTACGGAGCCTCTTCTCGAGGAAGAAGATCAAATCATGCTTTTTATCATGATTTTCTTCCTTTTCTTCACCTATAAGGTGACTTCTTCTCTTCTTCACTCCTTCGGGAGTGAGGACACTATATTTGATCCCGGCATTTTCATGTATCATTATCTTGAGCCGGATACATATCTCATCGGTGTGGAACTTTCACGTGCTTCATATGTTTGTCCAAACATTTTGAATGAAAGTCCGATGGAGATCACTTCTTCCACATTCCCCAATGACAAATAAATTAGGGGTCGAGTCAAGCTTGCGACTCGGTAAACAAAAACAATAGCACGCTTATAGGGTTTTCACCCTAAGTGTGGGGGAGTCCCCCATGCTATGGTTACTTATGATGTGAAAAAACAAAATGGTGTTTTCCACGCTTAGCTTGTAATGTTGCCCTTTTACGTTCAAAATGTCGGCATAATAGCCGGGACTTTGAATATTGAGGACAATATTCATGCTTAGTGTGGGGGGGTATTCGCTATTCTAGCGAATTTTATCACATTTTACTATATAATACCCCCGTTTTTGCCAAAATTTCAAAATTTTCAAAAATTTTTTCACTGGTGCTTCAAAATTTTTGTGGTAATCAGTCCGCCTTGTCTAAGCGACAAAAGGGATTGGCTAGTCCAGGAGCAAACGGCTCTTGGTAAAGACATATCAAATCCGTTGACGGCTGGCAATTTGCCCAAAATTGCATGGTTCCTCAACTCCCCGAAAACAAATGAGTTGGCTAGCCCACAAGATTATGGCTTGTGGTAAAGGCCGTGGAAAAACCATAATTGGTAATCAGCTCACCAAGATGTTGACTATTCCATCAAGAGTTGGCTAGTCCAGAAGCAAACGGCTTTTGGTAAAGACTAATCAAATCCGTTGACAGCTGGTGGTTTGCTCAAAATCACACGGTTATCAGGTGTGCCACAAGTTCTTACACCTGGCTACTCCAGAAGTGATGGCTTTTGGTAAAGAGTTTAAAAATCCATCAAGTTTTTCTCAAAATATTGCTAGGGACTAGCAATAGTTTAGTGTGGGGGATTGATGAGTGTGTAAATACTCATCATTTTTGTCTTATATGAACTGCCAAAACATCCAAAAACACCCAATAATGCATCAAAATACTGAAATTATCTCAAAAGTGTGTTTTATATGTTTTAGATGCAAAATGTTTAAAAACAAATGAAAAACGAACAAAGTTTGCACTATTGGCAGTTTCAGTCCCTCAAGTTTCAAAAGTTGGCAAAACTAGTCCCTGGAGGTTTTAAAATGAAAGAAAAGTCAACCCAAAGTTTTTAAAAGTCAAAAATTATCAAATTTAGACTTTGGGTGAAAAGTTTGAGAAAATTACATGTTTGGTCCCTAAAAATCCAAATTTACAAGTTTGGACCCTGAACTTCATAATTTTGTCAGATTTGGTCCCTGGGAAATATTTTTGGATGGAAAAGTAAACATTGGTCTTTGGGAATTTACAAATTGTCAAAACTGGTCCTTGAAATGAAAGTTTGAATAATTTACAGTTTTGGTCCCTCAAGTTTGGCAAGTTGGCGATTTTGGTCCCTGGGCATTCAAAAGTGAAATTTTGCAAATATTGGTCCTTGTACTATGAAGACTTGGCAGGAATTACCTTTGGATACCTTTGGAACAGTACCCAAACCCACCCCCAACTTTTTAATTATTACATAAGTGGTCCTTGTAATTTATGAAACAAACCATACGGATCCATTTTATTACCCAACATCCCAAACACCAACCCACCCTAATCCAATAACTAAACCCAGTCCATCCCACAGCCCATAAAAAAAAAGCCCACTTCAAACTTAAATAAACCCCCCGTTTATTTAATCCTACCCAGTCAACACCCATTTGACCTCCACTCCCCTCCAAAACCTCAGCCTGCAAAACCCTGCACACACTCCACACTTTCCATCATCACAAGCCACTTCCCCCCTCCTCCATCATTACCCACACCCCAAACCAAACACTAACATCCAAATCCCACCTCCCTGCCAATTATTTAACCCCCAAGTGGTTAAGTCTGTTTTCCCGCCAACAAGTAATAGAGGGCCAAGATTGATACAAATAATCCAACGATCCAAGTTGTTGATGGGAAAGCTCAAGTGGGACACCAAAACCCTAATGGTCACTATAAATGAAGAAGAGAAGCAGTTAAAGAGAGTAGTAGGATTTTAGTCATTAAAATAGTATAATGTAGAATAGAAAATAGAATCAAGTTAAAAGCTGCTTATTTCATGTTTAATTGTATGAAAATTAAGTTCTGTATTGTTTCTCTAAGACCTTTGTAAGTTTCCCTTTATTAATTCGAGTTTAACTATTTACTGCTTATTGGCTTTTTGCTTATTTACTGCTTCTGCTACTTAATTTTGTGCTTATTCAGTCTTACTTAGCCTTCTGTTGCTCTTTATTGTTTTAAGCTTAGCTTTAATCTTAGTTATTTACAATTTACTCAAAAAACTAAAAATACCAAAAATATGTAGCATAATCTTTATTAGTTTATTTAGTTGATTAATCTCTACTGAAGCTTGATTACTAGTTCTCATTTTAGTTGTTTAAACCTTTTCATGCCTTATCTCAGTCCAATGTAGCATTAATTCTTTGAAACTTTCAAATCTGTCATTTAAAGGGGTGTTTGGGATAAGCTATAACTCTGTCTTCTTGTTGTTGGAATCACTTTAGTTCACTTGGTTCATAGTACTTAGGTATAACACTGTCGCATTTGGCCATTACTTGTTCCATTTTATTTAAGAAAGTCAAAATCACCTCCTGAGATTCACAACAGCTTAACTGTTGTGATCTCTTGTGTGATACGTTTAAAAGTGCTTCAATACTAGTTAAAGTTGCTTGATTTAGGCTTATTCTATGGTAACATAACATCATTGATCAATCAAGCTCAGTTAAAACTCACATAAGTCAATTTTGTCCAAAATCTCTTCAAAGTCAAAGTTACATACCAAGTTTTTGGCCAATTTTCAAAACGGTCTCTAGAGTTCATTACTTGTTGGAAATCAGAAAACTCTGTTGATTTGTGTTATCTCCCAGCTTGTGTATCATCTTTAAAAAGAAAATTGCAATTTGGAACCCATTTGGTCCCTTGAAATCAAGTCCAAACCTACCCAGTTGAGCCAAAACTGCCCTGCACCCAATGCTCTTGTTTTGACTCAGTTTTCATTTTACCATAAGTTAATCAATTCTTGGTGTTTGGCTGAAATTGTTGTTGATTTGTGCACCCCTCTAGGTAGTATTTAAGATTTAGTTTTTAATTTCCCTCTTACTGCTTATCTTGTTGCTTATTTGAGCCATTATTTTGTCACCTTTTGGAACTGCTGCTGCTACTTTTTGTTCGTACTTGGTTCATGATCATGTTTGATGCTCTGGCTTGTTACTGATCCTGTTGTTATTTTTCCTTGTTGTTGTTTGTTAGTGTGTTCTTATTTTCCTTGTTCAAGCTTTCTTGAGCTCTTAGCTTATCTGTGCAGTGGTTTGATTAATACTTCTCATTCCAATAACTCTCACTTGGTCTCATTTTCACCTACAACTCACCACTGTTTTCCTTTTTAGCTTGCATTAGTTTGATCAAAGCTTTTCAATAAAAGTTCTTTTATGAGAATTGGTTAGAATTGGTGATAGAACCTTCAGCTCCTTTTGTTCTGCCCATAGCTTATTTAAGCTTGTAAGCATCAGCAACCTACCCATTTGCTCCCCTGCATCAGGGGGTTTGTTTTCATGTCATGTTTTCATAAGCTTATAGAAGATTCCTTAGCTTGTAACTTTTGTTATTGTGGATAGTCTATCTGGTCTACTTGCTATGCATGGTAATCTTGTTCCATATACTGCTTATTCCAATGCTTATAATTGCTTCTCAAGTTTAGCACATCACACAGATTCACTAGCTCATCAGTTCATCTCAGCCATATTCATAAGCTCACTCTCAGCTTAATTATGGACCCCACTCTGTGTTATTTGGCAATTTGGAAAGTTCACATGCCCATATTGCTAGTTCCAGGTTTCTTTTGGGTTTACAAGCTTATTTAGACTAGCCAAATGAGGCCTGCAGTTGAGCTTGTGGGCTGTTTGGTTGTCTGTGTTGTTTGGATTGCTTATTGGAGATTAGCCGCTTATTCAGTCCCTTTTTCTTATCATTTCAGTTCATCCCTAGTATAACTCACTTAGGTGTGTCTTATTTTACCTTTTGTTCCAGCTAGATAGCTTGTTGTGAGCTTATTTCAAGCTCAAATCCCACTTAAACCTTAAAAAAAGCTTGGCTGTTGAGCTAGTAAGCTCAAGCTGAGCTTACTGTTGAGCTTGTGTGCTCCCACAGAGCTTATTTCGTGTTTCCAAAAAGTTTGTCTTTATTAAAGTGTTTTATTTTTAGTTGTTAAATGTGTTTGTAAAAGAAAATCAAAAAAATAAAATGTTTTCAGAAAGTGTTGTAAGTGGGGATTGAACCTGGGTCGTGTGGTTCAGACCTCAAACAGACAACGTGCACCATCTCCCCTAAGGGGATTTCATGTTTTATATTTCTTTTTTTTATTATATAGTAGTCCAAGTCTTTTTAAGCTAATAAGCTTAACAGCTTATTTGTTCAGCTTATTTTTAAGCTTTTCTTCACTTTTATATTTTTCCTAGCCTTATAATAGTATTAAGTATTTTTATAAAAAGTTTTAGATTTATTACTGTTCATATAGTATTTATTATAATTTAATATAGTTTTAATAGTTAATAATTAGTTTTTAATTAATAATAATTAATTAAATAGTTATAAAAATTATTTTATTTTTCCATTAATTTTCTTTTATTATTAGGTTCGTAAAAATATAATTTTCATGTCCGTAGGATTAGCGTAGCTCAAATTTTACTTTTTATTTCGCGCATTCACGTTTATTTTAATTTTAACTCGCGTTTTATTTAAATTACTTTTGCGTTTTTAAATTTAGGTTACGTTATTAAAAGTAGTTTGTTAAATTAAGAAAAACCAAAAACATAAATAAAGTGATAGCTTCTATTTAAGCCATTTGGCTTATTTTTCTGCTTACGTATAAGCAATTTCTGATTTTAAATTCTTAGGTTACGTTTTAGGTTAATTTGGTTCCCCGTCTTATTCATATAGCTTGTTTAAGCTATTTTCTTGTAGATTCCTTAGTTAAATCAATCACACTCAAACCCTTTTTCCTGTCCAAATTCACCCGATCAAATAACCGTTTGTTTACAATTCACACCTCGTCGGGACATACGACCCGGGGAAACCTTATACTTCCGCGGAGCATTGATCCTAAGCAGTCTGACTTTGTTGACCATTCCTTGGTCAATATAAGTTAGGTGGTTCAGCATCAATCAACACCGCTCCTTGTCGTGATCGTCTTTGCATCGCCCCTCGGGTTAGCAATCGTGTTGCTTGGAAGAGTACCCGAGCCCGAGGGTCGATCATTTAAAGACTTCTTAATCTCAGTGATTTCCATAGTCAGTAATTCCTGATTTTTAATTAAATTCTGATTTTGCAGCATCAATTGTTTAATCAATTCATCTGAAGGTGACTGATTCTGATTCACAACTGGATTTTGAAAATTTTGACCACGATTATTGTTGTCGAAACCTTGATTTTGAAAATTCTTATTTCCATGATTGTAATTCCCATGATTAGCATTTTGAAAATTTCCGTAATTTCCTTGAAAATTCCCTTGATTCGGGCCTTGATTATAATTCCCCCGATTTTGATGAAAACCTTGATTTTGATTTTGATTTTGAAAGCCATTGTTCATCCGGTTATGATTAGCATTTTGATTCTGGTTAAATTGATGGTTTCGGTTTTGCATGTTATGATTCACTTGATTGACTGGATTAACTGGATTGACTTGATTCGGTTGAGTGAAACCGGGTGGTCCAACATAATGATTTGAACGATAGCTGAGAAGATTTCGATCTCCTTGAGGAGGTGGGTAACCATTGCCACCCATGTTTGCAGCATACATTTTCTCGTGAGCATAAGAACCGGTTGACGGACATTCGTAATATGGATGTGGACCACCACCAGTTACACAACCTTGATTGACAACATTCACTTGATGATTTGGTTTTTCAATAGACATAGCATCAACTTTTTTTAGTAAGAGCCACTAACATATTCATCATTTCATCATTCATTTTATTATTAGTGTTAGAAACTTGAGGTTTATTTCTAGACATTCTCACATGAGCCTTATTCACAATTATCATGAAAGCATCATTCGTGTTTCGAGCCAACAAGTTCCCACCCACAGCAGAATTGAGTGAGTCTTGGTCAGCATGACATAACCCATTGTAGAAATTATCAATCTTCTAAAGGGATGTGAACCCATGGTTCGGACATTTTTCCATCAAATCTTTGAATCGATCCCAAGCTTCGCTGAACGACTCATCAAAAGCTTGTTGGAATCGAAAGATTTGGGAACGAAGATTAGACGTTTTAGAAGGAGGATAGAAATAATTCACAAACTTGGAAGCAAGATCGTTCCAAGTGTGATTGGAATTGTTCCTCCATCGGACGTGGATCGAAAGCCGGTTGTGGTCCCATCGGAGGGATCACATTGTTTTGAGCACCACCCATCGGCAGGGGTCCCAAGTTTTGTTCGTTCGAGTTCATTTCCTCCGTATTTGGATAAAGAACTCGGTGTGTGTAACGAAACAAACTTTCCGGATTTGAAAGCGGTGAAACAAGTTGTTTAGAAGTTGAATGTGTGTTCATACACTACTGTTAGGTCACCATTTCTACAACATAATCACTTAATAATTCTAGAGAGAGAAAGTAAGTAGAGAGAGAGAGAATGGAAGGAACATCTAATAACAATATGAGACAAATAACCTTACTAGTGAACCAACCAACCTCAAAATGAGGTTATACATGGGTATTTATAGGTAAGGATTAGGGCTTCTCTAAACTTAGACAATATGACATACTTAGCCCTTAGACTTTATCCAAACCTATAAACCAAGCATAAAACTTACAAAATACATAAAATAACTAATGTTATAAGTAAGTAATGCAACCTATACCAAAACTCAATGACCGACACTTGAAACAATAAAGTCTATTCCCAGCAATCTCCCCCTAAGGGTCGGTCATCAAAGGTTGCTTGACGTCGTCATCTTCTATGCTTTGACTTTGTAGTCGACGTCCTCAAAAATAGTTAGAATAATCTTTCATCGTTCTTTGTACTTCGTTCTTTGTTGATGTGATGGTGATCGTGTTATGAAGTTGTCTGCCGATCGTCACTTCTGTGTCTGTGGTAGTCGTCTGCCATTCCAGCATGTTCATACATCTTTGGACTTTGACTTATGAAAGCACGAAGTTCCTTTGCGTATACTTAGATCTTTAGTCATTATACTTTGCAGATTCTTCTTTTTGGCGTAGAATCTTTCTTTGAACTTTGTGGTGCTAAGATCTTTGGGGGAGCGTTCATTTGCTTCAAGATGTATGTATGAGCATGCTGGAATCTACCATCATGGAGGAGATGTACCTGCAAGTAAACAGTTAGCAATAATCAACCGGTACTTACAGATAAGGAATTAGAGCTTGTCAACAGCATATTGTGAAGACTCCTTCTAATCCTTATCCAGGCCGTTCCCATATCAGATACTCCTGAAGGAGCTTACGAGACCTACTAGGTAGCTCAATGACTGGGTGAGTCGCTGGGGATCACTCCACGACTGTAGATCGCTAAAGAACCACCATGAACACTAAGCGTAACCCTTGTGGGGTTACCGAAGTAACCTACTGTCAGGGCTGTTTGATGTTGACCCTGGCAGGAATTTCCGTTCAATCATTGAGAAATACATATGTAATTCTCTCATAAACGTTCTCGGCAGATTGCTAAGATCTGCGAAGGACTCGATAAGTTACAGCTGGTGCCCATTGATGTAGAGCACCAGTTGTAGAAATACTAAGTGTTCCTAAGAGATCTTTGATGTGTCTCATGGCTCTAGACTCGATAAGTGCTAACTTAGGTTTCCTATACGGAGACTAGGGAGAGGTCTCCTGCTTCAATATCAACTATCTCTAAAAGATAAGTCGATAGATTACGCTGGTTCCCCATGAGAATGAAACAAGCTCTTTTAAGAGAACTTGAGTGGTTAAGAAGGTTTAGTGCATTGCGTCACTGGGTCCATGACGACTTAATCTTCAATACCGGTGTTGCCTTAGCAACAACCAGTAGCATATGAGTTGAACCCGGTGTCTACCCTAAGGTTGGATCACATGGAGGGCTATTTCTTTTCACCCTTTTCATTACTTTTCTTTTTAATTCTTCAACCCCTTCTTTCTCCTTTCATTCTTTACTCCTTTTTTCGTATCGTACCTAAGGACTTCTAGTTCTGACTATTGGTGGTGTCCTTGGGTAGATCCCTCCGGCTCTGGCGGATCATAGGACGGTAATTCCTATCTTAATCACCTTATAACTCCGTGATTATCCGAAAATAGCCAAGAAACCTTTTGAGAAAATCTCTCAAAGTGTTTGTGATTATCAAACATTTTGGTTAACACTTTGAGAGTTTTGTGTTTATGAAGGGCTCCCCCTTCACATGTGCTCATATGTATTTAATAAATTTGCACATGCGGGAGGAGCGAGCACTTTTTGAATTGATCCACTTTCAGTGAACAAGACCGATTCGAGACACGCTTACATCACTAGTTAGACTAGCTTGAAGTTATTACCCGGCCTGGTCAAGTCCATAGAAAGTTTCTTGAAACGGTACATTTCTACTAAGACTAATCCTTTTCGAGACACGCTTACGTGGCTAGTTAAAGAGTTCCATTATCAGCTTTTAGGTGACAACTAGCTCTAGTAACTAACTTGATGTTATTACCCGTCGAGGAAAAATCTTTTCGATTTTACTAACTTTTATGTTTTGTCAATTCCTGGGTGAATCTGAGTCTAGCTCGCATGAGATTTGACATTTCAGCAACTTTTAACTTTCATATTTTAATCACTTTCCTTTTCTCCCCCTCAAAAATAGCATATAAGATGTTGTTTTTGGAGAAACATTTGATTAAAATATGGTTTTTGAGTCTTATGGGGAGATATCAACAAGAACTTTTGTTTTCCAAAACGATGAGTTTTCAAGTGCTCCCCCTCAACAAGTGAATACTCATTGAGGTGAAATACTTGTCTTTTGAGCAGAATTATGAAAAATCAGAAAATGTTTGATTAATTCTACTCAAAAGTAAGAAGCCTTCGCTCCTTATATGAGGATTGAGGCACTGAAGCGTACCTCAGGGTCCTTTCAATACAAGCATGGGTTGTACACTGTTATGTGTGCACAAACCATTGTTATAGGTGAAGAAAAAAAAATTATGATGAAACAGTGTTAATGTTATACCAACATGATCATGCTCGACAAGTATTCAGACGGCGGTAAGTGAGAATGTCAGGAATTGGTTCCCTTGCTCCAATCAAGCTCTCCAAAGTGCGTATCTGCTCCCTGAACCTCAGCTTTTGATGAATCCTAGCCAAGAATTTAAGTGCTTCTTTCACATCTCTTTTATTCCATTCCACTTTAATCCCACTACGATATTCTTTGAGCTTTTCATTCAGCTGAATTCTGACAAATCTGAGAGTCTGATCCCCGAACTTATGAACCTCTTCGTATTTCATGAAACGGTAACTATCGTTGTGCGGGTAAACTACTCCAAAAGGTTTGTTGTTGAAAATGAAAGGTCTTAAACGTGGGATGTTAGGAGGATATAACTGTGGAGCAGTAAAGTTGAGTGACTTTTGGTAACTTTCGACCCCGAGTTGTGCATCTTCGACTCTTGCTTTGATGATGGTTTGGCTCATGAAGAGCAAAATGGAGTTGATGACGTCATACTGAAGGCTACCAGACAAGTTTTGAAGTTTGCCTTGAACCTTGAGCAAGTAGATGTCAGCAATGTCATTGAGGTTCAAGCGATGATAGTCAGCTTCACTGAATGTATACAGTTGATCATCACTTCGGCGGACCTCAATTTTATCAAGAAAGTTATAACCATATCTTTTCTCGGTACTTGGGACTGCTGTGATGGCAAGAATGCGATGATTTGAGAAGACTCTGTGGTTGGATCGGAATGTCAGCTTGTATTTGTAGAACCATTTACGCATCTCTGGCCAGGGAAGAGTACATAAGGCAGCTTCATGATTATATTTGGAGATAGAGGTGGAATGCAAGCCTCTCATTTGATCTTCGAGTGTTTCCAGAGGATATGAGGCGGCCCTGAATTTGGTGAGAGATGTAGCATAACGGTGATTCGAATTCGTGCTCCCATGAATAAGATAGAGAAGGTCTTTGTTGAAGAAGTATTGCTTGGGAAGTTTAGGATCACTTGGAGGACCAACAAGGGGTAACGGTTGAGTAAAATCTTGATATTTGAACTCATCAACGAGAGGTTCCGTGCCATGATAGAGTTTGTCCCAAGATGGTCTCTTTTCCCAAGTGATGTTTTCAGACAGAGCTCTTGCAACCTCTTCCACGTTGTATTCGAACTCAAGTTCAGTAGTTGTGCATGTTTTGAACTCGGTGAACCCTGCTTTGCGAATCTTAACTAAGTCAGACAACTGAAGTCTTTGAGTCTGCATCACCTTTTTAATTCTTTTTGTGAAGCCTATAATTGATCCTTCAGTCATTTCTTCAGCTTCAGTGTCATCAGGGTAAGCATCTACCATTTCATCGAACCAGTTAAAGGAAGGAGCATCAGGGTTAATCCATTCAGGAGCAGGAATTAACTGAGCATCCTTGGGCGGTTCCGTGATGGTTTCGGTGATCAGTGGAGGGATTTCATCCACATCGACATCAGCATCTTCAGTTGTTTGTGAGGGGTGAGGATCTGCAGTAGATTGTGGCGGGTTTGGATCAACAGAAACATTAACGGTTGTGGTTGTTGTTGGAGCTTTGGAGGTGGAACCGGATGATTTCTTCCTCTTTTCAGGTTGTGGCTGATCATCTGAGTCAGAATCTTCATGTCGACGCTTAGTAGCCATAGTCTTTTTGCAGGATTCGCTTTTCTTTTTAGCTTTCTTGATAGACTTGATAAGAGCCTTACGTAGATCATTTTCTTCTGGATCATTCACAATAGCTTCCAGTAATTTACCTTTGAGATCACTTATGGAAGGTTTTGGAGGTACAGTCTGAACAGTGATTGGTGTAGTTTGAAACCTGTTAGAAACGAGCTCTGCAAGATTCCTGTTGACATAATGTCTCACAGCAGAAGGAAGTTCCCTCTGAACATACTTCTGAACTTCCCCAGGTAACCTCTGTTTCACCTGCTCCTCAACTGCTTCATCAACTTTATAAGTTTTGAACGCTTCAATCTCAAGCTTTTGTTCATTAACTTGTAACTGGAGCGCGTTGTATTGATCATGTAGTGATTTCAACAGGCTTGAGTGAACAACAGTTGTATTAGGGATTTGCAGAGGATGACTTTGAGGTTGTGATAAAGGTTGTTGTTGTGGTTGAACTGTTGGTTGTCCTTCATCAACTGCTACAATGTCAATAGGGGTATCTTGACTAGTTTCGGGTAGCTCATCCCTTTTCTCACCATCCGACTCCTCATCATCTTCATCATTCACATCTTCTTCATCATTAACTTCTTCTTCATCATTAACTTCTTCACATTCCGATTTATCTTCCTCATCGCTACTCTTTTCATTCTCGGATTCCTCATCGTCTTTATCTTTTGATGCTTTAACTTCAACTTCAGTTTCAGCCGGTTTATCGAGTGATTCGTTTTGATCAGAACTTGATGACTCAGCTTCATCTTCAGAGTTATCATCACCTTGTTCAGAAGATGATTCGGTTTATGAATGCGTTTCTTCTAATGTTAGATCATCTCTTTCAGATTCTGGAGTTGGGCTTACCGGCTCTTGAGTTCCAGAACCTTCACCTTTCTTAGTAACTTTTGCAATTCTTTCTGCTTCCGATTCTTTGCTTTTCCTTAAGGTTAGTTGCATTTGTTCATCTTCTTTGGATTCAGACATCGGTGAGGTTACTGATTCTTCTTGAGTTATTAAAGCTTTTCCCTTATCTGCCTTCTTGCTTGAAGACTTTGCGAGTTTTTCAGTTTCTGTTTCCCGTTGAGCATTTCCTTCATCATATGTAGGTTCATC
This sequence comes from Artemisia argyi, assembly GCA_030686995.1. Taxonomy (NCBI): domain Eukaryota; kingdom Viridiplantae; phylum Streptophyta; class Magnoliopsida; order Asterales; family Asteraceae; genus Artemisia; species Artemisia argyi. The sequence goes on from CM060678.1 coordinate 92,578,495, forward strand.
TTGAAGAGTTGTCACTTTCTTCTTCAGCTCTCTTGTGACCTTTTTGGTTCTTGATTTGGGAATGGTTTTGATTGTAGAGGCTGTTGAAGTTGTCTTTTTAGAAGTTCTCCTTCTCTTCGTCTGAGTCAAACCCACTTTACCAATTTTCTGAGCTTCATCATACAAAGTGTATGCCTCAGTGTCACGAACATCATCAGGTATAAGATTGTCGGGAATTCTCATTCCTTGTTGTTCAGTGTTTGTCTTCTGAATCCTGGTTTTAGAGTATTTATAATCCACAGAAAGGGTGTGTTTCTTGTCTTCCGATCTACTATCAATATCTGGGTGTTTCTCCATGAAATGAGCAATGAGACACTTTGTGAATCTGTAGAATGGAATTCTTGAGGTAGACGATTTGAGAAACTGTCTTGCGTGATTAACCATGTCCACCCAAATTAGTTGAGCATAGTCTATTTGAGCTTGTTTGACAACCCCCCAGAAGATCTGCATCGTTTCTAGAGTAGGATGTTCATGTCCAGTTTCTCTGCCCGTTAAACTGTTGGCGAGAATTGAGTAAAGTGTGAGCCAGGGTTGTGGAATGTATTTCCTGTCAACGTGGGATATGTTTCTGAGTTGGATTACTGATTCATCATACTGGAGTTCCCGAAGAAGTTTGATAACATCTGATAATGACGGCATATGAGAGAATTTCTTGAGATTCGGCAAACCAAGAACAGTATGGAGAGTTTGTACATTAAACACAACAAGTTTGTGATCAAGGTGAACCCCCAGTGACTTTTCATCTTTGTTGATTTCAACTGTCTCCCAAAACTGTGTTAAGTAGACTTCAGGTACTTCAGTGGTGATGGTGAGGAGGTTGTAAATGAAGTGTCTCTTAAGTATTTCCAGAACGATTTCACAAGTATCATGACATGTGATTGAATCGAGATCTATCCTATGGTTTTTCTTAGCGATTACTCTTTCATCACCTTGAATCAATTCGTGTCTAGGTGTTGATTTCTTTGCCATATCGAGACCTGAAATGATTCATAAACCAACAAAAGCCACGTGGTAATTAGCTCGTTAGTGTTAGACAAAAGAATAATATCCGAAAACAATCGCCTAAGATAAAGTCAATATCACATATACAACTCAGGATGAATCAACCCAAGAGACATACACAATCCTCATAAGAATCAATCACAACTCTTAGATAAACATGAAACGCGATCATTTTCCCATTAAAGAAAATCCATGACATGACAATTTTTTTTGAAAAATTTCGGCAGCATTTCTTTTCATAAAAATGGAAAAACTAGAACCCATACGTGATGGTTCCATTTCGAAACTCCTGTCTCGGAGTGAAATAAGTAAGAAATTAATAACTCAAATTGACAAAAGTTTTGACTTAATCATGAAACAGTTTTGTACATAACTCAATAAGCTTGGAACCCATAATTGTTCCAAACTCGAAAAATTTTAGTACCAAACTCGATAGGTTCTTTTGGTTCCAAACTCGATAACCCATGTATGTTCCTAACTCGATAAACAAGTTATGGTTCCAAACTCGAAAAGTCTTTTTCAAGCACAAAAGGTAGTTTCAAACTCGTTATACTAGTAACATTAAAACTCGATAAGCAAGTGAGTTTCTCAAACTCGATAGACAGACGAGTCTCAAACTCGATATGCACAACTGTCATCAAACTCGATAACTTAACACAAACAATCTCAAACTCGATTAAGCATGAATCATTTCAAACTCAATGAGTCACATGTAATGCATCTAACTCGATAACTATTTAACTTAACTCGACAAGCAGAGTAAAATCCAAACTCGATAATCCATTATTCAAACTCGATGTTTACCAAGGTTTTCCAATTCGCAGTGTTCCGCAATGATTGTGAGTCCAAATTATAAGTCTAACACTCATCAACTACTCCTAATCCCAGTGATGGTCATAAACAAAACAAAAAAAATTGGGCTTATGAAAGTTAAACACCACCTATAAACACTAGGATGAGGCAACATAAGTCAAGGTATAGTGGATTAAGGTACATTGGGACATGCCGAAATTGACCATATCAATTAATTAGCCTAAATCACAACATACCAGAAACACCCAAATCGGATTACACACAAACCCTAAGAAGTCGATTATAACAATGCCAAACATTCAAGCCAATGTGATGGGAAAGAAAAAAAAGACTGATGCATTAAGACTCACGATTACTGAGAGACGGAGTTCTTGAAAATCTTGATAATGATGATAAACAAAAATTTTAATAGGGGCGCGTTTGGTGTTTTGAATGAGGAAAATTATGAGTAGCAGTTAAGATAAACAAATGATATACATATGAGTTTAAGGTATTGACACTATTGGCCCCCTACTTGTTTTATCAAAGAAAGTGTTATAAATAACACACATTTAGTCCCTTGAGTTTTAATGACTTTACTATTAGTGAAAAAAAATAAAAAAAATGTTACGAGAGTAATGGATGTGGCACCCTCTTGAACCAACCATAAGAAGTAATTTGAAAAATTTTAACAAGCAATGGTTCAAGAGGAGTCGAGATTGAGAGAAAATAGTGATGAGGAAAATTGAGAAATAAGGAAAAATAAAGAAGTTAACAAAAATTCTGTCTCCCCCTCAAGATATGCATTTTATAATGATTTTTCAGAAAAAACGTTGTGAACTTGCATATCTTGAATAAGGATTTTTTTTTTTTTTTTTTTTTTTTTTTTTTGATAAAATATTTACAAAGATAGTTTGATGTTTGACGATCAATTGTGTTTTAAAAACATTTCCAGATCATCTGGAGTCAAACATCGCATACCAATTTGGTGAACTAGACTCGCAAACCTTGATGGTGCCAAAGATTTGGTAAGTAAGTCCGCCAATTGGTACTCAGTCCCAACAAAGTAAAGTTCAACGGTACCCTTTTCAACGTGTTCTTTGATGAAGTGATATCGGAGATCGATGTGTTTCGATTTGCAATGATGGACAGTGTTGCAGGAGATAGCAATGGCACTCTTGGAATCACAGTAGATTGGAATCTTGTTGAATAGGTAGCCATAATCCTTAAGTTGTGATCTCATCCAGATGACTTGAGCACAACAAGCAGACATGGCTACATATTCAGATTCTGTTGACGACAGTGATGTGCAGTCCTGCTTCTTTGATTGCCATGACACAAGTTTATCTCCGAGAAATTGTAATCCACCAGATGTACTTTTGCGTGTGTCTAAGCATCCTGCATGGTCAGCATCTGAAAAAGCAATTAGTTCAAAACCAGAATCCTTCGGATACCAGATTCCCAAGTTAATGGTTCCCTTTATGTATCGAAGGATTCTTTTGACCTCACTGAGGTGTTTTTCAGTTGGTTTGGACTAATAGCAAGAGCACATATAGACAGCAAATACTATATCAGGTCTACTAGCCGTGAGATACATGAGGGACCCAATCATACTTCGGTATTTGGTAGGGTCAACAGGTGTCCCATGTAAGTCAGCGTCTAGTTTTGTGGTATAGCCCATCGGTGTATTGTAGGTATCACAACTCATCATCCCATGTTTCTTTAAAATTTCAAGAGCATATTTGGACTGATTTATGAAAATTCCACGGGGTGATTGATGAACTTGTAGTCCTAGAAAGAACGAAAGTTCACCCATCATGGACATTTCAAAATTATCTTTCATTAGTTTTGCAAAATCATTAGAGTAACTTCTTTTCGTTGAAGCAAAAATAATGTCATCGACATATATTTGAACAATGAGTAAGTCCTCCCCGTAGGTTTTTGTAAAAAATGTTGGGTCCACCGATCCTTTAGAAAATTTATTGGTCAGCAAGAAAGTAGAAAGTTTGTCATACCATGCCCGTGGGGCTTGTTTGAGTCCGTAGAGTGCCTTTTTGAGTCGATAAACGTGATTAGGACGCTCAGGATCAACGAAGCCTTCTGGTTGGCTGACATACACTTCTTCACGGAAGTCTCCATTGAGAAATGCTGTTTTGACATCCATTTGGAAAACAACCATGTTCCTGTGTGCAGCATAGGCCAGAAAAATCCGAACAGCTTCATGTCTAGCCACTGGAGCAAAGGATTCAGCAAAGTCAAGTCCTTCTAATTGGGAGTATCCTTTCGCTACCAGGCGTGATTTGTTACGTATGACAGTTCCTTCTGCATCTAGCTTATTTTTCCAAATCCATTTCAGCCCAATGACAAAGACTCCGTCAGGTCTTTCAACTAATTCCCAGACTTCCAATCGGATGAACTGCTGAAATTCCTCTTGCATAGATTCAATCCAGTTGTCATAGGTCATTGCTTCTTTAAAGTTCTTTGGTTCCTCTTGACAAACTGTGAGTGCATAGATACAAGTTTCTCCATCAGTGTAAAGTCGTTGTCTTGTCATTACAGGTGCATCTGGATGACCAATAATATGAACTAGTGGATGGTCTCGAGTCCATTTGTGTGTTGAAGGGTGTAGTTGATAAGTATCTCGCATGTTAGCAGGATCCAAATTACGTGTAGATGACTCAGCTATATCAGGAAATGGAGGAGCCGGTGCAAACGGGTTGAAGAACGCATCAGGATCATGCTCTGCGGGTTGTGGAACTGATTGTGGTGTTGGATCTTCAGCTGAATGGCGGGAGTTAGAAACAGTTTGTTCTGCTGTAGATGGTGATGCAATTGGAGGACCGTTTCTCTCAACAGTTGTAGTAGTTTGTTGAGGTGAGTCTGGTACTGGAATGTTTTCAGGTTGAGCAGCGGAATTAGGTGAGACCTCAGTAGAACGGTATTCAATTGTATCATCAAATAGTGGAGCAAACAATGTTTCCAATTCGTTGCGGTTGAGTGGCAATGGTTCAGCCGAAGATTCCGGAGAGTGAAGACGGTTGAATTCGGGTCCTAAGCTGTGTTGCTCAGAAGCCATTTGTGTGAGTTCATCAAAATTAGCGTGAATGGTTTCTTGAATTTCTCTTGTACGATGATTCCATATCCGAAAACCTTTGGAATTTTCACAGTATCCAACGAACACGCCGATGTCAGCCTTTGCTTTAAGTTTCCCTAAATCATCATGATCATTTTTCAGATAACAAAGTGCTCCAAATACATGAAAGTAGTCGATGTTAGGTTTCCTTTTGTGAACAATTTGATAAGGTGTTTTGCGATGGCGTTTTGTGATCATGCAACGGTTTTGGGTATAACATGCAGTTGAAACAGCTTCCGCCCATAAGTAATCAGGTAATTGAGCATTAATCAACATAGTTCTAGCAGCTTCCACTAACGTCCTGTTGCGTCTTTCAACAACTCCATTCTGTTCTGGGCTTCTAGGAATAGATGTTTGATGTTCAATTCCCACTTTCTCAAAATATGACCGAAGTGTCTGATTCTTAAATTCAGTTCCATTGTCAGTTCTGACTATTCGTACCGTATTGCGTAGCTGAACTTGAATTTTAGTGAGAAAAGTGATGATCATTGAAGGAGCCTGATCTTTACTTCGTAAGAAATAAACCCAAGTCCATCTGGAGAAGTCATCCACAATTACAAGTATATAACGTTTACCGTTGATACTTTGAACACGCATCGGTCCACACAAATCCATATGAAGCAGTTGTAGAACATGATTCATACTGTGCTCTGGTTTAGAAGGAAAATGAGCTCAAGTACTTTTTCCTTGTTCACAGGCTGAACATAAGTGATCTTTGGTAAATCGAAATCTTGGAAATCCATCAACAAGTTTATAACGAGCAAGATCAGTCATCATTTTGAAATTCAAGTGCGAAAGACGTTTGTACCATAACCAAGATTTAGTCGAGTCCGCTTTGGAGAGAAGACATATCGGAGATGTTGCGATCATATCTGACATTGATATTGTATAAAGATTGGAGCCTCGTGAGCCAGACATTAGATCGTTTCCTTGTAAGTCACGAACAAAGCAAGTTTTCTCACAAAATGCAACTTCTAGATCCCCATCACAAAATTGACCAACTGAGAAAAGGTTGTGTCCAAGGCCTTCCACATAATAAACACGACTTATTTCAATGTTCCCACTGACATAGTCACCATATCCCATGATTAAAGCGTAATGATCATTCCCGAATCTGACAGTACCAATGAACTTTGAGACAAAGTTTTGTAACAGTTTGAGATTGCCTGTCATGTGTCGGGTGCATCCGCTATCAACAATCCAGAGAACAATCTGTACCACCTGCATCACAAGAAGAAGACACGGATGGAACAGAAGTAAGGGTGGAACCCATTGAAAGTGCGGGTTCCTGTTGGTTAGAAGCACATGTATTCATCAATTTAGGAATCCATTTAAATTCTGGTTTTTGTTGTAACCAACGTTGCCAATTCCAACTAGTTCGTGCTTTCTTAATGGTGAATTCACTGGTGGTTGGCTGAGTCCTAGATTTGTTCTCGGCACTTATGGGGGTAACTTCTACTTCATTAGAAACCGTAGAGGGCGGCTTTCCTAAAATAGACTTAGAGGCAGTAGTGGGCCTAGAAGGAATGCGTGTCCTACGTTTCTTATGACGATTAAGAAGAAAATTAGCTATACACTTAGTATGTTCACCAGATGATACGCTTTTATGACAAAACACACAAGATGCATTAATATTCAAAACATTCAAAGGTTCATCATTCGTTACATTTAGATTTTGATTAGAATTTGCCAGATTAGAATCTAAATCTGATGCAACATGAGTTTTATTCAAATTCCTAAGTTGATCTTCTACTCCTTGAGCTTCTAGTGATCCTCTCTTACGTTGCCGGAGCCTATTCGTCTTTTTACTTTTTCGCTTGGGTCTGCTAACGCAATTAGGGGAGACTAGTCCTGTAGAAGTAGAGTTATCAGCATTAGTATTTTGAACAACCTTTCCTTTATCAGTTTTGTCTAATTTATACATTCCAGGTGCTATCACCGTGGTGTCAACCATCTTTCCTTTTTGAAGTAGCTTAATTTTCTCTTTCAAATCGATGATGATGTGATTTTTATCCTGAATTTCAGACTCAAGTTTCACATTGCAGTAATTGATGTCATCGCGGTTTTGTTGCCATTCGGAATTTTCAATTTTTAAATCCGCAATTTCTTTCTCATATATGAGACAGAGATTTTTTAAAGACTCGTTGTTTTTGCAAAGCTGACAAGAGTTTGAAACATTTTGACTTTGAAGTTTCAATTCCTTTTTAAGACTTTGAGCTTGACACCATTCAAGCCTTTGTTTGAGTTGACAAATTTCTTGTAGCCTCTCGTAATTTTCCCAACGGTTAGTAAATACTTACAAATTATTACGTTATTTAAATACCCACTTTTACGTATGAAAATTTTTTTTTAGACTTGATATATAAATCACAACGGTAAAATTTCGAATTATCTTTTGCTTAGAAACGTTGCTTGCACACAAACCTAGATAGTCTAAATTATCGCTAATATATATATATTAAAAACATTTATATTTTATAATATACGTTTCGTATATTTAAGGTACAATATTTATATATTCCCGGAGCCTACGAAAATTCCCGAGATCACTCATTAATAATATTTGATCGTAACCCGACTCTCAAAACACACCAGGTGGGCCCCGTTGACCATTGGGCCACTTAATCCACTTAACAAACCAACCGGACCCTTTAAATTTTTTTTTCTTTTTTCCTGATGGACCGACTGAACAAGCCCAGCCCACCCCTATATACATATTATTTTTTTTTCTTTGTCCTGATTGCGAACAGCCACAAACACCCTCATATACTTACGAATTCGACACACGACACCATCAAATTTTTACCTATCTCGATTCACCACCTAACAAATAATCACGAATGACAAATTCTATGCAAAATCTCAATCGTTTACCACTTCAAATTTGATCAAAGTAAAACCTCCAATTCATATGACCAAAAATGACAAAAACGTGGCCAAACATTTCTTAGCACCTCTCTATCACACCAATTGCATCAATTCGAACACTATACTCATTATTTGATGTCAGGAATGAATAGGATTCAGTCTTACATATTCTTCTTGTTGCTAGAACTCGATTGGTCAAGCTTGTGGTGCCACCCCATGCAAACGAACCAACACAAGTGTTCGTAAACTTCTTGTGCTTGTCATCACTCTCAAAACTCACTATATAAGCATCCCATGCAACCCTAACTAATCTCACACCCTCAAACACACCATAATACAATTTACGTGGAGTTTACAAGTCAAGATCGGGACAAGAAGTAGAAAACAAGTACGAGGTGCACAAGTGATCCAAGGAGGAACCAAATAGCTCGTTGTGAACCTTGCTAGGAGTGAACCATAGTACCTTGATCCTTTGTACCAATTCGAACCGAGCATTACGAAAACTCCACCCCAAGTGGTGAGGTGAGACGCGGAGAACTTTGTTACCTTTTATTTTTGATTTCTCACGTTCACTTTGATTCATTATTTCGTTAAATACAAACGTAACATATATATGTTTTTCCTTCTTTTCATTTTTGACCACGCTAAAAATCGAGTATGATAATAATTTTGAGCTAATAATAACGTATACGTACATTATATCACACGTTCCATGTATACCCTGACCCATTCGAATAAGCACAAACACTTAGAATATTTCTAAGTATTGAAAACTGTTTTCAAAATGAAGTTTGCTCGATCACTTTGGTCTCGTAAATAAATATTTAGACACGTGACATATTCTTTTTAAAACTCGACCTCATTAACAACTTATTAGACAATCACAAGACACATTTTATTCGACCTAATAAATTTGTTTAGACCTTGTACTCGACCCGTTTTGTACCGACAAAAACTCAAATTTTTATAAAACTATATAAGCCAAAACGTGGGCTTATCTTAAGCCCATTAAGCTTATGTGATACACTGGGCCTGGGAGCCCAACTCCAGTGTTTTTAACATCCTAAAATAAGTCCAAACTCAGGCCCAAACCTTTCGTAAGCCCATTGGATCGGAAAGTATTAACGGGCCTTGATATTGTTTCGTTAAAGCCCATTTAGAAAAATAAGTTGCTTTTAAGCTAATAAGCAGTTAAAATAAGTTATTTTGAATACCCTGAGCTTATTTATCATGTCAAAAAGCTAAGTTATTAATTTGGTAATTTTTGGACTAACTATGCAAATTTTCGTAACCGAGGGACTAAAAGTGTCAAAACTGCAAACTTGGGGTATAAACTGTCAAAACAGATTTTTTTTAAGTTAGAAACTGTTAATAATGAAATTTGGAAGTGAGAAATGTAAATAATAATACTTTTGGACCTAAAATGTAAATTATATATATTTTGGACTAACGGTGTAAAATATATATCGTTAGGGTTAAAAAGGTAAATTTTGGAAACTTAAAGGAATTTTCTGTAAATATTATTTTACAAAAATAATATTAACCTTTTACATATTTAAGTATATAATTAATATAAACATAAACTTATATATACGTTATATATTCGTAATTATAATTAAACGATATAACGATACATTATTTATTTCTTGTAAAATGATACGTCTATTTTTATATCAATCATTAATCATTTTATTTATATATAACTTTATTTTTTTTTTAAACTTTAAACATTTAAACGAACACGAGTTTTAATAACAAACTAAATAACAAGTAATCGCGATAAAACCAGATTTAGACTATTAACTGAAACTTGCATTATCTTTTAGGTTGTGTTGTGTGAAGCCGTTTCCTTGCTTTGTTGAGACTACGATACCACTGTACTACTAAGGTGATTTCATAGCCCACTCTTTAACTATTTTCCCGTGGGAGATACATGCTTAAAACTCGATCACAAGTCTTTTATACCGGGTATTGAAATACCGTCAGGCCAATGTTATTTGCTTAAGTTACTATTGTCAGAAGTCCCTCGATCATGAACCTTAATCACCTGAAGGGTGAACGTAAATAATTGTGGATAGTACTATTAGTGATTGACAATCCTCGTTTGGTTGTTGGAGAAAACACCAGGCGCACTTTATTGTTCTTATAAATAGGTTATTGACAAATACCTATCTTTGGGGGCCTATTACTTACCATCATAATACATACTTATGATTGGCTGTTAATCGTTGAGTATCATGAGCTTAAGGCAATAACAGGAACATTGATTTTTAACATATTGATTGTATGCGATTACAATACATTCTTAACTTGTGATTCAAACTCTTAAACTCAAACCTATGAATATCACTCAACTTATTGTTGACTTTAGCATGTTTATCTCAGGTAACTAAACAAGACGGATCTGGATGGCACGGAGTGGGCAAAAGCATGACAAGAACCATAATAAACTACTTATTTTCCTTCAGAATAAAACACGTTCTTAACTTAATAATGTCTTGTATCTCAGATATTTGGTATTTTGAAATAAGTTAAACTTTAATACTTCACTTTGTGTTGTCTTCTATGATTGTGACAAAGATCCTTGAAGTAATACCCCAAAAGTCTTCCGCTGACATGTTAAGTCTTCCGCTGTTATTAACGACTTTTGGGGGTGTTACATTTCTTTTGAATACTGTTTTGTCACATCATCATTCTTTATTCTCAGCTCGTCATTCTCATGTTTAAGTGTCTCTAATTCCACTTTCATCAAGTTATTATCCACGCAAAGATCATCCACAAGCATAGAAGTACCAGATTTATAAAGATCATTCATGATAACAGACAGAATATCAGCACTGAGAACTTGTTCCAAGAGTTGATCAGCATCATTTTTGAAAACTCTATTTCTTTGCTTTTGAACCAAAATGTCATTTTCAGTTGCGTTGAAAATGTTTATCATATTTTTGACCTCCTTTTGAAGTTTCTGATCCCAACGTGTAGCACAGAGACGGAGGTGTTGAACAATTGGCTTCATTTGTTTTTGAAAAATATCTCTCTTTTCTCGCTCGTAAGCGGATTGAAAAGTTTCAATTTTTATTTCAGAATTACGTTCAATTGTTTCCTCCAAAATTTTGATGTCTTCCATAAACGTTTTGAAATAATTTAAGACACGACAAGTTTTTGGTAATGGTGTAAGTTCACCGGATGATGGTAAAGGACCATTTATTTGTGCTACAGTTTGGACAGGGGCCGCATTAGAGGATGAAACATATGACTCTTCGACAAACCATGATTTCTCAGGTAATTCCTTTTGAGTCACAAAAGATTTAGAAAGAGGTGGAGCTTTTGAATAGTCATATGGTGTCCAATATTGAACATAACTCATTTTTGATCGACTCTTTTCTTCAAGTTCTTCTTCTTCCTCAGTATCAAAAACAACAGCACGCACAATCGTATTATCAAGCATGTGGTCTATACTGTAAATCTTAGGATTTTCTTTGAATGCTTTGTGAAGAAACATTGATTTGAAATCGCAAAGTGCAAATCCTTTATCGGGTCTCGGTTTTAAAGAAAATTTCTGTATTGTTGTGACAGAGTTCCCGTGTTTGTAAACAATGTTACGAAATTCTTTGAGTTGTTTTTCAAGATCAACAATCTGACCAAGTAAGTCGTTAATATACTTCCTTTTTCGTATTTTATGTTCACAAAAATCCTTTTTACAACTTGACAATTCTGTTTCTGTTTTTGAAAGTACTGTTTGAAGACGTACAACTTGCATTTTCAATTCACACTTTTCACTTTCGAGTTTCGAAATCAACTTTCCGTTTGACTCAATTAAATCTTGCATTTTGCGTTGAAGATCTTGTTCTTTGTTGTAAGAATCTTGAAAAGCTTTTTCAAAACTTTTTGTATGTTTAATTTTGTCTTCCTGATTTGAAAGCTGAATTTTATAACACTCAATATCTCTTGCAAGTGACGCATTTTGTTCTTTTAAAACTTTGTTTTTCTTGTTGCATTTTATGATTTGCAATTGTTGAGCATCCAGTTGTTTAGATAACAATATTAGGTCAGGGTCTGGATCAAATGATGGTTCATGTTGTTCTAAATGATCATGTTTATCTTTCTCAATAGGATCATCAAATGAAACAACTGTGTCATCATCAAATATGACAACTGTGCTTATTTGTTCATCTGTTTGAGAAGATGAAGATGATTCAGATGGAACAACTTGCGCCATATCTGATTCATAAGCAGAAGGTGAGACTATATCGTTAATAAAGCATGCATTGAGATCATGTACCTGAGACAAGCCGTCAGTGTCATACACTAGGCCTGAATCATTAAGCTTAAGTTCCTGCATGTTGGCCATAAGCATCACAAGTGCATTGGCTTCTAGATCTTCCATGTCATCGTCATTGTTCACATTTGCCATGAAGTTGTTGTCCTGTTCAGGAAAATGTCCATCTTTTTCATCTTGAAGAGCCATGAGTAATGCCTGCTTGTGAAACTTACTCCCCCTAGTTCTCGGTTTAGGACATGCAGTTGCTATATGACCTTGTTCATTACAGTTATAACACCACATTGCATTCCCTGAGTTGGAGTTCCTTGTTGCAACTGGTTCAGACCTTTGCTGAGAAGATCCTGAGTTGTTCCTGAACCCTCCATTGTTACTAAACCTCTGACCATTCCCATAATTTCCTGAAGAACTTCCTGAACCAGATCGACCATAGTTACGATTCTGAATTTCCACTCTTCCATCATTGACAATAGCTTGATTCCTTGTGTTAGAAGATGAACGTTGACGGTTGTTTGTTTTGTTGGAGAATTTGCTAAAAGCACGAGCAATAAGAGCAAGTCCCTGATTCAACGTATTAAAGTCATCATCGTCATCGTCATTGGAGTTTGAGTAGTACACAGCATCATTGTTGTTTGACGGAACAAGTTGAGTAGAAGCATTATGTGGAGATGAATCATAAGGGACCATTTGGTTAGAGGTTGAAGATTGTGGATAACTGAAGTAGTTCTGCTCTTGAACATATGCATGATTTGACATTGGTGGTGGAGCATAGGGAGATTGAGCTACGAGTGCCAAAGAATTTGGTGTTGGTGTTGGTGTGTATCCTCCACGTAGAGCTCGATCTTTTTCAACTTCAGGTTCATGGTGTTTCAGAAAATCATACAACAAACCATATGGAGCATCATGAAGATTCTTTGTTTGACGAACAAATGTCACATATTTATGCCAATCAGGACCAAGACTACCGACGAATTTGGAGTTCACTGCTATCCTTGGTACTGTGATTTTGTGACGTTCCAGATCATTGTCAACATTTGTGAAACGATGATAGTAGGATTCAAGTGACTCTCCTGGTTCAATTGTGATGTCAGTGTATTCCATGTAGAGTTTGGATTCCATATCATCTTTGTTCAATTGAGTGCCTTCCATGAGGAGATGAACATGTTCCCACATAGCTTTGGCTGTTTTCTAAGCATCGACACTTCGATAAATTGGATTAGGTATACCTTGAAGTATGTAAGCCATTGCATATTCATCAGCTTCACGATGTAGTTTCTGTTCTTCAGTGAATGCAGATTCTGGAAGGGGTCTATCACCAGGAGGACGTGGAGGATCAGCATGTGGATCACCAACTTCAAATCTTGTTGGCCACTCAAATGGTCCTTCAAGTATCACTTGCTTCAAGAATTTCCCATGAGGTTTCTTTAGTTCAAGAAATCGTAAGAATGGACTTGACCATTGAACATAGTTTCCAGGTGTAAGCATTGGAGGTGTTTCAAGTGATCCTGCCTCATGTCGGGATTGTTGAGTTGTAATAACTTCACACATTCTGTCAAACCAGTGAGGTTGTTTGGAGAAAAACTGAGTGTTTTGTTGTGACATCTGATATGGTTGTTGTTGTGGAATGATTTGATGTTGTTGCATCATAAGGTAATGATGTAGTGGATTAAACGGTTGTTGTTGACCGTGTGATTGTGAAGGTTGTTGATACGGTTGTTGCGGTTGTTGAAACGGTTGTTGATACGATTGTTGATACTGCGGAAGATGTTGCGAAGAATGAGGAAAGTAATAATTGGGTGGTTGAGACATCTTTCTTTCGTGATTATGGTAAATTAAGATCGTTAAAGATAAATAAAGGTTGTAATTAGATTGGAAAAAAACTTTATATCAAACTCGGTATGTCAATTTGTCTTCAAACTTGATAAGTGCACTTAGGGTTTCTAACTTGATACTTAATGTATGGTTCCTAACTCGATATGTGCTTTGGGTTTCTAACTCGATACGTGCTTTGGGTTTCTAACTCGATACTTTAGGTATGGTTCCTAACTCGATATGTGCTTTGGGTTTTTAACTCGATACGTTAGGTTTGGTTCCTAACTCGATAAGTCCAGATTATGTACCAAACTCGATAAGTTAATGAAGTTTGGACAGAGTCTCCCCTTAGAAGGTTGCCACACTGATCCTAACTCGATAGACGATTAGGAATAACAAGGCTAACTCGCCAAAATCCAAAAATCCAAACTCGATAGAAAACTTACGAACCCTAACTCGATAGGTGTGACACCTAACTCGATAGTATGAAGCACCTAACTCGATTGTTGAAACACCTAACTCGATAGTTTTAAGCACCTAACTCGATAGAATGAAGCACCTAACTCGATAGAACCAAAGTGAACCTCTAACTCGAAAGTATAGAAACACCTAACTCGATAGATTTAAGCACCTAACTCGAAAACAGGACGATGAACAGTACCAGTTTAGCTTAAAATCAATTTTAATACCTAGTATTTCTACCAAATCAAACCTAAATCAACCTATATTATCCCTTGGCGAATGATACCTCTTGTTAGGTCACCATTTCTACAACATAATCACTTAATAACTCTAGAGAGAGAAAGTAAGTAGAGAGAGAGAATGGAAGGAACACCTAATAACAATATGAGACAAATAACCTTACTAGTGAACCAACCAACCTCAAAATGAGGTTATACATGGGTATTTATAGGTAAGGATTAAGGCTTCTCTAAACTTAGACAATATGACATACTTAGCCCTTAGACTTTATCCAAACCTATAAACCAAGCATAAAACTTACAAAATACATAAAATAACTAATGTTATAAGTAAGTAATGCAACCTATACCAAAACTCAATGACCGACACTTGAAACAATAAAGTCTATTCCCAACAACTACAAAAATCACAAATTTGAAAAATAAAATGAAAATGAAAATGAATTTTTTTTTGTATTTTTTATATTTATAAAGCAAAATTCAAAACTTAAACTTTTGTTTTCTTTTTCTAACGTTACGTTAATTGTAAACCGTTTCCTTTAAATCTACTTGCGACGGAACGGGAGAGAAGAGTGTTTCTCTCTTCAGCTTGCAATTTAATGTCAAAGCTTACCGTATTTTCCGCTTATTCGGTTGTAGGATTCAAAGTAATCCGATTAGAAACTAATTTCACGCGTTGTTATATTGGGAAGCTTATTTGGTTTACAACGCCCTCCCTTCCACGGGAGAGTCGAGGCTGTAACTTTCTTTTTGGTATTTTTGAAAACACTTTAGGAAAAATGATTTTGATTTTTCAATTTTTTTTTTTTTGTTTTTATAGAAAATATATACAAGGAAGGTTTTCAAAACACAATTTCAAAAAACGAAAACGAAAAATTCACGTCAACCTTCCCCGGCAATGGAACCACAACATTTTGATGTGATAAAATTTGGCAGATTGTAGAAAGAACCACAAGTTCCCCGGCAGCGGCGCCAAAATATTGATGTGATAAAATCAAATAAATTATATTATAGTATAGTATAAGTATTACTCAAGAAATCCGCAAAGAAATACGGATAACCCGAGGTCGTAGTCTGTGTGAAAGATGAATTGAATTTTGAATTCCCGATTCGTGAAACGTGTCGTGAAAGTGGTAAAAAGTGATTTTGATGAGATTACACTAATAAAATAACAAATGAAGCACAAATAATCACTAAAGCACGTAATTCAAGTAATTAAACCAAAAACGTAACGTAAAATCGAAAACGTAAGCTAATACGCGAAATTAACGTAAACGTACGAAATAAAAAGTGAATTTTAAGCTACACTACTCCTACGGACTTGAAATTAATTTTGAAAAATTAAAAATGATAAAAGAAAATTTTGAGAAAAAGAAAAATATTTTTTTGACTTTTTATTTATTTTTTATGAATTAAAAACTAATTTACTAATTAAAAATTAAAAGAAAATGCAAATAAAGTGAGAAAAATGCAAATTAAATTTTTAAAATTATAAAATAACTAAAAAGTAATTTTAAAACTTAAAAATAATTTTTTTGGCTTTTTATGTAATTTTTGGGAATTAAAATCTAATTAAAAAGTAATAAAAATTCAAATTAAATTCAAAATAAACGGGAAAAATACAGAATAAATTTATAAAATTCTAAAATAAATAAAAATAAATTTCTAAAATATTTTTGGATTTTTCTAGGCTTTTTTTGGATTTTTTGGTAATTAAAATGTATTATAAATTGAATAAAAATGAAAATAAAATAAGAAAAATAGCAAATCAACGTGGAAAAATATGAAAAATTCAGGGAAATTCTACATTAATATTCGAATTTTGAGAAAATTTTAAAAAATGAAAAATAAGCATTGTAGGTACTACTTGCTTTGAAAACAGGTTAAAGGAAAATGCTTATTGATAAGCACAGTTAACCCAGTTGACCAAAACTTTGACCAATAGCTTATATAACTTAAATATGCTCAAATAATCAAAACTCAGACCAAATGATACTCAAAAACACATATGTAGGTGCAAACAGTTCAAATAAGCTATTTGGGAAAAAGCTATAAGCATTCCGAATAAGCAGTGGTCCAAAAACTCAATGTAGACAACAATATTAGGTGTAATAGAACTCAAATGAACAATTAAACTCAGAATATGATCAAAGATAAGCAATTGCAGCCCTAAGATTGAATGACAGATTTATGCTCCTAACTACACCACTAAATAAGCCAATAAGCTGGAGCAAATAAGCTCAGAGATGCAAACTTATGGGGGCAAACCACTTACTAACAAGCTAAGAACACTAAAACACCCACAAATCTGATTTCCAATCTAATTTACTCAACTAAAAATAGCCTAGAAATCTGGTCAAAACCTGAGGAGCAGGGTAATGGTGAGGCCAAACAATCAACTTCAAAATGCTTATTCAATAAGCAAATAAATTCCAGTTTTCAAATTTCATTTTGATTAAGTTTCCCTTACTGCCAAATTACTCAAAACAACAATCTAAAAGCAATTTTAATAAGAAATGAACCTTAGGATTGTTATTCAATTTGTGACCAAAAACTGATGAGCAAATGATTTTTTAACTTTTTAATTAAAGAAAACTTTGACTAAATGGAATTATGATTGCTAATATATTACTGAAAAATGAAATTTAAACTTAATGAATGAGTAAATAGAGGTAATACTACTACTTATGCAACTATCTATATGGTTATGCACCTATTTACTTAACTGTTATGCTAAATGATGTGAGAAAGAGATTATTTGACTTTTAATATAGCAACTACTGTATTTTATATTATACCTAGCCTAAATGTAACCTAAATGTGTAACACCCCCAAATTTGGGATACGCAGCGGAATTAAAGCTGGGTGTTACTCGACGGCACAACAGTTATAATAATAGGAAAACAATCTCTAATTGAGTTGTTTCGGAAATTTTATTATTCAAATATCAGAGTTTACAAAATGAGGTCCCAGTAGTTTTACAATTTGTTAAATACTTTATCAAAGAATAATAAAATCTTAGCCTTCCTTCCATATCCATGCCCTTCCATGCCATCCTTGTCTGTTATGGACCTGAGATAAACATGCTAAAAGCGTCAACACAAAGGTTGAGTGAATTCATAGCGTTTGTAAATAAGTAATAGTTTGAACACAAGTCAAATAGTTATAAAACAATGTATTGCAGCGTAGCATATTGCACTAAGCCTCATGAACTCAAACGTTAACGTGTGTGATATCATATAATGATATAAATTACTGACATCATAATGATGATGTAAGTAAGAATGCCCTCGAGTAGGAGCTTGCCAACTTCCTAGTAGTTCTCAAATAATGTGCATTTGGCTATCAATCCGGCTAGCACGAAGGCTATCTATCCGGCTAGCTCAAATGGGCTGTCAACCTCCAATAGATCTATTCACAATATTCGCGTTCACTCGCAAGTGATTAATGGTTCATGATATGAGGGACTTTCAGTGGCAAAAACGTTTAACTTAGGCAATACCAGATCATGATAGCATACAGAAAAATACTTGTGTTCGGTTTGTAGCATGTATCTCCCCACAAGTTTAGAAGATGTATAAAAAAATAGTGGGACTATGAACTCACCTGGGCAGTCTGGATGGAAAACAAAGTTAAATGAAGTTGATAAACGTCTCCGGCTTGAAACCTGAGTTATTAGGTTAAGTTCTCAGTAATTGTTTCTGATTATATCAGTTTTTAAATGTTCGTTTCGTTTTAGTTTAATGGTTAAATATTTTATTGAACCAATATGTAGTTTCAAAAGTATTATTTTATTATATTTTCTTATCCGTAAGATTTGGTTCCGTCCGTTCGTTAAATGAATACTTCGTTTGTTAGTTACGGTACAAAACATATTTTAGGTTTATTTTCCAAACCCTAATAATAATAATAATAATAATAATAATAATAATAATAATAATAATAATAATACAATATTTTCATTTTAGACCCTCAAGTTTCTAAAGTTGACAACTTTTACCCTTAACCTTAAGTTTATTTTATTTCAAGTCCAATTTATAAAATTAGATTTTTGGCAAAATATACCCCTCATGCATATGTATCTTGCACCCGAGGTCCTTTTTAAGTAAAAACGTGTTTTTAGCCACAGAAATGATCCAGCTTTCTACGACTCCTTTATATAAATTGTTTATAAGTGTTTTAAGAGTATTCTTGTAAAATATTATGGGATGAATCGAACCCACGACTTCAAATTAATTAATAGAAACTCGCGACCCATGGTTTAACTTGACACAGAAAATACCAAATTTTACATGCCCCGTTCTCCCTTGTTTCTCAATGAAAATGGCTGATTCTTTTTCCTATGTTTAGACCTTCTGGTGTACTTTAACCATGTCAAAAACTAGATTTTTAGAACCATGCTTGATACACGAAGTTTGGGTCTAAACCTCCATGTCTGCTGCTGCCTTTGTTTTTAAATCTGTTCTGAAATTAATTAAAAGCACCATTTATTATGCGTTTTCATGACTCGAAGTCTAAAGAAGTTTTGAAGAAAACGTCGTTCCGGAGAACTTTCATGTTTTAAGTTTTTGATGAATCGGACTGGAAATGGCTCGTTTTGTATGTTCTACGTTTCTGTTACAGTGGGCGAACAAACCCAAAAAGAAACGAATAAAAGCGAGACACTGAAATGTTTTTGAAACGTTTTTTATCCTTGATGATCTATGCTAGGAGGACTTTAAATCCAGCAAGTTTCGTAATTTTTAGAGCTCGTTTGATAGGGGTAGCGATTGGCCAAAGTTAGCTTTACAGACCTGGTACTTGACAGGTACCTGATGTAAAAATGATTTTGGTTTTCAACTTTTAAACCTCCAAACCATTATTCTGAGTATAGAAACGTGTTGTTGGGCATACGTAAGTTATATTTCAACATAGTTTGTGGTTTCTTGCTTAGCAATATGTGTCGAAAATTTATTATGTGTATATATATGTGCTCGTTATTACAGGAACAAAAGAGAAAGTGTGTATATTACTTATGTGTTGTTTTAAGCCTATTATCATGAGTAAATTTCATGAATAGAAGAGAGTATGAGTGGAAAAGAACTTACAGAATAGGTTTAGAGGGAATTCGACATTTAGGCCTTCGAAGTGCACCAGGTTCTTCCAACTCCTATCTTACTTATACAAGGCTTGCTTCTACTATCTCTTGAGTGTTTCTTGGACCAGTAGGGTTGTGTTTAAGTGAGAGTGATGTGATTTTGAGTGTGGGATGAGGCAAGGAGGTGAGGAAGTGCTCGCAATTTATAGAGGGTGAAGACTAGGGCTCATTAAATGTCATGAGCCACTTGTTATGGTTTGTAAGGAGTTAGGGAGACACAAGTTATCCTAATTTGGTAAGCCTGGTGGTTTTACATGGTTCCATGTGATGTAAAAACGAAATTTCCATGTTCTTGGTTTGATTTCATTATATCGAATGGACTAGAATTTCAGTAAGTGAGTGTATTTGAGGGTGGTGAGATAGATTGCATGGAATGGTGAAAGTAGTGTGCATATATGTCGTTATTTTTAGAGGAGATAATTAGGGTTGCATTTAGTGAACTTAGCTACTTGGAAAGGTTTGTATAAAAGATAGGGAACAAGATGAGGTGTGTAAACATAGACCTTGTGATGTTGAATGGTGATTAGGCTTGTGTTGTAAGTGTTTATGTGTGCTTGTTCCCGTATTCAGATGGTTTAGAAAAGACCACATGGGGAGCTTGAGTTACTTGACCAAAAGTTTGAAAGTCTAGAAGATGAATGGTGTGGCTTAATTTGAGCCTAGTTAGGGTTGTCAACGTGAGGGGAACATGGTGAAGTGTTAAATCATGGATCATTTGGTGTTGTATGGCAATTCTTGTAGCTAGGTAGCTTGATCCAAATTGTTTCCAACAAGACTGTGTGTCACGTTTTTGACCAAGGTTTGGAGAATAGGGGTGATGGTTTAGGTGTACGGTACCAAAGAGAGCAAAAGAAGGAATTGGATAATTTTCTATTAAACTAAATGAAGTATGTATATGTTGTTTAATGTTTGAAATCAAAATGTCAGTAAAAAGAGTATGTTACGTTGGACTTATATAGTCACTAGAATCTGGATTGCATGGTGGTGCATGGTGTTCGAATTTTGGCCAAGGATTTTACCTATTAAATTTGACCATGGTTGAACTTCAAAGGAGCAAGGTGATGTGGAACTAAAATTAAGCTAGTAAGTGGTTTGTGGCTTAGGAATAAACAAGTATCTAGTTAGGTTGTGATTTAGCTAAAATCGAACTAGGAAAAAAGAAAAGGAATTGAAATCGATTTGGCTTATATTGGGTGTACATGGGCTATTGTGTTTGTTAACTATTGTGAGTATACATAGTGTTAAAATTCTGCTTTGTATCAAATAGTACTATAGTATCTGTTAATTTTTATGTTTAGTCACATTATGTATTTGTATTATGTTGTTATGATAATGTTATGTGACTCATTGTAATGCTATTATGCAATTGTTAATCTTTTATGTGTTTATGCATTTTCTTTCTGGTCTCTATCAACTGTAAATAATATGCTTGTTGATAATTATGCTTGTATATACTTTATAATCTGGAAGTTGTCTTGTTATTCTTTCCTGTGTTATAGTGGTATTATTTTATATGTTTGACATGTATATCTTATTTGTCATGTGTATGTGTATTGCTAACTATATTATTATTTTATAACTATCAGATATATATATTCAAAACTCAGTATTCTCTGTGCTATTAATATTATAAATACATATATGTATACTTTAAATTAATAGCATGCTATATTACTTTCTACAACATGTAAACAATCATTGTGCATGCAGATGTTTGATTTTCTTATAAATAGTTGTACGTAAAGTGGTAAATAGAAGTTGAAAACTTTGATACTTGACATAAATATGAACTCGTTTATTTATAATATAAGTTACGTCATATTAATTATTTGTTATGATTAGTTTAACCGACAATGTTTAAATAAAAAAAATTTAGACGTGAAAAATGATTAAATATTAGTTTAGTTTAAGTGGAAATTTACCGGTGGTTACAAAATGACATGTCTCAATAAACTTACAACCTCTGAAACCCAGAAATCTCAGCAAGACTAACTATGCCAAACACCCTTATGTGTTACTGTCTTAACCAATTTCACCCAAATCCTTCTCAAATTCAGTTCAAAACTCGACCTCAGTTACCAATATAGATCCAATAACACTTAAAATGAAACTGAAACACAAATCTCAAACTAGAACACAGATCCAAAGTAAGACAATTAATGAAACAGTGAATTTCACAGGTAATATGAATCAAAAAACGAAACAAACTCAGATAAACAGGTATGAAATGAAAAATATAAAACAACTATCAATAAAAATCAAATAAGAACAGATCTATTCTACCATTACTCTATCAATGCAATTTAAGTAAAATTAAATCAGAAACTTACAACCAAATCCCACTCAGCAGAAAAGAGGGGGTTCACTAAGCTTGCCTGTCTTTATGACAGGCCAAGTGGACTCCTGTTTGGCTGCCAAACTCCAATAAGCTAAGCTTATTCTCAATAAGCACTTTTTTTTTGGGTAAAGGGGAGTAATCCTGCACCCGGTAAAATACATTAATCAAAAACGTTTAAGTACAATGGAAGAGAGTGAGTCTCTCATCGAAGTCCCTAGGGACACTACCACTACCACTATATAAGAATGGCAGGCCATTCTTATAACTATCAGATCTAAATACAACTATCGATGACTAGCAATAAAAATACAATACATCACAACTCAAATAAAATTGAAGTCTTCATAGTCATCCTAGTGATCCAGATCATAAACATGCGAACTTCCAGCTTCAACCAATTGCGTCTTCTATTAGTATTATGCAAAGCATAATCTAATAACCTAATAAGAGTGACTTCCGTAGCAAATGAATTTGAAGCATGAACATGGTCTAAGCGACCCAACCTCCAGCATATCCGAGCTTGAACCAATCTTCCAACAAATCCGAGTGACACACAAGAAGACTACCATGATCAAGTCAATGCAAATTACCATAGCAAGTGAGCAAGATTCACATAAAATAAACCAAACGTAACATGATTAATCTACCCACTATGAACGAATAGCAAAACCAAGGCTCCAACACATGTAATCAACATAAGAAAACGTTAACACACAAATCAGAACCCAAACACAAGGACCATGGCTGATTTTGAGTACCAACAAGTTGCTAAATGCAACCAAGATCGGAGAGAAAACCAATAGTATCATAAACGTAAAATCACAAACCAGGTACCCAAACACACGAACTTGCACGCGCTAATCCCTATAGTTAGGGTTTCGAGTAATGTTGACTTGTGTTTGACTAATGTTGACTTTTGTGGAATTTTAAAAGAAATGATTGAATGAACACACAAAAGCTATAAGGAAGCAGTTATGAGCTCATAAAAACAGAACAAAGCTTATGTTAAGCTTAAATATAAAATTCAAACAATATTTTTTTATTGTTCTAATTTTTATTATTTTTTTGGATTTTTTATATAAGTGAAAACCATAAACAGAAACTTGAAACTGAATTTAAATCAAACTACTAATTATGGATTTAAACTAATAACAGATACATAAAGAGAATAAGCTGAAATTAAAACAATAAAATAAAACTGAAATCTGAATTATATTAATAAAAGTAGATTGAGTACAAGGCTTTTAGAATTGAAAATTACAATATAAAAATGAGAACAGAAAACTAAATATGACTAAAAATCTATACACCTACAACTGTGACATGAGGTGGTATATATAGTTGAGATGAGAGCCTGCTAGGGTTGAGGAGAGCCTTCTAGACCTGTGTTTCTTTTCTCTAATCTCGTCCCTTGATTCATGCTTCAATCACACGCGTGAATTTGGTCCCTTGGATCATGTGCATATGCATTGTGAATCCTCCGTGTGCATTTCTATTGGTCCACGTATGCTCCTGACCTCCCTGACACCAGCTGTCAGCTTCTAGAAGCACAAATGATGAGGTAATTATTCTCAATCATGGTTAATTGGTGTACGGTTAATCCTAGGGTTCTAGGAATTGTGTTTTTCTAGGTTTGAGGTAAAAAATGGGGGGTGGGTAATTGGTATTTGGGGTGTTTTATTATTTTGATAGAGTTGACCAGGTGTGGGTAGTTTGACCAGGGTAGTGAGTAGCAGGTTGGGTCGGGTACAAGGGGTGGATTGGGCTGATGTAATATGGTTGGGCTTGGGCAAGTTTTGGTATTGGATTTAATACTAATGAGATCCGTGTGGTTTGTTTGTAATATTAAGCCAAAACTTCAAAGGACTATTTTTGTAATTCCAAAAAGCATAGGGACCAAATCTGTTAATAATCAAAAATACTTCCCAAGGGCTATTCTTGACAATCTCTGATTCTTGGAGGACTACTTTTTGACTTTATCTTCAAGGGACCATTTTTGTAATTTTTGAAAGATGAGGGACTGAAAATGACATTTCTTCCAAACTTTGATCAGGGACTAAATATGCAACATTCTGAATCTCTGAGGACTTCTAATGGTATTTTGAGTTTTTTTTGATCATTTTTCTTCCCCGGCTCTGGCTTTTTTTGACCTTTTTCAAATCTCGTGCTCGTTTTTGTCGGTTTTGAATCGTTTTTGTTCATTTTTCTCATATCCATACCTGCACATACACAAATACAAAAACATACATTCTCTTGGCATATTTGGTTAGTATTTGGTGTATTTGGTCTGATTTAAGGCTAAAAAGGATGTGTGAAAAAGCACATATCAGTAACCTTGAACATTGTTGGTTATTTTGTTATCTTAATGAAACTCTTGCACTTTCACTTTTCATATATCATATAATCAACCAATCCTTATATCTATCTCATTCTTACTTGTGTGATATCAATATGGGCACCTAACGAGTGGTATCATTCGCCAAATAGAGATTGAAGTGTAGTTTCTATAGTTAACGTGGGATTAAGGTGTTTTTCTTCATATTTTTTCTTTTTTCTTTGTTTCTTTCACTCAAATCTTGAAGCTTGGACAAGTTTTAAGGTTGATATAGTGATTAGAAGCTTAGATTTTGCATAAATTATTGATCTTTTAAGGTTTTACTACTTTTACTTCTAGTTTATTGATTTTTGTAGCTTCATTGATATTAGAAAACTTGTTTTTGGTAGCAAAATCTTTCATATTTAGTGTTTTCTAAGTGTTGGTGAAGTTACTTGATCAAAAGAACCTTATTTCTAAGCATTTTTCTTCAAAAAGTAGTTAACTTTTCAAGTTTCTGGTTATCCTACGCGTAAAATTTGAGCACTACCCTTGTTTTTAGCTGAAAATTGTACTTTTTGGTACTTTTACGCGTAAGTTTTAGCAAAAAAACCCCTTTTCTACGCATAACATCAAATCTTACGCTTAACTTTTAGCAAAAAACCCCTTTTCTATGCAAAACCTTGAATCCTACGCATAACTTTAAGCAGAAAACCCTCTTTCTACGCTAAAGGTTGAAATCCTACGCCTAAGTCAAGTTTCTACAAATAACTTGGAATCCTACGCCTAAGTTTAGAATCCTACGCTTAAGTTTGGAATCCTACGCATAAGTCAGTCTTTATACGCATAACTTGGAATCCTACGCCTAAGTTGAAATCTTACGCGTAAGTTTGCTGAAGTCTACTCAAAAGATTTATAAACGGTCTACTCCTCGTGCAACGGTGACTCAGTACTTCCCTAGCTTGGACAAGTTAGTAGAATACTTCAACAAGGGATATCTTTCAAGCTTGGACAAGTTTGAAAGATTTGTTTGGTTCTTTAACCTTACGCAAAAACCTAATTCTTACGCATAAGCTTAAGCTTACGCGTAGAGGTAAATCTTACACATAAACCAAGAGTTTACGCCTAACTTTACTTTTACGCTTAACCTAAGGTTTACACCTAAGTTAAAAAGTTACGCGTAAGTTTTTAAGTTTACCATATGATTTTGGTTTTAACCAAAGGAACTTTCATTTCAATCTTCTACAAAGCTCCATCTATTACACAAGTCTCTTTCTAATATCTTCTTACTTCTTTAAAAAAAAAAAAAACGTTTTTTTTACGGGAAAATTTGAGTAAAATTTATTTTTCACAGGAGACTAAACGTTCAATTTTTATGCGAAATTCAAATTTTGGTTTAACGGTGAAAATTTTGGCTCAAAATTCAAATTTTTATGCCAAAATTCAAATTGTTTCGGTGAAATTTGGCGGCAAGATTTTTTAAACTCAAAATTTTCTTGCAACCTTAAAATTGCATTTTATAGTGATTTTCAAAATTTTGGAAGAGAAAATTTTGCAAATTAATTTTGGAGGGAAAACCTGAAATCACTATTTCGACCTTAAGTGTGACATTTTGTTTGATTATTTCGATTACGTCACAACAATCAAGGGGGGGGGGGGGGGAGAAATGTCATTAACAATGTCTCAATCACCTTCTTCCAACTACCTTCCTCACCAATATTCTCATCAGCAACAGTACCTTTTTCCAACTACCTTCCTCACCAATATTCTCATCAGCAACAGTACCTTCTTCCAACTACCTTCCTCATCAATATTCTCATCAGCAACAGTATTGATGAGGCGAAAAATGAACCGTTTTTAGGGGGTCATTTAAGCCGGAATTGGAATTTATTTGATCAAATATTGCCCTAAATCGTTCCTTTTGTGATTTTAGGTACTTTGGGAGTGAATTCTGGAAAAGAATGCATTTTGGACGTTTTTGGAGCATAAAACTGAAGAAAACGGCAAAGACTTAATTTTCCTTGCTGGGAACAGTGGATGACGGCGTCAAGAAGAAAATCTTGACGGCGTCAAGAGTAAAAGTGGTGACGGCCCAGAAGAAACGTGAAGGCGTCACCCAAGGCCGTCACGTGTTAACTTGTGAAAACTTGCGCGCGGAGTAGCTGATATTGTTTTGGTCATAACTTTTGCATACGAACTCGGATTTAGGTGATTCAAAAGCCCACGCGAAGAGGATGAAGAGATCTACAATTTGGTGAAAAAATGGTCGTGACGGCGTCAAGATTAACGGGCTGACGCCGTCAAGATGGGCCGACAGAAAATTAGCCTATAAATATAACATCATAACTTCACTTTTTGTAAGCCTAAACCCTAAGGTCGATTCCTGGGTTTAGGTGGGTGTTTTTCCAGCAACTTAGAGGGTTTCAATCACTCCATAAACATCCTGTAATGGTTTGATGATTCTATCTTAATTCATGTCTTCAATTATCATTATTGTTGCTTGTTCTTTATTAATTATGCTTGGCTAATTCACCTTGTGTCTACTTATGATTGTGTGAAACTTGTGTATAGTTGATTAGATCTCATTGATTGCTTGTTGATGTGTGTGTCTATCTCCATCAATTAAGGCGTGACAACTTCAATAGATCTAGTTGGTTTAGTTTATAATTCTTGTTTCCTATTGATTCTTATTTTGATTGAATGATTTCAATGTTAGGCTTAAGAAAACAGGCAGATCTCCATTGTGTAACTTGCTTGAACGTCTGAAGAAACGTGAAACGATGTGTACTAGGTTTTTATGGTTGTATTTAATGCATGAGCGAATTCTAGTGATCCCATGTTAGGAGCTTCTTAGCCGGCTCGACATAGGAGTGAAGTAGGAGCTTATAGAATTGGGGAAGTAAGTACGCCACCCCATGATTGGAATTAAGGAATACAACCCGTCAATTAAAACAAGGTGTGACAATTCAATAGGTAGAAATTGGATAGCTAGCAAGGAGTAACATATCATGGGTAGACACGCTTCACTTATCTTGTAGAACCTTAGTTTAGTTTTCTTGCACATTAGTTTAATTAGTAGCTTTTGGGTTAGTTGATTAGCAACTAATTCCGCCCTTCCCTCCAATACCCGAGAATTTTACTTGCTTTTCATAAAATATAAAAACACAAAAAGAATCATCCTTCACCTTTAGACCTAGTTAGATTAATTTTCAATCCTAACGACACTATTCCTGAGTTGGACGATCAATCCCCCGGTACTTGTCACTATACTATACTACAACGATCAGGTACACTGCCTGGTGGGGGTTGTAAGCTTCTCGAGATCCCTCGAGAGGTAAAGCCTGGTGCAATCCCTACGCATCAAGTTTTTGGCGCCGCAGCCCGGGGAAATAGTTATTGTCTAGGTTAGAATCTCTTTTTATTAGGTCTACTTGCTAGATTCCTTTCTAGTAAGATTTTATCTTTATTTTTAGGTTCTCTTTAGTCTATCTTATTTCTTCGTGTTTTTGTTCGTAACTTTTACCATCCGCCATTATGGCAACCGACGAATTCTCTAACCTTAGGATCACTAGGAGTCGTAGAGAAATGCCGATAGAGAAATGCGTAGGCTAAGACGATGCCGATAGAGAAATGCGTAGGCTAAGACAATCTTACTCAACACCTGAACCATCTAGCATAGCCATCGATTTTGATGCACCCCTTTCTGAAGAAAATTCGGAAAATCACCTTACAACCCCTAGCTCCCAATCCAACAAAGAGATGAGTACCCCCGCAACTCCCACTCCTAAGCGCCTTAAGGACTACTCCTCCCCAAACCCTCGTGGCTTCTCAAATGCCATTGTCTACCCAAATGAACACACCAATGAGGTCTTGCATGCGACCGATGTTTTGCTTGTCCAAAGTGTGTGCAAGTTTTGTGGATTAGATGATGATGACCCGATTCAACACATTAAGGACTTCTTGAAAATAGTAGACACCCTCCATACGGATGGGGCTACTAGAGACACGTCCCGATTACGATTCTTTCCTTTCACCCTCTATGAAAAAGCCCAAGAGTGGTATGATAAACTCCCTTCTGAATCTATTTTCACATGGGAACAACTCATATCCAAGTTCTATGAGAAGTTCTTTCCGCCTGGAAAAACTTCAGCGTTTAGAGATAGGATCCTCCGCTTCCGAAAAGGGAAGGACGAACCCTTCCATAAATCGTGGATTAGATTCAAGGATTTAATAAGACAAGTTCCCTATCATGGCATCGAACTTTGGCTTTTGGTCCAAATCTTCTATGACAATGTCTCCTCAAATGATCGGAATGGAATCAACAATTCTAGAAAACGGAGATTAGCCAATCTTAGTGCCGAAGAAGGATGGGATAGGATTGAAGAATATGCTCAAGAACAGGATGACACTTGGGATAAACCTGAGTCAACTGTCAGCATGTCTGAAATCACTTCAACATCTTCAGATCGGTTAAGAAAAATTCACAAAAGAATGGAATACCTTGTTGGGTCGCAGTTACCTAAACAACTTTCAAATCCTTATTTGATCTACGACTACTGTGGGGGCCCGCATGAGGTAGAGGAATGCGGAGGAGAAACCACTGAACATGCATGCTTGTCAGGAGGTGACATCTATGCTGATCCCTCCCTTTTGCCTTTTTACCAAAATGACGATTACACCCTCTGGGGAAATCTGGTAAAAAGAAAAGAAGGAGAGGAAGGTCCTGAATTCGAAATCAGGAGCACTTTTGAAGATGACCTTGGTCACTTCACTCAAGAAAAAGGCTTACAATTAAAAGGTCTTAATGAACTTGTTGATGAGCAGCAGAATGACATTGGAGAATGGTTCAACAAGCTTAACTCCACCCTCGATAACCTTGAAATGCTGTCAGTAAGCCAAAAATACCCCATGCTCGCGATAACCACTCGAGCTGGAACAACAACCAAGGACCCCCTTACCCGAGCTCGCCCCCCATCACTCTCGATCCAAACAAGCCTCGCGAAGAGGAGGATGATGTGGGCAGCGAGGCTCCTAACCAACCTCCCTTGGCGACCCCTTCCCCATCAACCCCACCTAACCAACCTGTGAGAATCCCATTCCCATCCTGATTAAAAAACCAGAAAACTGAGAATGATAATCAAAGATTCGTGTCATATCTAAAAGACTCAGTAGTCTCCATACCCCTCCTTGATGCTTGTTATCACATGCCGAAGTATAGCGCATACTTTAAAAAATTACTCGCTAACCGAAAGAAACTCGAGGGTCTTGTGACCCTGGGGGAAGAATGTTCGATGGTGACCCATTGAGGGCTACCAAAAAAGGTAGACGATCCAGGCAGCTTCACCTTGCCTTGCTCCATAGGATCTCTATCAATAAAAATGCTCTTTCCGATTAGGGGGCGAGTATCAACCTCATGCCTCACTCTATGTTCCTTAAACTAGGATACTCTGGATTAAAGCCTACCCGTATGAACATCCAACTAGCCGATAGATCAGTCAAATACCCCGTAGGGATATGCAAGAATGTGCTAGTCAAGGTTGGGAAATTCAAATTCCCGGTCGACTTCATAATCTTAGAGATGGAGGAGGATGACTTGGTACCCATCATCTTAGGGAGACCATTTCTTGCTACCGCTCATGCAGTCATTGATGTTCATGACGGCAAGTTAACCTTACGAGTAGGAACCAATAGCTTAACCTTCGACATTAAGGACACTATGGATCTCTCTCTCGAAGCAGCTAACCGGCTCTATTTCATTGGAGAGGTCGATGAACTCACGGACGTCATTGATGACTGTGTTGATGAACAGATCGAGGAAGGTTGGTTACGGGATGAGAGTTTTCTCCCCTTGTTGGAGGTGGAAAAGATGGAGAATGTTGGTGCAGTCTCCTTCTACCTTAGGCAAGAGGCCACGGAGCATCTCGAGCTCCGAAAACCTGAAAACAAGCTTAAGCCTTCTATTATCGAACCTCCTGAGCTTGATCTTAAGGAGCTTCCTAACCATTTAGAGTACGCCTTCCTTCAGGGAGAGGACCAACTACCGGTAATCATAAACTCTTCCCTCGAACATGAACAAAAAGGTAAACTCTTAGAGGTCCTAAAGAAATATAAGGGAGTGTTTGCATGAAGTGTAGCCGACATTAAGGGGATTGACTCAACTTTTTGCTCGCATAAGATTCTCATGGAATAAGATTATAAACCAACCGTGCAACCCCAGAGGCGGGTGAACCCCAACATTAAGGAAGTGGTAAAGAAGGAAGTCATCAAACTTCTGGATGCAGGATTAATCTACCCAATCTCGGATAGCCCATGGGTTAGTCCTGTACAGGTTGTACCTATGAAGGGTGGAATGACTATAGTTAAGAGCGACAAGGGTGAGATGGTACCCCAAAGAACTGTTACTGGATGGCGGGTATTCATCGATTATAGAAAGCTCAATGATGCCACGAGGAAAGATCACTTTCCCTTACCATTCATTGACCAAATGTTAGAGAGATTGTCTGGGCACGAGTACTATTGTTTCTTTGATGGATTCTCAGGGTATTTTCAAATTCCCATAGCACCTGAAGACCAAGAAAATACCACGTTTACTTGCCCTAATGGAACGTTCGCCTACAAAAGAATGCCTTTTAGGCTGTGTAATGGCCCCGCCACTTTTCAACGATGCATGACCGCAATCTTTCACGAACTTATGGAAGACAGCATGGAAGTTTTCATGGATGACTTTTCGGTCTTCGGGAACTCCTTCGACCGCTGTCTTGCTAATCTAGAAAAAATGTTTAAACGCTGTGAGGAAACCAACTTGGTGTTAAATTGGGAAAAGTGTCATTTCATGGTGAAAGAAGGGATTGTGTTAGGACATAAGATCTCAGGGAATGGGATAGAGGTGGACCAAGCTAAAGTTGAAGCTATATCTAAGTTACCATATCCCACGACTGTTAAAGCAATACGCAGCTTCTTGGGGCACGCCGGGTTTTATCGGAGATTCATTAAATACTTCTCCAAAATAGCTCGGCCAATGACTCAATTGCTAATGAATGATGCTCCTTTCGATTTCTCCCAAGAATGAAAGGATGCATTCGATCTCTTAAAAAAGGAGCTCACACAAGCTCCAATCATGATTAAACCCAACTGGGAGTTACCGTTTGAAATCATGTGCGACGCTAGCGATTTCGCTGTCGGGGCTGTATTAGGCCAACGGCGTGACAAGCTGTTCCAACCTATTTACTACGCTAGCAAAACCATGAATCCCGCTCAAGAGAATTACTCTACCACCGAAAAAGAATTGTTAGCTGTGGTGTTCGCATTCGACAAATTCCGGCAATATCTTGTCCTTTCAAAGACAGTCGTTTTCACTGATCACTCGGCTCTTCGATATCTTTTTGCTAAGCAAGATGCTAAGCCACGACTAATTCGGTGGATCTTGTTGTTACAAGAATTTGATGTTGAGATTCGTGATAAGAGGGGGGCAGAAAATCTGGCCGCAGATCATCTATCTCGTCTTGAAGATCCCTTGGATTAGCACGATAGAAGTGAGATTCGGGATTCATTTCCTGACGAACAACTCATGTCAATAACTGATTCGGAGCTTTGGTACACCGATTTTGCCAACTATCTCGCAAGTAGACTCGCTCCAGAACACCTGACTAGGTACGAAAGAAAAAGGTTCTTTTCTCAGTTAAAATACTACTTCTAGGATGAACCATTTTTATTCCGAAGGTGTCCTGACCAAATAATAAGACGTTGTGTTTCGGAGAGTGTGGCAGTAAAGATTATGAGGGAATGTCACTCTGGTCCCTCTGGAGGGCATCATGGGATAAGCACCACCGCCCGAAAGATTTTCGACGTGGGATTCTATTGGCCCATAATTTTCCGTGATGTCAAAGAAATGGTACAGGCATGCGATGCATGTCAACGGGCCGGGAACATATCACATAGGGATGAAGCACCTCAGAATTTTATACAAGTATGTGAGGTCTTCGATATCTGGGGAATTGACTTCATGGGACCCTTTCCATCTTCAGGGGGAATGAATACATTTTAGTTGCCATCAATTATGTTTCAAAATGGGTAGAGGCACAAGCCCTTAGGACCAATGATGCCAGGGTGGTTATTCATTTCCTGAAAAAGCTTTTCGCTAGATTCGGGATTCCTAAAGCCCTCATCAGTGATAGGGGAACCCACTTTTGCAATGCGCAAATGGAAAAGGTCATGAGGAGGTATGGGGTGTCCCATCGATTTTCCACCCCTATCATCCACAAACCAATGGCCAGGTCGAAAACACAAACAGGGCTATTAAAAGAATACTAGAAAAAATGGTTAGTCAGAATAGAAAAGACTGGCCATTTAAACTCGACGAGGCCTTATGGAACCGCCTACAAGACACCTGTTGGAACGACCCCGTTTCGCATGATGTATGGTAAGGCATGTCACGTGCCAGTAGAATTAGAACATAAGGCTTATTGGGCGCTTAAGGCATGTAACTTAGATTATACAATTGCCGGAACCAATAGGTTCTTGCAATTACACGAGCTTGATGAGCTTAGATTAGAAGCCTATGAGTCCTCCATTACATATAAAGAGAGGGCAAAAAGATGGCATGACCAAAGAATTAAGAAACCCAAAGAATTTTCAGAAGGGGACAAAGTCCTATTGTACAACTCTCGGTTAAGGTTATTTCCAGGGAAACTCAAGTCTAGATGGTATGGACCATTTAAGGTGAAAAGTTCCTCTAAAACTGGAGCCGTGGTGTTATTAGATGATGAAGGTAGAGAATTTACTGTCAACATACAACGTGTAAAACATTATCAAGAAAATAATAATGAAATGATTAGTGAGGAGGATGTAACGTTTGATGATGAGGTCACGTAGTAACCCATGACCTTGAGTCTAGCTACAAGACTCGTAAATAAAGAAAAGCGCTTCTTGGGAGGCAACCCATGTTTTGTTTGATTTTTATTTTGTTTGTTTGCTATTTGCTTCCGTATGCATGTTTTATTTTTATTGTTGGTAGATCATGTTTCAAAACTAAAATAGTGAAAATACTTTATTTAGTTGTTTGGCCTAGTCTTAACTTCATCTAAAGGTATTTTTGCAAAAGATAAGTGTAAGGGGAAACCCCAAATATGTTTTTAAAGAAACAATACCGATCATGATTCTCCACAATATTAAGTGAACATGTATATTCGTATTTGTTAGAGTCAAATGCTTGTATCGAGTCATAATGATGTTTTGCAGGATTTTCCAGGAAGTAGGACAAAGTTTTTCCAGAAATTTTCCGGAAACTTAACATAAGAATTTCTGCAGGTCACTTCTGACGGCGTTATGAATTAATTCCTGACGGCGTCATGTGTAAAATTCTGGAAATTTTACCAGTTTTGTTTTTCTAACGGAGTCTTAAAGTTTTTGTTGAATTATCAGTTTTATAATCTCCAGGAAATCTGCAAACATCATTCCACAAGCATTATATCTTATTTTCTTTTCTAGGATTTGTTAGCATATATAGATTTCCGCCGATTTTAAGCGAGGTTGCCTTGTCTGTTTTCTCAGGTTTTACAGG
The DNA here is from genome assembly GCA_030686995.1 of Artemisia argyi. NCBI lineage: Eukaryota > Viridiplantae > Streptophyta > Magnoliopsida > Asterales > Asteraceae > Artemisia > Artemisia argyi. Next base: position 92,612,469 of record CM060678.1, read on the forward strand.
TTATGTTTGACAAGAAGATAATTTATATTCGGGAAGGGAAGCTTTGATTGTTCATTTTCTTGGAGGAAGATCTAACCTTAGTACCTTATTATCCATACCGAGCGAATCAGGGGAGTATTTGATTTCATTTGTTTTACTTATTTCACTTTTACATTCTTTACTTGAACATTGGGGACAATGTTCATCCTAAGTGTAAGGGGAGGGTAAAATGATGATACCTTACAGATACACTTTGCTTGAGTTTGTTTGTTTGATGGTAGATGTGTAATAAAACTATGAGAAATACTTGTTAGTGCAATTTTAACGCCAAATTTAAAATTTTTTACAACATTTAGGAGTGAAACTTTAGCCATAGCAAGCGTCTCATGGATAGGAGATTGTATGACTAGCACAAAACCGTACTATTCAGAAAAATTTTCCACCCAAATATGTGATGTTCGCCTTTAGATTTGATAGGAAAAGCATTTGCTATTAGTGCTTATGAGTGTACCGGTAGCATTTAGATTCTAGAACTTGCGTTAGTGATGCATCCCGAGACCGCTAGTGAGACTACATTCGTGTAGTAGGATTTACTACATGATAAGAGGCATTAGGATCACCCTTGTGTTAAACCCGTATCATAATTACTTGACCATTTAAGTCATATTACTTGGCTAGTAAAGTCAACTAATTTTTCCCACAGCTTAGCGTTGTACTCATTTTTAGTACACGAAACCCCTAGTACACCCCTCCGAGCCTATCTTTTCGTTTCTAACTTTAAGCATTTTACTTAAAGGAAGAATTTGTTACACCCCACTTAAATGTACACCCAAATCGCCTTAGCCTTCCGTGTATGCACTCATCTTTAGTGCATTATTGTTATTTGTTAAACCCTAAGTTAATTATCTAATTGCTTACATGGTTGCTAAGTCGAGTCATATCCTTGTACATATTGTTTTGGGACGATTGGGACTCATGGGTAAAGTACTTATGTTATGGAGTAATGGGGAAGAACATCATATATTACCCCCATATGTACGTTAATCTTAAAAGTACTCCAAGTGTTTTGATTATCTTAATTCGAGTCATTAGATTAGTTTATTGTAAAGTATGTAAAAATTCAAGTGTAAGGAGAATGTTCATTCTCTATGATGTATTATTTTGGATGGTAGGGTAAGAGTGTATGCAACAAAAAAAATAAAAATAAAAAAAAAATAATCGAAAAAACAAGAAAAAGAAAAAAAAAATAGAAAAAAAAAAAAAAAAGAAGAAAAACATACGGACTACCATCCCTTTTCATTCTATGTTCATTTTATGTTTTTGTTATTTTTTCATTTATTAGCTTAAGTCGAGTCTAGTCTTGGCTTAGCAACGCCATATTGTACATGTAATTAACCAAGATTATTAACTCGCCACTAGTAAAGACTGCCTATATCCATAAAAACCGTGTATTCCATATCCCTACACCTAACGTTACAACCCTTTAAAAGACCTCTTTGATAGTTTATCCTAGGTGCTTATGCCATGTGGTGGAGGTTTGATCCTTTCCCAAGCCTATGGTAATCTATTTTGTTATGACAGGTAGTGAGAGATGTTTTCCATTTCCATATTGTGATATTACTTTATTACACCCGAGAGATGTGAATATCTAAACACTATTTGTGAGGTGCTAGCGTATGACCTCCGTGCTTGTCTTTGGTCTTTAGTGGAACGATTATTTGTTGTAATTACTTTTATATTAGTGTTAAATGACCCCTAACTTGTATTTTGATTAGAATAAAAGCGCATTTGCTTGAGGACAAGCAAATCTCAAGTGTAAGGGTATATGATGAGGCGAAAAATGAACCGTTTTTAGGGGGTCATTTAAGCCGGAATTGGAATTTATTTGATCAAATATTGTCCTAAATCGTTCCTTTTGTGATTTTAGGTACTTTGGGAGTGAATTCTGGAAAAGAAGGCATTTTGGACGTTTTTGGAGCATAAAAGTGAAGAAAACGGCAAAGACTTAATTTTCCTTGCTGGGAATAGTGGATGACGGCGTCAAGAAGAAAATCTTGACGGCGTCAACAGTAAAAGTGGTGACAGCCCAGAAGAAACGTGAAGGTGTCACCCAAGGCCGTCACGTGTTAACTTGTCAAAACTTGCGCGCGGAGTAGCTGATATTGTTTTGGTCATAACTTTTGCATACGAACTCGGATTTAGGTGATTCGAAAGGCCACGCGAAGAGGACGAAGAGATCTACAATTTGATGAAAAAATGGTCGTGACGGCATCAAAAGTAACCGGCTGACACTGTCAAGATGGGCCAACAGAAAATTAGCCTATAAATATAACATCATAACTTCACTTTTTGTAAGCCCTAAACCCTAAGGTCGATTCCTGGGTTTAGGTAGGTGTTTTTCCAGAAACTTAGAGGGTTTCAATCACTCCATAAACATCTTGTAATGGTTTGATGATTCTATCTTAATTCATGTCTTCAATTATCATTATTGTTGCTTGTTCTTTATTAATTATGCTTGGCTAATTCACCTTGTGTCTACTTATGATTGTGTGAAACTTGTGTATAATTGATTAGATCTCATTGATTGATTGTTGATGTGTGTGTCTATCTCCATCAATTAAGGCGTGACAACTTCAATAGATCTAGTTGGTTTAGTTTATAATTCTTGTTTCCTATTGATTCTTGTATTGATTGAATGATTTCAATGTTAGGCTTAAGAAAACTGGCAGATCTCCATTGTGTAACTTGCTTGAATGTCTTAAGAAACATGAACTGATGTGTACTAGGTTTTTATGGTTGTATTTAATGCATGAGCGAATTCTAGTGATCCCATGTTAGGAGCTTCTTAGCCGGCTCGACATAGGAGTGAAGTAGGAGCTTATAGAATTGGGGAAGTAAGTACGCCACCCCATGATTGGTATTAAGGAACACAACCCGTCAATTAAAACAAGGTGTGACAATTCAATAGGTAGAAATGGATAGCTAGCAAGGAGTAACATATCATGGGTAGACACGCTTCACTTATCTTATAGAACCTTAGTTTAGTTTTCTTGCACATTAGTTTAATTAGTAGCTTTTGGGTTAGTTGATTAGCAACTAATTCTGCCCTTCCCTCCAATACCCGAGAATTTTACTTGCTTTTCATAAAATATAAAAACACAAAAAGAATCATCCTTCACCTTTAGACCTAGTTAGATTAATTTTCAATCCTAACGACACTATTCCTGAGTTGAACGATCAATCCCCCGGTACTTGTCACTATACTATACTACAACGATCAGGTACACTGCCTGGTGGGGGTTGTAAGCTTCTCGAGATCCCTCGAGAGGTAAAGCCTGGTGCAATCCATACGCATCAAGTATCATCAGCAACAAAGTCACAGCTCCCTCATTCGTCAAGTTCTGCTATTTGGCAATGAATCAAGGCCTCCAATCTTGCTGCCAGGAACATATACTGATTGGAAATGGAGATTTCTAAAATGGCTTACAAATCGTCCTGCTGCAGATCTCATACTTAAATCCATTCAAGATGGTCCATACAAAATGATATTTCTTGCTGACTCAACAGGGATTATCAGACTACAAACTGATGAAGATTTGAATGATAATGAACTTGCTCAGTACAATGCTGACCAACAAGCTGCATGGTTCATGACATTAGCCCTTCCCAATTCAATTTACATGAAAATGGACTTTCAAGCCAGTGGTTATGAATTGTGGAAATATCTTGAAGCTATGCATCGTACAGAAGAACTTCATCACATCAGAATGAATCAAATTCTTGAATCTTGTTTAAGCATGAATCAACTGAAGACCATTCTCCCTGCTCCACCATCTCCAGCTGTTGACCATGGATCCTTAATTTACACTCCAAATGGTCTCTTCTTCAATCCTCCAAATGCACCTTAGCCTATCTTCATTCCACAATACCATCCTGCAACGCTAAATGATCACATGCAATCTCTTCTGCAAAATCTAGTGAAGCTTGGACAAGCATCTACTGAGAAAGGCAAAGGCACAATGACTTCAACTTATAAATGCTTTAACACAATGGAAGATACTGATGATGAAGAAGATCTTATCGAACCAAGCATGGCATTTTTGGCATATACGGAAAATATTGCAGATGTGCAAGCTCAAGATTATGATTCAACTCCACTCTTTGACGCTAATGTTGAATACGATGCCACACTTAGTCAAATGGAAGTTGAAGGGGGTAATCTCAATGCTGTTTTGCAAAGTGTCATGGGAGATATTCCATCTGATGATGAATATACAGATTTGGAAACCAATACAGCAGATTTGGAAGCCAATACAGCAGATGTGATGTTAATGTCAAATCATGCTTATGTTCAAGAACTGAATTACTTCGGTTATCCACAACCTGCTACCTCAAACCAAATGATCCCATATGATTCATCTCCGCAGCAGACTTCAACTCAACTTGTTCCATATGACAACAGTGATGTAGTGTACTATTCAAATTCCAATGAAGATGACGATGAGGATTTCAATACTCTGAATCAAGGACTCGCACTTATTTCTCGTACCTTCAGCAAATTTTCCAACTAAACAAACAACCGTCTTCGTTCTTCTTCTAACACAAGGAATCAAGCTGTTGTGCAAGGTGAAAGATTTGATAGACAAGGAAGGAATGCTGAAAGGACTGTTGGGAATACTGCAGATGTCAGTAATACAGTCTATTAGGATAAAATTTTAAAAGAGCAAGATGACAGCCGCAGATTGGGGAATGATACAGATGTTGATTCTGCTGATATCAGACCCACTTATGACTCAGAGCCCAACTTTGCCAATGAACAGATGGTTGAGGAAGATACCATACCCATCTATGACACAGAACCTAACTTTGACAAAGAGCAAATGGTTGAGGTAAAATCTACTGTTGATCATAATATGCCTGCAAATGAGAAACAACAATCTAATTAACCTAACTTAAGTAATGAAGGAGAGGTTGACCAGAATGTTGTTCAATGTCCCGACAAATATTCTAAGTCTGAGTCCTTACCTGATAATCTAATAACTGAAACATCATACCAGACTCTTGAGACTGAAAACATTCTTCTCAAAAGGACCATTGCCCAATTTAGATTTTTCAAAACTGGAGGCACATTGCATCTCAATTGAACTTAAATTGCAAAATGAATCTCTAACTTCGGGCAACAATGGTCAATTTTTGAATGAACAAAGCAAACGTGTTGATACATTAGTTAAAGAAAATGAGCTTTTAAAAGGTCAAATTCAAGCAAAGGTGTTTGCACATGCTGCATTGCAAAACAACTTAAGAAGACTGACTGGCCAGAGTGTGGATAATAAGTTTGCAAAACCATCAATCTTGGGGAAACTGCCTTCTCAAACAATCAGAAACCAATCAGTTGTTAGACAACCAACTGCATTTAAAATCTGAACGACCTAAATTTTCAAAATCTCAGTTTGCCTCCCAAGTTGTTGAGAAAAACAATTTGACAAAACCAGTCACTCCACATTCTTGGCCTAAGGAAAATGCATCTGTGTTTGCTAAATCTCAACACGTGATTATACCTGGCTCATCTAGGATTAGTTCAAAAACAATGTCTAAAACGAGCATTAAAAGTAAAAATTCTTATGGAAAATATGACATGTGCACAAACTATGATCTAGAAAAGGCTAGGAAAAAGGCGCTACTTCAAAAGGATGGAATTCTAGGTTCAAAACCTCATGTGATGCCTTCCACTATAGTACAAAACACTGCTAGTAGTAGTAAACTAAAACCTAGGAGTTCTCAACAAACTAATAGGAATTGGATAGCATCTAAGAGTAGTTGCGTAAATAATCATGTTGTCTGTGCTTTAAAATATCTTCAAAAGGGAAATTCACTTGAAAAGGCTCAATCGACTAAGACAAACAAACCCGTTGAACCAAATATCATAAGTCAGAAACCTAATAAGTGGATCAATATAGGACGTAGGTTTTCTCAACGAAGTGATGCTCCCACATTTCATTCCACTGCATCTAAAAGGAAAACATCTCCTAGATCTAACATTAGGTGGGTACCTATGGGTAGAATTTTCAAATCGATTGGTCTTAGATGGATTCCTACAGGAAAGATTTTAGAGATTTGCACCAAAACTAATGTGATCTCCACAATATCTAACTCTGAGACAAGAAGGAAAACCGTCGGAATTGTGTGTTCAAGTGTCAAGAAGATAATTGACACTACATCTTTATGCTTCTAACATCCGGAACCCAATTACACTTGGGGATCCATGTTCTCTGTTTTGTCCATTCTTTCTTCTTTTCAGATATAACAGGTATGGCTTCGGAACAAATCAGTTTCGGACCCACGCTTAATGCTATGGCTTCTGAGCAAAAAAGCTTAGGACCCGCATTCAACCGTCCAAATTTTCCGGAATCTTCGGCTGAACAATTGTCACTCTCCCGTAAAGAAGTGGAAACCCTGTTTGCTCCTTTGTTTGATGATACGATTGAACACCGTCCTTCTGAGGTCTCACCAATTTCCGCTGCATGCCTTGATCATAATCAAGCACCTGATTCACCTCAACAAACAACAACAACTGTTGGGAGAGACGGCCCTCCAATTGCATCTCCAACAACCGCAGAACAAACCGGATCCAACTCACGACAATCAGCTGAAGACTCCATACCTAAATCAGTTCGACAAACCGCAGAGCATGATCCAGAGGAATTCTTTAACCCATTTGCACCGACTCAACTCATTCCTAACATTGCTGAGTCATCTACACGCAATTTGGACCCTGCTAACATGCGTGATAACTATCAACTTTGCCCTTCAATACACAAATGGACTAGAGATCATCCCTTAGTTCAAATTATTGGTCATCCAGATGCACCTATCATGACCAGACAATGAATTCACATAGATGGTGGAACTTGCATCTATGCACTCACAGTATGTCAAGATGAACCTAAGAACATTAAGCAAGTAATGACTTACGACAACTGGATTGAATCTATGCAAGAGGAACTTCTGCAATTCAAAAGATTGGAAGTCTGGGAATTAGTTGAAAAACCTGACGGAGTCTTTGTTATTGGTCTGAAATGGATTTGGAAAAACAAGCTGGATGCAGAAGGCACTGTCAAGGATAAAATGTTTCTTGCATTTCTAAAAAAAAAAAAATAATAATAATAATAAAAATCTTCTTTCTCTGTGTACAAACTTCGTAAACTTCAAAACTATGTTCCTCCATTAAAACAAATTTTACTTTACTATGTCAAAATGGAACATGTTTTGAGGGGGAGAAAAACTTTTCACAATATCATGAAGTTTGCACACCTCATCATAATTCTTCAAGGATAAAATGCTTCTTCATCATTCGGATTAAAATCTCATTTTCAAAAACTTCTATGATCTCTCGAATTAAAATGTGCAAAAAGGTTTCACAAAATATATGCTAATTCGAGGGGGAGAAAAGAAATTTTTTCTGCAATGATTCCAAATTAATCTAGTTTGGACTTCAAATGGAAAATTAATTAACCTTTAATGAGTAAAGATTCACAAATGTCTTAAACATAGATAAAAGGATCTTGCATGGAAAATAAAATGGGCTCTAATAAATGTTTCAACAAATGCTCTCAAAAGTTTCACACATAATTAGAACCTCAACGAATCAGACTAACAATTTTTTATCCTTGATTTCTTTTCATTTATGAGTTTTTAATTTCTTCATTGTTGTTGTCTAATCGTTCCCTAAATGTTTCAAGTGTTTTCAACAGTCAAAAAGGCATAATCAGAAACTAGGGTTTATGTAATTATCGATCAGGGCTTTCATTTTTATGTGTTTTGTCTAATTAACTACTACCTCCGTCCCATAATAAGTGTCCACTTTGACTTTTCGTAGTCTTTCTTATTAAACTTTGACCATAAATATCTTTGTTTGTGATATATAATACTTGATAAAAAATATAAGAATTGATTGTGTTTTAAATGTATTTTCATTTAGTATAATTTTCATCAAGTATTATATAACACAAATAAAAATATTTATAGTCAAAGTTGAACAAGAAAGACTTAAAAAAGTTAAAATGGACACTTATTTTGGGACGGAGGGAGTAGTTTATATAGCTTTATAGAACACTAAAGAATGCTCGATTGGTGTATTTGCTCGATTAGGAACAACATAGGTTTAGAATCATGTGATTTAGGGTTTAAGATGTCAATGTCTTTGCTGCTATTACTAGGACGTTTGTTTGTTTAATATTCAGGCATTATGATGCTAACAAGTGTGCATAGAGTCAAATCATAACCCCAAACCATTATCATATGGTGATGCGTGGGAATTGCACCAGGCTTTACCTCTCGAGGGATCTCGAGAATATTACAAACCCCACCAGGCAGTGTACCTGATCGTTGTAGTATAGTATACTGACAAGTACCGGGGGATTGATCGTTCAACTCAGGAATAGTGTCGCTAGGATTAGAAAACCTAAAAACAAGGTCTAGAGGTGAGGGATGATTCTTTTTGTATTTTTTATATTTTGTAAAAGCAAATAAAATCTCAGTTTTTAGAGGAGTGGGCGGAATTAGTTGCTATTCAACTAACCCAATAACTAAGATGCAATCCAAATAAAATAACAAAAATGAAAATAAACTAAATTAAGATAGTGGTGTGAACAATATATGGGAGAATTGTGTTTACTTAGATTTCACTACTCCCTAGATGTCTTTTACAGGTTAATTACTTGTTACAGTTGCGTGGATGACGGATTGTATTCCTTAATACCATTCATGGGGTGGCATACTTACTTCCCCAATCCTATAAGCTCCTACTTCACTCCTATGTCGAGTAGGCTAAGAAGCTCCTAACATGGGATCACTAGAATTCACTCATGCATTAAATACAACGATTAAAACCTAGTACACATCGGTTCATGTTTCTTAAGACGTTAAAGCAAGTTAGACAATGGAGATCAGCCAGTTTTCTTAAGCCTAACATTGAAATCATTCATCCATTACAACTATAAACAAGCAATCAACCTATAATCAACATCTAGGTTTCATTATATTTAAGCAAACACACAATAGATCTAGCCTAACATGTTAAAATCAAGACAAGTGTAAGATATATTCAAACAACACATAGACATATTGAATGAATTGGAAAAATACTTATCTCAATTGAACATGAAGGGTTTCAAGGGGTGAAAACCCTTGAAAATATGGTTATAAACGACCTAGGGTTTATTAGGTTCGGCCCTAGTATTCTCCACACAAGTTCCTCCATTAATGAATGAAAATTAGAGAAGTATATATAGATTTTGTGAGGTGACGGCGTCAAGAGGAAAAATCTGACTTTGCCGTTTTCTTCACTTTTATGCTCCAAAAACGTCCAAAATGCTTCCTTTTCCAGAATTCACTCCCAAAGTACCTACAATCACAAAAGGAACGATTTAGGGAAATATTTGATCAAATAAATTCCAATTCCGTCTTAAATGACCTCTTAAAAACGGTTCATTTTTCGCCTCATCATATACCCTTACACTTGAGATTTGCTTGTCCTCAAGAAAATGTACTTTTATTCTAGTCAAAATACAAGTTAGGGGTCATTTAACACTAATATAAAAGTAATTACAACAAATAATCGTTCCACTAAAGACCAAAGACAAGCACGGAGGTCATACACTAGCACCTTACAAATAGTGTTTAGATACTCACATCTCTCTTGTGTAATAAAGTATATATCATAATATGGAAATGGAAAACATCTCTCACTACCTGTCATAACAAAATAGATTACCATAGGCTTGGGAAAGGATCAAACCTCCACCACATGGCGTAAGCACCTAGGATAAACTATCAAAGAGGTCTTTTAAAAGGGTTGTAATGTTAGGTGTAGGGATATGGAATACACGGTTTTGTTGGATATAGGCAATCTTTACTGGTGGTGAGTTAATCATCTTGGTTAATTACATGTACAATATAGCGTTGCTAAGCTAAGACTAGACTCGACTCGAATTAAGCTAAAAATGAAAAATAACAAAAACATAAAACAAACATAGAATGAAAATGGATGGTAGTCCGTATGGTTTTTCTCTTTTCTTTTTTGTCTTTTTTTTTTTTTTTTTTTTTTTTTTCTTTTTCTTAATTTTTTCGATTTTTTTTTTTTTTTTTTTTTGCTAACACTCTTACCCTACCATCCAAAATAATACATCATAGGGAATGAACATTCCCCTTACACTTGAATTTTTACATACTTTACAATAAACTAATCTAATGACTCGAATCAAGATAATCAAAACACTTGGAGTACTTTTAAGATTAACGCACATATAGGGGTAATAATATGATGTTCTTCCCCATTACCCCATAACACAAGTACTTTACCCATGAGTCCCAATCGTCCCAAAACAATATGTACAAGGATATGACTTGACTTAGCAACCATATAATCAATTAGATAATTAACTAAGGGTTTAAACAAATAACAATAATGCACTAAAGATGAGTGCATACACGGAAGGCTAAGGCGATTTGGGTGTACATTTAAGTGGGGTGTAACAAATTCTTCCTTTAAGTAAAATGCTTAAAGTTAGAAATGAAAAGATAGGCTCGGAGGGGTGTACTAGGGGTTTCGTGTACTAAAAATGAGTACAACGCTAAGGTATGGGAAAAATTAATTGACTTTACTAGCCAAGTAATATTACTTAAATGGTCAAGAAATTATAATACGGGTTTAACACAAGGGTGATCCTAATGCCTCTTATCATGTAGTAAATCCTACCACACGAATGTAGTCTCACTAGCGGTCTCGGGAGGCATCACTAACGCAAGTTCTATAATCTAAATGCTACCGGTACACTCATAAGCACTAATAATAAATGCTTTTCCTATCAAATCTAAAGGCGAACCTCACATATTTGGGTGGAAAATTTTTCTGAATAGTACGGTTTTGTGCTAGTCATACGACTCCTATCCATGAGACGCTTGCAATGGCTAAAGTTTCACTCCTAAATGTTGTAAAAAAATTTTAAATTTGGCGCTAAAATTACACTAACAAGTATTTCTCATAGTTTTATTACACACCTACCATCAAACAAACAAACTCAAGCGAAAGTTTATACTATAAGGTGTCATCATTTTACCCTCCTCTTACACTTAGGATGAACATTGTCCCCAATGTTCAAGTAAAGAATGTAAAAGTAAAACAGGTAAAAGAATGAAATCAAATACTCCCCTGATTCGCTCGGTATGGATAGTGTGGTAACAAGGTTAGATCTTCCTCCAAGAAAATGAACAATCAAAGCTTCCCTTCCAGAATATAAATCATCTTCTTGTCATACATAACCTGTTAAACCTGAGAAAACAAACAAGGTAACCTCGCGTAAAATCGGCGGCAATCTATATATGCTACAAATCCTAGAAAATAAAGTAAGATATAATGCTTGTGGAATAATGTTTGCAGATTTTCTGGAGATTATAAAACTAAAGATTTAACAAAAACTTTAAGACTACGTTAGAAAAACAAAACTAGTAAAATTTCCAGAATTTTACACGTGACGCAGTCAGGAATTTCTTCCTAACGCCGTCAGAAGTGACCTGCAGAAATTCTTATGTTAAGTTTCTGGAAAATTTCTGGAAAAACCTTGTCCTACTTCCTGGAAAATCCTGCAAAACATCATTATGACTCGATACAAGCATTTGACTCTAACAAATACGAATATACATGTTCACTTAATATTGTGGAGAATCATGATCAAGTTTGTTTCTTAAAAACATATTTGGGGTCTCCCCTTACACTTATCTTTTGCGAAATACCTTTGGATGAAGTTAAGACTAAGCCAACCAACAAAATAAAGTATTTTCACCATTTTAGTTTTGAAACATGATCTACCAACAATAAAAGTAAAGCATGCATACGGAAACAAATAACAATCAAACAAAATAAAAATCACACAAAACATGGGTTGCCTCCCAAGAAGCGCTTTTCTTTATTTACGAGTCTTGTAGCTAAACTCAAGGTCATGGGTTACTACGTGACCTCATCGTTGGTTTCACTCTCTAGGTCATCTCCTATACCAGTTTTGTATTCCGGAGCTAGTTGCAAGCATTCTTTGTAGAAACCAAGCATCCTATTCATCCCATACTCTACTCCTCTACGTCTATCCTCATCATTCCTATAGTAAGCCGCTTATTTGTGTTCCTTTTCTATGTTCGATAGGAGGCGGTATTGTTCAATCCTATAGGGCATTTGGTAGGCAATCTCATCATTCTCTTCCTTGAACCTAACTATCCCTAGAGTCGGATCATAACTCATCTTAGTGGCCTCAACGAATGGTTTTCCGAACACTACTTGACTTAGGCAAGCATCTATCACCGGACGAGTATCCTCTACTATCATAAAATCGATCTCGTAAGTGAAATTTCCAATAATCACATGCAATCCTTTCACTCTACCTACAAAATTACTTATTAAATTCCTATTGGGCATCATCCTATAACCAAGTTGTTTCTTCATTACCCAATTATAATAAGTCCTAGTCATGATGCTTATAGGAGACCTAGGATCGATATAAGCTTTCCATGCATGCATATGCCCAATGTTGCATGGTATGTTGATGTTAGAGGGGTCTCCCATTTTGATAAGGGGTAAACCAAGGATATATGGTGTCTTGGGATCATCAAATAAATCCTTGTGATATTCCCGTTCTTCCTTGGTGGGAACTTATCAAAGTACACTTCTACAGTCTCTACTTCCTCTAACTTTTCTCCCTTATTAACTTCAACTTCCCTAATTTCATCCCTTGTCTCGGTTTCTACTCCAACTTCATCCATGTCACTTTCTTCTATCTCCTTATCAATTGTTTTAACGGTGACAACATTGACAAAGTGGACGTGTTTGGATGACGAGGGGTCCTTAGTTTGGATTCCACCTATTGGCGTCCCTAGTCTCCTTCCTAGGTGTAGTTAATGCTTGGTTGTTGAGGGCTTTCAACAAGTTGTAAATCTTATTGGTCATCTCCGTTTGTTGTTGGTTGAATTCGGTTTCAAACCTAGCTATGCGAGCTTCTTGAGATGCCATAAACTTGGACATCAATCCTTCAAGATTGTTGGTACTACCATAGTTGTTAAAAGGATTGTTGTTGAAAGTACGGTTGGAGGGTGGACCATTTGGTTGGTAACGATTAGGCGGATTGGAAGAATAGTTTTGGTTTTGTTTCCACCTAAGGTTTGGGTGATTTTTCCAAGAAGGGTTGTAGGAATCACCATAAGGGTTTGGCTCGGGTTTGGAAGTGTACCACTTATCTCCCGCTTCGTCGGTACGCGAGGATGCGTAGTCCGCAAAAGCTGTTCCGGGGAGTTCCACGCAATCACGAGTGTCATGGGGACCACTACATAATTCGCATGAAGAAGTGATTTTGTTCACATGGCTTGAAGGCTTAGGAGCTTCGTAAGATTTCATGAGAAACTTGACTTGGTCCTCAAGTTCCATGATCCTACGGTCGGGAGTGCTAGAATTGTTCGAAGGCAAAGATATTGCCTTGACCGTTTTGTTCAAATCACGGGGATCATTCCAACTTTCGTTGTCATAGAGAGCAAGATCTTCTATTAGTTCCCATGATTCTTCCGCACTTAGATCACGTAGCTTGCCACCGGCCGATTGGTCAATGGTTCGCCTTGTGGAGAGATCGATATGGTCATAGAAGATTTGGACTTGGAGCCAAAGATCTATGCCATGATGAGGGACTTTTTGGAGTAAGTCCTTGAAACGAGTCCATGCTTCATATAGAGTTTCACCTTGCCGTTGTTGGAACATCAAGATATCATTTCTAAGCTTGGTAGTTCTCCCCAGTGGGAAAAATTGAGAAAGGAAACGAGTGGTGAGATCATCCCATGAGGTGATGGATCCCGCGGGTAAACGTTCAAGCCATTGACTAGCTTGATCACGTAGAGAGAATTGGAATAGGCGTAATCGGGTCGACTCTCTAGTTGTAACATCAAGGTCTATAGAATCTACGATTTTAAGGAAGTCCTTGAGATGTTGATTTGGATCATCGGAACGAAGTCCATGGAATGCACATCCGCTTTGCACCAACCGGATGGTGTCGGATCACAAGGGAGACACATTGGCTCCTTGGGTGAGCTCAATGGTGTTTCGGTAGCCTTGGTGGCTAGGTCGGGAGTACTCTCCTAGGGTTCGAGGCCTAAGAGGTTGGTTTGCAAGTGGTGGGTTTTGTGGGTGGTCTTGTTGTGGTGGGTTTTGTTGTGGTGGGATGATAGGTTCAAAGATGTTACCACCTTCCATGATGTCGGATGGTAAAGAGTTACGAACAAAAACACGAAGAAATAAGATAGACTAAACAAAACCTAAAAATAAAAATAAAATCTTACTAGAAAGGAATCGAGCAAGTAGACCAAATAAAAAGAAATTCTAACCTAGACAACAACTATTCCCCGGGCTGCGGTACCAAAAACTTGATGCGTGGGAATTGCACCAGGCTTTACCTCTCGAGGGATCTCGAGAAGCTTACAACCCCCACCAGGCAGTGTACCTGATCGTTGTAGTATAGTATAGTGCCAAGTACCAGGGGATTGATCGTTCAACTCAGGAATAGTGTCGCTAGGATTAGAAAGCCTAAAAACTAGATCTAGAGGTGAGGGATGATTCTTTTTGTATTTTTTATATTTTGTAAAAGCAAATAAAATCTCAGTTTTTAGAGGAGTGGGCGGAATTAGTTGCTATTCAACTAACCCAATAACTAAGATGCAATCCAAATAAAATAACAAAAATGAAAATAAACTAAATTAAGATAGTGGTGTGAACAATATAAGGGAGAATTGTGTTTACTTAGATTTCACTACTCCCTAGATATCTTTTACTGGTTAATTACTTGTTACAGTTGTGTGGATGACGAATTGTATTCCTTAATACCATTCATGGGGTGGCGTACTTACTTTCCCAATCCTATAAGCTACTACTTCACTCCTATGTCGAGCCGGCTAAGAAGCTCCTAACATGGGATCACTAGAATTCGCTTATGCATTAAATACAACCATTAAAACCTAGTACACATCGGTTCATGTTTCTTAAGACGTTCAAGCAAGTTACACAATGGAGATCTGCCAGTTTTCTTAAGCCTAACATTGAAATCATTCATCCATTACAACTATAAACAAGCAATCAACCTATAATCAACATCTAGGTTTTATTATATCTAAGCAAACACACAATAGATCTAGCCTAACATGTTAAAATCAAGACAAGTGTAAGATATATTCAAACAACACATAGACATATTGAATGGATTGGAAAAATACTTATCTCAACTGAACATGAAGGGTTTCAAGGGGTGAAAACTCTTGAAAATATTGTTACAAACGACCTAGGGTTTATTAGGTTCGGCCCTAGTATATATAGATTTTGTGACGTGACGGCGTCAAGAGGAAAAATCTGACGCCGTCATCTCACCGCCAATAAAGTTCTCGGACTGCCTAGATCCATAGCTGACGCTGTCATGTGTAATTCTGCTCTGGGCCGTCACCACATTTACTCTTGACGCCCTTGTTCTGATGCCGTCACGTTTTCTCTGGGCCGTCATCATTTGGCTCTTGACGCTGTCATAAAATTCTTCTTGACGCCGTCAGGTACTATTCCCAACAAGGAAAATCAAGACTTTGCCGTTTTCTTCATTTTTATGCTCCAAAAACGTCCAAAATGCTTCCTTTTCCAGAATTCACTCCTAAAGTACCTAAAATCACAAAAGGAACGATTTAGGGCAATATTTGATCAAATAAATTACAATTCCGGCTTAAATGACTCCCTAAAAACGGTTCATTTTTCGCCTCATCATATGGAAAATCTCGAGCGAAAGAATGAATTAATTTGTGATTTTGTTTGTTAATCTGAGAATTCTGAGCACTTAGGAAGATTTGGAATGAGATTTTTGATTCATCTGTATACTTGTTTATGGCTGATGCATTTTCTCTGTGTGCAAGTATATGTCATCCCATTGAAAGTTAAAATTTCAACATTCGACAAAATGTTTCTTATGAAACATATTTTTTAGGTTAATGGGCAAAATGTGTTTAAAGGCTAAATTGGTAAAAGGGTTCAAAATGGTGAGAAACAAATTTTTCCAAACTCTACACTCTTGTTTTACACCGGTAAAGCAAGTGTGGAGACCAAAGCAAAGTCATTCAAAACCTTTCAAATTTTCAAAATCTGGAATGCTTTGGCTTCAATAAAAGAATGTCTCTGATCTGAACATCCTAAATACCGGAAGTTTTCCACTAATCACAAAAACTAATCTTCAAAAAGAACCCAAGAGGTTCAACTTTAGATGGAAATCTTCTTCTTTAGATTTTAAAACTCAAATGAGAGACTCCGGGTCTCAAACAACTTTCAACAGTAAAAGAGTTTTGAATTTCAAGCATTCTTTGTTGTATAATACTTGATTATGTTTTCTAAACCTTGAGCAGAATCATCTCATGAATTTTCAAAAAGTATTTTAAAATACAATTCAATATTCTGCTCAAGAAGACTATCTCTTGAATAAACTTTATTATTTAAGGGGGAGTATTTTGTTTAAAGAAAACTAATTTTGTATAAAAACAACGAATTGTGCACTCATTTCAGTGTACAACTCGGGTTTCAGAGAAAGGAGAGTGCCTTGCTAAACCATTCTTTAAAACCAAACGTGCACTTTTCCTTGAAAACCAGAAGAAGTTCTCATGCTAAGCTTAACTAAAATTTCTTAATCTTGAGCAAAATTGATTCATAATTTTTCAAAAGATTTTTCTAAACTTTTCAAAATTTTGCTCAAGATTTTTCAAATCTTTACTCCCCAATTCGCTCCAAAGTTTAAAATTCTCAAAACATATGCGAGTCTTGAGGGGGAGTATTTCCAAAACAATATGTTCTATCAAAATCATGTTTAATGGCTTGTGCACACATTACGGTGTACAACCTGTTCTTGTAAATGAAAGGACCCTGAGGTACGTATATGTGCCTGAATCCTAACATAAGGAGCGAAGGCTTCTTACTTTTGAGTAGAATTAATCAAATTTTCTAAGTTTTTCATAAATTCTACTCAAAAGGACAAGTATTCCCTCTCGAAATCAAAACCTCAAAAAGTTATTTCACTTATTAAGGGCGAGTATTTGTAATGATCTTTGTTCATAACGACAAGTTCTTGGCATATTCTTCCCACAAACCTCAAAAAGCATATTTTAATCAAAAAGTTTATCAAAAACAACATCTTATATGCTATTTTTGAGGGGGAGAAAAGAAAAAGTGATTAAAATATGAATGTTTAAGGATGCTAAAAGTTGAATCTTGTGTGAGCTCGACCCAGAATTGACGAAACAAAATGTTATTAATCGAAAAGACTTATCCTCGACGGGTAATGACATCAAATTAGTTATTAGAGCTAGTTGTCACCCAAAAGCTGACAATGGAACTCTTTATCTAGCCACGTAAGAGTGTCTCGAAAAGGATTTGTCAAAGTAGATATGTACCATTTCGAGAAACTTTCTATGGACTCGACCATGCCGGGTAATAACTTCAAGCTAGTCTAACTAGTGAAAGTGGATCAATTTAAAAAGTGCTTGCTCCTCCTGCATGTGCAAATTTATTAATTACTTTTGAGCACATGTGAAGGGGAGCCCTTCAAAAGTTAACACAAAACTCTCAAAGTGTTAAACAAAATGTTTGATAATCACAAACACTTTGAGTGATTTTCAATCAAAGGTTTCATGGCAAACATAGGATAATCATAGAGTTATAAGGTGATTAAGATAGGAAAACCGTCCTATGATCTGCCAAAGCCGGAGGGATCTACCCAAGGACATCACCAATAGTTAGAATTAGAAGTCCTTAGGTATGATACAAAAAAAAGGAGAAAAGAATGAAAAGAGAAAGAAGGAGTTGAAGAATTAAAAAGAAAAGTAAAGAAAAGGGTGAAAAGAAATAGCCCTCCATATGTTCAACCTTAGGGCAGACACCGGGTTCAATTCGTATGCTACTGGTTGTTGCAAAGACAAAACCGGTATTTAAGATAAAGTCGTCATGGACCCAGTGACGCAATGCACTAAACCTTCTTAACCACTCAAGTTCTCTTAAAAGAACTTGTTTCATTCTCACGGGGAACCAGTGAAATCTATCGACTTATCTCTTAGAGATGGTTGATATTGAAGCAGGAGACCCCTCCCTAGTCTCCGCATAGGAAACCTAAGTGTGCACTTATCGAGTCTAGAGCCATGAGATACATCAAAGATCTCTTAGGAACACTTAGTATTTCTACAACTGGTGATCTACATCAATGGACACCAATTGTAAATTATCGAGTCCTTCGTAGATCTTAGCAATCTGCCGAGAATGTCTATGAGAGAATTACAAAAGTATTTCTCAATGATTGAACGGAAATTCCTGCCAGTGTCAACATCAAACAGCCCTGACAGCAGGTCACTTCAGTAACCCTTCACGGGTTACGCTTAGTGTTCGCGGTGGTTCCATAGCGGTCTACAGTCGTGGAGTGATCCCCAGTGAGTCACCCAGTCATTGAGCTACTAAGTAGGTCTTGTAAGCTCCCTCAGGAGTATCTGACATGGGAACAGCCTTGATAAGAGTTAGAAGGAGTCTTTACAATATGCTGTTGATGATCTCTAATTCCTTATCTAAAAGTACCAGTTGATTATTGCTAACTGTTTACCTGCAGGTACATATCACCTCCATGATGGTAGACTCCAGCATGCTCATGCATACATCTTGAAGTCATTGAAAGCTCCCCCAAAGATCTAAGCATCACAAAGTTCAAAGAAATATTCTAAGACAAAAAGAAGAATCTACAAAGTATAAAGACCAAAGATCAATGTGAATGTAAAGGAACTTCGTGCACTTGAAAGACAAAGTCCAAAGATGTATGAGCATGTTGGAATGGCGGACAACCACTAAAGACGATGAAGTGACGAAAGGCAGATGACTACACAATCACAACGTTATCACCAAAGAACAAAGACTATGAGCAAAGAACATTAATCTAACTACATTTTTTTGAAGACGTCAGAATTTATACAAGCCAAAAGTCAAAGACAAAGATGAAGACGTCCAGCAACCGAGATGACCGACCCTTAGGGGGAGATTGTTGGGAACATACTTTTATATTTATTCAAGTCTCGGTCATTACATTTTGTAATAGGTTGCTTTAGTATTATTATTCATTATATTTAAGTTAATCGGCAACATGTAAAAGCCCATAAGGCTTACAAAGCCCACGTTTAATGAAAGGAAGGTACTAGGGAGTGTTGCCCTAGTTCCTCTCCTATAAATACAAGGCTTATGTAACCTTGAGCAGTGTTGGTTATTTTGTTATCTTAATGAAACTCTTGCACTTTCACTTTTCATATATCATATAATCAACCAATCTTTATATCTATCTCATTCTTACTTGTGTGATATCAATATGGGCACCTAACATTCTTGATTCTCAGGTAGGAGCCTAAACAATTTGTGCAAAAACATTGGCAGTTCGTGTGTTAAATTTGTGCACAATTGAGCCAAAGTAGTCCTAGGTCGCGACATGGTACAAAGAAAGAAAGAAAATAAAATAGTTAAGGGCGCTGGGCTTGTGGCCTGTTGGGCTAAACCTGGCACGTAGGCCCAAATCAAAAAGAAAAGAACTAGTAGTCCGTTTGGTTTGCTGTTGGGTTTAACGTGGCCCATTGGGTGTTGTGGGCCCACATGGCCTGTCTTGGGAGTTGTGTCACTGTCCAAAAATATTAGTGAGTGTTATCGGGAATTTTCGTAGGCACGGGAAATATATAAATAGTGTATGGTAATTAAACGAAACGTATATTTATAAATATAAACGTTTTATAATTTTTGTTCGCGATATTAATAGACTATCGAGGTTGTGTATAAGCATCGTTCCTAGGTAAAAGGTCAATCACAATAATCGTAGTGATTCATATATCATGTTATGCGTAACAAATCAATTTCTGTTATTCCTAAAGATGGTATTTAAACAACGTAATACCTTTTTATTCCAAGTTAATATTTACTAATCATACGGGAAAATTACGGGAGGCTACAGTACCTACCCCTTACAGTGAATTCCGTCCCGGAATTCGAGTCTAAAGTAGTTGCTAGGGATGTCTAGGGAAAAAGATGTGGATATTTAGTACGGATCTGATCCTCGCGTTCCCAAGTATATTCCGGTCCTCGCTTGGAGTCCTAGCGAACTTTGACGATAGGAATACGGTTTTGCTTCAGCTGTTTGACTTCCCTATCCATAATTTCCACAGGCTCTTCAGTGAAAATAAGCTTGTCATCAAGTCGGATCTCTTTCAATGGAACAACAAGAGATTCATCGGATAAGCATTTCTTAAGATTCGACACATGAAAGGTGTCGTAAACAAACGTAAGTTACTATTATTTAATAATCAATGGTCAAAGATATCTGGTAATATATTTTAATAAAATATATTTTCTACTTGGATGCAACTGCATATGTTTCTCCATGTTTTTACAGTGCTACAATTATTGCCTGTTTCTTGAACTTGTTGCCTTTGAAGCAATTGGTGTCACTCTGGTGCTACACGATTTGCATGTTGTATACGCCCAACCACTATCATACTGTATGCTATGCACCGTTGCTTACACAGCACAACACGAATCCTAAATTTGTAAGGAAATATTATCAATAAATGGTGTGTTATTAAAGCATAAGTTTGATTAATCGAAAGTCATTCGAAATTCTAAATTAAACAACAATTTGGTTCACTTACCGGTTGAATGTTACGAATCATGCCTACCAATCATTTTACACATCCGTGCATAAACTCGGTAGGTGTAACAATATGCGCGCCATGATAAACCGGTTCAATTTGGAAACGGGACGCATAATATCCATCTTGTTGTTCATAACTATATTATTTCAATGTATAAATTTTTAAGTAACTTAAATCTCAAAATGCTATTATATGTTACATTAAAATATCACCTTTCCCGGAAGGATAGTAACTGTGGTATATCCCTATTTATAAAAATCTTGGAACCAAATAAAGTATTGTGAATTGCTGGCTTATCTGCATCATGTATAAGATTAATTAAATAATATTCATGTACTTGTATGAGAATTTGAACAGAAAAATAGTATGCAAAACTTACTATCCCAGTATTTAACTTTCCCAAGCATTAGTATAAAATCAACATGACCATGTTCCTCAAACCTTGCCTCGTAATCATTCCATAACAATGCCCAATTATCCCAAAACGTACAATCAATTCTGAAAGACTTGTATAATTTGAATAAAACACATGATTATATGTTTACATTATTTATTATTTAGTACAATAAAATTTTAGTATTTTACGACCTCAAGGATTATTGACTTCAACAATATTTCCAATAGCCATGATTGTTCCAATTACATCTATCAATTGAGTAGTATGGTTAGATGAGTCAGATTGATTAAATAACTTATTAAAAGCTATACAAAATATGTTTCAAAATAACACATACCAACACAATCTTGTTCGTGATATTCATTATTTGTATCCAAAATATGTGTGAATGGCTCGTTAATGAATCCAATATAGTTATCATTAATATGTTCAACACGTGTAACATCTGTCCCCTTGTAAAAGCTAATTTTCCATCTGTGTGGTAACAAAGGCAACCTACCGCCATTCTCTGCGACTCCAAAATTCGATATAATGTAGCATTGACCTTCTTGCAATAGAGGTTCAAATTTAAACATTAATTCTTTTTTAATGTAAACTTGAATTTAATCATCCTGTTCAAACACTTGAAACTATTAGAATGTTTACAAACAATGTATGAATAATATTTTTTGAAACCATACGGACAATACCTCTTCATCTTGTAAAACACATTCTAAACTATATGGATCGTGAGGTTCATTAGCTTTGTGAGGACGCCAGATTGATATGCACCTTCCCCTAATCGCCATGTTTATAATCATAGGATCGACATCTTTAATTAAAGTTATTCTTCGTTCAACCACACTTGTTCCGGATAAATTGAACACATACTTCAGAGAATAGATTTATTCAAATCAATATATATATACTAATTAAATAATTAAATACTAAACCTCGAGGGGCATATCCAAATGCAGGCGCGTTCATGCTGGAGTCTTTTTCTTGACGCAAATACGTCCCTATAAAAAATCACTATATAGTTAGTAAATAGTAGTAATTCATTAGCCAAGTTACAATGAGTCAAATACACAGGTTAATGAGAAAATAAACTGTAGGAATACCTCTGGTGGTAGATGTATTCATCAATGGGTTTTTGTTCTGAGATCCTTTTTTACCTATAAATGTATAAAGAATTCGAACGTTGCAGGGCCTTTAATATATTACCAATGTTATTATTACACAATACATAATGTTAATGAATAAAAATATAAAACCTGGTGAGACAGATCCATAATATAAAGTATCAACATCATCTTCTGCCAAATATGTTGGTTGCTTTCCATAACCTTTATTCGGATGGTGATTAAATCTTATCAAGTTAAGAACATGTAATACTTAACAGCCGAATTAAAAAAAACAATTTATACATGTTAATCAATTAAAACCATACCTTGTGAAGCAGTTGTAAAATTGGACATATTGCTCCTAATGCTTTTACTTTCAACCCTCATATTATATTTATGCTTTGACACGCTGCTTGCTGTATAGTTTCCTATTGTTAAACTGCCTGGAACATTTTTTTTTGGGTATTCTGGTTGCTGTTATCAAGACACGATATTATTCATGTGCTTTTAAATTATTTTATTTAAATAAGCATAAACAATTTACTTGCTCAATATTATGACACATAGACAGTCATCATACTGGCAACAATCAAACTGTAAAAGAGCAATACGTTCTAGCTGACTTCCTGGAGTGTCATTTGTAAATAAATTTGTATCTAATGTGGTCGATTTTTTTTGGGCAACATTAACTGAGGTAAATTAAAAAAAAAAACATGTTTGTTAAATCATTGCATGATATCAGTAACATAAAAATTAATATTAACATGTGTGTAACAAAGATAATCAAAACACGATACCTTGACACTGTCTTGAAGGTGCATCACTTTTTAACCTGGATGAACACATCACAGAGGTTTTATATTTACTACCCTTAATACCCTCTTGATAGTTACATGGTGTATCACTTGCAAAGATAGTTGTCTTTGGTGCAGCTGTTTGTTTTTTATAAGGGGCTTCAAATAGAAATTTTTAGAAATTTATGAGTTAATAAAATACATAACAAAGTAATCAATTAATAGCAACAGTTGTATAACAAACTTGATTGATAAATGTTGTTTACCAATTCTGAAATTTGATGGTGTTCCTGGATGTGGAATACTTGAATCACTTTTATTGTTAACATCTGTGATTAAAATATGTTAACTAAATTGTATGATTACAGAATACAAAATATTAAGTATACTTAGGTTTGTAAAACATACCTATTACTCTTTTTGACGGCCTCCCTCTACGTTTGATATTTAAATCATCTGTATTGTTAATCGCGATTGTTGAATTATTATTTTTTCCTGCAACTACTAAAAGGCGCAGTTAATAGCGATGGTAGACAATAGACATTGTCAGTATAAATAACAAATACCTTATTGACTATGCTGGAGCTTCTTTGGATAGAAAGTCTACAACTGGGGGTTGTCAATTTCTAGGAAGCAGATTGGTGTCATGGCAATGCAAGAAGCAAACAGTGGTGGCTAATTCTACAACTGAAGCTGAGTATGTGGCTGCTTCAAGTTGTTGTGGACAAGTTCTATGGATGCAGAATCAATTATTGGATTATGGGTACAATTTCATGAATACCAAAATTCATATTGATAACAACAGCACACTTTGCATAATTAAAAATCCTGTTTTTCATTCTAAAACAAAACATATTGAGATAAGACATCATTTTATCAGGGATTGCTATGAAAAGAAGTTGATCCAAATTGTTAAAGTTCATACTGATCACAATGTTGCTGATCTTCTCACTAAACACTTTGATGTGGGGAGGTTTCAATTTTTAATTTCAAACATTGGTATGATAAATCTTTGAAAAACTTATCTCTTTGTTTTTGTACAAGTATGTAAAGGTATTGTGCTGCTTGTTACTCTGCTGCTTATCTTAAAGCATATGTTTGTGATGGAATGTACTATGCTGCTATTTCTAACTCTACTGCTAGTACATATGTTTGTTTGCTTTGTGGTGTTTGGTCTAATATTGTGCAGGAATAAGTCTAAATGATGATTTGCAATACCAATATTATGACAACAAAAGAAGAACATTTGTCATTCATCATTCATCAAGTTCAGAAGTTCATACATCAAAAGAGAAATTACAAAGACTACTTCTGAAACCACAAAAGAGTGCAACAATCTAAGATGAAATTAAAGCCTACAAGCACTACTTCCTAGGGCATGGAAGTCCAAGAACAATTTTTCTTTCTTTAGGGAGAGGAGAGTTTGTCTTTCTTGTCTTCTTTATCTTGGTGGACTTCTTTGGTCGTGGCCTTGATGACTAAGGTCTCTCAGGAGTGGAAGGTGGTTCATTTGGAGGTTCATCTTCATCTGATGATGTGTAGATGAAAGGGGACATAAGCTCCCTTGGGGATGGTTGCCTGACAGGGATCCATGCTGGGTCTTCTGATGATTCTGAAGACGATGGAGATTTTGGGGACATCACAGCTTTACCCCTGGATGTGCTTGGGGTTTGATTTAAATGCAGAAGATCTTTGAACACAGGGAGATCATGCTTTCTCTTTTTGGCTTGCTCTTTGGTTCTACAACAATCATGAGGAGGACGGAAGGGTGGCACGTATGTTTCAAATGGGGTTTCATCTTCAGATGATGAATCGGAAGAGATATTGATGATTTCGGGTGTTGATTTCATGATTATTTGATTTGATTTGGGTTAATTGAAGTTTTGATTTGGTTGATTGGCGTTTTGATTGCGATTAGGGTTTGATTGTGTTGATTTAGGGAAAAGATTTAGTCCGTTTTTATAGGGATTACGGCATATCAACACATTAATTGCTGAGGATTCTTGACTTTTTGACCAAGCTTATTTAGTCAACTCTGCTGCTGGATCATTTCACTCTGCTGCTAGTTATATAACTCTGTTGCTAGTGTTATTGTGCTGCTACGGTTGAAAGTGTGAGGGTGGGATGTGTAACTTTTTCAATCAGTTTAAAACCTAATTGATCTTCCTAATTGGTTTTCTCATGTTTCAAATTGAAGTTATCACAAACCCTAACACTCCATCTCTCTCAAAGTCAAAAATTCCCAATTTCCCTAAACCCTAACTCATGGATTGCGTTCGTACTTGGGCAAAGCAACACAACAGTGTGGTCGTTTTGGATGCTGAATCAGTTAATGAAGAATTCACAGACATGGTAAAAATTTTGAATGCTACTTCTCTTAGGTATGCACTCACTGTGAATCCTACTATATTTGCTTCCCACATCAAACAGTTTTGGCTTACCGCTAAAATCAAAACTATGAATGGGGAAAAACATGTTAGTGCCTTAGTAGATGGGCAAAAGGTTCGTGTATCTGAATCATCAATAAGAGAAACCCTTTTCTTAGATGATGAAACAGAGACCACTTGCCTGGCCAATTCTGCTATTTTTTCTGGGTTAAAAGAATTGGGATATGAGGGGAATCATACAAATTTAAAATTTCAAAAATCTCTCCTCTGTCCTCAATACAAGTTTTTGATACATCTTCTTCTTCATTGTTTGAGTCCTAAAACTTCTGGATGGCATGAGTTTAGTACTACTATTGCTTCTGCAATGGTATGCCTAAGCAAAGGTAAACCATTCAATTTTTCAAGAATGATTTTGGAAGGGATGTTTCAAAGTATCAAAGAGTCTGGTTCATATTTTCTTTATCCAAGGTTTATACAACTCTTTATTCAAAAACAACTTACAAAGTTTAGAGGCCATGTTGCTACTTATGATGCTCCAAAATTGGTTTCTAAAACTTTTACTTTCTTGGTTAAACATGGAAAAGGTTTTTCAGGCACACATACAAATCTTACACCTCAAATGGTGCAACTTGTGCAAAACAATCAGGGTGAAGGATCAGGAAATCCCACTGACTCCCATCACACACCCAATTTTAGTGCATCTGCTACACAACCTAAAATACTCTATACCCGTAGGAACACCAAAAAGATCACTGATCTTCCTCAGGATAGTGTCAGTATGGCTGTACCAGATGAGGCTGTCCTAGGTGATGGGGAGGACATGTTGGTAAGGGCTGTCACTACTGCTTCTAGCTTAGCAGCAGAGCAGGATAGTGATAACATCATTAAGACCCAAACCAAGGCAACATCTAGAGATGATGATTCTTCTGAATCAAATTCTCAGGATGGTAACCCTAGCCAAATGGCAAATACAGGGGGCTCAGATGATCAAACTAGGTTTGATACTGAGTTTATGTCCCAAGATTCACCTCTCGGACCAGGTAACACAGGTCGAAGTGATGAGGATAGACCAGTGACCAATGAATTGACGGAAAACCTTGTACATGATGACAATGTCCATGATTCACCTCTCGGACAAGGTAACACAGGTCGAAGTGATGAGACTATTATGAAACTCATTCAGGAATTGACGGTTATTTGTACCAACTTGGGGGTGAAATGTACCACATTGGAGGACAAAGTTCTTAATCTTTCATCTGTTGTTGCTGATCAGGACAAGACTATCATAAAATTGCAAAAACAAATTAAGAACTTTCAGAAATCAAGATCTTCAACCTCCTTGAAAAGATTGAAGAAAGTGGGTACTTCTCAGATTGTTAGTTCTCCTGATGTCTCTACTCACTTGGAAGATGATGCTTCCAAACAGGGGAGGAATGAAGAGGCAATGGGTTCAGGGGAGGCAAATTTGGAAAAGATTGATAGTGCTCTGGGTTTGAATGATGGAATGGTTTCAAGGGAGGTTCCAGTGATTGGTGATATGGATGTTGAAAGTCCTCAGGATGCTGGAGATTTTGTGGTTGCTGATAAATCAGGGAATGAGGTTGTTATGGAAGAGGTAATTGCTACTCAAGAGAAGGTAGTAGAACAACTTACAACTTTGGAGCTTGAGCAATTAGTAAAGGCAACAAGGTTGATGGGTGAAACATTGATGAAGTTGGGAGATTTGGTGAAAGACAAAAGTCTTGACTCTACTGCTCAAGAATCTACTCCTAAGGAAATTACTAACTCTGCTGCTAGTGGATCTGCTGATGCACAAGACTCTGCTGCTAGGTCTGGTGACAATGCTGCTGCTGAAGCCATGTATTGTTGAGCAAGAAAATTACACCAGTATCAACTCCTTCACTACCACAACAAACTACAACAACAATCAAATCATCAGCACCTAGAAAACCTGAAAAAGGGATTGTTATTAAAGAACCTGCTGCTCAACAAAAGAAGGTTATTTCTTCATCTTCTACTGATAAAGGCAAGGGCAAGCAAGTTGAAAACCCAAGGATTATATATAAGGGGATTGATTTCACTGATGTACCATTTGAGTCTTGGCCTAAGGCATTACAAGTTGAACATGATACAGCTGCTGCACTTAGAGAACAAGAGTTGATCAATATGGAAGAACAACAGTTAGCTGAGAAAGAGGCTGAAGGCTTAAAGAGGTATGATGAATGGGTAAATGAGAAGATCAGAATAGCTGCTGATATTGAACTCAATAAGCTGATCAAGATTGAAGAAAATGAAGTTCCAACTTTTAATGTGCAATCTTGGTACAGTGAGTTTACTACAAAGAAGAGAAATGAAAATGCTACTGCTAGAAGAAAGATGAAGATATTTAAAGGTCCAACTGTTAAATAACAAAGAAAAGAATATGAAAGGTATCTAAAGAATATGGCTGGATGGACATTGGTACAGTTGAAACCTTATTCTGACAAAGAAGTTTTTGACTTATATCAACAAGCTAAGAGGAGAACAGATACTTTTTATGCTATGGGGTGTGCTGAGGATTTGGAACAAATTGCTCAGATGAACAAGAAGTTGGTACCTGAAAAAGTAGCTGAAGCAGAGCATATTCAAGAAGCTGATGTTGTTAAACAGCTTGATATTGATGCAGCAAAGACTATTTCTTCTGTGCAAGGTGATAAAAGAAAAGGTGTTATTTATAAGTCGTCTGCAAAGAAGAAGAGAAAGACTGGGGAAGGAAGCAGTTCTATACCTGAAGGAGA
This sequence comes from Artemisia argyi, assembly GCA_030686995.1. Classification (NCBI taxonomy): domain Eukaryota; kingdom Viridiplantae; phylum Streptophyta; class Magnoliopsida; order Asterales; family Asteraceae; genus Artemisia; species Artemisia argyi. The sequence goes on from CM060678.1 coordinate 92,640,666, forward strand.
TAAGTTTAAACATGATCTTGATCATATTCCTCCTGAGCATCTAAAAGAACAATTGAAGGTTTACACTATGGTTGGCAAGATGGAAGATCCTGAAGTGGTTGATGCCAAACCATTAGGAGTCAAATATCCTATTATCAAAGTAACTACAGGATATAATACTAACATTGGAGCATTTCATGATGTCCAGAGATCTGATGGTAAGACTCACATGTTTCTTAGATTTCAACAGATGTTACATTACTTTGATAGAGAGGATGTTGAAGACTTGTGGAAGTTATACAAGGCAAAGTTTGGAGCTGAGAAGTTTGATGGTAAAAAGTATGAGATAGATAAAATTGATCACATCATAACTTCTTCTGATAATGTTATGTGGAGAGCTCTTAAACTTATGTTTGAACCTTCAATGGATGATTCTGAATGGACAGAGATAGTAGATTACAAAGTAAGAAAATGGAGACTCTTACAAGATTCTGGAGTTCATGTGTTAGATATTGGACCAATTACTTTGTATATGCTAGCTGAAATGGATTACCCAGTGGTAAGATACTGGAATATTGTCAATCAGATGGTTAATGGTGATAAATCACTTAAGTTGCAGAAAGACTATGATTCTGATGATCAAGCATTCAATTTGCTGTCAAAGTATAAGAAGATATTTGATCAACTGAATTCTCAAGAGTTGAAGTGTTTGGAAGCATCCTCCAAGTGATTAATTGTGCTTAGAAGAAACTTACTTATTTAGAAATAAATAATAAGTTTAGGGGAGGATTGTTGGGTCTGAAACTGCTGCTATAAGTGAAACTGCTGCTAGTGGAAATGATTCTGCTGCTAATGTCAAAGTGCTGCTGAGGATAAATGCTGCTGACAGAATCTACTGCTGATGGGATAAGGATGTATACGGTTTAGATAAATATAGAATAGGTTGTGTATATATTATATTTATCTAGAATATACTTATCGTGTAGAGAAAGGTATTGTAAACCTAGTAGGATTCCTTAGTCTATAAAAGGAGGATCCTAGGGTTAGTTTATGTACGTATCGTTATTCACTTCAAGGTTGTAAAACCCTAGCATTGTTGAGTGCTCGTATTAATAATATTGAAGTGTTGAAAGAGAATCATTATTCTTCTTAAGTTAAGCTTTTACATTCCGCACATTAGCTTAAGTATTTAATCAAGTTAACTTCTATATAAGATCGTTTAAGCTCAACTGGGATCAACAGTAATGAATGCCTTTGTCGTTGCATCTTTTATTTTGCTTCTGAATATCGTTTGTTTGTTTGAAGATGAATGATCGAATTTGTATATATATACTGCAAAATTAGGTTAAGAGTATTGAGGATCATGCTCATCCAAAAGTGTTTTGAATGTTTTAAAATATATCACAAAATCGTTTCTAAACTTATCACCTAAAAAATCGTTCAATATACATCATAAATTAAGACACATAATTTGTTCCCTAAATTATATAATAAAAAAATATAACAAAATCGTTTCTAAACTTATCATGTTATCATTTTTTAAAAAAAAAATATTTTAAACTTATTAGATATATTTTAAACAAATAATCCTCTTATGAAAAAAAAAAAAAAAAAAAAAAAAGATTTTGCATTTAGAAGAATTCTAAAATAGTTCTTTCATGAAGATAATTTTGATATTATAATTTTTTTTTTAATGAAAAAATATTCGTATAATTAAATGATAAGATTTTATATTAGGTTATAAAATAATTACACGTCTTTATCATTTATAAATTGCGAAATAAATTCCAAACCTTGTGTTGGTGTAGTGGTTAAGAAATATGTGAAAGTTATTAATACCCCTGGTTCGAATCCCATGGCATGCATTTTTTGGAAAAATTAAATTTACAAAATCATGGCCAAATTAATTAAGCAAAATCCGGAATTAAAAAATTTTAAATAAATGATAAAATGTTGCGTACGTGGCATGCTTACGTGGCATGTTGCTTAGGTAGCGTCCAGTGGCGTTGAGGTGGCGTTATGGTTGCATATGTGGCATTGATGACGTCATGTACATCCTGTTATATATATGTTATAGATGTGTGTGTGTATATATATATATATATACACACACACACACACACACACACACACACATATATATATATATATATATATATATATATATATATATATATATATATATATATATATATATATATATATATATATATATATATATATATATATATATATATACACACACACACACACACACACATATATATATATATATATATATATATATATATATATATATATATATATATATATATATATATATATATATATAACACCAATATCCCTAACCAAAACCCAACCCTTCCATTTTAAGATTCAGACTCACAAACCTATATCCGACCCTAAATTTACACACACCAAACCAAGATCCTATCCTAAAAAATTACCAAACCAACAAAATCATTTAAACTTTCCATCAATTCACTTCTTTTACCATAAATTTACATACACAACCCTCTCTCTCTCACACTAAAAAAAAACATATGCATACCCACCACTCTGAATCGGGTCTCTGATCTCTCATCTCTCACTAAAAAACACATATAACATACAAAAAATCCCTCTATCTCTCTCTAAAAAAATATAACCTCTCCTCATCATCCACACATCATCTACCACAACCTCACCACCACAACTCCAACAACCACAAACGCATCACCACCACCGTACCCCTTCACCACCGTTCGTCCCCACAAAACCATCACCAATCGCAACACCACCACCCTACGCCGACACCACCTGACCACCCGACGGCCACCAACCAACGCCACCTTAACCCATCAATTTTTGAGGTGTTTTTATAGATCTATTGTTTTTTTTCCTATCTATTTACTTTTTTTTAATAGATCCGTACATGTTTTTTCTAGATCTATTGATTTTAATTGCAAATCTATATGTTTTTTTTGTAGATCTATTGTCTTTTTGTTGTTCTATAATTTTTTTCATAGATCTTTAGTTTTTTTAGTAGATCCATACTTTTTTTAGATATATTGACTTTTTTTTGCAAATCTTTACCCTTTTTTTCAAGTTCTATTTTTTTTTTCTTTAAATCTACACGTTTTTTTAGATCCATACTTTTTTTCAAGGTTTTTTTTTTCTTTTTTTAAAATCTATGCGTCATTTTAGATCCACACTTTTTTTCGAGTTAATTAAAAATAAATAAAATCTATACGTTATTTTTTAGTTCCATGCTTTTTTTTCGAGTTCAAATTTTATTTTAAATCTATATATGTTTGTTTAAGATTCATACTTTTTTTTCGAGTAGTATTTTTTTTCTAAATCTATACGTTTTTTTTAG